>CM060932.1:565730845-566980845 GCA_030765085.1 Allium cepa
CAACATCGAAGCAGATATACTTCCAGAACTTGTTTCCAAAGAAAAATCTTCGGGGACATCCATAGTCACTGCATCTCATCACCACACAGCTACTAATTCCTGAGGTATCAAGATACCATTATTTCTTTCTGCTCATACGACAGATCCAAATTCTACTCATCCAATTCAAAGACAGACTCCGAACCTTAACATGTTACCTTTAGAGATCTATGAAATCCTATACTCTGCACAACTCACTCGAGACGGTATTAGATCTACAGTCTCGATAGATACACTTCCAACCTCAACACTCAAACTCCAACCATTGGTAGTAGTCGTGTTACACACCCCACTACCTTATCTACCTTTATAACTTATATTGGATAACCCAAACAGGTAACCCAACAAATAGGTAGAAGTAAATACACACACACACACACACACACACAAATACGCTTTCTCAAAGAAAGAAATCACTTCAAAGCCTAGGTATTCACTCAACCTAGCGCTCTGATACCACCTGTGACGACCCAATTTTCTCACCACAAAAAATAGCATCATCTTGAAGAAAGAAAAGGATAGAAAAGAGAAAAGAAAGAGAAGAAAGAAGAAACAACATCAGAATTTCAACAGCGGAACGAATAATTTATATTAATAACATAAATATTACATAATATACAACACTAATCAGAGTTACACAGAATTTACATCTCATACTAGACAGTTATAAACACCAGTCTAGTTATACAACTCAATACAACTCAACAAAACAATAGTAACACAGAGAACACACAGCGGAACTATATGTCTACACGCAGAAGCCTCCTGCTCCATTTGCTCCTCCATAATTCGTCAAAGCTAACCTGAATCCCTTGGCTACTCGTAAAAATTTGAGTACCCGAGAGTTTAAGAAAATAGAAGATAAACTCCGGGTCAGACATGGGTCTGGTGTGAGTAACAGGTTAAAGATGCCTAACTTTGAAAATTCTTTTGAAAAGAAAGGTATCACATAAGACTTCCCACACATAAACATGGAAAAAAATTTACCTTATGCTAACCAAAACATTTGATATGAAATCCAATGATATTGTCTAGGGTTTTCAAGTAAATAAGAAATAGCCAAAATTGTTACATTTATTAAATTCCAGCTACTAGCCACAAAAGTGGGTAATACAATCAAAACCGTTGGCACTTATTGGATTTTGGATTCCATCAATGGCTGGGTTACTAGGGTACCGCCCATCACAGTACGTGGCCTAGATCAACGTACCGAGGAGTACGCCCGCTCCCCTGCAACACAAGACCGGAACCATCCCTTATTGGACAGTCCCGAACAAGACAACCCCATAGTTGGCATACGTTCCAACCTCCCACACAGCCGAAATAAAAAGGGACCTCTAGACAGGGGTAAATCTCGCTCTCCAGTGGGAGCTACCCACGAAGCCTTGCTGCACCTCCCCTGTTTTAGCCATTCCCGGTTGATGAGGCTTGCGGCTACGATTACCTTTAGAGAACACATCTCTTAGAATGCTCATCGTCCACCAGACGATGTTCTGAAAGCATTCAATCCATACAAGTTCGTTCCGCGTACGAACGAAACCGAAGGCATTATCTCGTTACAGTCACTTTGGAATCACCCTCAAAGTTAACGACGATAACTCTTGCACTCTAAGTCACCATCTCGAACCTATAAGAACTATGTAACGACCCAGAATTTTTATTAATTAAAATTTGAATATTTAATTAATTTTAAATATAAATAAGTGAAATTTATAAGTCGAATAAATATTATTTGAATTATTGGATTTAATTGGATAATTAAATCGATAATTTAATATGTTAAATTATGGAAATAATTGAAAATTGGGTGAAATATGATTGAAAATGATTTGTAAAATTTTATTTTATCATATGCAAGTTAGAAAGATATTTTAGAACTTTTAAAATCGATTTAAAAGTTAATTGGTGAAAATTGAATATTTTAATATTAAATCGACTAGTGAAAATAGCCAATTTTTGAACGGTCTCAGAATTGGACGAGACCAGTTCCATTGGATCCGTAATAGTTAGTTATTACCGGATTTCAATTTTCGTGTCAATCGGAGCTATCGTTTGATCGTGGCAGCTCGAAACGCATCGAATTATTTTTAATATTAATTTGGCGAGTTAAAATAGCCATTTTTCAAACAGTCTCGGATTTCGACGAAACCTGTTTCATCGGATCCGTAATGTGATATTATTGTAAGGTTTCAAATTTCGTGTCAATTGGATTTACCGTTTGTCCGGTACAAATTAAAACGCCTAGAAAATCGTTTAAATCGGTTTAATTTAAATTGAACTTTTATAACCATAACTCGCACAGATGTCCGAATTAGCTTTCGAAACCTGTTCCATTGTGTCCGGAACGCGGGGTAAACCCTAGAAACGTTGGTTACGGCGCGTAAATCGGAGTTTGGAATTCCCCGATGAATAGTGATTGAAAAATTTCCTATAAATACACCTTTAATTCACAAAAAAATAAAATAAAAAAATTAACCAAACCCTAATATACGCAGCCGTCGTTCACCTTAAATCAATGGCCGAAAGTTTCATATGTTCTTCCTTCAATTTCTCAAAATCCAAGCATCGATTCAAGAATCGCTCAACTAGAAAAACGTAGAGGGTAGTGTGATTGACATATCCAACGGGTATGATCGCGAATGGAGTTGTACATTGTGAGTTATTGGGCTGCGTTTCCCTGATGTTGCGCACGTTTTTCGAGGCAGGAGGCTCGACCGAGCTTGACCATAGTGGGGGCGGAAGTGCACGTGGGTGAGGGCTTCACGATGGTGGTCTCTGATCGTAGTAGAGGTCGTCGTAGTTGCCGTGATATTTAACCCTAGGGGGGCGGCTATGGGTTTGAGTTGCGTGATGTTGTCTGTAAACGCGTGAACATGAGAGGGAGAGGAGAAAGTGCGCACGACCAGGATTGCAAGGAGTTGAGATCTACGGCTATGATCTGGGTAGTGATATAAATTAAAAAAATATAGTTGTAAATTATAAATAAAATTCGTGTAATCTTTAAAACTGTATATCTTTTTCATACGAGGTCGAAAACGCGCGAAACCAGTTGCGTTGGAATCGTATGGACGAGTACTACGCGATGAAATTGGATTGGAGTCGTTTGGTGTTAGTGAGAATTTCGGGTAAAATTAAACGTCCGTTTAATTTTATTCGAAATAAATCGCTAAAACGAAATTGAAATCAAGGTGAGAACTTCTCACTCAATCGAATCGGTTTCGATTTTTATTTTAAATAGTTAGATTTAAAATATTTGAATGCATGTTTGAATGATAATTGTATCTATTGATTGTTAAAATAGACATTATGCGCCGTTAGCAAGCGGATGTTATTTAATAAAAACATATACCGCGAATATTTCATAAACAGTGAAATTGGTATTATATATAATAGCAATATATATATATATTGGCATATGTATATATTGGAGTTATTGATTTCCCGCATTTGTTTAGCGGATGAGACCCTATTGCGCCGTCTATTAAGCGGATAATATTTAAATCCCATATACTGCGATAATTTCGTACTGGAGCGGAATTGGTATTGTGCTAATGTTTGTGGATGCAGGAAAACAGGTTGGAGGGATCCAACTGGATTCCTCAACAGTATTTATTTGATTATGGATATTTTGATATTCGTTGATTATCATATACGATATATGATATCGTTGTTGTCGTGATTGATTATTTGGTATGTAGCATCATTGGACCAAATTTGGGACTTTAAAATGATTTTTAAAGTGATTTTTGAAAATATACCATATGTTTGGAAATTGATTCATTTTAAATAAATAAACGATATAATTTTTAATGTTATAAAAATTATGATTTTTGAGAAATATAGTTAGAAAAAACTGATTTTTGAGAATATGATGCTAATGATTTTATAAAATAGTTTAATCGGGATTTTTGAAATTATTATAAAGAGTTGAAATATAGGATTTATAAAATTTGATTATTTTATAAATCAAAATGGTGAAATTATAAAGGAGTTTAAAGATGTTTTAAAAGAATAATATAAATTGATTTATATAAGAGATTGATAAATGGATATTTATAAATTGAAATATTGAAATTATAAAACGAGGTTTTATAAGTGTTTGAATGAAGTGAAAATGGATTGCAGGAGTGAATGGAATTTATAAAATTATAAATGGTGAAGCTATAAATGAAATTTATAAATAGTAAGATGTTATAAATGAAATTTATAAATAGTAAGATTTATAAATTTTGTGAAGTTATTAAAGAATATATTTGGATAAATAATTGAATCTTATAAGTTATAAGATTTATAATTTAGAAAGACTTAAAAAGAACGATTTTGTAAAATAATCGTTTTATAAGCATTTAACTTATAATATGAACCTTTGGTATATAATTGAGTTATGAATTGAATATAGGATAGAAAAGGAATTTATAAACGTTGTTTTATAAATTTGTAAACGACTTATTTTGATAAGTAAATTGTTGAAACCTATTAATGGAGTTATATTCACATTTTTAACTATGAATGATACTTTAAAATAAAATGAATAGAAACGATGAAATTTGTTAACGTAGTATATTCACGTTTTTGAATAGTGAATAATATGTTAAAGAAATTGTTTTAGATTTGATGTTTTAAATAGAATTAAAACGATCTAACGATGTTTTAAAATGGGTTGAGATTCGAAACCATAGATTTCAACATTCATTGTTGAAATAGACGTTTTCGAGAAATAGAAGGAAATGGTGGACTATAACACTGTTGTTATAGTAAATGATTTCCGAAAGGAAATGTTTTGTATAGTATTGGGATTTATATATCTATTTTAATTCGAATCCCTATACTAGTGATTTTGGGTTGTCGTAACGATGTTTTACGCAACATTCGTTTTGGCCCAAATAAGTATGTTAAAGAGAATGATTTCCTTAAAGAATGAAATATATACTAAATTTCGATTTGAGTATATTGAATATTTTTCAAGTGTTGAAAATTAATAAAATTTGTGAATTACTTATGAATAAATAAGTATGGGAATGTTTTTCCAATGTGAAACGGAACGTTTTGAGAATTTATCTTTTTGAAGATAAATTGAAATGAATAATTGAAATCGTATATTCATGAATATTTTGGAATGTAAATTCACTATTGAATTTATAAAAGTAGGTGGAATTTGTTTAAAAAATAAATATTGATTTATTTTTGAAGTGTGAAATCTATATATCTTGTAAAGATATTTTTGAGAAATAAATAATTTGGAAAATTATTTGGAATCTGGTGATGTGTGCATATTCATTGATAGTTCAATAACCGACTATCAATATTTCCCTTTGAATGGGTAATTGATGTGAATTGTTTGAATGTGAATGCCACACTTATTTTTTTGAATAAGCGCTCACCATTCGGGTTAACCGGGAAAGGACCATGGGGTCGTATAACCCATTCCGAATATGTGATACGTCGTTATGAATTGCATTTGATGACCGGTGTTAAAGACCGAGTATTTGCGAAAGCGATAGGATGACCTATCGATTGTCTCTACACTGGGTAGCTCCTGGTATAGAGATTCCCTAAGTGATGGGAAATTCGATCGGGATTGTGCATACCCAGATTGCAAGGGCTTCGTGAGAAGTGCCTTCGGTTTTGTTCGAGCCCGGAACAGACTTGTATGGATTGTATGTCTGACATTACAAATTGAGATATAAAGCAGATTTCTTTCAAATATATTTCTGTTGGTGGCGGAGAATTTATTCTTTTAGCTTAACACCCTTCTCTGAGACGTACGAGCTCAGAGGTTATGTAGTTGAAGGTTATCAGCAATATATTCCCAATTTGGTAATGTGACATGCTGAGTGTTGCTGTAAATGATCATTGTGTTGATTATTTGTGATAGGATCGTTTATTTGATCGTCTATCCTGGTGATCATTTTTATGATCATTTGTTGACCCAAAGCATGGCTTTTGTATAAAGTATGTTTTTGTGGACGTGACTTCGTCGAGCCTCACACCCTGGAATGGTCAAAACAGGAAAGATGCGGCAAGGTTATGAGGGGTAGCGCCCTTTAGGATATGTGCATTTCCTTCTGGAAAAGGGTGGTATCATGGTATGGAGCCCAGATACTTACTCATGTTGAAAACACTTTATGATTGTGTGAATTGATTGCGAGCGCTCGGTTGAAAGGTCCCAAAGGACCGGGGGATGGCATATTCGGTCAGTTGTTACTCAGTTAGGGGTAACCCGGCCTTGTGTTGGTAGAGATCCGGTTTGGTTCTCGAGGATGTCCATCCAGAGGCATTCTCATGTGGCAATGGGAAGTTCCTTGGCCTGATCATTCGTTGGAAATCCAAAGAAACAATACGATCTTATACGGTTTTAGTTGTAGAACCTGCCATTTAATATGGTAGCTATAGTAAGCATACTATAATGGTACCTATGCTGGCTAAGATTTATATTCTACTTTCGAAATAAATTTTTCCTACACTATGCGCTAATAATAATATCAAATGTTTCTTTTTAAATGCGTATCAAGCATCTTTGACTATCATAAGGAGAAATCTCCTCCAAGTCTGCGTTTGCATTGTGTGTGTGGCAGGAGGTCTTATGGTAGTCTCATTTTTAAAAGCATTGCGAATTGACTTTAAAAATATTCTTCTATTTTGATTTTAAAGATAAATAAACTGTTTTGAGTTCTCACACCAGTCGCATGACTGACTCGGAGTTTATTGTTTTCCTTCCTAAACTCTGGGTGCCCACCAATTTCTACACGGGCAGTCAAGAGTAAAGGTTTATCAGGATATCCTGGATATTCTGGAGTTGCTGGAGGCAAGCTGGATGGCATGGCGTATTACTAGTATATAGTATTTCTTTTTCCGCTGCACTGTTTGTTGTTGTATATTGATTATACACTCTGATGATGATGTAATGTAATGTATAAAATGTAATAACTGATATAGTTCTTTGTTTAAAGATTATTCATTTATTATTATATATTGTTCCGCTGTGAATTGTGAGATTCTGTTATTGTTCTGTTGTATTCTGTTCCGTTCTATTTTCTATTTCTTATCCCTCTATTTTCTATTTTCTACCTTCTTATCTCTTCTTCTGTGTTTTTCTTTCTTAAAACCCTCAGTGTTCGGTTTTCCGTCATTCGATTACTCGGCAGTTGATAAAGTGAGTATCGATGTTGAATTTTCGGAAGACGAAGAATCGGGTCCTGACAATGTGGTATCAGAGCATATGGTTAAGCAACAACCATGGTTCTGTTGGGTATTACTCATTAGAGATAGAGTCAGTAGTACTCTAGAATGAGTTGAGAGTAATAATAGCTATGAGAGCGTATTTGTTAGTGAATATGAAATTGTTTTATATTGTGATGATTGGTTTATTGAGTGGCATATGTGCTTTCGTCAGCGTGGTTCGCAAGACTATGCCGCAGGGGTTTCTAAACACTTAAATAGAACAATTCGGCACAGTATTGTTTTAAATTGGGTAAATGAAATAAATTTTACCTTGAGTATATTTTATATATAAAAGAATAATTTTTCAGAATTATTAAAGTGGATATAAGTTGATTGTTTAGTTGTTTGAATAATCTAAGTAAAAGAATAATTGTATAAGCAAAAGAATTATAAGAATTGAATTATAATTAAAGTGATTTACAATTGTGAAATAAACTTATATATGTATATATATATAAGAAGTGAAACTATATGAATATATTTATGAATATGAGTTGTTAATAAAAGTGAATTTAAAGTTAAATGGAATATAACTTAAGTTATGTAAATGAAATTCAACTTTAGAAATTGAATTGAATTAATGAATTGAATGTTAATCAATGGAATGTAAATTTAGTTGATATGAAATAATGGATATAAGTGTAAATTCATTAAAATCTAATGTTATTGGAAGTTGAATTGTAACATCCCGCCTTTTCGCACACTTTAAAACGACACACGTGCCAATTCAAAGCATACGCAAGGGCGGATTGTTATGGGGTAAATAAGAAAAACAGAGAAGGAATAAAACAAAATAGAATCTCACAGCGGAAGGATAAAATATAATAATAAATATACAGTTCAAAACAGTTTACAAAACAGTTATTTCACTTATACAATGAACATCAGAGTCACACATACCAATACAACAATGCAACGGAATATAAAGAGTGTGTGGTGCAATACTATATATAAAATAATGCTGAATCTTCGTCTTCGTCCTCCAAGCTAAATCTGCTATCCTGAAACGCTCGGACTGACCCGAGCGAATTTGAAAAGACAAAAACACTCGAGTCAGACTAGAAAATCTTATGTGAGTTAAATAAACAGAAATAAATATGAGTGCAGTAACTCAAGAGATGCTCGGGATTTACATCTCCTAAGGATCCGTTAAACTATTTACTATGTAGTATATTGCGCTATTATAATAGTGTCTATTTATAAAATAAACTTACTTTTTAATAGCGTTAAGGGGTTACCCATATAGCCCTTAACACGTAATAGTCCCAGTAGTCCGTCCAATATCATAGTCCCTCCTGATCGGGAAGCCACTAGAGGATACCACACGGGCTACGGGAGAAAACCAAACTCGTACAAGGCGCGATAGGGTAGGTGACACGGCACAACTAGGCAATGCCAGGGTAGATATACCAATTGCTATCCAGGCTGATGGTAACGCGCAGCGCGCAGCTGCCGCCCACCTCGAACTAACTCCCCCAAAATCAAAATATAGAAGTGGCCACTGAATCAATCCAAGTCAAAGTATAATATCGAAGAGGAGCGTCCGATCAGAGGAATGACCTCATTGGCCTGAGAATCGCTCCTGTTTTAGCCACCTTATGCCAACTCACGGGAGTTGGGTCCACGTATTTACCTTACAGGAAACGTCGCCACCACCTACTTCATTCTGGAATCTCCACCGCGTACACGGTTAGTCAAAGTGGTTTTCGGTATCGACAGAGAGTATGTCCATATCCGATCCCGGTCTCTTTGCCAACCAATCGTTATTATAACACCGCGGTTATTTAAAAACAGTTTATACTTTAAAACCAGAATATAATCCATTTCAAAACCATAATATTACGATATCATTCCAAAACCCAAAACCATATTTTACCACTTATTCCAAATATAATTCCTTTCCAAAAATTAAAAGGCTTTAGCTTCATAATATCTGAAAATCGAATATTTTCAAAGCTTAATATTTTTGGAAATCCATAATTTCAAACCATAACTTTTAAACTCAAATGGTTTGGATATTCAACGGTATGCGAATTAAAAAGGTTTAACTTTACTGTTGCTTTATAAAGAAATAAATTACACGGCTTTCCAAATATTTCTTCTTTTAAAGTTAAACCAAAATCCAAAATATTACCCCAAGTCCCAAAACCATTTCAATTTTATATATATTTATATCCATTTTTGAGCATTAATATTTCAACTAAAGTTGGATTTTTATCCTTTCAAAATCAATATTCTATTAATTAATCTTGACCATTCACATAAAATCCATAATTAATAAAACTTCAATTTCTAGTAAAATATATATATAAATTTTCCAATTCAAATTTTTACTAGAATATCCATTTCTATTTATTTTGGGGAAAATCCAATTTCAAATATCATATCTTAAAATTTCCAACTTTACATTTAAACATAGGATATAAATTTACCAACTCCATTTTCTAAATTTCTTCCATTTCAATAAAGAAATTTATCCACCTTTTAAATTCCTAAATTTTAACTTCATAGGTATATAAATATGGAATAAAATATTTATACAATACAAAATTTAAGATTTATAAACCGTATTCAATCCAAACCATAGAAATCACATTAAAATAGTTATATATAGACCGCGGTGCCTGTATATAATTTTCTATCCTATGGTCAAGTGATACGGATATTTATCATTTCAATCCGCAATTTAAAAATAAAACTTTGCGGTTTTATCATTTCAAACCACAATCCCGAATGAAATGTAAAATGTATGCTAACTTGCAGTTTAATGATGTCCAAATAAACATCCATTCAACAACACATCCATAATCCAATCACAAACATCCATCAATATCAATCAATAACAATATATGTTTGGTAATATACAACAGGTAATAATTGGCAGTTTATTTCAAATTATATTTATCAACTATTAACCTAACAGTTTATATTCCCCAATAATTTATATAACTGTTAATCTAGCAGTTCATATGCAACAATAATTTCTAACAGCCAATTTATACGCAATCAATCAATTTAATTAACAGTTAAATTCAATAAAATGCAATTCAACAGTTATGGATGAAATAACATGCCAAAAACTCATAAATAAATTTCTATTCATTTCTAAAATTTATTTAACAAACATAAAAGCTTCTAGTAATTGTGAGTGGGTTAAAACACTCACCTTTGGAATTTAAATCGAATTTAAATTCAAATTAAGCTCAAAAATTTGACGGTTTCCAAATCTGTCCAAACCAGTGTCATCAGATCTGGAATTTAATTACGATCCTAACAAAAGAAAAATCGTGTGAATCGGAGTTCGTATGCAAAAAATATCATCGTAAATCGACTTGGAAATAAAATTAAATTATCAACAAAACAAAACTTGCCACTCAAAAGCACACGTCAGAATATGCTTTCACGCGCAATCTGCTCACAGACATGAACGCGTCCCAGTGCTGATGGAACACGAGACCCAATCCTCATCGCTATCCCCCACGAACGCCGCGCTATGCTGAACGATGCCGACCCCTGGCAACCCAAAACCTCGTCGTTGCCCCTCCTCCAGGCCAGCCCCCACCTCAGGCGACCACGAGAACGTCCCCAATCTCAGCTGCAGTTTTGAAATTCGAACCCTAGTTCGAAATTTGCACGAGATCCAGCCGTTGAATCGACCCAAAAACCATATTGATGTGATCCCCATCGTCCATACTACAATACCCAGAAACAGTTTCTCGATCCGATGAAGTTTGCGACGACGATGATGAAAGGTCACGGACTGTTTGAATTAATTCTGGGCAAACGCTAACTCCATTTGAAAAACGAATTGCACCAGTAGATTACGAGTCTCGAGAACATTAACATATATTTTTTTGGGAATTTTCTGAATTTTTTTGAGTTTTGGCTTTTGATTTTTGAACTGTGGATAGATCTAGGTTTTTCAACATTGGAGAGGAGAAAAGGGATGAGGAAAATGTACGTATAACCAATTGACAGAAGAAAGAAGGCTAGGGTTTATCACGGTATACTTATAGATGGGCTAGAGGTAGGGTAGATAGACTATAGGATGAACGTACGGAATAAACTATAGCCCAAAAAGCCCGCTATGTCTCCGGAACCGAATTTGTTAAAACTATATATCCAAATAGGTGTTTCAAAATATTCTGAACGCGATGGAAAAAGTTTCACGAACAAATTCGATCGTATGAAGAAGTTATGCTGAAAACAAGATTTCCAAATTGATTTCAAATTGATTTTTAATAAAATTGATTTCAAGGCGTTTCGCGTCCGTACGATCAAACGACAAGTCCGATCGATACGAAACTTGAAACCCTATAACAATTCACCGATACGGATCCGATGAAACTGGTTTCGTCGAAATCCGAGTCCGTGACAAAAATGGCTATTTTTAATATTTATTAAATAAATTATAAAAATCCAATTTTATTCTTCAACTTCCAATATTGGTCAAATTTCATTACTTATAAACTTCAATCAATTCCAAATTATTTACCAAGCTTGGATGTGAATTAAAATTTATAAATATCTCAATTTGCAGTGTTAATTTCTGCATTTTTATTATTATTTGGGAATTATAAATTATATTTTAAAACTCAATTATTAAAGCTTATATTCTTATACTCTCAACAAAAACCCAATTAGATAAATAGATTTGATTTCCATTCCAACTCATTTGATTGCAAATAACCTTTTTCCATAAATTAAATTTCAAATTATTAATAACCCTTATCTTTCTTAACTATTTATTAATTCAAATTTTTAATATTCAACATTAATAGTTTGGTTAAGTTTATTTAATTTACCTTCTTCCTATTATTCACAGTTATGGATGTCAATATGATGAAATTTACATTAGATAAGATTTCACTCAATTGTTCTCTAAGTCAAATGTTTACAACTTTCATTTTAACTTTAATAACGTAATATTTTACGTTTAATTCCATTTTTATATGTAGTAAATACCATTTGTTGAATCAACACTCAAATTATAACTAAAATCTTGTTTTCTAAAGTTATATCAACAATGGTCAAATAAAAATTTAAATTAGCTTTAACTTTATTCTATGGTATTAACTATTGCAATAAATCCAAATTAATAAATGAGGCTTGACTCCTATATTAACTTCTTTGGTTTCAATTAACATTTTATGGTGAATATGAATTTCAATGTATAATTGAAACCTTTACATCCAATTTATTTCACTATTCCATAAGGAAAAATTAACATTATGTTCATACCTTCTTACAAATAATTCCAATTTCTTCCAAATAATAATTACATAAACTATTAAATATTAATTCCATTAAATTGCAATAAATTCAATTGATTGCAATTGATTTCCAAATAAATTTGGATTTTTATTTGGTTATGCACAAAATTTCCGTTATCACTTACCTAACAAGGTTATTATTACTTAAGATCTCCTTGCATCCACATTTCTACATTTTCATTTCCTAGTTTCTTTACTCTATTCTACATAATTTATTACAAATGGGATTTCCTTTGTTTTTCATCTTATTTATATTTACATTACTCAATCACTAATCCATTTCACTTTAATTGCAGTAAATTGGCGGATAGATTGAATAAATTCCCAAAATTTAAATTAACAAGAAACAAGGGTAGATAAACAAACTATAGTCATTACTCCAAATTCTAGTCCTAAATAGGATTCCTTGCAAATAAATGTTACTATTTATTCTTGTATTACAAATCCCAATAATTATCCTATTTTAATTTTCTTAGGCCATTTATAGTCCACTATACATATCTACATTAATGGGCAATTTATTCAATTTATTAAGTATCTGATTCTACTAAGCCCTGTTTATTTTTATGCATTCTTCTATTACCTTACAAAAAGAATAACTTTTAAACTCATACACTTAATAACAGAACCGTTATAAATCCAATAAATTCCAAATCGAAGTTTGTACATATTTTACACAACTATTATGATTTCTCACAAAACGTTGAATTTATTTAATGACCATTAATTAAAATTTAATTCCCTTAATTGAATCAAATGCTTATTATTATATAATTTTTCATTCTTTCCCATTATAAATTCATAAATGGATTTACCCATCTCTATCTTCCAAAGATTAAATAACAAAACTGATTACAACACTATTTCTCTCAATTTTGATAAGTTTGTTCAACTATGCTTTGTTTACATAAAATAAATTTTATAGTTACACTAAATTGCAACTACTATACCAAATCTCTACATTTATTCTTAAAAAAATTAGAAATTTTATTAATTTAATTTATTAAATACCATAAATTTAACGGGTCGTTACAATCTCCCCCACTCAAAACTTTTCGTCCCCGAAAAGGAAAGAAGGGAGAAGGGAGAATAAAACCGGGCATCTTATTTCAAATATTAACTCATAAACAATATTTTACTGGATTAATTTCCTTTAATGAAATACATTTGTTTTATATAATCATTATATCCTTTAATACTTGAATTATTAAAGTTGGAAAATATTTTCACAAAATTCTAAGTCCAAAATTTACGGGAAATTTTGGCAGAGTCTCCTTTGTACGGAGGGACTCTGGAGAAAATATAATATCCAATTATACAAATATTTTACATATATATCCAAAATAAAATATCCACACGGGAAAAATATATAAAATAGCGCTTTAAACGTAATCCGAAAACGTACCTATTTGTCGGGCAATACGCTTATTATTTTTATGGACCAAAGCAGTAGCAGTGGCTTCCATCACCTGTATTTACTAATAAAATCTAAAAGGTTAAATATTTATTTTACAGTGAATGTTTAGGTGGATTCAATCATTCATATCCAATCAAATGCAACAACCATACAAACAGCACACCCACATACAACAACCAATCATTTAAATCAAACAACAATTAGTTGTTCGGGTTCAAATTCTGAAGTTGTACGAATGAAGAATAACTATCAAGTGTATCCGTTGCTCAACAGCCTAAGATGGAACAAAGGTAGATTATTTGTTCATCCAACAACTCCACAATTCCTTACCCAACAAACATACATCAACCAAACAATTCAAATCAACACCAAAATAGCTTATTATACACTTATTTCATAATTCAGTGTTTTGATTTTCTTTCCTTCATTTATGGAGGAATTTCTTTATTTCTTACAAGTTTTATTTTCAAATTATCACAAAATTCATTATATTTGTATTTCCTTTTTATTACTTAAGTTTTCTTTTTATCACTTAAGTTTATAAAATAAATTCTCATTAATAACAACAAATATTTTGAATCTCTTCACTTGTAAGATTTCTTTTAAACTTTAAATCTACTAACATTCATTCTTATAAGTGGAAGTTTTTATTTATCTATTAGCTATGGATTTCAGTCATTTCAATTTTTCCTACTTTCTATTATATTAGAATAGGGGAGATCAAAACATACTTAAGTAGACAATCTTACAACATGTCACCTATTAATAATACTTAACTTTATTTCAATAGAATTTTGATTATCACTTAAGTTTTATACCATTTAATTCTTATTTATAACGGTAATTTATTGAATACTTCATTATTTCTAAAATTCCTACTTGTAAAATATTCAATTCTAGTTTCTTATTTAACATTTCAACTTTTATATATAGGTAAGTTATTTATGCTAAAGAAAATGCAATTGAACTTATACAAGTTTAATCTCCATTCTTTTAATTTATTTTTAATGTTTATCCACATTACTCCTTGTCTCATATTTATGCAAATTCTTCTTTATAGCTTTGCAATTATTCTCTTATTTATTAGAGGTTTCAATTCATTTATTACTCAACTTTTTATTTCATTAAAATTTAACAATTAATTAATAGAGAATTTTAGAATTAAATACCCGGGTTAAATTTCAATTTATTTCAAAATAATAGATAAATAAGTTCTTACACTCAATATCTCAAATAGTTAGAACAATAAAAGAAATTTTTTATAAAACTTCAAAATAAATCTGCAGTAGAATTTACTACAGTGGTCTTTCCCTTTTGAAACTCGAAAATGAAAGTCGATGATGCGGCCGTCATCACCGAATTTATTTTTTCCAGCGACAAAGAGGAAAGTACAAAATTTATTTCTCCAAGAATCTTCTTTTAAAACAAATTTTTCCAAATTATACTATATTTATATAAGAAATTACTTATAAACCAAATAAATAAATTTCACAAATTCTTTGGAAGCAAATTTTCAAAACCCCGGGCTTAAGTTCTAAATCTCCAAATTTGGTTTATTATAATTTCACTTAGCTTCAGTTATTATAAATATTTTTATTTCCCAACATCCAATCTATAGCAACCAATATATATATATATATATATATATATATATATATATATATATATCTTTATAAAACATTTTTATATATAGAAAATATAATAGGCAAAATTATTTCATTCACCTATATTAAAAACGGATATTATGTCGGTCTGTCCTATTAAGTGTTTAGAAATCCCTATTGATGGCATAGCGTCCCATGCATCAACCAGAATTTATAAATACAAAACGGAACAGATTAACACAATATCAAAATCTTTTTATCAATACTAACAAGTACGCTCTCTCATATATATACACTCAGCGACTCCCATAGGATATTACTACCCTATTAACAAAGAGTCAAACCCCACAAAGCCAAGGTTTATCGCTAAACCAAAGCTCTGATACCAACTGTAACATCCCGCCTTTTCGCACACTTTAAAACGACACACGTGCCAATTCAAAGCATACGCAAGGGCGGATTGTTATGGGGTAAATAAGAAAAACAGAGAAGGAATAAAACAAAATAGAATCTCACAGCGGAAGGATAAAATATAATAATAAATATACAGTTCAAAACAGTTTACAAAACAGTTATTTCACTTATACAATGAACATCAGAGTCACACATACCAATACAACAATGCAACGGAATATAAAGAGTGTGTGGTGCAATACTATATATAAAATAATGCTGAATCTTCGTCTTCGTCCTCCAAGCTAAATCTGCTATCCTGAAACGCTCGGACTGACCCGAGCGAATTTGAAAAGACAAAAACACTCGAGTCAGACTAGAAAATCTTATGTGAGTTAAATAAACAGAAATAAATATGAGTGCAGTAACTCAAGAGATGCTCGGGATTTACATCTCCTAAGGATCCGTTAAACTATTTACTATGTAGTATATTGCGCTATTATAATAGTGTCTATTTATAAAATAAACTTACTTTTTAATAGCGTTAAGGGGTTACCCATATAGCCCTTAACACGTAATAGTCCCAGTAGTCCGTCCAATATCATAGTCCCTCCTGATCGGGAAGCCACTAGAGGATACCACACGGGCTACGGGAGAAAACCAAACTCGTACAAGGCGCGATAGGGTAGGTGACACGGCACAACTAGGCAATGCCAGGGTAGATATACCAATTGCTATCCAGGCTGATGGTAACGCGCAGCGCGCAGCTGCCGCCCACCTCGAACTAACTCCCCCAAAATCAAAATATAGAAGTGGCCACTGAATCAATCCAAGTCAAAGTATAATATCGAAGAGGAGCGTCCGATCAGAGGAATGACCTCATTGGCCTGAGAATCGCTCCTGTTTTAGCCACCTTATGCCAACTCACGGGAGTTGGGTCCACGTATTTACCTTACAGGAAACGTCGCCACCACCTACTTCATTCTGGAATCTCCACCGCGTACACGGTTAGTCAAAGTGGTTTTCGGTATCGACAGAGAGTATGTCCATATCCGATCCCGGTCTCTTTGCCAACCAATCGTTATTATAACACCGCGGTTATTTAAAAACAGTTTATACTTTAAAACCAGAATATAATCCATTTCAAAACCATAATATTACGATATCATTCCAAAACCCAAAACCATATTTTACCACTTATTCCAAATATAATTCCTTTCCAAAAATTAAAAGGCTTTAGCTTCATAATATCTGAAAATCGAATATTTTCAAAGCTTAATATTTTTGGAAATCCATAATTTCAAACCATAACTTTTAAACTCAAATGGTTTGGATATTCAACGGTATGCGAATTAAAAAGGTTTAACTTTACTGTTGCTTTATAAAGAAATAAATTACACGGCTTTCCAAATATTTCTTCTTTTAAAGTTAAACCAAAATCCAAAATATTACCCCAAGTCCCAAAACCATTTCAATTTTATATATATTTATATCCATTTTTGAGCATTAATATTTCAACTAAAGTTGGATTTTTATCCTTTCAAAATCAATATTCTATTAATTAATCTTGACCATTCACATAAAATCCATAATTAATAAAACTTCAATTTCTAGTAAAATATATATATAAATTTTCCAATTCAAATTTTTACTAGAATATCCATTTCTATTTATTTTGGGGAAAATCCAATTTCAAATATCATATCTTAAAATTTCCAACTTTACATTTAAACATAGGATATAAATTTACCAACTCCATTTTCTAAATTTCTTCCATTTCAATAAAGAAATTTATCCACCTTTTAAATTCCTAAATTTTAACTTCATAGGTATATAAATATGGAATAAAATATTTATACAATACAAAATTTAAGATTTATAAACCGTATTCAATCCAAACCATAGAAATCACATTAAAATAGTTATATATAGACCGCGGTGCCTGTATATAATTTTCTATCCTATGGTCAAGTGATACGGATATTTATCATTTCAATCCGCAATTTAAAAATAAAACTTTGCGGTTTTATCATTTCAAACCACAATCCCGAATGAAATGTAAAATGTATGCTAACTTGCAGTTTAATGATGTCCAAATAAACATCCATTCAACAACACATCCATAATCCAATCACAAACATCCATCAATATCAATCAATAACAATATATGTTTGGTAATATACAACAGGTAATAATTGGCAGTTTATTTCAAATTATATTTATCAACTATTAACCTAACAGTTTATATTCCCCAATAATTTATATAACTGTTAATCTAGCAGTTCATATGCAACAATAATTTCTAACAGCCAATTTATACGCAATCAATCAATTTAATTAACAGTTAAATTCAATAAAATGCAATTCAACAGTTATGGATGAAATAACATGCCAAAAACTCATAAATAAATTTCTATTCATTTCTAAAATTTATTTAACAAACATAAAAGCTTCTAGTAATTGTGAGTGGGTTAAAACACTCACCTTTGGAATTTAAATCGAATTTAAATTCAAATTAAGCTCAAAAATTTGACGGTTTCCAAATCTGTCCAAACCAGTGTCATCAGATCTGGAATTTAATTACGATCCTAACAAAAGAAAAATCGTGTGAATCGGAGTTCGTATGCAAAAAATATCATCGTAAATCGACTTGGAAATAAAATTAAATTATCAACAAAACAAAACTTGCCACTCAAAAGCACACGTCAGAATATGCTTTCACGCGCAATCTGCTCACAGACATGAACGCGTCCCAGTGCTGATGGAACACGAGACCCAATCCTCATCGCTATCCCCCACGAACGCCGCGCTATGCTGAACGATGCCGACCCCTGGCAACCCAAAACCTCGTCGTTGCCCCTCCTCCAGGCCAGCCCCCACCTCAGGCGACCACGAGAACGTCCCCAATCTCAGCTGCAGTTTTGAAATTCGAACCCTAGTTCGAAATTTGCACGAGATCCAGCCGTTGAATCGACCCAAAAACCATATTGATGTGATCCCCATCGTCCATACTACAATACCCAGAAACAGTTTCTCGATCCGATGAAGTTTGCGACGACGATGATGAAAGGTCACGGACTGTTTGAATTAATTCTGGGCAAACGCTAACTCCATTTGAAAAACGAATTGCACCAGTAGATTACGAGTCTCGAGAACATTAACATATATTTTTTTGGGAATTTTCTGAATTTTTTTGAGTTTTGGCTTTTGATTTTTGAACTGTGGATAGATCTAGGTTTTTCAACATTGGAGAGGAGAAAAGGGATGAGGAAAATGTACGTATAACCAATTGACAGAAGAAAGAAGGCTAGGGTTTATCACGGTATACTTATAGATGGGCTAGAGGTAGGGTAGATAGACTATAGGATGAACGTACGGAATAAACTATAGCCCAAAAAGCCCGCTATGTCTCCGGAACCGAATTTGTTAAAACTATATATCCAAATAGGTGTTTCAAAATATTCTGAACGCGATGGAAAAAGTTTCACGACCAAATTCGATCGTATGAAGAAGTTATGCTGAAAACAAGATTTCCAAATTGATTTCAAATTGATTTTTAATAAAATTGATTTCAAGGCGTTTCGCGTCCGTACGATCAAACGACAAGTCCGATCGATACGAAACTTGAAACCCTATAACAATTCACCGATACGGATCCGATGAAACTGGTTTCGTCGAAATCCGAGTCCGTGACAAAAATGGCTATTTTTAATATTTATTAAATAAATTATAAAAATCCAATTTTATTCTTCAACTTCCAATATTGGTCAAATTTCATTACTTATAAACTTCAATCAATTCCAAATTATTTACCAAGCTTGGATGTGAATTAAAATCTATAAATATCTCAATTTGCAGTGTTAATTTCTGCATTTTTATTATTATTTGGGAATTATAAATTATATTTTAAAACTCAATTATTAAAGCTTATATTCTTATACTCTCAACAAAAACCCAATTAGATAAATAGATTTGATTTCCATTCCAACTCATTTGATTGCAAATAACCTTTTTCCATAAATTAAATTTCAAATTATTAATAACCCTTATCTTTCTTAACTATTTATTAATTCAAATTTTTAATATTCAACATTAATAGTTTGGTTAAGTTTATTTAATTTACCTTCTTCCTATTATTCACAGTTATGGATGTCAATATGATGAAATTTACATTAGATAAGATTTCACTCAATTGTTCTCTAAGTCAAATGTTTACAACTTTCATTTTAACTTTAATAACGTAATATTTTACGTTTAATTCCATTTTTATATGTAGTAAATACCATTTGTTGAATCAACACTCAAATTATAACTAAAATCTTGTTTTCTAAAGTTATATCAACAATGGTCAAATAAAAATTTAAATTAGCTTTAACTTTATTCTATGGTATTAACTATTGCAATAAATCCAAATTAATAAATGAGGCTTGACTCCTATATTAACTTCTTTGGTTTCAATTAACATTTTATGGTGAATATGAATTTCAATGTATAATTGAAACCTTTACATCCAATTTATTTCACTATTCCATAAGGAAAAATTAACATTATGTTCATACCTTCTTACAAATAATTCCAATTTCTTCCAAATAATAATTACATAAACTATTAAATATTAATTCCATTAAATTGCAATAAATTCAATTGATTGCAATTGATTTCCAAATAAATTTGGATTTTTATTTGGTTATGCACAAAATTTCCGTTATCACTTACCTAACAAGGTTATTATTACTTAAGATCTCCTTGCATCCACATTTCTACATTTTCATTTCCTAGTTTCTTTACTCTATTCTACATAATTTATTACAAATGGGATTTCCTTTGTTTTTCATCTTATTTATATTTACATTACTCAATCACTAATCCATTTCACTTTAATTGCAGTAAATTGGCGGATAGATTGAATAAATTCCCAAAATTTAAATTAACAAGAAACAAGGGTAGATAAACAAACTATAGTCATTACTCCAAATTCTAGTCCTAAATAGGATTCCTTGCAAATAAATGTTACTATTTATTCTTGTATTACAAATCCCAATAATTATCCTATTTTAATTTTCTTAGGCCATTTATAGTCCACTATACATATCTACATTAATGGGCAATTTATTCAATTTATTAAGTATCTGATTCTACTAAGCCCTGTTTATTTTTATGCATTCTTCTATTACCTTACAAAAAGAATAACTTTTAAACTCATACACTTAATAACAGAACCGTTATAAATCTAATAAATTCCAAATCGAAGTTTGTACATATTTTACACAACTATTATGATTTCTCACAAAACGTTGAATTTATTTAATGACCATTAATTAAAATTTAATTCCCTTAATTGAATCAAATGCTTATTATTATATAATTTTTCATTCTTTCCCATTATAAATTCATAAATGGATTTACCCATCTCTATCTTCCAAAGATTAAATAACAAAACTGATTACAACACTATTTCTCTCAATTTTGATAAGTTTGTTCAACTATGCTTTGTTTACATAAAATAAATTTTATAGTTACACTAAATTGCAACTACTATACCAAATCTCTACATTAGTAGTTGTTTTTGAAAAGATAACTAAGTATGATTTGAAAACTTAGTATAGTTTTGTAAGAAATTTAATTATGAATTTTGGAAAGTTAATAAATTCTGTAACTTTTCTTACTTGATAATTTCGAGGACGAAATTCTTTTAAGGGGGGAAGATTGTAAGGACCCAGAATTTTTATTAATTAAAATTTGAATATTTAATCAATTTTAAATATAAATAAGTGAAATTTATAAGTCGAATAAATTTTATTTGAATTATTGGATTTAATTGGATAATTAAATCGATAATTTAATATGTTAAATTATGGAAATAATTGAAAATTGGGTGAAATATGATTGAAAATGATTTGTAAAATTTTATTTTATCATATGGAAGTTAGAAAGATATTTTAGAACTTTTAAAATCGATTTAAAAGTTAATTGGTGAAAATTGAATATTTTAATATTAAATCGACTAGTGAAAATAGCCAATTTTTGAACAGTCTCAGAATTGGACGAGACCAGTTCTATTGGATCCGTAATAGTTAGTTATTACCGGATTTCAATTTTCGTGTCAATCGGAGCTATCGTTTGATCGTGGCAGCTCGAAACGCATCGAATTATTTTTAATATTAATTTGGCGAGTTAAAATAGCCATTTTTCAAACAGTCTCGGATTTCGACGAAACCAGTTTCATCGGATCCATAATGTGATATTATTGTAAGGTTTCAAATTTCGTGTCAATTGGATTTACCGTTTGTCCGGTACAAATTAAAACGCCTAGAAAATCGTTTAAATCGGTTTAATTTAAATTGAACGTTTATAGCCATAACTCGCACAGATGTCTGAATTAGCTTTTGAAACCTGTTCCATTGTGTCCGGAACGCGGGGTAAACCCTAGGAACGCTGGTTACGGCGCGTAAATCGGAGTTTGGAATTCCCGGATGAATAGTGATTGAAAAATTTCCTATAAATACACCTTTAATTCACAAAAAAATAAAATAAAAAAATTAACCAAACCCTAATATACGCAGCCGCCGTTCACCTTAAATCAATAGCCGAAAGTTTCGTATGTTCTTCCTTCAATTTCTCAAAATCCAAGTATCGATTCAAGAATCGCTCAACTAGAAAAACGTAGAGGGTAGTGTGATTGACATATCCAACGGGTATGATCGCGAATGGAGTTGTATATTGTGAGTTATTGGGCCGCGTTTCCCTGATGTTGCGCACGTTTTTCGAGGCAGGAGGCTCGACCGAGCTTGACCATAGTGGGGGCGGAGGAGCACGTGGGTGAGGGCTTCACGATGGTGGTCCCTGATTGTAGTAGAGGTCGTCGTAGTTGCCGTGATATTTAACCCTAGGGGGGCGGCTATGGGTTTGAGTTGCGTGATGTTGTCTGTAAACGCGTGAACATGAGAGGGAGAGGAGAAAGTGCGCATGGCCAGGATTGCAAGGAGTTGAGATCTACGGCTATGATCTGGGTAGTGATATAAATTAAAAAAATATAGTTGTAAATTATAAATAAAATTCGTGTAATCTTTAAAACTGTATATCCTTTTCATACGAGGTCGAAAACGCGCGAAACCAGTTGCGTTGGAATCGTATGGACGAGCACTACGCGATGAAATTGGATTGGATTCGTTTGGAGTTAGTGAGAATTTCGGGTAAAATTAAACGTCCGTTTAATTTTATTCGAAATAAATCGCTAAAACGAAATTGAAATCAAGGTGAGAACTTCTCACTCAATCGAATCGGTTTCGATTTTTATTTTAAATAGTTAGATTTAAAATATTTGAATTCATGTTTGAATGATAATTGTATCTATTGATTGTTAAAATAGACATTATGCGCCGTTAGTAAGCGGATGTTATTTAATAAAAACATATACCGCGAATATTTCATAAACAGTGAAATTGGTATTATATATAATAGCAATATATATATATTGGCATATGTATATATTGGAGTTACTGATTTCCCGCATTTGTTTAGCGGATGAGACCCTATTGTGCCGTCTATTAAGCGGATAATATTTAAATCCCATATACTGCGATAATTTCGTACTGGAGCGGAATTGGTATTGTGCTAATGTTTGTGGATGCAGGAAAACAGGTTGGAGGGATCCAACTGGATTCCTCAACAGTATTTATTTGATTATGGATATTTTGATATTCGTTGATTATCATATACGATATATGATATCGTTGTTGTCGTGATTGACTATTTGGTATGTAGCATCGTTGGACCAAATTTGGGACTTTAAAATGATTTTTAAAGTGATTTTTGAAAATATACCATATGTTTGGAAATTGATTCATTTTAAATAAATAAGCGATATAATTTTTAATGTTATAAAAATTATGATTTTTGAGAAATATAGTTAAAAAAACTGGTTTTTGAGAATATGATGCTAATGATTTTATAAAATAGTTTAATCGGGATTTTTGAAATTATTATAAAGAGTTGAAATATAGGATTCATAAAATTTGATTATTTTATAAATCAAAATGGTGAAATTATAAAGGAGTTTAAAGATGTTTTAAAAGAATAATATAAATTGATTTATATAAGAGATTGATAAATGGATATTTATAAATTGAAATATTGAAATTATAAAACGAGGTTTTATAAGTGTTTGAATGAAGTGAAAATGGATTGCAGGAGTGAATGGAATTTATAAAATTATAAATGGTGAAGCTATAAATGAAATTTATAAATAGTAAGATTTATAAATTTTGTGAAGTTATTAAAGAATGTATTTGGATAAATAATTGAATCTTATAAGTTATGGATTTATAATTTAGAAAGACTTAAAAAGAACGATTTTGTAAAATAATCGTTTTATAAGCATTTAACTTATAATATGAACCTTTGGTATATAATTGAGTTATGAATTGAATATAGGATAGAAAAGGAATTTATAAACGTTGTTTTATAAATTTGTAAACGACTTATTTTGATAAGTAAATTGTTGAAACCTATTAATGGAGTTATATTCACATTTTTGACTATGAATGATACTTTAAAATAAAATGAATAGAAATGATGAAATTTGTTAACGTAGTATATTCACGTTTTTGAATAGTGAATAATATGTTAAAGAAATTGTTTTAGATTTGATGTTTTAAATAGAATTAAAACGATCTAACGATGTTTTAAAATGGGTTGAGATTCGAAACCATAGATTTCAACATTCATTGTTGAAATAGATGTTTTCGAGAAATAGAAGGAAATGGTGGACTATAACACTGTTGTTATAGTAAATGATTTCCGAAAGGAAATGTTTTGTATAGTATTGGGATTTATATATCTATTTTAATTCGAATCCCTATACTAGTGATTTTGGGTTGCCGTAACGATGTTTTACGCAACATTCGTTTTGGCCCAAATAAGTATGTTAAAGAGAATGATTTCCTTAAATAATGAAATGTATACTAAATTTCGATTTAAGTATATTGAATATTTTCCAAGTGTTGAATATAAATAAAATTTGTGAATTACTTATGAATAAATAAGTATGGGAATGTTTTTCCAATGTGAAACGGAACGTTTTGAGAATTTATTTTTTTGAAGATAAATTGAAATGAATAATTGAAATCGTATATTCATGAATATTTTGGAATGTAAATTCACTATTGAATTTATAAAAGGAAGTGGAATTTGTTTAAAAAATAAATATTGATTTATTTTTGAAGTGTGAAATTTATATATCTTGTAAAGATATTTTTGAGAAATAAATAATTTGGAAAATTATTTGGAATCTGGTGATGTGTGCATATTCATTGATAGTTCAATAACCGACTATCAATATTTCCCTTTGAATGGGTAATTGATGTGAATTGTTTGAATGTGAATGCCACACTTATTTTTTTGAATAAGCGCTCACCATTCGGGTTAACCGGGAAAGGACCATGGGGTCGTATAACCCATTCCGAATATGTGATACGTCGTTATGAATTGCATTTGATGACCGGTGTTGAAGACCGAGTATTTGCGAAAGCGATAGGATGAACTATCGATTGTCTCTACACTGGGTAGCTCCTGGTATAGAGATTCCCTAAGTGATGGGAAATTCGATCGGGATTGTGAATACACGGATTGCAAGGGCTTCGTGAGAAGTGCCTTCGGTTTTGTTCGAGCCCGGAACAGACTTGTATGGATTGTATGTCTGACATTACAAATTGAGATATAAAGTAGATTTCTTTCAAATATATTTATGTTGGTGGCGGAGAATTTATTCTTTTAGCTTAACACCCTTCTCTGAGACGTACGAGCTCAGAGGTTATGTAGTTGAAGGTTATCAGCGATATATTCCCAATTTGGTAATGTGACATGCTGAGTGTTGCTGTAAATGATCATTGTGTTGATTATTTGTGATAGGATCGTTTATTTGATCGTCTATCCTGGTGATCATTTCTATGATCATTTGTTGACCCAAAGCATGGCTTTTGTATAAAGTATGTTTTTGTGGACGTGACTTCGTCGAGCCTCACACCCCGGAATGGTCAAAACAGGAAAGATGCGGCAAGGTTATGAGGGGTAGCGCCCTTTAGGATATGTGCATTTCCTTCTGGAAAAGGGTGGTATCATGGTATGGAGCCCAGATACTTACTCATGTTGAAAACACTTTATGATTGTGTGAATTGATTGCGAGCGCTCGGTTGAAAGGTCCTAAAGGACCGGGGGATGGCATATTCGGTCAGTTGTTACTCAGTTAGGGGTAACCCGGCCTTGTGTTGGTAGAGATCCGGTTTGGTTCTCGGGGATGTCCATCCAGAGGCATTCTCATGTGGCAATGGGAAGTTCCTTGGCCTGATCATTCGTTGGAAATCCAAAGAAACAATACGATCTTGTACGGTTTTAGTTGTAGAACCTGCCATTTAATATGGTAGCTATAGTAAGCAGACTATAATGGTACCTATGGTGGCTAAGATTTATATTCTACTTTCGAAATAAATTTTTCCTACACTATGCGCTAATAATAATATCAAATGTTTCTTTTTAAATGCGTATCAAGCATCTTTGACTATCATAAGGACAAATCTCCTCCAAGTCTGCGTTTGCATTGTGTGTGTGGCAGGAGGTCTTATGGTAGTCTCATTTTTAAAAGCATTGCGAATTGACTTTAAATATATTCTTCTATTTTGATTTTAAAGATAAATAAACTGTTTTGAGTTCTCACACCAGTCACATGACTGACTCGTAGTTTATTGTTTTCCTTCCTAAACTCTGGGTGCCCACCAATTTCTACACGGGCAGTCAAGAGTAAAGGTTTATCAGGATATCCTAGATATTCTGGAGTTGCTGGAGGCAAGCTGGATGGCATGGCGTATTACTAGTATATAGTATTTCTTTTTCCGCTGCACTGTTTGTTGTTGTATATTGATTATACACTCTGATGATGATGTAATGTAATGTATAAAATGTAATAACTAATATAGTTCTTTGTTTAAAGATTATTCATTTATTATTATATATTGTTCCGCTGCGAATTGTGAGATTCTGTTATTGTTCTGTTGTGTTCTGTTCCGTTCTATTTTCTATTTCTTTTCCCTCTATTTTCTATTTTCTACCTTCTTATCTCTTCTTCTGTGTTTTTCTTTCTTAAAACCCTCAGTGTTCGGTTTTCCGTCGTTCGATTACTCGGCAGTTGATAAAGTGAGTATCGATGTTGAATTTTCGGAAGACGAAGAATCGGGTCCTGACAAACTAGTTCCGTCAAACTCATTACGGAATCACCCCCAGAGTTATACTGATGTATAGTCCTTACATCTCGAGTCTTCACTCTTTACAAGAGATTCACGACCTATCGTTAATTTGGATCGATGTGGTTTTCGGATATCCAAATATGGAAACCCGATCCCGGTCTCATCTAGATCCAAAGCGTGTCTTTTAAGGCCAAGTTGTTTTAAAGGTTTAAAACAATTCAATTATCTATATATCCAAATAGATAAATCACAGATTCACAACAGATAATCAACATTATCATCACATCAGATAAACCATATCATCATTATCCAAAAAGATAATCTATATCAACATCACAATGCCACCAATGCGTCCAAATCACTCAACATTATCTATCTCATATCAGAGATTCAAACCATCAAAGGCAAACAACATTATCCAACCATATAAGCCATGATTTAATATCACACCAAATATAATTAATTTAAAATGAATTAAATTAATTACATCATTCAAATTAATTTAAAGTAAATTAAATTAATTACTTCATCAATCTCTACTTGCTTATATCACTATTAATTAATTATCAATCAATTAATTAATTAATCATCAATCAATTATTCATTTTAATTAATCATCCCTGATTAATTAACCTTTAATTACATTCAAGTAATTATCCACTAATTAATTTCTCAAATTAATTATATTTTACCAAATACAGTAATTAATCTTTAATCACTTCCTCTATTGATTAACTATAATTAATTACATTAATCCTTAATTAATTACATTAATTAATCCCTTCATTTATTAATTATTTCCAAATTAAATTTATTCTTAAATACTTCATTAATTATAATAATTAATGGTTTCTAATTACATTTTCTATTTAAATTAATTACATTAAGCAATTAATCTTTATTTAAACAATAATTGTTAATCACCCTTGATTAACCCCATTCAGTAATTAACTACCCTTAATTACTTCACCAAATAAATTAATTACCCATTAATTAATTAATTATCTCAAATTAATCCCTTGATTAATTCGCAAAGTAATTATACTCAAATAACTTCATTACCAAATCACTTCAAATTAATTACATATAGTAATTACCCATTAATTACTTCTCTAAGTAATTCCTCTTCATTAAATTACATTAAGTAATTATCCTCCACAAATCATCAAATGATTAATTTTAAATTAATTAAACTGAATTAATTAACTTAATCTAATCAAATTGAACTCAATTAATTACAATTAGTAATTAATTTCCTTAATTACTTCCATAAGTAATTATACTACATAAATGATTATCTTTAAATTAATTAATCTAATTAATTATTAAAATTAATTACATTAATTAATTATTAAATAATCCTTCGTTAATGACCTTCATTAACTATTAACTATTAACAATTCATTAATTATTTTCTAAAATAATTAACTTATTTTAATCATTATTAATTAAATTTACTAATCCTTAATAATCCATTTAATTAACCCCTAATTATTTAATTAATTAAGTGTTAACTATAATTTAATTAATCCTTTATTACTTGATTAATTAATTATTAATCATTAATTAAAAACTAATCTTATTTAATTAATGAATCTTAAATTACCAGTTAATTAATCTTAAACTTTTTAAGATTAAACCCTTAATTATCATTTCATTAATTTATTAAATAAATAAATTATCCATTTAATTATCCTAATAATTAAATGAATAACAAATCATTAAATTATAATCTAACTTCAACCAGTTTAAAATCAATTTAAAAAACTTTAAAGGATAAATAATACTTCCACTTATAAAAGAAATTTTACAAGAGTTTAAAAACCAATTTCCTTTTAAATTCAAACATTTAAATTATACTTTATCATTCAAAACTATTAAACACTTAAATTTATAGAAACTTAAATCTATTTTGAAACATAGATTCAAAATCCAAATTTGAATCAAATTTAAACTTTGTTTAAACATCACTTTATATTTCAATTTCCAAATTTAAATTCAAATTCTTTTAAAAACATTTTTAAACAATAAAACCCCATTAAAGTTATTTTTTTAAACAAATTTGAATTTAGAAACTTAGTTATTTACGGCTGCGATTCAAAATGAAATTTGAATTCATAATTTAAACTTAGATTTAAAACTCATTTTAAATCTTTGCCTACACTTTTAAAAATTAATTTAAATTTTGAAAACAAGACAAGTTTTTAAACTTGAACAAAACTAACTCGAGCTAAACACTAAAATAACTCGAGTAAAAAGCTAACAAATTTCGAGTAACTCTAGTACCATTTCAATTTGCAATTATTCAAAACAGGTGGGTACTGACAGGTTTACACATGGACCTGTATTATCCATTCTCCCCTGTACCCACAACATTATACTTTGAGTCCCATGCCTCAAATCTTCGAGCTACACGAGAATCAACCCGAAACAAAACTCGAGAATACAATCCTCCCCAAACCCAATCCGATACCACACGACACCGTGCACCTGCACCAACCCCTCGCCACCTCCGGCCTCTCGCGACCGCACGAGCAAGTCGTCGACCACCTTCCAACTAATTTCCAACCACCTAGTGAATTACACAATCCCTAAATCGAATTTAAGCATTCGAGCTCAAAAAAAACAACATCAATGTCGAACTGCAATACGCCTCAAAATTCCAAATTCCGATCATCGGAGAAGTACCACCTCTGGCCCTAAACTCCTCCACACCACATCTATCATCAACCCAAATCTGGAAGAGCTTGATTTCTTAAAGAAGTTGCGGTGATCAATTTCTCAGATGAATCAAAAACTAGGGTTAAAAATTTTGATTCAAAATTATTACTGCCCCAAAACTATAATCCCTTATTTAAAAAATTTCCCCACAGCTTAGTTCACCAATCCATCACCAGAATCAATATTGGCCACTCCGATCACCTAGGTGGTCATTTTCAACCCAAATCACCATTTCCAGACAAACCAGAAATGCTCCTTCAAATTTAAACTAAATTTTCTGAATTTAGTTTTAGAATTCAAGTTTTGATTTATGTAACTGGTTTAATATCTTAAATCAAAGAATTCTAAATAATTAAATTCTTACTTATAAAAAAAAGTTCTGTAGTATCTTGCTATTTCCAGAGACATTACAGGTTTTCTCTTCTTCTTCTTTTTATCAAATAAAAACTTAAACTTTAAATTTATATAACCATATTTGATTTAATCATAAATCCTTAACACAGATTAGATCAATCTGAAATGGAGTTTTAAGCACATTCTTAAAACCTGGAACTTAAGTACAGAGAATAGATTCCCAGAAGCATACACAACTACATATATATATTCATATATATAAATACCAGCAATGAACTTGTAAATGAGATGAAAATATTTTTATTTCCAGAGTAAATTAAACAACCAGAATTCATACTTAATCTAAAAAAAATGAGGTTACTCACATATTTTAGTAGCAGAGCCTCTGTTTATTGAAAGCTTTGAAACTGGAGTTGCTTCTTTTATATTTTCAAACTTCAATCTTGATTTTACTGCAATGCTTTGCTTTTTAAACTTGAAATTGTTGTAGTACTTTGTGTTTTTCCAGATTTACAGTTGCATGTTTGTTTCCAGGTAAAGAAATTTCAAGCATTATTGATTTTAAACAGAAACGCGGAATGCAGATGCATGCATGATTTTGAAGTTGCAGATGTATTTCAGGTATTTGAAATGAGGGGCTACAATTTTGAGGATGGTTTTCACTTCAGATTCACATGCATTCAGTTTTGAAGATAGTTTTGGTTTAGAGGAAGATTCAAACAGGTATGAAGAAGAAATTGGCAGATTTTATTGAACGGAATTTCTGTTTTGATCTTGGCTTTTTTTTTATTACAGATCTTTGTTAGCTAAAGATTACTCAAATTTGAAAAAAAAAAGAATAGAAAATAAAAATGAATTTTAGAGGAGATGGGTTTACAAAAGAATTTTTTTGATTTTATTAAAAATACAAGAAAAAGAAAAAATAAGACACTTGTTAAATTTTAAACGTTTGTCATTTTAATAGCTTTATAACTTAACAAATGTCAATTAGGTGTTAATAAATTAACACATGTCATTTAAGAGTATTTTAATTTAATTTAAAATTGTTTATAAACTTTTAAATCTAAATTTATTGTTTCTTATGTATAAATATAAATGAATTTATCACTTTTTTTAAATTAAAAAGAAATGAAAACAATCAAATTATACATATAAGTTTATTCAAAAAATATTTTAGTATTTATTCTTTTAAATTTCAAAACATCAAATTCAAATTTAAATTAAATTATAAAACCTAATTTAAAAATCAAGTTATATATATTCATATATAACTCTTACTAAAATTAAAAATAACAAAACATATTTCTATAAAAATCTATTTATGTTCATAAGAACTAAGTATTGTCATTATTATCTGAAAATAACAAATTAAACAATATTTAAAATGATTTATAAAAGAGATCATAAATTACTTATATTACTAAATAAATTAAGATCACATGTAAATTGTATTTTAAACTCTTATATATAAATTCAAACAATATTTAAAAATAAAATAAAACCAAGCTTTTAATGTTAATCTAATTTAAATTCATATTTAAGTTAATTAAAATATTAATCTAAACAAATAAGATTTTCCTTTAATATAAACCATATAATTATTTATTAAATTGTTTTGAAAAGTTAAATGTTAAATTTAAATCAAATTTCCAATTTACCAAATATAAATTAAAATTAAAAATTGATTCATTTACTAAGTTCCAAATCAAAGTTTATCAATTTATAATATATACAATTATATATATTATAAACAGAAAACAATTTATTAGCTTTAAAAAGATTCAATCTACAAATTTCAATATTTATTAAAAGATGATTATTAGATCAATTCAAAATTTTATTATCAAAAATTATTAAATCAATTAAATTTTTAACACAGATTATTAAATTTATATTGCCCAATTTCCGGAATATCGCACTTAGATTTAAATATAAAAGTATAGTTAAATTATATATATATATATATTATTCTGTATATTTACTTTTGAAATTTAACTTTAGTCAAGTATATTTACAAAGTTTATAATAGTTTTAAATATAAGATAAAGGTTATTTTCAAAGAAAATCAAACCATCGAAAATTGCATTGGGTTGTCGACATACTCATGGTGACCATGTCGACATAGTGTTAGTTAAGTTCAAAATTTAAATTTCAAAAGAAGTGTCTATTCGCCATAACTCTTCACGAATGGACATGGCTCTTGTTCTTCATAAATAAGGGTTAGTATCAATGAATTTTACATCAGATTTTCTGGTTTTTCACTCCTCTTCTTCTTTCACTTTTCTTAACACATATTCTTACCATTACTCTGCTGAAATCAACATTGAATCGAACTCGATCATTCGTAGTTTGATTCTCTATCACTATCTCAACAAGATCATCAGTGCTATTCAGAGTTATAGGCTTTTTGTAATCAACTTAGCGAGAAAAGGTGTGATTGTAGCCTTGAAAATCAATCAAGCGATATAAGGTGTGATTGTAGCCTTGGGCAATCAAGTTGGTGAACTTGTTGCCCATAAAATCAAGTGGGTGAACTTGTTGCCCGGAAAATCAAGTATCTCTACCCAGAGGATTGTGATTCTGAAGAGTGTACCTCATAGCCTTGAAATCGAGGGTGTAATTGTAATGATTGCTTTTGAAAGGAAATCCGTACTTGTGTTGCGGGATTGGATGTAGGGTAACTCCGAACCAGTATAAACTCCGGTATGTTCTTTCCTTTACTGCTTTTATTTTATTTCTGCATCTATGTTTGTTTCTGTGATCATATCTGTGTCTGAATATTTCATACATCAGTGTTCAAATTAACATAAACTCCAAAAGATTTAGTACTTCTTTATAAACACTATTCACCCCCCCCTCTAGTGTTAATTCTAGCCTTAAGATCTGTAATCCGCATTTCTCACAATTTGTATCAGAGCAAGGTTTTCAAAGTTTTCATAATCTGAATTTTGAAAAAAAAAATTAAAATGGCTATTTTTCTGGATTTTATTAACACTATTTTCATATGAATATAACACAGAATCATCATGATATTTTTGTTTAAAACTATATTTAGTTATTTTGAAAAGTCACTTGATTCTTTAAAAGGTTATTTTGTTTTGCAGGAGAAGAATTATGTCTAATGACAGTTGGTTAAAAGATATCAGATAATGATTTATCGATCAAGAAGAACAAGTGGATATATATTGGAAATCGACAAAGACATGGGTACCAGATGTAACGACCCAGGATTTTTAGTAATTAAAATTTGAATATTTAATTAATTTTAAATATTAATGAGTGAAATTTATAAGTCAAATAAATTTTATTTTGAATAATTGGATTTAATTGAATAATTAAATCGATAATTTAATATGTTAAATTATGGAAATAATTGAAAATTGAGTTAAATATGATTGAAAATGATTTGTAAAATTTTATTATATCATATTGAAGTTAGAACGATATTTTAGAACTTTTAAAATCGAATTAAAAGTTAATTTGTGAAAATTGAATTTTTTAATATTAAATCGACTAGTGAAAATAATCAATTTTTGAACAGTCTCAGAATTGGACGAAACTAGTTCCATTGGATCCGTAATAGTTAGTTATTTCCGGATTTCAATTTTCGTAGCAATCGGAGTTTTCGTTTGATCGTGGCAGCTCGAAACGCATCGAAATTGTTTTAATATTAATTTGGCGAGATAAAATAGCCATTTTTCAAAAAGTCTCGGATTTCAACGAAACCAGTTTCATCGGATCCGTAATGTGACATTATTGTAAGGTTTCAAATTTCGTGTCAATTGGATTTACCGTTGTCCGATACAAATTAAAACGCCTAGAAAATCGTTTAAATCGGTTTAATTTAAATTGAACGTTTATAACATAACTCGCACAGATGTCCGAATTAGCTTTCAAAACCTGTTCCATTGTGTCCGGAACGCGGGGTAAACCTTAGAAACGCTAGTTACGATGCGTAAATCGGAGTTTGGAATTCCCGGATGAATAGTGTTCAATAATTTCCTATAAATAGCCCCTCCATTCACAAGAAAAAATAAAAATAAACTAAAACCCTAATTCTATAGCCGCCTCCAGTGATGAAAACGAAGGCCGAAAACTTCCTGTCTATCTCCTCAAATTTCTTCAAATCCGTTCATTAATTCGAAAAAACTTTCTGCATGAGAGTTATAGAGGGCAGTGTGATTGATACATCCAACGGTGGGTTTTCGTTCTAGTGCTTTGGATCGATGGGAAATTGGGCTCAAAGGCCATGCGTTCGGCCTTGATTTTCGAGCTTCAGAGGCGACCGAGCTCGATGCTACTGGGGGCGTGGGTGAGGGCGACGAAGGGATACAAATTGGAAGTTGTTGATCGAGTTTTAGCGTGGTGTAGGTGGCGCGAGAATTAACCCTAGTTTGTGACTTTATGGGTTCCATGCGCGTGTATGTCCCTGTACGCGAACGAGAAGAGAAGAAGGAGGGGGGAGCGCACGGTCCTGATGCAAGCATGGAGATCCAACGGCCTGAGATAGTTAGGTTGAAATAGTTAATTTAAGTTGTAAATTTTATATTTAAAATTCGAGTAAACTTCATAAATGCATATCTTTTTCATACGAGGTCGAAAACGTGCGAAACCAGTTGTGTTGGAATCGTATGGACGAGCACTACACGATGAAATTGGATTGGAGTCGTTTGGAGATAGTGAGAATTTTGGGTGAAATTAAACGTCCGTTTAATTTTATTCGAAATAAATCGCTAAAACGAAATTGAAATCAAGGTGAGAACTTCTCGCTCAATCGAATCAGTTTCGATTTTATTTTAAATAGTTAGATTTAAAATATTTGAATGCATGTTTGAATGATGATTGTTATCTATTGATTGTTAAAATAGACATTATGCGCCGTTAGTAAGCGGATGTTATTTATTAAAAACATATACCGCGAATATTTCATAAACAGTGAAATTGGTATTATATACAATAGCAATATATATATATATATATTGGCATATGTATATATTGGAGTTATTGATTTCCCGCATTTGTATAGCGGATGAGACCCTATTGCGCCGTCTATTAAGCGGATAATATTTTAAATCCCATATACCGCGATAATTCCGTACTGGAGCGGAATTGGTATTGTGCTAATGTTTGTGGATGCAGGAAAACAGGTTGGAGGGATCCAACTGGATTCCTCAACAGTTTTTATTTGATTTCAGATATTTTGATATTTGATAGATTATCATATCGATATATGATGTCGTTGTTGTCATGATTGAGTATTTGGTGTGTAGCATCATTGGACCAAATTTTGGAATTTTAAAATGATTTTATAAAGTGATTTTTGAAAGTATACGTTATAAAATATTTTTGGGAATTTATCCATTTTAAATAAATAAACGTATAAATTTTAATGTTATAAAAACTATGATCTTTGAGAAATATAGTTAAAAGTTGATTTTTGAAAATATGGGGTTAATGATTTTATAAAATAGATTAATCGGGATTTTTGAAATTATTATAAAAAGTTGAAAATATAGGATTTATGAAATTTGATTATTTTATAAATCAAAATGATGAAGTTATAAAGGAGATTAAAGACGTTTTGAAATAATAATATAAATTGATTTATATAAAAGATTTATAAATTGATAATTTATAAATTAAAATATTGGAAGTATAAAACGAGTTTTTATAAGTGTTAGAATGAATTGTGAATGAATTTCATAAATGAATGAAATTTATAGAATTATAAACGGTGAAGTTATAAATGGAATTTTATAAGCAGTAGGTTTATAAAATTTGAAAAGTTATTCGAAGAATGGATTTTTTGATAAATAAATGAATCTTATAAGTTATAAGATTTATAAATTGGGATGTTTAAAAGAACGATTCTTGTAAACAAATAAATTATAAGTGTTTAACTTATAATATGAATCTTTAGTATATCATTGAGATATGAATTGAGATAGGTTAACAAAGGAATTTATAAAAGGAGTTGATATAAAATAAATAGAAATAGAATTTATAAACATTGTTTTATAAATTCGAAACGACTTATTTTGATAAGTTAATTTTTATAACTTATTTATGAAGTTATATTCACGTTATAGACGGTGAATAATCCTTTAAAATAAAATGAATAGAAATGATGAAATTGGTTAACGTAGTATATTCACGTTTTTGAATAGTGAATAATATGTTAAAGAAATTATTTTGAATGTGAAGTTTTCAATAGAATTAAAACGATCTAACGATGTTTTCAAAATGTGTTGAGATTCGAAACCATAGATTTCAACATTCATTGTTGAAATAGACGTTTTCGAGAAATAGAAGGAAATGGTGGACTATAACACTGTTGTTATAGCAAATGATTTCCGAAAGGAAATGTTTTGTATAGTATTGGGATTTATATATCTATTTTAATTACGAATCCCTATACTAGTGATTTTGGGTTGTCGTAACGATGTTTTACGTAACATTCGTTTTGGCCCAAATAAATATGTTTAAGAGAATGATTTCCTTAAAGAATGAAATATATGCTTAATTTCGATTAAAGTATATTGAATATTTTCCAAGTGTTGAAAATAAATGGATTGAGAATTACTTAATAAGTAAGTATGCAAATGTTTTTCCAATGTGAAATGAAATATTTTAAGAATCTATCTATTTGTTTAAAAATAAATATTGATTTATTTTTGAAGTTTGAAAGTTATATATCTTGTAAAGATATCTTTGGGAAAAAAATAAATGGATTGAGAATTACTTAGTAAGTATGGAAATGTTTTTCCAATGTGAAATGAAATATTTTAAGAATCTATCTATTTGTTTAAAAATAAATATTGATTTATTTTTGAAGTGTGAAAGTTATATATCTTGTAAAGATATCTTTGGGAAATAAATAATTTGGAAAATTATTTGGAATCTGGTGATGTGTGCATATCCATTAATAGTTCAATAACCGACTATCAATAAATACCTTTGAAAGGTATTTGTTGGGATTTGTTGAATTTGAATGCTACACTTGTTTTTAAATTATTGCGCTCGTTATTCGAATTTCCCATTCCGAATAGTGATACGACGTAATAGATAGCATTGATGATCGGTGTTGAAGACCCGGTATTTGCAATAGCGATAGGATGACATGTCGATTGACTCTGCACCGAGTTGCTCCGGTATAGAGTTCTCCATATGTGATGGGAAATCCGATCAGGATTGTGGATATCCGGATTGCAAGGACTTCTTTGTAAGTGCCTTCGGTTCTGTTCGATCCCGGAACAGACTTGTATGGATTGTATGTCTGACATTACAAATTGAGATATAAAGCAGATTTCTTTCAAATATATTTCTGTTGGTGGCGGAGAATTTATTCTTTTAGCTTAACACCCTTCTCTGAGACGTACGAGCTCAGAGGTTATGTAGTTGAAGGTTATCAGCGATATATTCCCAATTTGGTAATGTGACATGCTGAGTGTTGCTGTGAAATGATCATTGTGTTGATTATTTTTGATAGGATCATTTGTTTGATCGTTTATCATGGTGATCATTTCTATGATCATTTGTTGACCCAAAGCATGGCTTTTGTATAAAGTATGTTTTTGTGGACGTGACTTCGTCGAGCCTCACACCCTGGGAATGGTCAAAACAGGAAAGATGCGGCAAGGTTATGAGGGGTAGCGCCCTTTAGGGTATGTGCATTTCCTTCTGGAAAAGGGTGGTATCATGGTATGGAGCCCAGATACTTACTCATGTTGAAAACACTTTATGATTGTGTGAATTGATTACGAGTGCTCGGTTAAAGGTCCCAAAGGACGGGGGATGGCATATTCGGTCAGTTGTTACTCAGTTAGGGGTAACCCGGCCTTGTGTTGGCAGAGATCCGGTTTGGTTCTCGGGGATGTCCTTCCAGAGGCATTCTCATGTGGCAATGGGAAGTTCCTTGGCCTGATCATTCGTTGGAAATCCAATTCCCAATACGAAACCTTGTACGGTATTACTTGTAGAACCTGCCATTTACTTATGGTGGTCAACACTGTTTAGATGGTAGCTATAGTAGGCATAGTTCGAAATGTCTATGCTGGCTAAGATTTATATTCTATTTTCGAAATGAATTTTTTCCTACACTATGCACTAGTAATAATATCAAATGTTCTTTTAAATGCGTATCAACCATCTTTGACTATCATAAGGAGAAATCTCCTCCGATTCTGCGTTTGTATTGTGTGTGTGTGTGTGCGGGAGGCCTTATGGTAATCTCATTTTTGAAAAGCATTGCGAATTGACTTTAAAAATATTCCTCTATTTTGATTTTAAAGATAAATAAACTGTTTTGAGTTCTCACACCAGTCACATGACTGACTCGGAGTTTATTGTTTTCCTTCCTAAACTCTGGGTGCCCACCAATTTTCACACGGGCAGTCAAGAGTTAAGGTTTACCAGGATATTCTGAAATTCAGGAGTTGCTGGAGGCAAGATGGATGGCATGGCGTATTATTAGTATATAGTATTTCTTTCCGCTGTTTGTTGTTGTTTGATGTTGTACACTCTGATGATATGATGTAATGAAATGAAATGTATAAAAATGTAATAACTGATATAGTTCTTTGTTTAAATATTATTCATTTATTTATTATATGTTGTTCCGCTGCGAATTGTGAGATTCTGTTGTTGTTCTGTTGTTTTCTGTTCCGTTCTATTTTCTATTTTCTTTTCTCTCTATTTTCTATCTTTATCCTTTCTCTCTTCTTCTCTTTCTTCTTTTTCTTAAAAATTGAGAATTCGTATTTCTGTTCATCTTGAGTTAATCTATGGAGATTAGTGTATATTCAAGGAGTACGGATTTGTGGGTCCTCACAGGTGGTATCAGAGCATATGGTTAAGCGACAACCATGGTTCTGTTGGGTATTACTCATTAGAGATAGAGTCAGTAGTACTCTAGAATGAGTTTGAGTGTAATAATAGCTATGAGAGCGTATTTTTTAGTGAATATAAAATTGTTTTATATTGTGATGATTGGTTTATTGAGTGGCATATGAACCTTCATCAGCACGGTCTCGACAACTATGCCGAAGGGGTTTATAAACACTTGAATAGAACAATTCGACACAATATTGTTTTAAATTGGGTAAATGAAATAATTTTACCTTGAGTATAGTTTATATATAAAGGAATAAATTTTTAGAATTATTAAAGTGTATATAAGTTGATTGTTTGGTTGTTGAATAAGTTGTTTGAATAATCTAAGTAAAAGAATAATTGTATAAGCAAAAGAATTATAAGAATGGAAGTATAATTAAAGTGATTTACAATTGAGAAATAAACTTATATATATAAGAAGTGAAACTATATGGATATATTTATGAATATGAGTTATAAATAAAAATGAATTTAAAGTTAAATGGAAATTTACTTTAGAATTTGGAATCTGAATTGGATTTACAAGTGGAAATTTAAGTTATGTAAAACAAAGTGATGTTTGTAAAATGAAATATAACTTAAGAGATGTTGAATGAAGTTGATATTGGTATCAAAGTAAATTAATAAAGTTAAGTGATAAATGTGAACTTAAGTTATGTAAATGAAATTCAACTTTTGTAATTGAATTGAATTAATGGATTAAATGTTAATCAACTGAATGTGAATTAAGTTGATATGAAATAATGAATGTAAGTGTAATTCATTAAAATCTAATTTATTAGAAGTTGAATAGTTGAATGAAAATCAATTTAATTAAACCAAATTGAATGAATATATGCAAAGGAATTTGGTTGTAATTAATATACATTGATTGTCATATGATTGTTAGTTGATTGTATATAATTCATTAAGTATTAATGAAATTGGAAGCTAAAGTAATTGAAATTCAATAGGAAGTTAAGTGAATCTTAAATAGAATTGAATTTGATTGGAAGTGAACCAACTTGAATATGAATTAGTGAATATAAACTAATTGAAAATGAATGTTAGTAAAATCATCCACTGTTAATGAATCAAATGTGATGAAATTGAAAACCATTTCATTGAATATTAATGAGAATATGAATGAATATTTATTGGTTATGAATACTAGTTGGATGTTAGTTGGTTGATGGTTGAACATATTGCTTTTACTACATTTGCTAGGTTGGCATATATAGTTATTATGTTGCTATATGTTGTATATCGATACTATTGTCTATATACATGGTTCTCATGTTGTTTGTTGAGTGTTTAGTAGGTGCGGATCGCGTTTGCTTCGTATTTGGAGCTCGCTTTCGCGCTATATTAGCCGTATATGCTTGCTAATAAAATATAAGGTACATATCTCGGATTAAATATCGTACTTTTACACTTTTTCCCTTCGGCATGCCTCATTACTTGATGAGATGAACATTTGTGATATATATAATGTCATTTTTTTTTGGATCGAGCCGCGCAAAGGAGACTATGGCGAATTTTTCCGGAAATTTAAGGCGTTAGAAAAAATTTGAGAAAATTGGAAAATTTTGAAAACTTTAACTTTGAGTTGGAATTGAAAGTTAAACAATAGTAGTTTCTTTTGAAAAGATAACTAAGTATGATTGGAAAACTTAGTAAAGTTATTGTAAGAAGTTTAACTATAGATTTTGGAAAGTTAATAGATTCTGTAACTTTTCTTACTTGATAATTTCGAGGACGAAATTCTTTTAAGGGGGGAAGATTGTAACGACCCAGGGTTTTTAGTAATTAAAATTTGAATATTTAATTAATTTTAAATATTAATGAGTGAAATTTATAAGTCAAATAAATTTTATTTTGAATAATTGGATTTAATTGAATAATTAAATCGATAATTTAATATGTTAAATTATGGAAATAATTGAAAATTGAGTTAAATATGATTGAAAATGATTTGTAAAATTTTATTATATTATATTCAAGTTAGAACGATATTTTAGAACTTTTAAAATCGAATTAAAAGTTAATTTGTGAAAATTTAATTTTTTAATATTAAATCGACTAGTGAAAATAGTCAATTTTTGAACAGTCTCAGAATTGGACGAAACTAGTTCCATTGGACCCGTAATAATTAGTTATTACCGGATTTCAATTTTCGTAACAATCGGAGTTATCGTTTGATCGTGGCCGCTCGAAACGCATCGAAATTGTTTTAATATTAATTTGGCGAGTTAAAATAGTCATTTTTCAAAAATTCTCGGATTTCGACGAAACCAATTTCATCGGATCCGTAATGTGATATTATTGTAAGGTTTCAAATTTCGTGTCAATTGGATTTACCGTTTGTCCGATACAAATTAAAACGCCTAGAAAATCGTTTAAATCGGTTTAATTTAAATTGAACGTTTATAGCATAACTCGCACAAATGTCCGAATTAGCTTTCGAAACCTATTCCATTGTGTCCGGAACGCGGGGTAAACCCTAGAAACGCTGGTTACGGTGTGTAAATCGGAGTTCGGAATTCCTGGATGAATAGTGTTCAATAATTTGCTATAAATAGCCCCTCCATTCACAAGAAAAAGAAAAAAAAAACTAAAACCCTAATTCTATAGCCGCCGCCAGTGATGAAACCGAAGGCAGAAAACTTCCTGTCTATCTCCTCAAATTTCTTCAAATCTGTTCATTAATTCGAAAAAAATTTCTACATGAAAGTTATAGAGGGCAGTGTGATTGATACATCCAACGGTGGGTTTTCGTTCTAGTGCTTTGGATCAATGGGAAATTGGGCTCAAAGGCCAAGCGTTCGACCTCGATTTTCGAGCTTCAGAGGCGACCGAGCTCGATGCTACTGGGGGCGTGGGTGAGGGCGATGAAGGGCTACAAATTGGAAGTTGTTGATCGAGTTTTAGCGTGGTGTAGGTGGCGCGAGAATTAACCCTAGTTTGTGACTTTATGGGTTCCATGCGCGTGTATGTCCCTGTACGCGAATGAGAAGAGAAGAAGGAGGGGGGAGCGCACGGTCCTGATGCAAGCATGGAGATCCAACGGCCTGAGATAGTTAGGTTGAAATAGTTAATTTAAGTTGTAAATTTTATATTTAAAATTCGAGTAAACTTCATAAATGCATATCTTTTTCATACGTGGTCGAAAACGCGCGAAACCAGTTGCGTTGGAATCGTATGGACGAGCACTACACGATGGAAATGGATTGGAGTCATTTGGAGTTAGTGAGAATTTTGGGTAAAATTAAACGTCCGTTTAATTTTATTCGAAATAAATCGCTAAAACGAAATTGAAATCAAGGTGAGAACTTCTCACTCAATCGAATCAGTTTCGATTTTATTTTAAATAGTTAGATTTAAAATATTTGAATGCATGTTTGAATGATGATTTTATCTATTGATTGTTAAAATAGACATTATGCGTCGTTAGTAAGCGGATGTTATTTATTAAAAACATATACCGCGAATATTTCATAAACAGTGAAATTGGTATTATATATAATAGCAATATATATATATTGGCATATGTATATATTGGAGTTATTGATTTCCCGCATTCGTATAGCGGATGAGACCCTATTGCGCCGTCTATTAAGCGGATAATATTTTAAATCCCATATACCGCGATTATTCCGTACTGGAGCGGAATTGGTATTGTGCTAATGTTTGTGGATGCAGGAAAACAGGTTGGAGGGATCCAACTGGATTCCTCAACAGTTTTTATTTGATTTCAGATTTTTTGATATTTGATAGATTATCATATCGATATATGATGTCGTTGTTCTCGTGATTGACTATTTGGTGTGTAGCATCATTGGACCAAATTTTGGAATTTTAAAATGATTTTATAAAGTGATTTTTGAAAGTATACGTTATAAAATATTTTTGGGAGTTTATCCATTTTAAATAAATAAACGTATAAATTTTAATGTTATAAAAACTATGATCTTTGAGAAATATAGTTAAAAGTTGATTTTTGAAAATATGGGGTTAATGATTTTATAAAATAGATTAATCGGGATTTTTGAAATTATTATAAAAAGTTGAAAATATAGGATTTATGAAATTTAATTATTTTATAAATCAAAATGATGAAGTTATAAAGGAGATTAAAGACGTTTTGAAATAATAATATAAATTGACTTATATAAAAGATTTATAAATTGATAATTTATAAATTAAAATATTGGAAGTATAAAACGAGTTTTTATAAGTGTTAGAATGAATTGTGAATGAATTTCATAAATGAATGAAATTTATAGAATTATAAACGGTGAAGTTATAAATGGAATTTTATAAGCAGTAGGTTTATAAAATTTGAAAAGTTATTTGAAGAATGGATTTTTTGATAAATAAATGAATCTTATAAGTTATAAGATTTATAAATTGGGATGTTTAAAAGAACGATTCTTGTAAACAAATAAATTATAAGTGTTTAACTTATAATATGAATCTTTAGTATATCATTGAGATATGAATTGAGATAGGTTAACAAAGGAATTTATAAAAGGAGTTGATATAAAATAAATAGAAATAGAATTTATAAACATTGTTTTATAAATTCGAAACGACTTATTTTGATAAGTTAATTTTTATAACTTATTTATGAAGTTATATTCACGTTATAGACGGTGAATAATCCTTTAAAATAAAATGAATAGAAATGATGAAATTGGTTAACGTAGTATATTCACGTTTTTGAATAGTGAATAATATGTTAAAGAAATTATTTTGAATGTGATGTTTTAAATAGAATTAAAACGATCTAACGATGTTTTCAAAATGTGTTGAGATTCGAAACCATAGATTTCAACATTCATTGTTGAAATAGACGTTTTCGAGAAATAGAAGGAAATGGTGGACTATAACACTGTTGTTATAGTAAATGGTTTCCGAAAGGAAATGTTTTGTATAGTATTGGGATTTATATATCTATTTTAATTACGAATCCCTATACTAGTGATTTTGGGTTGTCGTAACGATGTTTTACGTAACATTCGTTTTGGCCCAAATAAATATGTTTAAGAGAATGATTTCCTTAAAGAATGAAATATATGCTTAATTTCGATTAAAGTATATTGAATATTTTCCAAGTGTTGAAAATAAATGGATTGAGAATTACTTAATAAGTAAGTATGCAAATGTTTTTCCAATGTGAAATGAAATATTTTAAGAATCTATCTATTTGTTTAAAAATAAATATTGATTTATTTTTGAAGTGTGAAAGTTATATATCTTGTAAAGATATCTTTGGGGAAAAAAATAAATGGATTGAGAATTACTTAGTAAGTATGGAAATGTTTTTCCAATGTGAAATGAAATATTTTAAGAATCTATCTATTTGTTTAAAAATAAATATTGATTTATTTTTGAAGTGTGAAAGTTATATATCTTGTAAAGATATCTTTGGGAAATAAATAATTTGGAAAATTATTTGGAATCTGGTGATGTGTGCATATCCATTGATAGTTCAATAACCGACTATCAATAATTACCTTTGAAAGGTATTTGTTTGGATTTGTTGAATTTGAATGCTACACTTGTTTTTAAATTATTGCGCTCGTTATTCGGATTTCCCATTCCGAATAGTGAAACGACGTAATGGATAGCATTGATGATCCGTGTTGAAGACCCGGTATTTGCGAGAGCGATAGGATGACCTGTCGATTGACTCTGCACCGAGTTGCTCCGGTATAGAGTTCTCCATATGTGATGGGAAATCCGATCAGGATTGTGGATATCCGGATTGCAAGGACTTCTTTGTAAGTGCCTTCGGTTCTGTTCGATCCCGGAACAGACTTGTATGGATTGTATGTCTGACATTACAAATTGAGATATAAAGCAGATTTCTTTCAAATATATTTCTGTTGGTGGCGGAGAATTTATTCTTTTAGCTTAACACCCTTCTTTGAGACGTACGAGCTCAGAGGTTATGTAGTTGAAGGTTATCAGCGATATATTCCCAATTTGGTAATGTGACATGCTGAGTGTTGCTGTGAAATGATCATTGTGTTGATTATTTGTGATAGGATCATTTGTTTGATCGTTTATCTTGGTGATCATTTCTATGATCATTTTTTGACCCAAAGCATGGCTTTTGTATAAAGTATGTTTTTGTGGACGTGACTTCGTCGAGCCTCACACCCCGGGAATGGTCAAAACAGGAAAGATGCGGCAAGGTTATGAGGGGTAGCACCCTTTAGGGTATGTGCATTTCATTCTGGAAAAGGGTGGTATCATGGTATGGAGCCCAGATACTTACTCATGTTGAAAACACTTTATGATTGTGTGAATTGATTACGAGCGCTCGGTTAAAGGTCCCAAAGGACCGGGGGATGGCATATTCGGTTAGTTGTTACTCAGTTAGGGGTAACCCGGCCTTGTGTTGGCAGAGATCCGGTTTGGTTCTCGGGGATGTCCTTCCAGAGGCATTCTCATGTGGCAATGGGAAGTTCCTTGGCCTGATCATTCGTTGGAAATCCAATTCCCAATACGAAATCTTGTACGGTATTAGTTGTAGAACCTGCCATTTACTTATGGTGGTCACCACTGTTTAGATGGTAGCTATAGTAGGCATAGTTCGAAATGTCTATGCTGGCTAAGATTTATATTCTATTTTCGAAATGAATTTTTCCCTACACTATGCACTAGTAATAATATCAAATGTTCTTTTAAATGCGTATCAAGCATCTTTGACTATCATAAGGAGAAATCTCCTCCGATTCTGCGTTTGCATTGTGTGTGTGTGCGGGAGGCCTTATGGTAGTCTCATTTTTAAAAAGCATTGCGAATTGAATTTAAAAATATTCCTCTATTTTGATTTTAAAGATAAATAAACTGTTTTGAGTTCTCACACCAGTCACATGACTGACTCGGAGTTTATTGTTTTCCTTCCTAAACTCTGGGTGCCCACCAATTTTCACACGGGCAGTCAAGAGTTAAGGTTTACCAGGATATTCTGAAATTCAGGAGTTGCTGGAGGCAAGATGGATGGCATGGCATATTATTAGTAAATAGTATTTCTTTCCGCTGTTTGTTGTTGTTTGATGTTGTACACTCTGATGATATGATGTAATGAAATGAAATGTATAAAAATGTAATAACTAATATAGTTCTTTGTTTAAAGATTATTCATTTATTTATTATATGTTGTTCCGCTGCGAATTGTTAGATTCTGTTGTTGTTCTGTTGTTTTCTGTTCCGTTCTATTTTCTATTTTCTTTTCTCTCTATTTTCTATCTTTATCCTTTCTCTCTTCTTCTCTATCCTTTTTTTTCTTAAAAATTGAGAATTCGTATTTCTGTTCGTCTTGAGTTAATCTATGGAGATTAGTGTATATTCAAGGAGTACGGATTTGCGGGTCCTCATACCAGATCAATACAAAATTTTTGGTTCTCATCTACAACTTGATTTGGTACTGTACTTCTCTCCATCTGCTTCGCAATGCCACTGGTTTCATGTGAACCCGTCAAGAAATGACCAAGTTATGGTCAAATGAAGTTTTGGTGAACAAAGAGAAAAAGAAGGCAAAATGGTCAAAGGTATTCTTCGGATTGCATCCAAAGATTTGATTATTTTATTTCCACTCCTTTTCAAGACTGCAGTTCTTGTACTCGCGTCATTTTGATGGATGGATCATCAAATTCCGATCAAAATTGAGTGAGATATGACAGTTTGAAGTTGGCTATCCAAAACTGAAAAACTGTGTCCGGGATCTTCTACATTTCTTCAACTATTCGGCCTGTTTCATCACAATACCATTCAAATTCAACACCAAACTATTACTAAATCGTAATCCTTGCCTTCCTCTTCGATTTGCCGCTGGTTTCATCCAGTTCCATTAAGAAACAAAGGAGATATGCCCTTTAGAGTTTGATAGCATATAGAAAAACGGGAAGAAGAAGAAGAGGAATTTTTATGAAAAATTGTGACTGTTGGGCCTATTTATAGTGGTTGAAGTGTCCATTCATTCAAAATTCGAATTCAAAGTTTTGGCATCAAGTTGGTCGATCTACTAAATCATCTGTGTCTTTCTCATACGGTCTTCAAATTCAACAAATGAATATACTACGATGATCAAAAAAACGAGCCCGTCGCATTAGAATAGATCTTGTGGTTAAATTCTGAAAGATATAAATATGTGGTTCACAACAATGGAAGAGCAACATAGTTAGAAAGATGGAATGCAAAAATTGGTACGCTTTACTATTATTTCATCTTTATTGTTGCATTTAGGAATATATATACTTATGCATTTAGTTAGGTATAAAAATTTATCTCTTTTATAAGTTTTGATATTTTGTTCCATATATCGACACACCATGGTATAAATATCGATATATAAGTCTAATTTTTTTTTTAAAATGTGTTTTCTTTCAAACAAAATCTACAACTAATTCGTTACAACTATACTAAGTAGAAAAGCATACCTTCATTCATGATTTCAACTTTTCTAATGTTATTTTTACTTCTCATACTCTATTTCGTTTAAGATGCTAATTCTATATCTTTAAGAAATTAATAGAATGAATTTAGAATGTTAGAATATGGTTCTATTTATATATTTTTTCATTTAATAAGATTGCACCACATCACATGACTGGAATTTTAGATAGCATTTCTAAAATGCTTATTTTCTTCTGTAATGTTTTGTAAGTGCTGCAAATTCGTTTTTATAGCATTTCTATGCTTTGAAACGCTATAGAGTTTCAGAAACTTTACACAGTATTTGGTAAAAGCTAAAGTTTTAGTTTTATAAAGTTTCGAATATATTTTATTGCAAACACTTTTTATAGCATTTTGTAAATGTTGCCTTTTCTGTTTGAGACTTTAGATTATGTAAAAATAATATTTAAATTAAGTATTATTCTCTACTCTTTTTAGAAATTATTTTCTAACTTATATTAAAGATTTTAATTTCATGTTTAAAATTTTTTAGTAGTTAATTAATTTTTTTAAAGTAAGTGGTCTTAATATAACACATGTTTATTTTAGTTTTTCAATCTTTATTATTTTATTTAATATTTCATTATGATATTTTTTTAAATTGAAAAGATATTTAAACATGTTTCTTAAAATATTTTAAACCAATAATAATTTAATATAAAAGTTCTAATTAGTAAGATAAGTATTTTATAAACATGGAAGTTTGGATTCTAATAATTAAATTAAAATAATTATTTTAAATAAATTAAATAAGTTGGCTATTAATCATTATAAAAACCATATTTAATCATATATAGCATAAGTCCTTATTCCTTAGTATTTAATTTTTATATTAAGTTTGATTACTACCTTTCACGATTATGTTATAGTTTTAATACCATTTATTATCTTCAAACTCTTTCTTTACAACTCTTTCAGTCCCATTCATTAGTTTCCTTAACTTAAGTCTAGTAATTGGTGTGTTTTACCTTTGTTTGGTTGAAGTGATTTATAGTAAATAGTTTGATATATGTATACATACATATATAGACACACACGCACACAAATATATATATATATATATATATATATATATATATATATATATATATATATATATTTGTGTGCGTGTGTGTCTATATATGTATGTATACATATATGTTTGCCAATAAGATATGACTTATCACTAATGTTTATCTTATAGTCTGAATATCTCTTACCATAGTATATATATCATCATATCATTCTGCAAATTATTTTACTTTATTGTCATTTTTATTACATATCATTATGCATCCTATTTCATGTCACATTTCATTGCATATTACATCATAAATTACAATGCATATCATAATCATTTGCATCACAATTTGCACTTCATTTTGCATCTTATCTCATGCTACATTGCATATGTCATACATTTCATACTGCATTATATAAGTGTATTTTATTTAGGAGGGGTTTGTAGTATTGTCTTATAATATAGGATTATTAGTTTTTGATTTGTTTGGTATGTTTTGATTCATTTGTTTGATTTGATTGACTTGATTAACTTGTTTGACTTGATTGACCTATTTGATTAGATTTACTTGATTGACTTGTTTGACTTGATTGATTTGTTTGACTTGTCTGATATGATTGGTTTTGATGAGTGTGTTGAAATATACTTAATAAATAATTTATGTTCTTATATTTTATTTCTAACTATTATAAGTATTATCATAGATTCTTAGTTAGGATAGTTAGTAATTTAAGATTAAGTTTTAGTTTTTAGAGTTAAGTGTTGATTATTTATGATAACACTATCATTATAATCACATGTCATATAATATTAGATTAAGGGGGAGTTATATAGTTTGGAGTTATTTTTTGTTGATGACAAAGGGGGAGAAATATAAAATAGGGTAGTTAGGCATAGATTAAGGGGGAGTTATTAGGTTAGAAGTAATATTTTATAAACAAAGGTTGTCATCATCAAAAAGGGGGAGATTGTTAGTCCGTGAGATGATGGTTTTGATGACAACAACCTTAGAATAGATTATAAAATATAAATACTAACATTATAAGTTTAGATATATATGTATATGCAGGATTTAACCATGCAGGTACCAAGAATGAAGACTGTACAGTATATAGATTCAAGATATCAAGGTTGAAGACTCATGAGTATCAAGATTATCAAGAGTTAAACACTTCAAGAATAAGTATTTTAATTAGGAATTTTGTTAAAACTCCTAGAAAAGCACTGGCATCTTAAAATCCAATTTATTCGTGGAATGGAATCCACTTAGAGCCCGTTAAAGGGATGGAACCCTAAGTAGGATGGAACCTACGAAAAATCTAGTGGAACATTGTTTTGTATCCGCTAGTTTTTATTCAAATGATTTTACAAAAAATATCTTGTTTTCAAAATGATTTCAAAACTTTCCTTTTAAAAGATTCAAAAACCTCTATCCTGATTTTAAATAATTTTACCTCAAAATCATCTTAAATTTCAAAGTCAAATTACTCCCCATTTTAAACTATCTTTTAATATAATATATTTAACTTTTAAATATTTATACTTAGATTTAAATTAGGAAATTATAGTTAAATTCTATATATATTATTCTCTATATATATTATTCTCTATATTTACTTATGAATTTTAACTATAGTCAAGTATATTTACAAAGTTTAAAATAGTTTTAAATATAAGATAAAGGTTATTTTCAAAGAAAATCAAACCATCAAAAATTGCCTTGAGTTGTCGACATACTCATGGTGACCATGTCGACATAGTGTCAGTTAAGTTCAAAGTTTAAATTTCAAAAAAAGTGTCTATTCGCCATAACTCTTCACGAATGGATATGGTTGTTGTTCTTCTATAAATAGGGGTTAGTTTCAATGAATTTTACATCAGATTTTCTGGTTTTTCACTCCTCTTCTTCTTCCACTTTTCTTAATACATATTCTTACCATTACTCTGCTGAAACCAACATTGAATTGAACTCGATCATACGTAGTTTGATTCTCTATCACTATCTCAACAAGAACCTCAGTGCTATTCAGGGTTATAGGGTTTTTGTAATCAACTTAGCGAGAAAAGGTGTGATTGTAGCCTTGAAAATCAATCAAGCGAGATAAGGTATGATTGTAGCCTTGGGAAATCAATTGGGTGAACTTGTTGCCCGTAAAATCAAGTGGGTGAACTTGTTGCCCAAAAAGTCAAGTATCTCTACCCAGAGGATTGTGATTCTGGAGGGTGTACCTCGTAGCCTTGAAATCGAGGGTGTAATTGTAAATATTGCTTTTGAAAGGAAATCCTTACTTGTGTTGCGGGACTGGATGTAGGGTAACTCCGAACTACTATAAAATTCGGTATATTCTTTCCTTTACTGCTTTTATTTTATTTCTGCATCTGTGTTTGTTTCTGTGATCATATCTGTTTCTGAATATTTCATACATCAGTGTTCAAATTAGCATAAAGTCCAAAAGATTTAGTAATTCTTTATAAACACTATTCACCCCCCCTCTAGTATTAATTCTAGCCTTAAGATCTGTAATCCGTATTTCTCACAGTAGTGCTTAAAGATAAGTGATTGGAATTTAATTATAATTGTTTTCGAGGTTTATAAATGGAATTTTAGAAATATATGGGTTTTTTATAAGAGGAATCTTATAACATGTTTTGGAAAAACATAAAAAAAAGATTGGTTAAAAGATAAAAGGAGTTTATAAATGGTTTTAGGTATTATTAAAAGAAATTTTAGAAATGGGTATATGGATTTATAAAAGGAGTTTTATAAAAGGTTTTGTGAATTATAACAGGGTGTATAAATGGTTTTTGAATTGAATAAAAAGGAGAACTTCCCAAATACTGGTGAATATACTTATACCATTGAAATAAGTACATGGATATTATTTTCAAGTATTGAGAAATAGGGATTGTGGGTTTATATAAAGCTTTGTTTAAAAAAAATTTGATTCAAGTATTACAAAGAGAATTTAATTAGTAAAAGATTAATTAATAAAGGCCTAGTGTTGTTTGGTGCTTAATCAATGTTGGATTTCCCAATGGAATTAAATCTTTGGTTGATGATTGTTATTTGATAGTTAAATAACCATCTATCAAATTTGGACCCAAAAGTAACTTTGAAAATATCTAATAGAAACAAGTGAGTGATGTGGCACAGTCATCCCGGTGATGTTGTACTGTACGTATAAATCGTCTTTTTCCTAGGACAATGATAAGGAAATCCATTCACTAACGGTTAGGATGTAATCTCCGATCTTATCTTTGACTATTTATTTCCTAAATAACCCGGATTGAGTTTACCGGGAATTATCGAAAAGTTGTTTCAAAGAGACTGGGATTGGATATCTTATCCGAAAACTACTTGGATCCAATAAATGCATTTCAAAGTGAAGGTATCTTGAAGATGATGGAATGTGGAGACGGTGCTTTCATGTGTTTCGTTCGGTCCCAAAACGAACCTGTATGGATGAATGCTGATATTGCATTATTGTCTAGAGGCCAGTGTTAACATTCTAAGTGGGAAATGAAAAAATCAGGCATGCCTCATAATATATATGTTTCGTTGTTATATAACTTTTAAATTTTTATTAACTTATATAATATCTTATTTTTAACATTATATTAATTAAATATTATTTAATTAATTAATCAATTAATATTTTAATTCACTTTATATTATTCAATTAAACATTTATATTGAATGCTTATACTATAACATTTATAGTTATACACATATATGTTTATATATGTGTTTTTATTAGTTATTAAATAATTTTTAATTAATTTATTTTATTAAATAATTTTACTTAAATGTTATTAGTTTCAAAAATTATTTTATACTACTTGCATTGCCCTAAAAAATTCAAGGCAACATATCGTATATCATTATATGTAATTTATAAGTATATATTTTGATTAACAACTATTAGTTAATTTATTTTGGCGATTTACAAGCGGACGTATTTGGTGATTTCCAGATCGCGATACTAGTTCTAGTCATTCTTCTCCATGTTCTCAATACGCTCTCTACTGCACCTTAGAGTAGTTTGCATGGCCCATTGGCACGCTATGCTAGACCATCCACCGCTACTTTCTGACAAGATTTCATTCCCTTTCCTGTCCGCGATTTCGGTTTATCTTTCTTCCCCTATGTTGCTGGAGAAGGGTCCTAAAACTAGCAATAAGGATTGCTTGTTTGATGGAGTTTCTGGTTTTGGGCAAGCATTTGGTGCAGCTTCTCCTATATCCTATGGGTCAATGTGTGATGTTGGGCTAGTTGCCACCATTGGTAGTGCTTCTGCTACTCCAGCTTTGGCTCTAAAGCTCCAGCTTTGGTTTCTGAAGCGCCTGATGTTGTGCTTACCTACGCTGTTTTGTCTGGCCAAGTAGCCCTTTACTTCCTTTATTATCTATCAATATTGGTGATTGCATTGATGATTACAATAATTTGGCTGCTAATTTGACATGTGCCCTACTGAGAATAAGGCCTGTCCTATAAGCAAGCGGTCATCTTTGTTTAAGAGAAAGCCGAGGAACGCCAAGTCATTTTTACCTAAGCAATTTGCGATAGATTTTAATGGTCATCCTACTCCTCCTTCGACTTATATTAGTGATGATGGTATTTCCTCCTGGAAGGACCATCTTGTTGGTTTCTTCTTAGATGATCCCCCTCCTTTCTCTTTAGTAAAAAGGCATATTCTTAGTTCATGGAGGCGTCGTGGTACGGTCGAAGTGAGATGTGACAATTCTATATAATTCTTTAAATTCTTCTACCCTCTACAGAGATCGCGAATTTTGGAAGCAGGTCCATTAATTATTTAATGTGAAATTTTTTATCATCATGAAACTGACCCCATCTATCAACCTAGCCTGGGAACAATTTCATTCAATCCTAGTTTGGATTCATCTGTCTAACATCCCTTCTGTCTTCTAATCTTTAGTAGATATAAATAGGATTGCCAATCCTATTGGAAATTTGACATGCTTTGACGTCTCTACGGAGAGACAAGACCGTCTTGTGTTTGCAAAGCCCTTGATGAAGTTAATCCCTTTAAGAAACTACCTATTAGTATATCCATTCTCCTTGGTGAAAATCGGACCATCTATGTTACTATCAATTACCAACGGAAGCCTTCAATCTGCGATAACTTTCGCTCCTTTGGTTATACTTGCTCGGCTTCTCTTCTAAATGTCTCTAAAAAATACCTCTTTGGAAGCCCACTTCTGTTAGATGGAAGCGTAAAGCCCCTTTTTTCACCCTTCCAGTTGTTTGCTTGCCTTCATCGCCTATCACTCTAGATACCTATACCACAGTTTTCCCACCCTTTTAATACTAGTCTGTCCATATACTTCTCCTTCCTCCCTACTTCCACTATCCTATGGTCATCTCCCCCTCATGCAATACCTTTAGATTCAGATCTGCTTCCCCCATCTGACTTCTTAATAACTTCTCTTAAGAAGCATTTTTGTGACGACTCGGAAATTTTGAACATTTGAAATTGAAATATTTAATTGATTTTAAATATTTGGAACTTAGTTTAACTTGAATTTCAAATATCATTGTTCATTCGGTAATTAAATTATTGAATATAATAATATGGAATTGAGGAAAATATTAAAACTTCAGTTTTGAGCTTGTTAAAAATAATTTGAAGTCTTGTAAAATTTATATTGGTGATACAGAAGGTAATAGAACTTTTAAAATTGAATTTGAAAGTGTTTTGTTCAGTTTTAAATTTATATCGTTTAAATCGATATTTAAAATAGCCTTCCGAGGCACAGTCTCGGAATTCGAGGAATCGAGTTCCATTCGATCCATAATATTGTATTATTATCGGATTTAAATTTTTGTAGTGTTTGGAGAGATCGTTGTTTGCGCCAAAATTGGTCATAAACACCCGATAGTCGTTGAAAGCACCCGTTCACAATCACAGATAACAAATATATGGAGAAATTAACTAAAAATCACTCAGCAAATCCACAATAAAGCAGTAAGTGACACAGGATTTATGGTGGTTCGGCGATCTTGCCTACGTCCACTCTCAAGTTTATGTCTTTATTAATCACTTGATGATTTCAATCGATTACAGTGGATTACAATTGATGGTAGCTTTGAAATCTGAATACAACAGCGATAATGATGAATAGAATTGAATCCGGCAGAGTCTGGACGTTGAATGGCCAAAAAGATCCCTTTTTCTGAAGGCTTCAGGGTGCTATTTATAGGAGTAGGAGGCTCAGATCTCGCTCAAACATCGGGAGACTTTTTTTGGCACGTGAGTGGGCCCACGCGACCGACCCCACCAAGTTTCGACGTGATCTGAGATCGATACGAAGTGATTTCGTATCCATCAAAAAATGACCCAATTGAGCTGAAACTTGGCAGGAACAATCTTTACCTTGTATGGAAGATTCTTTGAAAATTTCGTTGCATTTGGATAAGCAGTTTGGGAGATATGATCGATACGAGCTTACACATTTCGGTTGGCTATTTATTTCGAATCCATCAATTCGAATCGGTTCCTTCGAATTGATCACCTCACGTGGTCTTGTGATGATGTGGCGCGCATACTTCGCCTCGATCCGGTCTTTGCTCCGAGTTGACCGTCTCGACTCCATAAAATTCGCCTTGTTCGTATCGAGGATGACACGTCACCCATGGTTAGTTGTCCTGATGGATGCGAACAAGCCTCTGCTTATGGGTTCGAGTACGGTCTTGGGATGGAGACGAAGCAACGAATCTCTGATGGTTGCGAAGTTGATGTTAGGTGATCGATACGAAGCCGATGGATACGAACAGAGCCATGATGATGGATTCAAATAAGACACTCTAGCCGAAGTTCGATCGATACGAGTTCCAACAATGCGAAGGCCTGGTCTCTTCGATCGATACGAAGCCAATGGATACGAAACAGTACTCTAGGATGGATACGAACATGCTGAGACAATGCCCATCTGATCGAATCGAAACTGATCGATGGAACTGACCGATAACATTGATGATCGATTCGAACTCGGTCGATTCGAAGTGTGTGGAATCTGATGGATTCGAACGAGGCAACCTTTGATGGATACGAACCCCATCGATTCGAAATGGGCATCTTCTCAACAATTTAATGGATACGAACTGTGTACTTTGGCTAACTTGCATCAATCATATCTCATTCATACGAACTCTAATTAACTTGAAATTCGAAAAACTGGCTTTCATGGCTTTGCTTGTCATGTCCTATCAATTGTAGCCTGATCCGAGATCGGACAAAATTTATCGATATCCATAGTGAAACAATGCATAACCAATCTTTGAAACGAACTATCTTTGGTTTTATCGATCAATCTCCTGGTATCGCGGCCTTGCCAAAAGGTGGGATAACATTTGCCCCCCAAAACATGCCTTGCGATAGGAAGGTGTGTTTTGTAATGCCATAAGCTGGATGTGCATATCCTGTCAACAACCTGCAAAGAACTCAATAATTTCATATGACCTCGAATGACGATCGTTCGGGATCGTATGCCATTCGAGGTGAAACGGGACCGTTCGCGGTCGTAGGCCGTTCGTGGCGGATGATGGAATGGGACCGTTCGCGGTCGTATGCCGTTCGCGGCGGATATCGATCGTTCGCGATCGAGTGTCGTTTAAGGCTGATTGTGACCGTTCGAGGTCGGACATAATAAGTGAATCGTGACCGTTCGCGGTCGGGTGTCGTTCGAGGCAAGTTGTGATCGTTCGCGATCATGTGCCGTTCGAGGCAAATTATGTGTGCCCGAGGGGGACTTAGTATTATCGATGCCGGAGTTCATGTTCGGGGGAGTTTCTGAATCAAAGACATTTTGCGGTTCGTCGTCATACAAGAGGTGCTCGTGGACCGTTCGCGATCCAATGGACATACCAGTAAAACTTTTTTCACAGAGTTGCAAATATCAAAGCAATAATCATACGAATCCCACAACAGAAATGTTCAAACAAGCAGAGTCTAAATGTCCAAATCAACATGAAACAAAAGCAAAGTAAGGATGTCAAAGCACAAATTCTCGCTATGGTGTGGTCAGTAATCATTCAGAGCATGCCTATGGATCGTGCGCGATCGCTTACATGTGTAAATGATTTAACCGTGTTGGTGAGAGGTTTACGACTTGTTCATCATTATTTCAATCAAGCAATCAATTGGTAATCAAACGTTGCCCCGATTCAGGGTCTCCTCTAGCGGATGTAGACGGTGGTCGCTCTGGCTCCACCACTGAAGCTCGTCTCCTCAAATACCGAAGTAGCATATCGTTCTTGATATGCCCTTCCACTTCATCCTTCATATGCCTGCAATCATTAGTGCTATGACCGTTTAGTTCATGGAATATGCAATATTTTTCAGATTTCCTCTCATCAACAGTTGGATCCCTTCGCATCGGTCTACGATAGGGAACTTGCTCTCTTGTGTCCTGATAGATTCACTCCAAATTCCCATTCAGTTCTGAGTATGTGGTGAATCGCAGCTCCCTCCACGGCCGCTTTGATCTATCACCATTATCCTCAGCCTTTCTTTTTCCTTTACTAGTCTCCGCACCCTTTCCAGGTGGATTTCCGCCTTTGATTGCGAAGACATTAATCCCTTCCTCCCTTTCTGCACTAGCATCTTCCAGTCGCAAAATTTTTTTTGCCTCATGATAGAATTCTCCTAGATCCATAGGCAGATCTTTAGTTAATGAATTTTTGAAATCTGTTCCGTCAGCTATTCCGGACACAGCTGCCATCATAACCATAGATGGATCTGGTCGATCCACCGAAACTGCTGCCGCATTGAATCGCGTCAGAAAACTCCTCAATGTCTCCCCAGCTTTCTGTTTTAGAGTTGCTAAAGTCATCACATTCTTGGGTCTCGCAATGTGAACCCTGAATTGCCTCATGAATCTCTCAGTAAAATCTTCCCATGTTCCTATGGAGCCGCTCTCCAGTTGTCTAAACCATAATGCCGCAATGTCTACCAAATACAATGGAAAGCATCGGGCCATAACCTCCTCTGATGCCCCTAGCACCTCCATATGCCTCATGCACCTTGTCAGATGGACCACGGGGTCCGTCTTTCCATCGTACATCTCCAATGATGGTAACTTGAACTCTGGTGGGTTCCTAGCCATCCTAATTGCAGGAGAAAAGGGACTCATGTTCACATCTTCTAGATCTTTGTTTACTAATCCGCCTCTCATGGCTCGCCTGACCATCTCCGCCAACCTGTCATTGTCTCCAAGATGTAATCCTCGTTCATCACTTTCGCCTGCCCCCCGAGTTCACGAGGGAACTCTGGGATCTGCCCCCTTGACTAAGCATTCACTCTTCTGCTACTACCAGGTTGCGCAGATGCTCCTCTCTCTCTCTCTCTGAGATTGGATCAACATTCTATATGTGTGTGCCTCCTAATCCAGGTGCTACACCGGATGGTCCTGCTCCATTCTGAACTCCATCAGCTCCTCTATTCCGTGCTCCAAGTTGCCATATCTATTGAAATAAACTCTGGATCAACTCCTCATGTTTCTTCATCATTGTCTCCATCTTATCCCTAGTGATGAAGACTGATGCTTGATTCGCTCCTGAAGAAGCCTCTTGACTTCCCTCATGTTGACTTCTCTCTGGCCTTTGTCTTTTACTTGTTTTACTTGTCATAGCTTTTAGATCTGAATTCTTAAGTCTTCAAATTCAACTTCTCCTGAATCATCTTTTCTTAGTGAAAGCACCAAAATGTTTGCGCCAAAATTGGTCACAAACACCCGATAGTCATTGAAAGCACCCGTTCACAATCACAGGTCACAGATAACAAATATATGGAGAAATTAGTACAAAAAATCACTCAGCAATCCACAATAAAGTAGTAAGTGACAGGATTTATAGTGGTTCGGCGATCTTGCCTACGTCCACTCTCAAGTTTATGTCTTTATTAATTCACTTGATGATTTCAATTGATTACAGCGGATTACAGTTGATGATAGCATTGAAATCTGAATACAACAGCGATAATGATGAATAGAATTGAATCCGGCAGAGTCTGGACGTTGAATGGCCAAAAAGATCCCCTTTTCTTAAGGCTTCAGGGTGCTATTTATAAGCGTAGGAGGCTCAGATCTCGTTCAAACTTTAGGAGACTCTTTCTGGCACGTGAGTGGGCCCACGCGACCGACCCCACCAAGTTTCGACTCGATCTGAGATCGATACGAAGTGATTTCATATCCATCAAAAAATGACCCAATCGAGCTGAAACTTGGCACGAACAATCTTTACATTTTATGGAAGATTCTGTGAAAATTTCGTTGCATTTGGATCAGCGGTTTGGGAGATATGATCGATACGAGCTTGCACGTTTCGGTTGGCTGTTTATTTCGAATCCATCAATTCGAATCGATTCCTTCGAATCGATCACCTCACGTGGTCGTGTGATGATGTGGCATGCATACTTCACCTCGATCCGTTCTTTGCTCCAAGTTGACCGTCTCGATTCCATAAAATTCGCCTTGTTCGTATCGAGGATGACACGTCACCCAAGGTTTGTTGTCCTGATGGATGCGAACAAGCCTCTGCTTATGGGTTCGAGCACGGTCTTGGGATGGAGATGAAGCAGCTGTGACGACCGCCCATGACTCCTACACTAAACAAGGAAATAGTGCGCTGAAAAGTGTGCCAGGCCGCCATGGACGATCATCAGGGTAAGGTAAAACAATAAACTCTATCGTATTACTCACAGCGCATGGATAAAATACAATAGAAAAGTATACATAGTGAAGCTCCACAGAACAGAATCTCATCATATAAACTCATAATAGTTTGGTACAACAATCTGAAAAGTCAATACAACAAGCCTCACTACATATCACTCAGAGAATCATACGAACAGCGGAACATCCAGTACATATAGTAAGAAAACAATATGCAAAAGCCTCCAGCTCGTCTTCGTCATCAACAGCGTTGGTCACTAAGAACAGTACCTGTCACCTGCTACCTAGTCTACCCATCCCAAAATGGATGAATAGCCTAAGGTAATAAGAATTGAACATAAAACCTTGAGTCAGACAAAAGTCCTAGTGAGCAGTAAATCAACTATCAAACATACCAAAAGAGCATAAAGGGTAAAAAGGAATAGGAACCCAACCATCCCACTCCACCTCTTTCTACAGTGATAGCCCCCAGACACACTAAACAGAAACAAACATAGCAAAGCAGACAATTAAAGTAAAGCAATTATCACTCGAGTCAAGGTCGATGTTTTCCAAATACAAACCCCCAAGGCCTAAACCAAGATCAGATAAGCACCCACAAAACATCGCTCTTGAGACCGAGTGACGATACAACCAAACATCCAAACATCCATGACTCTGGCTATCACTGTTATCATTGCCTCGATATCACCGTTAATTGAATGACCGGCTCATTCTTTCATCCGTCCGTCAAGGGCTAATGGTAACCCTGGTACTAGACATAACTCTGCACGTCATCGTGACCCGTGCCTAGGACTATCGAATCTGCCCAGAGTACTAGACCATTAACTATTAGTCTTGGGACTATCGAATCTGCCCAACATACTCTTGCTTTGTGCATGCTAGAACCTTCAACAATGATGAGATCTCAGCCTTCTAGTCATCCTCCTCGACGACCATTTCCATACTAGCTCGAGCGCCTCTCAAGCCAACCATTATCAACAAACTCGAACCATATCACCGAGTTATCAACATGCTTGGAATGATCCCGTCTGGATTAAACCAAGGCTATCTCATATCATGCTTTGCTTCATCGCATCATAGCAAAGTCCCATCTCAACATCATGCTTTGCCTCATCACATCATAGCGAAGTCCCATCTCAACATCATCATCAAATCTATCCATATGAGCTTTATCATCCGCTTCATATGCCACGAGCAGCTTTCCTTATTCAAGAGCCTTTCCACTTAGCTTTTGAATCATCTTCAACCAACTTGTCCAAATTCAAATCATCAATCAACTAATCAATCAAATCAATCATTAATCCAAGTAATCAAGCATTCAAACAAGATCTAAATAAACAGTTATAACAAAAATGGCAATTTCGTAAATAAAGAGTCCAAATATAACAAGCATGAATTCTAAGTAATATCTTGATGAATGAACTAGCATAGGTTAACATGTAGTAAAGTGAATATCAAAACTTTATGAACAATGGATCTACATGCAGACTTAAGGAAAATGCATGAAATCACTATCTTTAACACACAAACAAGCCACCGATCCAATATACTCCTTTGGGTCCGTGTGAGAGATAACCACCACTCACCGAATCACCTAAACACCTCAAAAGCAACTAACTTCAGATCTGGACAGCAAAGGATCTAGCTCGATCCGCCAAAACTCTGCTTCAAACGATGAAATTTCTCTTCAATGGATGGAGATCTTCAATCTAAGCTCTTGGATCTTCGATTTGATCTTCAATCTTGGATGGAAGGAAGCACTAGATTAAAGTGGAGAAAAGAAGTGAAGAAGTGTTGAAGTCGAGCTCTCAAAATAGCAGCACTTCGTCGCTTCAAAATCCGGATCCCAAAAAGTGAGATAGGCACTTCTATTTATAGGCTGAAAATCCTTAACTCGTCCCCCTCCTTAAGTCGTTGCCGACCTAAGGACCCAACGACATACGGCTTAACACAACACGTCCTAAAACATGCCCGACCCAACAGTTCAACGACCCAAGCCATAACACACGCGCGCGACTTACGACCTAACATAAGCCGGTCACGACTTAACTACACTCACCATCTCAACACAAGTCATCTACGACCTAACCCTAACACCCCGACCTAACTGACCAACACAACTGAGCGACCTAACGAGTTAACGGGTTAACATTTCCACTCCTCCTACGACTTAAAGATACTAACTCGTAAACGACTTATTCCTTCACACGCGACTTAACATCTTAGCACTCACTTCACTAAGTCGCTCAATCATTAAGCCGCTATCTACCTTAAGTCGCTCCTAACTACTGGGTCATTAACTCGTTCGACCGACTCATCCCTATGTCGCTCACTCCCTTAAGTCGTCGTCCCTTCCTATAGATCGGTCCAATTCCTTAGGTCGGTCAACTCCTATAAGTCGGCCACTCCTATAGGTCGTCCCAATCTCTTAAGTCGTCTCAAACCATCACACGTCCTAACTTCCAGACGATCTTACTATGGATGATCTAACTCTAACGACTTATCAACACAACAATCTAATGATAACAGTATTTCGATCCGTAAAAATACGGGTCGTTACATTCTCTCCCCCTTAGGAAATTTTGCCCCCGAAATTCCAAAGAAACAAGAGCAACCAAAACTATTCTGCATGCCTACGATCCATGGAAATTAAAAAACCATGCATCCAATTACTAGCCTAGCATGCAGAATTCTAAGACTAGAACAAGTTACAAATTCATGAGATGTCACGACACCTTAGGGCCATACCTTGAAGAGTTCAGGATGAGCTGCCTTCATCCTCTCTTCCTCCTCCCATGTACAGTCGTTAACATCATCACTCCATTATACCTTGAGCAACCTGACTACCTTCCTCCTAAGCTGTTTCGTGTCAGTTTCCACAACACGAAGCGGCTTACGAGGTCTTCTAACAATTGGATCAACTTCTAAATCTTCATAGCTATCAGCAGGAACCACTGTATTCGAGTCGTGCACATACTTCCGTAGATATGATACATGAAAAACATTGTGCACACCCGACATCTTTTCTGGTAATTCCAATTTATAAGCGAGCTTTCCAATTCGCCCGACGATCGGGAATGGTCCAACAAATCTCGGAGTTAATTTCCCTTTCTTCCCGAATCGAATAACATTCTTTAGAGGAGAAATCTTCACAAAAACCATATCGCCTACGTCGAATTCCAAATCCTTACGATGCTTATCGGCATAGCTTTTCTAACGGTCTTGGGCTGCCTTCATTCGTCGCCGAATGATCTCTATATAATCAGAAGTCTGTCGAATCATTTCTGGCCCAAGTATTAACTTTTCTCCTGTTTCCAACCAGCATGTCGGAGAGTTACACGGTCTTCCATACAATGCTTCATATGGTGCCATACCAATACTTGACTGGTAACTGTTATTATATGAAAACTCCACCAAATGAAGATGATCTTCCCATGATCCTCCAAAATTCAAAACACATGCTCTGAGGAGATCTTCCAAAACTCGGTTGACTCTTTTAGTCTGACCATCTGTTTGAGGGTGATAATCTGTACTCAAACACAACTCGGTTCCCAAAACTTCCTGGAAGCTCTTTCAAAATCTACTAGTGAACAATGGGTCTCGATCGCTCACTATACTTTTTGGAATACCATGGAATCGAACTATCCACTTAACATACAGTTCAGCCAACTTCGATGCAGTCCTAGTTGATCGAACAGGAATGAATCTTGCACTCTTAGTCAAACGATCTACGATAACCCAAATCCCTTCATTTCCCTTTCTTGTTCTAGGTAGACCATCGATAAAATCCATCGATATTTGCTCCCACTTCCATGTAAGAACTTCTAATGGCTGAAGCAATCCACTTGGCTTCTTCTGTTCGGCTTTTACCAACTGGCAGTTCATGCATTTGGAAATAAAATTTCCAACATCCTTCTTCATACCTTCCTAGTAATAGGTTCTCTTCATATCCTGATACATCTTATTTCCACCTGGATAAATTGTCAACTTCGAGTGATGACTCTCCTTCTGAACTTCATTTCTCAATTCATCCATATTGGGAACAACCAGTCTTCCTTGTTTCCGAAGCCAACCCTCTCGATCGACCTCGAATCCTTTATCCTTTTCTGGGTCCAATCCAGATTCCAAATCACGGATAATCTTGATAAGCTTATCGTCTTGCTTTTGGCCCTCGCCAATCCTTTCCACAAGAGTAGGTCTTATCGATAAGTTTGCCAACATCTCAGGTTCCAATTCACATCTAGGCCTGAAGTTAAATCCAGCTAAATACTCGAGACTCTTCCATTCTGAAAACATGGCTCCCAATCCTGCATGTCTTCGACTTAACGCATCTGCCACTGCGTTACCTTTTCCCGAAGTATAGGCTATACCAAAATCATATGATGCTAAAAACTCTAGCCATCGTTGCTGCTGGAGATTCAAATCCTTTTGGGAGAAAAGATACTTCAACGACTTATGATCTGTAAACAACTCGAATCGAACTCCCAGTAGGTAATGTCTCCACATCTTCAGAGCAAATACAATCGCTGCTAACTCCAAATCATGAGTCGGATAATTCTTTTCATGCGGTTTTAGTTATCGACTTGCATACGCGACAACTTTATCCTTCTGCATTAGCACTTCTCCAAGTCCAGTACCACATGCATCGGTGTAAACCACCATCTCATCATTTCCGCTTGGAATAGTCAAAACAGGAGCACTTGTTAGTCGCTCTTTCAGGATTCCGAAAGCTTGTTCACACTTATCATCCCATCTGAACACTTGGTTCTTCTTCGTCAATCCTGTTAATGGTGCAGCTATCTTGGAAAAGTCTTTGATAAAACGACGATAATATCCCGCTAGTCCAAGAAAACTTCTCACATCAAATGCACTCTTAGGTCTAACCCAATCCTGGATTGCTGCCACCTTGGCGGGATCAACCGCTATTCCACTTCCAGAGATAACATGACCTAAGAACCTCACTTCGCTCTTCCAGAAGTGACACTTCGAAAACTTAGCTCTCAGCTGTTGTTTCCGCAAGATTTCCAAAACAATACGCAAGTGCATCTTGTGCTCTTCTTCAGTTCTGGAATAAATCAAAATATCATCCACAAACACAAGTACAAACTTGTTCAACTGATCCCTGAACACTCTATTCATAAGATCCACAAAATATGTTGGTGCATTGGTCAATCCAAACGGCATTACCAGCCACTCATAGAAACCGGATGGTGTCCTAAAAGCAGTCTTTGGCACACTATCCTTTGCCACTCTCAACTGGTGAAATCCCGTTGCCAAATCCATCTGAGAAAACAACTTAGCTTCGTGAAGCTGATCAAACAAGTCATCTATTCTCGGCAATGGATACTTGTTCTTCTTAGTCACTTTATTCAGCTCACGATAATCCACACACAACCTCAACGATCCATCCGCTTTGGTTGCACAACTGGTGCACCCCATTCGGACACACTACGCCGAATGAATCCTTTCTGTAAAAGGTCATCAACTTGCACCTTCAACTCTTGCTGTTCCTTAGGCGCCATTCGCCTAAGAGGCATCACAACAGGTCTGGCTCCTTCAACTAGATCGATACGAAACTCGATCTCTCTATGCGGCGGTAACCCTTTGACCTCGTCAAAGACATCCTCAAATCCATTCACAATACGCACCGATGACAGTCCATCCCGTGGAACAACCAGCGAATACATGAAGCTCATGAAGACGCCTTCTTCATGCTTACATCGTATCACAACCCTTCGCCCCTCCACATTCTCGACTGTCACCTCCAGCCTCTTACAATCAACCCTTGCCGCATACTTCCTAAGCCAGTCCATACCCAAAATAATTCCGAACCCCGCAAAGTTCAGAACAAAACACACAAACAAAAGAGCAATCATGACTCGATAAAACTAGACCACGGCATATCATACACAAACAAGACGAACCCCCAACTGGATTAGTCACAACCAATGGTCTATCAACAATATTCGGTTCCAAACCCAACCGGCCTACAAGTTCACTACAAACAAAAGAACGCGACGCCCCAGTATCAAATAACACTCTAACTAGAACACCACAAATGGAAAGAGTACCTTGAACCACCACACTCTTTCCTTTTTCTTCCACCATAGGAACTTTCGAAGACGATGGCATAGCCCCCAAAGCATAAGCTTGCACAATCTGCTTGTCCTTCCTCGGATCCGGACAATTCTTCCTGATATGCCCCTACTTGTCACAGTTGTGGCACTTCACCGGAACTCTCGGATTCTTACAATCTCTAGACAAATGGCCCTTCTACTGACAATTGTAGCAGGTCACTTCACCCTTCGGCTTCTTTTGGCCATCCTTACCCTTCTGTTGCTGCTGCTTCCTCTTCTTGTTTCCACCCTGCTATGGTTTAAACCCTTCCTTGGTTACAGCAACAATAGATCCTTCCTTAGGAAACAGATTCTCATGCGTGAGAGCTTTCTCCACAAGCTTCTCAAATGGATCGCCCAGATGGTCCACCAACTGTCTCCCAAGATAAGTGTCCAAACCTGTCACAAACTTCTCATTCTTCTGATAGGGAGATTCAATATATGGCCGAGCATACTTGGACAAAGCTTCAAACTCAGAAACATACTCAAGAACTGGTCTTCCACCTTGCTTGACTTCCACAAATCTCTTAAACAGAACAGATTTCTGAGCTGTAGAAATGAACTTAGCCTCAAATCTGACTTGGAATTGCTCTCAAGTAATTTCTTCCTCAGGAGTATCAATGGTGATAGAATTCCACCAATCAGAAGCTCTTCCTTGAAGCTATCTTGATGCAAGCTTCCTCTTAGTTGCATCCTCAATTCCCAAATCACGGAAGATCCTTCTACAAGTATCAATCCACCTCTGAACTTCAATGGTTGATTCTGTTCCCAAGAAAACCTTTCCTCCAAGAGCAGTATAGTCTTTACACAACTTAGCAAAATCCACTGGTTTTGAGGCTTGAACCTGAACTCCAACATCTACTGATGGCCCTGGAGCTGGTATTCTTCTCATGATCGAAGTCATCATAGCCTCGAACATAGAAGCATAATCAGCAACTCCCTCAGAAGCACGGCCTTCCCTAGCAGCTTGTCTCTCTCTTCGACTCATTCCTAATATCTATAAGAAAATGATTAATACACCTTGAGAGACATCTGCATAAGAAGTTCAAATCCTTCTAAGCTACAATATTATATATAGTAATCATCCATAAAAATACAATTACGTCTCTCATACGTAGTTAAGTCGGCGAGCGTTGGCTAAAATCGATTAACCAAAGCTCTAACACCAAATGTGACGACCGGCCATGACTCCTGCACTAAACAAGGAAATAGTGCGCTGAAAAGTGTGCCAGGCCGCCATGGACGATCATCAGGGTAAGGTAAAATAATAAACTCTATAGTATTACTCACAGCGCATGGATAAAATACAATAGAAAAGTATACATAGTGAAGCTCCACAGAACAGAATCTCATCATATAAACTCATAATAGTTTGGTACAACAATCTGAAAAGTCAATACAGCAAGCCTCACTACATATCACTCAGAGAATCATACGAACAGCGGAACATCCAGTACATATAGTAAGAAAACAATATGCAAAAGCCTCCATCTCGTCTTCGTCATCAACAGCGTTGGTCACTAAGAACAGTACCTGTCACCTGCTACCTAGTCTGCCCATCCCAAAACGGATGAACAGTCCAAGGTAATAAGAATTGAACATAAAACCTTGAGTCAAACAAAAGTCGTAGTGAGCAGTAAATCAACTATCAAACATACCAAAAGAGCATAAAGGGTAAAAAGGAATAGGAACCCAACCATCCCACTCCACCTCTTTCTACAGTGATAGCCCCCAGACACACTAAACAGAAACAAACATAGCAAAGCAGACAATTAAAGTAAAGCAATTATCACTCGAGTCAAGGTCGATGTTTTCCAAGTACAAACCCCCAAGGCCTAAACCAAGATCAAATAAGCACCCACAAAACATCGCTCTTGAGACCGAGTGACGATACAACCAAACATCCAAACATCCATGACTCTGGCTATCACTGTTATCATTGCCTCGATATCACCGTTAATTGAATGACCGGCTCATTCTTTCATCCGTCCGTCAAGGGCTAATGGTAATCCTGGTTCTAGACATAACTCTGCACGTCATCGTGACCCGTGCCTAGGACTATCGAATCTTCCCAGAGTACTAGACCATTAACTATTAATCTTGGGACTATCGAATCTGCCCAGCGTACTCTTACTTTGAGCATGCTAGAATCTTCAACAATGATGAGATCTCAGCCTTCTAGTCATCCTCCTCGACGACTATTTCCATACTAGCTCGAGCGCCTCTCAAGCCAACCATTATCAACAAACTCGAACCATATCACCGAGTTATCAACATGCTTATAATGATCTCGTCTGGATTAAACCAAGGCTATCTCATATCATGCTTTGCTTCATCGCATCATAGCAAAGTCCCATCTCAACATCATGCTTTGCCTCATCACATCATAGCAAAGTCCCATCTCAACATCATCATCAAATCTATCCATATGAGCTTTATCATCCACTTCATATGCCACGGGCAACTTTCCTTATTCAAGAGCCTTTCCACTTAGCTTTTGAATCATCTTCAACCAACTTGTCCAAACTCAAATCATCAATCAACTAATCAATCAAATCAATCATTAATCCAAGTAATCAAGCATTCAAACAAGATCTAAATAAACAGTTATAACAAAAATGGCAATTTCATAAATAAAGAGTCCAAATCTAACAAGCATGAATTCTAAGTAATATCTTGATGAATGAACTAGCATAGGTTAACATGTAGTAAAGTGAATATCAAACTTTATGAACAATGGATCTACATGCAGACTTAAGGAAAATGCATGAAATCACTATCTTTAACACACAAACAAGCCACCGATCCAATATACTCATTTGGGTCCACATGAGAGATAACCACCACTCACCGAATCACCTAAACACCTCAAAAGCAACTAACTTCAGATCTAGGCAGCAAAGGATCTAGCTCGATCTGCCAAAACTCTGCTTCAAACGATGAAATCTCTCTTCAACGGATGGAGATCTTCAATCTAAGCTCTTGGATCTTTGATTTGATCTTCAATCTTGGATGGAAGGAAGCACTAGATTAAAGTGGAGAAAAGTAGTGAAGAAGTGTTGAAGTCGAGCTATCAAAATAGCAACACTTCGTCGCTTCAAAATTCGGATCCCAAAAAGTGAGATAGGCACTTCTATTTATAGGCTGAAAATCCTTAACTCGTCCCCCTCCTTAAGTCGTTGCCGACCTAAGGACCCAATGACGTACGGCTTAACACAACACGTCCTAAAACATGCCCGACCCAACAGTTCAACGACCCAAGCCATAACACATGCGCGCGACTTACGACCTAACATAAGCCGGTCACGACTTAATTACACTCACCATCTCAACACAAGTTGTCTACGACCTAACCCTAACACCCCGAACTAACTGACTAACACAACTGAGCGACCTAACGAGTTAACGGGTTAACACTTCCACTCCTCCTACGAATTAAAGATACTAACTCGTAAACGACTTATTCCTTCACACACGACTTAACATCTTAGCACTCACTTCACTAAGTCGCTCAATCATTAAGCTGCTATCTACCTTAAGTCGCTCCAAACTACTGGGTCGTTAACTCGTTCGATCGACTCATCCCTAGGTCGCTCACTCCCTTAAGTCGGTCCATCCTATAGGTCGTCCCTTCCTATAGATCGGTCCAATTCCTTAGGTCGGTCAACTCCTATAAGTCGGCCACTCTTATAGGTTGTCCCAATCTCTTAAGTCGTCTCAAACCATCACACGTCCTAACTTCCAAACGATCTTACTATGGACGATCTAACTCTAACGACTTATCAACACAACAATCTAATGATAACAGTATTTTGATCCGTAAAAATACGGGTCGTTACAACAGCGAATCTTTGATGGATGCGAAGTTGATGTTAGGTGATCGATACGAAGCCGATGGATACGAACCGAGCCATGCTGATGGATTCGAATAAGACGCTCTAGCCGAAGTTCGATCGATACGAAGTCTACCGATGTGAAGGCCGGGCCACTTCGATCAATACGAAGCCGATGGATACGAAACAGTACTCTAGGATGGATAGAACATGCTGAGACGATGCCCAACTGATCGATTCGAAACTTGTCGATTCAAACTGACCGATAACGTTTCTGATCGATTCGAACTCGATAGATTCAAAGTGTGTGGAACCTGTTGGATTCGAATGAGGCAATCATTGATGGATACGAACCCCATCGATTCGAAATGGACATCTTCTCAACAATTTGATGGATACGAACTGTGTACTTTGGCTAACTTGCATCGATCATATCTCGTCCATACGAACTCCGATTAACTTGAAATTTGAAACACTTGCTTTCATGGCTTTGCTTGTTATGTCCTATCAATTGTAGCCTGATCCGGGCTCGAACAAAATTTATCGATATCCATAGTGAAACAGTGCATAACCAATCTTTGAGATGAACTATCTTTGGTTTTATCGATCAATCTCCTGCTATCACGTCCTTGCCAAAAGGCGGGATAACAATCGTGTGACCATACGATTGATAAACCACTGGATTTATATCGAAAATTTAATTTATAAATGGGTTCAAAAAGCTATCTTCTCCATACGATCGAATTTGGACTCGGAACCTTTTCCATTGCATTCGGAATAGGGTTTTAACATTATAAACGCCTAGCGGCATACCTCGATAGGAGATCGAGATTTTAGGCTTCGTTTTCTAAACGATTTGAATTTGAATTTAAATTAAATATATATAATGAATTTAATAATATTTTCATAAGACAAATTACATGTTTCTCCTAACATTTGACATTTTTGATGACACGCGTTCGATTTAAAAAAAAAAGAAAACCGAGTTCGTGGTTATCTTCAAAAAAACTTGAATTCAATCAAAGTAAAAATGGCCAAAAGGGAAATTATATTATCGGATTCAAATCGCAACAGTTCCTCATTCTCAGTCAAGGTCAATATCTCGTTTCCCCCTTTCCAAATCTAAGGCGAATTCGTTCGAAAATGATGAAGCCGAGTGAATCGAAACCAGGGCGATTTTTAATGTCGAGCGTCTTTTCTCCCCTCTTCAATTCAAAGTCGAAGCACAACGTGGGTGTTGTTGAGAGTGCACGACCTTGCTCGTGCGGAGCATCAATGGTCGGCGAGGTTAATGGAGACAGTCGTAGCATCGGCGAGGGGGAGCATGGCGACCAGGGCCTATGTCGCGATCGAATCCAGGTAAGGCACGCACGATGGAGTTCGTGCATAGACGAAGCGATTGTGGCAGCAACTTTGCGCGGTAGCTTGGTAAAGTTGAGGCTAGGGCTCTGTTTGATCGAACGCAGCAGTAAAGTATTGGGTTATCTTGATATTTTAATTTATTGTTAAACAGTAAAGAAAAACAATTTTTTAAAATAAAATGTGTATATGTATATATAAGTACACAGACTTTGTAACCCACTGTTTATATTTTAAAAATGATAACAGTAAGGTATATGGAACTCTGTTGTTAATATGTAGGTAAAATAAAAAAACAAAAAAACAAAAAAGAAAAGAGTATAGATAAGATTTTGGGAATGGAAATTTTAAATGTTGAGGAGTCTATATGAAAAATAGATTTTTAATATCTATATAAATTATTTTATAAAACGCATGTGGTTTTAAAAGGAGAATTATTTAAATCTACTAGTTATTTTAGATAATGTATTTTAGTGATTAATTTGATTAATAAACTTATTTAATTTATTTAGCTACTAAAAGATTTTTAGGAGGAAAATTATTGGTTTAAAATAAATTATTAGTTAATTAAATTTATTAATATGGAAATTGATTTGTTCAAAATTAAATAAATAAATGGTAATTGATTTTCCAATTGTTCAAAATATTAATCAACCGTATAATGTTTATACAAGGTCAAAATCGTGAAGAAATCGAACCGAAATGGAAATGATTTGCAAAACAAAAGCAAATGTGAGATCTTCTTACTCACATCTGATATGGCTATTTTAAATAGTTAAAATTTAAAATATTGATTGATTTTCTTAAATTGATGTGATATTATATATAGTATTGTATGTATATATATATATATATATATATATTGGAATAATTTATTTTCCGCATTATATAGCGGATGAGACCATATGTGCCCCGTATAATAGCGGATGACCTTTTATACCGTGATATCCCCCCTTGAAGTGGGATTGGTATTTATTTGTGGTGCTAACATCTACGGATGCGAGGAAACGGGTTGGAGGGATCCAACTAGATTCCTCAAATGGTTGAATTTATTTCATATGTTGTGATGCGATTTATTGATAATCTATGAATGATTATATTGGTGATTGAAATTTATTGAAGGCTATGGTTTGGCCGAATATATTCTAGTATTTTAAAATACCATAATAAAAAATTGGATTTTTAGAAATTAAAGTACAAGATTTTAAGTAAATTAATTTTAGAGAATTGGATAAATTTAAAAGAAGGAATTTTGAAAAAGGTAAAGGTTGATTTTTGAAATCGTATTGAATAAATTCCAAGCATGGGGAAAAGATTTTAACAAATTTTGGAAATCAATTTGGAATTTGATTTGGTATTCAAAAGTAAATTTTGGAAATCAATTTGGAATTTGATTTGGTGTTTGAAAGTAAATTTTGGAAATCAATTTGGAATTTGATTTGGTGTTTGAAAGTAAATTTTTGGAAACCGATTTGGAAATTTATTTGGTGTTTGAAAGTAAATTATGGAAATCGATTTGAAAATTGTATATCAATGGATAATTGGAAAATAAAAATTCATGAGGGAAATTTATAAAGGATGGGGTAATTTGTTTTAAAAATAAATATTGGATTAATTTTAAAAGTGTGGAAAGAAAATTTATGAAGTTGGGATGTAAATTTTTGATAAATCAAGAAGGATTTATTAATTAATTTAAATGAACTATTTTGGAATGGAAAGTGTATTTTCTCTGGAAAGCCGAGTATGTTTCAAAGTAGCTTTCGAATATAAATTAAAAGTTTTAAAGTTGGTTTTAAAAAGAATGTTTTTGGAGAATTTATTTTTCTTAAATTGTTTTTAAATCTTTAATGTAAATATTTATTAAGCTAATTATAGAAGTGATTATTTTAAAGATTTAATTGGCATTTGATTTAGAAAATGATTATTTAAATTATTACATTGTATTTAATAATTTTATTTTTAAAATTTATTTTTGGATTAAGTTTTATATGAGATATTAGTATAAAAATTTCATAACTAATATTTTAAATAAAGTGTTTAAAAATAATTTCCATTTTAAGTGTTTCCAAGTATATTTTTGGATAAGTGATTAAATTATTTTAAAGTAGTCGGACTCGGCAAATTTTCAGTGGAAACAAAAAAAAATTGAAAATTTATTCCGCGAGAGAAAAATGATTTGAAAATTGTTTTCAAAGGGTTGAAGTGTGAAAATATATCTCACGAAGATATTTTGAAACAAATAATTTGGGGAAATTATTTAAATCTGATGGTTGTTTTGAATGTTGTTTGATAGTTAAATAACCAACTAACAATATTGGCCTTTAAACGACATTTGAATTTCGATGTGATCGGGGGTCGGATTCCAAATAGTTATCCGAAAACCACATCGTATCCTAGCGATGGATCTTTTGTTTGAAAGATCAATGTGGAAATTTATTGTGACTTACTTTAAATCTGAATGTAACCACTTATTTTTCAAATTAAGCACTCATTATTCGGTTGAGCCGGAGAGGACATTAAGTCATAAAACCCATTCCAAATAATGATACGATGAAATGGGATTGCATTTGAAGATGGTGGTTGACCAGGTATTTTCGAAAACGAAAGGATTACCTGTCGAATGTCTTTGCACCGAGTTGCTCCGTTATAGAGATTTATATCACCCTATGTGATGGGGAGTCCGGACGTGATTAGGGGATATCCGGATTTGCAAGTACTTCTTTCCTTCATTGGAGGAAGTGCCTTCGGTTCCATTCAGACCCAAGATGGACTTGTATATATGTACGTTTGACATTACACTTTGAGATATAAAGCTGGTTTCTATAAAATACGTTTCTGTTGGTCGTGGAGTATTTATTCTCTTAGGTTAACACCCTTCTCTGAGACGTACGAGCTCAGAGGTTATGTAGTTGAAGGTTACTAGTGATATACTCCCAATTTGGTAATGTGGCATGGTAAATGCTGTTCATTGGTTGATCGAAGCATGGATTTTGTGAAAAGCATAGCTTTGTGGACGAGACTTCATCAAACCCCACATCCCGAAAATGGTTGAAACAGAAAAAGATGCAACAAGGTCATGGGGGTCGCGCCCCTCAGGGTATGTGCATTTCCTTCTGGATAAAAAGTGGTATCTGGTAAGAGCCCAGATATATAAATTGTATGGATAAAAAAGTGGTATTCTGGTATGGAGCTCAGATTATTTACTTATGTGGTTGTTGGTTGTTGAGGTACCTCGGTAAAGGTCGGTCTAGACCAAGGAATGGCATATTCATGACAGTTAATTACCTAGTTACAGAGGTAACCCGGCCTTGTGTTGGTAGAGATCCGGTTAGGTTCTCAGGGCATCCCTCCAGAGGCGTACCCTTTTCAGAAAGGAAGTTCATTAGCCTTGACCATTTGTTGGAAATCCAAACAAAACAATATGAGCCCTTTACGATTGCAGTTGTAGAACCTGCCACCTTGGGTGGTAGCTATAGTAGACATAATATAATGGTGCCTATGCTGGCTAAAGTTAATATTATACTTTCGAAATGTTTTCCACACTATGCACCAATAATAATATCAAAAGGATTTTCGCGTATCAAGCATGTTTGACTATCATAAGGAGAAATATCATTCAAGTGTGTGATTGCATTGTGTATGTGTCGGGAGGCCTTATGGTAGTTTCATTTTCCAAAAGCATGAACGGATTTCCTTTCCTTTTCTTTTATGAAAATAACTGTTTTAAGATCTCACACTAGTCTCATGACTGAACTGGAGTTTATTGTTCCCTTTCTAAACTCTGGATGCCCATAATTTTCCAAATGGGCAACCTAGAGCCAGGTTGTCGGTTGTTCTGGAGCGAAGTCAGGAAAGTATGTTGTGGAGATCAGGAGACAAGCTGGATAGCGAGATGTATCACTTATAGTATGTATTATTCGCTGCGCATGGGTTGCTGCAAATTCAATTTCCATATGAGCAAGTTGTCATAAATTCCTAGTGTCATTTTTTTTGTTGTAATACTATGATGATGTAATGTATAAACTGATATAGTTCTTTTGTTTAAAGATTATTAATTTATCGAATATATATTGTTCCGTTGCGAACGTGAGATTATGATATTGTTCTGTTTCTTCTTCTACCTCTTTCTTCTTTAACCCTAATGGTTCGGTTTTTCGACGTTCGACTATTCAGCATTTGATACAGTGGACGTATTGATGTCGACTTTCGGGCGTCTTACAGATTGGAGAATTGGTTAAGCAAAAACCTTGGCTCTGGTGGGGAAATTGCTCATTAGACATAGAGTCAGTGGTACTCCAGAATAAGTTTGAGTGTATTAATAGATATGACCTGTATTTGTTAGTAAATATAAAAATTGTTTTTATATTGTGTTGACTTATCGGTTGAGTTTTTATAGATTTTGCTCGATGCAGTTTGGCCAACTGTATCGATTGGGGTTTCTAAACTCTTAAACAAGATAAACCGACACGGTATTGTTCTAAAATAGGGTAAAAGAAATAACTTTACCCAATTTATTTTCGTATATAAAAGAAATAATTTTCCCTAAATTATTATAGTTATATATGGTTACTTGGTTGTTAAGAAGTGATAATATTAAATTATTATCATTTTAGTGTGAAATTGAATAAGAAATTGATATCATAACCAAAAGCTAAGAAATATATTCAGACAACAAAATGGAATTTGAAATGTGAATTATAAATGTGATTGAAATAAGATTCCATAGTAATTTTCGATAGGGATTAAAAGGATTTGGGATTGAAATTTCAAAAGATTAAATTCCTTTTGAGTTTGGAAATGATTTTCAAAGGTTTTGGAAAAATAATGGTGAAATTATTTGGGAAATGAATTGGATTTGGAATCTAATGGGATTCAGATTTTAAAAATAGTTGGAAAATGTTTTTGAAGGGATACAAGCACTAAACTCTTTTCGGTCACTGGAAAATAATTCTGATGATGATTGCGACATCATCGGTGTTCATTTTCAAGTTTCCAAGAGAGGAATTGCTGCCAAATTATTTTATCATTGAAGTTGTTTGCGAAATTGAGTTTGATTTTGAAATATTTTGATTTTGGATATAATTGATTTCAAAAATGGTTTTGAATTACTTAAGTGATTATTTATACTTTGGAATCTTATTCAAAATGGTTATGGAATAATAAATAAGTTTGGAAAATTAGAAAAATTCAAATTGAAACTGAATTTAACTTGGATGAATTTGAATAATACAAATTTGGGAAGTAAGTCTAGTAGACTAAATGGATTGGAATATAATTTATTGAGGTGGAAAATAAATTTGTGAATGAATAAACGAATTTACAAATGCAAGTAAATGAAATTGAAACTGAATGTTGAAATTCAATTTGTTAGTAAATGGAATTCAAGCTAAACATTGGAATCGAATTTGAATGGAGATAAATTAAGTGAAATGGAAAATTTTCAAGTTGGATCAAATGAAGAAAAGTATTGAAATAAAATTAGTAAGTGAAACTAATTGAAGGAATGACAAATTAAATATGGTTTGAAATGAATTGAATTCATTATTTATAAATGAAGGTAAATTGAATTCAGAATGGAACTAAAAAAAATTGAGATGAATAAAAAATAGGTACAAAAGTTTAAGTGGTGAATGGAAATTAAATATAAGGAGTATATAGAAAATTTGCATTTAACTTAAGCAATAAATGGCAAAATTCTTAAGTAAAATCTAGAAGTTGTGAAATGGGAAAATTGAGAATAAGTGGATAAAAATCAAAATGAAAGTGAATAAGTAGAAATTTGATTTAGTTAGTAGTCAATGGAGATAAATACGTAGGATGTACGTATATTATTTCATTCGCATAGTGATTTGATCCAGATTCGAGCACAGAATTTCGAGATAGTTATATCTATCCAAGGTGGGATTTTTCACTCGATTTTCGACGGCGAACCCTGGATATGGATTTTGGTTGATTCTGAAAATTCTCTATCATAGTTTACAGCTATGCAAGGAGAATGATGGTTTTTGATCAAGAAACCAGATCTGAGTCCGCACTAGGAAGTCGGGTGGATTATACTAGTTCGGAAGTGAAACTGTGTGATCGAGCGAGTGATCGGATTTGGTATTGCGTACGGATGATATATGTGCATCGTATGAATTAAGTAAAGCAAATATTGAAACTTTGGTAAAGAAATGTATAAAATGATTTTTGAAAGCTGTGATTGGATATTTTCGCTAAGTACGATATATAGGTGATTTAAAAGCAAAGAAAATTGGGGTTTTTGATTTCAGAAGATAATTGAAATTTCTTGTCAAAAGGTATGTATTTAAATTTCTATATGAAATTTGGTGATTTTCTGGTCTAGCCACTTGGCCTTTTGTTTTCTTTTGAAATCTGGGGGCCCGTGGTGGCAGTTTGTGGTCGTACCGAGCTCACCATGCAAAGGAGACGCTGGCGAAATTTTTCAAAAATTTAGGGAGTTAGAAAAGTTTTAGGAAAATTTTGATAATTTAACATTTGAATTCAAATTCAAATTTGAATTGTTGAGAAAAATAATATTGTTTGAAACCTATGGAAGATTTTGGAAAGTTAGTTGAAGTGATAATGGGTCTTTAATAAAAAGATTTGTTTTGGCAAGTTGATAAAACTGTTTGGTTTTGGGAAAATAGTAAACGGGTTATGGATCATTCTTCTTAACTAGTAATTTCGGGACGAAATTCCTGTAAGGAGGGAAGAATGTGACGGGTCGAAAATTTTGAACATTTGAAATTGAAATATTTAATTGATTTTTAAATATTTGAAAGTTAGTTTAACTTGAATTTCAAATATCACTATTTATTTGGTAAAAAATTTATTGTAATATGGAATTGGGGAAAATATTGAAACTTCGGTTTTGAGGATGTTAAAAATAATTTAAAGGCTTGTAAAATTTATATTGGTAATACTGAAGGTAATAGAACTTTTAAAATTGAATTTGAAAGCGTTTTGTTCAGTTTTAAATTTATATCATTTAAATCGATATTTTAAAATAGCCTTCGGAGGCACAATCTCGGAATTCGACGAAACTAGTTCCAACGGATCCGTAATATTGTATTATTATCAAATTTAAAATTTTGTAGTGTTTGGAGAGATCGTGTGACCGTACGGTTGATAAACGCACTAGATTTATATAGAAAAATTAATTTTATAACTGGGTTAAAAAAGTTATCTTCTCTATACGATCGAATTTGGACTCAAAACCTTTTCCATTGCGTTCGGAATAGGGGTTTAACATTATCAACGTCTGGCGGCACGCCTCGATAGGAGATCGAGAATTTAGACTTCGATTTCTAAACGATTTGAATTTGAATTTAAGTTAAATATGTAGTGTATTTAATAATATTTTCATTAGACAAATTACACGTTTCTCCTTTTTCTAACACTTGGCATTTTTGATGACACGCGTTTGATTTTAAAAAAAATGAAAAGAAAACTGAGCCTGTCATTATCTTTAAAACAAAAAAAATTGAATTCAATCAAAGTAAAAATGGCCGAAAGGGAAATTATATTGTCAGATTCAAATCGCGATAGTTCCTCCTTCTCGGTCGAGGTTAATATCCTGTTTTTCCCTTTCCAAATCTAAGGCGAATTCATTCGAAAATGACGAGCCGAATGAATTGAACCAGGGAGATTTTTAATGTCGAGCGGTTTTTCTCCTCTCTTCAATTCGAAGTCGAAGCACAACTGGGAGCAATTGAGAGCGCGCGACCTTGCTCGTGCGGAGCATCAATGGTCGGCGAGGTTAATGGCGACGGTCGTAGAATCGGTGAAGGAGAGCAAGACGACCTGGGACTATGTCGCGATCGAATCCAGGCGAGGTGCGTGCGAGGGAGTTCATGCATAGACTAGGCGATTGTGGTAGCAACGTTGCGTAGTAGCTTGGCGAAGTTGAGACTAGGGCTCTGTTTGATCGAACGCAGCAGTAAGGTATCGGGTTATCTTGATATTTTAACTTATTGTTAAACAGAAAAGAAAAACAATTTTTTAAAACAAAATGTGTATATATATATATGTACACAGACTTTGTAAGGTATATGGAACTCTGTTGTTAAAATATGGGTAAAATAAAAAAATAAAAAATAAAAGAGTATAGATAAGATTTTGTGAATGGAAATTTTAAATGTTGAGGAGTCTATATGAAAAATAGATTTTTAAAATCTATATAAATTATTTATATAACGCGTGTGGTTTTAAAAGGAGAATTATTTAAATCTACTAGTTACTTTGGATAATGTATTTTAGTGATTAATTTGATTAATAAACTTATTTAATTTATTTAGCTACTAAAAGATTTTTAAGAGGAAAATATTGGCTGAAAATAAATAATTAGTTAATTAAATTTATTATATGGTAACTGATTATTTCAAAATTAAATAAATAAATAGCAATTGATTTTCCAATTGTTCAAAATATTAATCAACTGTATTTATACAAGGTCAAAATCATGAATAAATCGAACCGAAATGGAAATGGTTTGCAAAACAAAAGCAAAGGTGAGATCTTCTCACTCACATCCGATACAGTTATTTTAAATAGTTAAGTTTTAAAATATTGATTGATTTGCTTGAATTGATGTGATATTATATATCGTAGTATATATATAGATATATACATACATACATATACATACATATATATGTATATATATATATTGGAGTGATTGATTTCCTGCATTATACACGGATGAGACCCTATGTGCCCCGCATAATAGCGGATGGCCCTTTATACAGCGATATCCCACCTTGAAGCGGGGTTGGTATTTAATTTGTTGCGCTAAAATCTGTGGATGCAGGGAAACAGGTTGGAGGGATCCAACTGGATTCCTCAAATGGTTGAATTTATTTCATATGTCGTGATGTGATTTATTGATAATATATGAATGATTATATTGGTGATTGAAATTTATTGAAGGCTATGGTTTGGCCGAATATATTCTGGTATTTTAAAATACCAGAATATAAAATTGTATTTTTGGAAATTAAAGTACAAGATTTTAAGTAAATTAATTTTAGAGAATTGTATAAATTCTAAAGAAGGAATTTTGAAAAAGGTAAAGGTTGATTTTTGAAATCCTATTGAATAAATTCCAATTATGGGGAAAAGATTTTAATAAATTTTGGAAATTAATTTGGATTTTGATTTGGTGTTTGAAGTAAATTTTGGAAATCAATTTGGAATTTGATTTGTTGTTTGAAAATAAATTTTAATTGGAAGTCAATTTGGAATTTGATTTGGTGTTTGAAAATAGATTTTTGGATATCGGTTTGGAAATTTATATGGTGTTTGAAAATAAATTTTGGAAATCGATTTGAAAATTGTATATCAATGGATATTTGAAAAATATAAATTCACAAGGGGAATTTATAAAGGAAGGGGTAATTTGTTTTAAAAATAAATATTGGTTTATTTTTAAAAGTGTGGAAAGAAAATAAATTTAATTGATTTAAATGAACTATTTTGGAATGGAATGTGTATTTTCTTTGGCAAGCCGAGTATGTTTTCAAAGTAGCTTTCGAATATAAATTGAAAGTTTTAAAGTTGGTTTTAAAAAGAATGCTTTTGAAGAAACTACTTTCTTAAATTGTTTTTAAATCTTTAAAGTAAATATTTATTAAGTTAATTATAGAAGTGATTATTTTAGGGATTTAATTGGTATTTGATTCAGAAATTGATTATTTAAATAATTATACTTTATTTAATAATTTTATTTTAAAGTTTGTTTTGGGCTTAAGTTTTATATGAGATATTAGTATAAAAGTTTCATAACAAATATTTTAAATAAAGTGTTTAAAAATAGTTTTCATTTTAAGTGTTTCAAAGTATATTTTTGGATAAGTTATTTAAATTATTTTAAAGTATGTGACTCGGCAAATTTTCAGTGGAAATAAACAATATTTGAAAATTTATTCCGCGAGAGGAAAATGATTTAAAAATTGTTTTCAAAGGGCTAAAGTGTGAAAATGTATCTTGCGAAGATATTTTGAAACAAATAATTTGGGGAAATTATTTAAATCTGATGATTGTTGTGAATGTTGTTTGATAGTTAAATAACCGACTATCAATATTGGCCTTTAAACGGCATTTGAATTTCAGTGCAACCGGAGGTCGGATTCCAAATGGCTATCCGAAAACCACATCGAATCTTAGTGATGGATCTTCTATTTAAAAGATCAAAGTGGAAATTTGTTGTGACTTACTTTAAATCTGAATGTAACCACTTATTTTTAAAATTAAGCGCTCATTATTCGGTTGAGCCGAGAGAGGACATTAAGTCGTAAACCCATTCAAAATAATGGTACGACGAAATGGGATTGCATTTGAAGATGGTGGTTAAAGATCGGGTATTTTTGAAAACAAAAGGATTACCTGTCGAATGTCTCTGCATCAAGTTGCTCCGGTATAGAGATTTATATCACCCTATGTGATGGGGAGTCCTGATGTAACGCTTGCGGATTTTCGTTGCCGAAAAACCGAATAGTTAGGGTTTTAAAAAGAATTTAAGAAAAGAAAGAGGCAGAAGAAGAGAGAAGAAGATAGAAAATAGAGAAAGAAAACAGAAAAATTTAAAATAGAACAGGACAGGAAGAAATAACAGAACAACTTCAGAATCTCACAATTCGCAGCGGAACAACATATAATAATAAATGAATAATCTTTAAACAAAGAGCTATATCAGTTATTACATTACATTTCATTTTATTACATCATATCATATCATCAGAGTGTACAACAACATACAACAACAACAACGGAAAAGAAATACTATATACTAGTAATACGCCATGCCATCCAGCTTGCCTCCAGCAACTCCAGAATATCCAGAATATCCTGATAAACCTTAACTCTTAACTGCCCGTGTGGAAAATTGGTGGGCACCCAGAGTTTAGGAAGGAAAACAATAAACTCCAAGTCAGTCATGTGACTGGTGTGAGAACTCAAAACAGTTTATTTACTTTAAAATCAAAATAAAAGAATATTTTAAATTCAATTCGCAATGCTTTTAAAAATGAGACTACCATAAGGCCTCCCGCACACACACACACATGCAAACGCAGAATCGGAGGAGATTTCTCCTTATGATAGTCAAAGATGCTTGATACGCATTTAAAATAACATTTGATATTATTACTAGTGCATAGTATAGGAAAATCATTTCAAAAATAAAGATATAAATCTTAGCCAGCATAGACATTCCGCACTTATGCCTATTATAGCTACTATGTTCAATAGCAGGTTACCGCCACATTCCATAGCAGGTTATACAACTAAAACCGTACAAGTTTCGTATTGTTTCTTTGGATTTCCAACAAATGGTCAGGCCAAGGAACTTCCCATTGCCACATGGAAACGCCTCTGGCTGGACGTCCCGAGAACTTAACCAGCTCTCTGCCAACACAAGGCCGGGTTACCTTTATCACTAGGTAACTACTACACGAATATGACATCCCCCGGTCCCATTGGACCTTTAACCCGAGCGCTCGTCACCAACAACACCACACAGTAATAAAATATAGTGTTTCAACATGAGTAAGTATCTGGGCTCCATACCATGATACCACCCTTTCCAGAAGGAAATGCACATACCCTAAAGGGAGCTACCCCTCATAACCTTGCCGCATCTTTCCTGTTTTGACCATTCCGGGATGTGAGGCTCGACGAAGTCACGTCCACAAAAACTTACTTTATACAAAAGCCATGCTTTGGGTCAACAAATGATCAACACAATGATCACCAAGATAGACGATCAAACAAATGATCCTATCACAAAAAATCAACACAATGATCATTTCAGCATCACTCAGCATGTCACATTACCAAATTGGGAATATATCGCTGATAACTTCAACTATATAACCTCTGAGCTCGTACGTCTCAGAGAAGGGTGTTAAGCTAAAAGAATAAATTCTCCGCCACCAACAGAAATATATTTGAAAGAAATCGGCTTTATATCTCAACTTGTAATGTCAGACATACAATCCATACAAGTCTGTTCCGGGCTCGAACAGAACCGAAGGCACTTACAAGAAGTCCTTGCAATCCGGATATCCACAATCCTGATCGGATCCACCATCACATATGGAGAACTCTATACCGGAGCAACTCGGTGCAGAGTCAATCGACAGGTCATCCTATCGCTCTCGCAAATATTCGGTCTTCAACACCGATCTCCAAATGCAATTCACAACGACGTATCACATATTCGGAATGGGTTATACGACCCCATGGTCCTTTCCCGGTTAACCCGAATAGTGAGCGCTTATTCAAAAATAAGTGTGGCATTCAAATTCAAACAAATCACATCAATGACCCATTCAAAGGGAAATATTGATAGTCGATTATTGAACTATCAATTGATATGCACACATCACCAGATTTCCAAATAATTTTCCAAATTATTTACTTTCCAAAATATCTTTACAAGATATATAATTTCAGCACTTCAAAAATAAATCAATATTTATTTTCAAACAAATTCCACTTTCTCATATAAATTCCATAATGAATTTATATTTCAAAATATCCATGCATATACGATTTCAATTATCCATTTTCAATTTATCTTCAAAAAGATAAACTCTCAAAACGTTTCATTTCACATTGGAAAAACATTTCCATACTTATTTATTCATAAGTAATTCACAAATTTTATTTATTTTCAACACTTGGAAAATATTCAATATACTTAAATCGAAATTTGGTATATATTTCATTCTATTAAGGAAATCATTCTCTTAACATATTTATTTGGGCCAAAACGAATGTTACGTAAAACATCGTTACGACAACCCAAAATCACTAGTATAGGGATTCGGAATTAAAATAGATATATAAATCCCAATACTATACAAAAACATTTCCATTCGGAAATCATTTACTATAACAACAGTGTTATAGTCCACCATTTCCTTTTATTTCTCGAAACATCTATTTCAACCATGAATGTTGAAATCTATGGTTTCGGATCTCAACACATTTAAAACATCGTTAGATCGTTTTAATTCTATTTAAAACATTCACATTCTAAACATTTCTTTAACATATTATTCACTATTCAAAAACGTGAATATATCTTGTTAACAAATTTCATCAATTCTATGCATTTTATTTCAAAGGATTATTCACTGTCTAAAACGTGAATATAACTCTATTTCTAAGTTATAACAATTAACTTATCAAAATAAGTCGTTTGCGAATTTATAAAACAACGTTTATAAATTCCATTTCTATTTATTTATAAAAATTTCCTTTTTATAAATTCTTTTATTAACCTATTCCAGTTTATAACTCAATTATAAACTAAACGTTCATATTATAAGTTAAATACTTATAAAACGATTATTTTATAAAAATCGTTCTTTTAAACTTCATAATTATAAATCTTATAACTTATAAGATTCAATTATTTATCCAAATATATTCTTTAATAATTTCACGAAATTTATAAATCTTACTATTTATAAATTTCACTTATAACTTCATCATTTATAATTTTATAAATTCCATTCACTTATGCAATCCATTTGCACTTCATTCAAACACTTATAAAACTCGTTTTATAATTTCAATATCTCAATTTATAAATATCCATTTATAAATCTCTTAATATAAATCAATTTATATTATTCTTTTTAAACGTCTTTAAATTCCTTTAAAAACTTTATCCTTTTGATTCATAAAATAATTAAATTTTATAAATCCTATATTTAAACAGTTCACAATAATTCTAAAATTCCGATTAAACTATTTTATAAAATCATTAGCATTATATTCTCAAAAATCAGTTTTTTTCCTATATTTTCCCAAAAATCATAATTTTTATAACTTTAAAAATTATAACGTTTATTTATTTAAAATAGATCAATTCAAAAATTATTTTATAAAACGTATACTTTTCAAAAATCACTTTAAACATCATTTTAAAGTTTCAAAATTTGGTCCAATGATGCTACACACCAAATAGTCAATCACGACAACAACGACATCATATATCGTATATGATAGTCAATCAAATATCAAAATATCTGAAATCAAATAAATACTGTTGAGGAATCCAGTTGGATCCCTCCAACCTGTTTTCCTGCATCCAAAAACATTAGCACAATACCAATTTCGCTCCAGTACGAAATTATCGCGGTATATGTTTTTATTAAATATTATCCGCTTAGTAACGGCGCAATAAGGTCTCATCCGCTAAACAAAAAAGGCGGGAAATCAACAACTGCAATATATACATATGCCAATATATATATATTGATATTATATATAATACCAATTTCACTGTTTATGAAATATTCGCGGTATATGTTTTTATTAAATATTATCCGCTTAGTAACGGCGCATAATGTCTATTTTAGCAATCAATAGATATTAATCAACATTCAAACATGCATTCAAATATTTTAAATCTAACTATTTAAAATAAAATCGAAACCATTTCGATTGAGTGAGAAGTTCTCACCTTGGTTTTAATTTCGTTTCAGCTTTTATTTCGAATAAAATTAAACAGACGTTTAATTTTATCCAAAATTCTCACTAACTCTAAACGATTCCAAACCAACTCCATCGCGTAGTGCTCGTCCATACGATTCCAACGCAACTGGTTTTGCGCGTTTTCGACCTCGTATGAAAAAGTTACGAATATTTGAACATTACACAAATTTTTATATAAAAATTTCAACATAACTTTATAATTTTAAATCAAACCAAATCTCTACCGTCCAAACAAACCCCAAACCCCATCAGGTCCGCACGTCCCCACCCCCCTTTCTTCTTCATCTTTCACGCATGCTACAGCATAGAGGCCGAACCCATAAGCTCGATTAGGGTTTGATTTTTCAACATCAATACTCGATGAAAATCGATCAAACCACCGCCATCACGAAGCTCAACACATCCTCTACCCACGCCTGCCTCCCCCTTGAGCTCGGTCCCCCCCTTCATCAGCAATTACGTGTGCAACCTATGACAAACGCGGGCAATTTTCTCACAAATCACAACTCCATTCGCGATCTCCACCGTTGGATATGGAGTACTTGATGTGCTCTACGATTTCCTAGTTTGGAGTTTCTTGAATCGTTGAGTGGATGAAGAGATAAGAGGAGAAGAAGTTGATGATTTTCTGGCCGTTCATGGGGAGGGTGGCGGCTAGGGTTTTGAGATGTTATATATTTTTTTTTCTAAATCATGAAGGGTGTGGGTATGTTTATAGGAAAAATTCGAACACTATTCATCCGGAAATTCCGAACTCCGTTTTACGCGCCGAAACTGACGTTCCTAGGGTTTATCCTGCGTTCCGGACACAATGGAACAGGTTTCGGAAGCTAATTCGGACATCTGTGCGAGTTATGGCTACAAACGCTCAATTTAAATTAAACCGATTTAAATCGATTTCTAGGCGTTTTAATTTATACTGGACAAACGGTAAATCCAATTGACTTGAAATTTGAAACCTTACAATAATATCACATTACGGATCCGATGGAACTGGTTTCGTCAAAATCCGAGACTTTTTGAAAAATGGCTATTTTCACTCGCCAAATTAAAATTAAAAATAATTCGATGCGTTTCGAGCTGCCACGATCAAACGATAACTCCGATTGACATGAAAATTGAAATCCGGTAATAACTAACTATTACGGATCCAATGGAACTTGTTTCGTTCAATTCTGAGACTGTTCAAAAATTGACTATTTTCACTAGTCGATTTTAAATATTAAAATATTCAATTTTCACAAATTAACTTTTAATTCGATTTTAAAAGTTCTAAAATATTGTTCTAACTTCAATATGATAAAATAAAATTTTACAAATCATTTTCAATCATATTTAACCCTATTTTCAATTATTTCCATAATTTAACATATTAAATTATCGATTTAATTATTCAATTAAATTCAAAAATTCAAATAAAAATTTATTTGACTTATAAATTCACTTATAAATATTTAAAATAAATTAAATATTCAACTTTTAATTAATAAAAATTCTGGGTCGTTACAATCTTCCCCACTTAAAAGAATTTTGTCCTCGAAATTACAAGTAAGAAAATTATAGAATTTATTAATTTTCCCAAAATCCATAGTCAAACTTCTTACAATAACTTACTAAGTTTTCAAATCATACTTAGTTATCTTTTCAAAAACAATTACTATTGTTTAACTTTCAATTCCAAAATCAAAGTTAAAGTTTTCAAAATTTTCCAATTTTCTCAAAAAAAAATTCTAACGCCTTAAATTTTCGGAAAAATTCGCCATAGTCTCCTTTGCGCGGCTCGATTCGAAAAAAAAATGACAGTATATATATCACAAATATGCATCTCATCAAGTAATGAGGCATCCCGCAGGGAAAAAATGTGTAAAAGTACGATATTTAATCCGAGATATGTACCTTATATTTTATTAGCAAGCATATACGGCTAATATAGCGCGAAAGCGAGCTCCAAATGCGAAGCAAACGCGATCCGCACCTACTAATCACTCAACAAACAACATGAGAATCATGCATATAGACAATAGTATCGATATACAACATATAGCAACATAATAACTATATATGTCAACATAGCAAATGCAACATATTCAAACATCAACCAACTAAATACTCATTCATATTCTCCTTAATATACAATGAATTGGTTTTCTCAGTTTAATCACATTTGATTCATTAACAGTGGATGTTCTTACTAACATTCATTTTCAATTTGCTTATATTCACTAATTCATATTCAAGTTGGTTCACTTCCAAATCAAATTCAATTCTATTCAAATTTATTTACTTCTAATTTGAATTCAATTACTTTATCTTTCAATTTCATTAATTCAATTTCATTAACACTTAATGAATTATATACAATCAACTAACAATTATATATCAATCAATGTATATTAATTACAACCAAATTCCTTTGTTTATATTCATGCATTCAATTATTCAACTTCTAATAACATTAGAATTTAATGAATTAACATTTATATTCATTATTTCATATCAACTTAATTTACATTTAATTGATTAACATTCAATCCATTCATTCAATTCAATTCAATTACTAAAGTTGAATTTCATTTATATAACTCAAGTTTATATTCATTTAATCCACTTGATTATTTACAACTCATATTCATATAATTTTACTTTTTATATATATAAGTTTATTTCACAATTGTAAATCACTTTAGTTATAATTCAATTCTTATAATTCTTTTACTTATACAATTATTCTTTTATTTGGATTATTCAAACAACCTAACAATCAACTTATATACACTTTAATAATTCCAAAAAAATTATTCCTTTATATATAAAAATATAATCAAGTAAAATTATTTCATTTACCCAACTTAAAACAAATATTGTGCCGAATTGTTCTATTCAAGTGTTTAGAAACCCCTTCGGCATAGTTTGACAGACCGTGCTGACGAAGGTTCATATGCCACTCAATAAACCAACCATCACAATATAAAACAATTTTATATTCACTAACATATACGCTCTCATAGCTATTTTTACACTCAAATTCATTCTAGAGTACTTCTGACTCTATCTCTAATGAGTAATACCCAACAGAACCATCGTTGTCGCTTAACCATAAGCTCTGATACCAAATATAACGATCTAGGCTTTTCAACCATCGACAGCAGTCACAACCGGTAGGCTTTTCAACCATCCCAGCCCCACCGTGGCTTACACTGGTACCCCAGACCTTGCTTTTACGGCCAGCCTCTCGACTGTCTCAGGTTACACCTAACCAACCCCCTAAAAGAGGATGTGTGGGAGTAAGAGTCTCCCGTTCGCCACCTAACCGCGAAGCGAGAACCCACCATCACATAGCCCAAAGCTTAGCAAGACTGGTGTGAGAACTCAAAATAGTTTATTTACTTTAAAATCAAAATAGAAGAATATTTTAAATTCAATTCGCAATGCTTTTAAAAATGAGACTACCATAAGGCCTCCCGCACGCACACACATGCAAACGCAGAATCGGAGGAGATTTCTCCTTATGATAGTCAAAGATGCTTGATACGCATTTAAAATAACATTTGATATTATTACTAGTGCATAGTATAGGAAAATCATTTCAAAAATAAAGATATAAATCTTAGCCAGCATAGACATTCCGCACTTATGCCTACTATAGCTACTATGTTCAATAGCAGGTTACCGCCACATTCCATAGCAGGTTATACAACTAAAACCGTACAAGTTTCGTATTGTTTCTTTGGATTTCCAACAAATGATCAGGCCAAGGAACTTCCCATTGCCACATGGAAACGCCTCTGGCTGGACGTCCCGAGAACTTAACCAGCTCTCTGCCAACACAAGGCCGGGTTACCTTATAGGTAACTACTACACGAATATGACATCCCCCGGTCCCATTGGACCTTTAACCCGAGTGCTCGTCACCAACAACACCACACAGTAATAAAATATAGTGTTTCAACATGAGTAAGTATCTGGGCTCCATACCATGATACCACCCTTTCCAGAAGGAAATGCACATACCCTAAAGGGAGCTACCCCTCATAACCTTGCCGCATCTTTCCTGTTTTGACCATTCCGGGATGTGAGGCTCAACGAAGTCACGTCCACAAAAACATACTTTATACAAAAGCCATGCTTTGGGTCAACAAATGATCAACACAATGATCACCAAGATAGACGATCAAACAAATGATCCTATCACAAAAAATCAACACAATGATCATTTCAGCATCACTCAGCATGTCACATTACCAAATTGGGAATATATCGCTGATAACTTCAACTATATAACCTCTGAGCTCGTACGTCTCAGAGAAGGGTGTTAAGCTAAAAGAATAAATTCTTCGCCACCAACAGAAATATATTTGAAAGAAATCGGCTTTATATCTCAACTTGTAACGTCAGACATACAATCCATACAAGTCTGTTCCGGGCTCGAACAGAACCGAAGGCACTTACAAGAAGTCCTTGCAATCCGGATATCCACAATCCTGATCGGATTCACCATCACATATGGAGAACTCTATACCGGAGCAACTCGGTGCAGAGTCAATCGACAGGTCATCCTATCGCTCTCGCAAATATCCGGTCTTCAACACCGATCTTCAAATGCAATTCACAACGACGTATCACATATTCGGAATGGGTTATACGACCCCATGGTCCTTTCCCGGTTAACCCGAATAGTGAGCGCTTATTCAAAAATAAGTGTGGCATTCAAATTCAAACAAATCACATCAATTACCCATTCAAAGGGAAATATTGATAGTCGATTATTGAACTATCAATTGATATGCACACATCACCAGATTTCCAAATAATTTTCCAAATTATTTACTTTCCAAAATATCTTTACAAGATATATAATTTCAACACTTCAAAAATAAATCAATATTTATTTTCAAACAAATTCCACTTTCTCATATAAATTCCATAATGAATTTATATTTCAAAATATCCATGCATATACGATTTCAATTATCCATTTTCAATTTATCTTCAAAAAGATAAACTCTCAAAACGTTTCATTTCACATTGGAAAAACATTTCCATACTTATTTATTCATAAGTAATTCACAAATTTTATTTATTTTCAACACTTGAAAAATATTCAATATACTTAAATCGAAATTTAGTATATATTTCATTCTATTAAGGAAATCATTCTCTTAACATATTTATTTGGGCCAAAACGAATGTTACGTAAAACATCGTTACGACAACCCAAAATCACTAGTATAGGGATTCGGAATTAAAATAGATATATAAATCCCAATACTATACAAAAACATTTCCATTCGGAAATCATTTACTATAACAACAGTGTTATAGTCCACCATTTCCTTTTATTTCTCGAAACATCTATTTCAACAATGAATGTTGAAATCTATGGTTTCGGATCTCAACACATTTAAAACATCGTTAGATCGTTTTAATTCTATTTAAAACATTCACATTCTAAACATTTCTTTAACATATTATTCACTATTCAAAAACGTGAATATATCTTGTTAACAAATTTCATCAATTCTATGCATTTTATTTCAAAGGATTATTCACTGTCTAAAACGTGAATATAACTCTATTTCTAAGTTATAACAATTAACTTATCAAAATAAGTCGTTTGCGAATTTATAAAACAACGTTTATAAATTCCATTTCTATTTATTTATAAAAATTTCCTTTTTATAAATTCTTTTATTAACCTATTCCAGTTTATAACTCAATTATAAACTAAACGTTCATATTATAAGTTAAATACTTATAAAACGATTATTTTATAAAAATCGTTCTTTTAAACTTCATAATTATAAATCTTATAACTTATAAGATTCAATTATTTATCCAAATATATTCTTTAATAATTTCACGAAATTTATAAATCTTACTATTTATAAATTTCACTTATAACTTCATCATTTATAATTTTATAAATTCCATTCACTTATGCAATCCATTTGCACTTCATTCAAACACTTATAAAACTCGTTTTATAATTTCAATATCTCAATTTATAAATATCCATTTATAAATCTCTTAATATAAATCAATTTATATTATTCTTTTTAAACGTCTTTAAATTCCTTTAAAAACTTTATCCTTTTGATTCATAAAATAATTAAATTTTATAAATCCTATATTTAAACAGTTCACAATAATTCTAAAATTCCGATTAAACTATTTTATAAAATCATTAGCATTATATTCTCAAAAATCAGTTTTTTTCCTATATTTTCCCAAAAATCATAATTTTTATAACTTTAAAAATTATAACGTTTATTTATTTAAAATAGATCAATTCAAAAATTATTTTATAAAACGTATACTTTTCAAAAATCACTTTAAACATCATTTTAAAGTTTCAAAATTTGGTCCAATGATGCTACACACCAAATAGTCAATCACGACAACAACGACATCATATATCGTATATGATAGTCAATCAAATATCAAAATATCTGAAATCAAATAAATACTGTTGAGGAATCCAGTTGGATCCCTCCAACCTGTTTTCCTGCATCCAAAAACATTAGCACAATACCAATTTCGCTCCAGTACGAAATTATCGCGGTATATGTTTTTATTAAATATTATTCCCTTAGTAACGGCGCAATAAGGTCTCATCCGCTAAACAAAAAATGCGGGAAATCAACAACTGCAATATATACATATGCCAATATATATATATTGATATTATATATAATACCAATTTCACTGTTTATGAAATATTCGCGGTATATGTTTTTATTAAATATTATCCGCTTAGTAACGGCGCATAATGTCTATTTTAGCAATCAATAGATATTAATCAACATTCAAACATGCATTCAAATATTTTAAATCTAACTATTTAAAATAAAATTGAAACCGTTTCGATTGAGTGAGAAGTTCTCACCTTGGTTTTAATTTCGTTTCAGCTTTTATTTCGAATAAAATTAAACGGACGTTTAATTTTACCCAAAATTCTCACTAACTCTAAACGATTCCAAACCAACTCCATCGCGTAGTGCTCGTCCATACGATTCCAACGCAACTGGTTTCGCGCGTTTTCGACCTCGTATGAAAAAGTTACGAATATTTGAACATTACACAAATTTTTATATAAAAATTTCAACATAACTTTATAATTTTAAATCAAACCAAATCTCTACCGTCCAAACAAACCCCAAACCCCATCAGGTCCGCACGTCCCCACCCCCCTTTCTTCTTCATCTTTCACGCATGCTACAGCATAGAGGCCAAACCCATAAGCTCGATTAGGGTTTGATTTTTCAACATCAATACTCGATGAAAATCGATCAAACCACCGCCATCACGAAGCTCAACACATCCTCTACCCACGCCTGCCTCCCCCTTGAGCTCGGTCCCCCCCCCCTTCATCAGCAATTACGTGTGCAACCTATGACAAACGCGGGCAATTTTCTCACAAATCACAACTCCATTCGCGATCTCCACCGTTGGATATGGAGTACTTGATGTGCTCTAGGATTTCCTAGTTTGGAGTTTCTTGAATCGTTGAGTGGATGAAGAGATAAGAGGAGAAGAAGTTGATGATTTTCTGGCCGTTCATGGGGAGGGTGGCGGCTAGGGTTTTGAGATGTTATATATATTTTTTTTTTCTAAATCATGAAGGGTGTGGGTATATTTATAGGAAAAATTCGAACACTATTCATCCAGAAATTCCGAACTCCGTTTTACGCGCCGAAACTGACGTTCCTAGGGTTTATCCCGCGTTCCGGACACAATGGAACAGGTTTCGGAAGCTAATTCGGACATCTGTGCGAGTTATGGCTACAAACGCTCAATTTAAATTAAACCGATATAAATCGATTTCTAGGCGTTTTAATTTATACCGGACAAACGGTAAATCCAATTGACTTGAAATTTGAAACCTTACAATAATATCACATTACGGATCCGATGAAACTAGTTTCGTCGAAATCCGAGACTTTTTGAAAAATGGCTATTTTCACTCGCCAAATTAAAATTAAAAATAATTCGATGCGTTTCGAGCTGCCACGATCAAACGATAACTCCGATTGACACGAAAATTGAAATCCGGTAATAACTAACTATTACGGATCCAATGGAACTAGTTTCGTTCAATTCTGAGACTGTTCAAAAATTGACTATTTTCACTAGTCGATTTTAAATATTAAAATATTCAATTTTCACAAATTAACTTTTAATTCGATTTTAAAAGTTCTAAAATATTGTTCTAACTTCAATATGATAAAATAAAATTTTACAAATCATTTTCAATCATATTTAACCCTATTTTCAATTATTTCCATAATTTAACATATTAAATTATCGATTTAATTATTCAATTAAATTCAAAAATTCAAATAAAAATTTATTTGACTTATAAATTCACTTATAAATATTTAAAATAAATTAAATATTCAAATTTTAATTAATAAAAATTCTGGGTCGTTACACCGGACGTGATTAGGGGATATCCGGATTTGCAAGGACTTCTTTCCTTAAATTGAGGATGTGCCTTCGGTTCCATTCAGACCCAAAATGGACTTGTACGGATGTTTTTCTGACATTACACTTTGAGATATAAAGCTGGTTTCCGTCAAATACATTTTTGTTGGCGGCAGAGAATTTATTCTCTTAGCTTAACACCCTTCTCTGATCTCTGAGACGTAGGAGCTCAGAGGTTATGTAGTTGATGGTTACTAGTGATATACTCCCAATTTGGTGATGTGGCATGCTAAATGTTGATCATTGGTTGATCGAAGCATGGCTTTTGTGAAAAGCGTAGCTTTGTGGACGAGACTTCGTCGAACCTCACACCTCGAAAATTGTTGAAAAAGGAAAAGATGCTGCAAGTTATGGAAGTCGCGCCCCTCAGGGTATGTGCATTTCCTTCTGAATAAAAAGTGGTATCTGGTATGGAGCCTACATATTTAACTTGTATGGATAAAAAAGTGGTACTCTGGTATGGAGCCTAGATTATTTACTTATGTGATTGTTGGTTGTTGAGGCGCCTCGGTATAGGTCGGTCTAGACCGGGAACGACATACTCATGACAGTTAATTACCTAGTTACAGAGGTAACCCGGCCTTATGTTGCAGAGATCCGGTTAGGTTTTCTGGGAGTCCCTCCAGAGGCGTACCCTTTTCGGAAAGGAAGTTCCTTAGCCTTGACCATTTGTTGGAAATCCAAAAAAATAAGAGCCTTTTACGATTGCAGTTGTAGAACCTATCACCTCATGTGGTAGCTATAGTAAGCATAATATAATGTTACCTATGCTGGCTAAGATTAATATTATACTTTCGAAATGTTTTCCACACTATGCACTAATAATAATATCAAAAGGAATTTCACGTATCAAGCATGTTTGACTATCATAAGGAGAAATCTCCCCCAAATGTGCGATTGCATCGTGTGTGTGCCGGAGGCCTTATGGTAGTTTCAGTTTCCAATAGCATGAACGGATTTCCTTTTCTTTTGTGAAAATAACTGTTTTAAGATCTCACACCAGTCCCATGACTTACCTGGAGTTTATTGTTTCCTTTCTAAACTGTGGGTGCCCATAATTCTTCACACGGGCAGACTAGAGTCAGGTTATCAGTTGTTCTAGAGCGAAGTCAGGAAAGTATGCTGTGGAGATCAGGAAACAAGTTGGATGGCGAGACGTATCACTTATAGTATGTATTATCCGCTGCGTATGGGTTGCTGCAAATTCAATTTCCGTATGGGCAAGTTGTCATAAATTCCTAATGTCGTATTTTGTTGTTGTAATACTCTGATGATGTAATGTATAAACTGATACAGTTCTTTTGTTTAAAGATTATTCATTTATCTAATATATATTGTTCCACTGCGAATGTGAGATTCTGATGTTTTTCTGTTTCTTCTTCTACCTCTTTCTTCTGTAACCCTAACGGTTCGGTTTTTCGGCATTCGACTGTCGGCATTTGATATAGTGGGCGTATTGATTGTCGACTTTCGGGCATCAAAATATCGGATCATTACAATTTTCTCCATGCCCTGATATCTGATCCTTTTAGTGCAGAGCACATTGATCAGGAGTTAGCTGATAAACTTACTGAAAACGTTCCTTGGTTTGGCAAAGGCAGGAACCTGGAATCACCTCGATAGTGGCATTTGCTATCACTTAACTTAGAAGTACTTCTCAATGTGGATTTCAAAAGGTGAAAAGGATGAGCTACTATAACTTTACTAGAGGCTTTTAGAGATGAGTTAGTGCTCTGCAATGATGGATATTTTGGCACAAACGAGGAGATTCTTGTAGATTGGGACTGTAAGTTTACTTTCTCGCCTCACTCGTCAATTTTCTTCCTTGAGCTTATAGGTTGGTTCTGTAGGTGCATTGGAATCTAGTCTTCTTTATTCTCTCATCAGCTATCATACATTGTTTGGTTTGCATTTATTGTTTTCATGGTGTTCAGTCTTGTCTTTGATATTCCGCCTAGCATGTTAGCCGCATGTTTATCGATATTTTATGCTATTTTTCCAAGCATGTTGGCGTGTGTTTGTTGTATGGACCTGGTGGTCCTTGACTTCTGTATCTTATGCACGAACACATAGTGTGTATATATTCAGTATAGTTGTATGATTCTCAAATCATACATCCTTTGTATCAAAAAAATTTATTTATTTATTTACTTTATTAGTCTTAAGAATAATAAAAAAATTTAAAATTAATTTTATAATGTTTCCAATGCATTTTGAAAACTATATTATAATTTTTATAATATGTTTCTTATTTTTAATATAACTCTTAAATTTAAATTTTATCCTAATTTTAAACAATTTTGAAAATTAGCCAAAGACCCAATTCAAATTGAGACTTTTCTAACAGGGACAACCTTTTGGGCTTACTTCACATTTCGGGCAAGGTTGGTCGCTAAGTAGGGCAAAGTACTTGATCATTGAAACCCAACCTTAAACGCTACCTTTTTAGACACCCTACTAAATAGGTAAGCTTAATTAGTGGGTCATGTCACTGCTTTTTTAGATACTCTACTAAATGGGTAAGCTTAATTAGTTAGTCATGTCACTACTTTTTTAGACACCCTGCTAAATGGGTAAGCTTAATTAGTTAGTCCTAACATGACTAATTTAGACCGTATAGTCTATTAGGTTCTAATACTGTTAGTAGATCAGGGCCAGCATGTAGCGGCGTAAATGAGTAAATTTATATAAAAAATTCCATTTTTGATCTTATTGAGCCCACGAAGTCTAAATTTATTAGATCTTATCAAAAATATTTTTAAATAAAATCAATATTTTATTTTATTTATGAATAAACCATTATTTATTTTAATGTTTATAATATATATATTATAACATGCGTATCATATACACATGTGTGTGTACGTGCGCGTGCAACATAAATAGTGTAAATGGTTTAACATGCCCGTAGAATGATGGGATATAACATCGCAACAGAAATATTATCCCATCCATATACATATGTGTTGTAAATATATATATATATATATATATATATATATATATATCTATGTATGTATGTATGTATGCGTGTATGTGTATGTATGTATGTATGTATATGGATATATATACATATACATATATATATATATGTATAGTTTTGTATTATTACAAAATAGTATTTGTAAATGTGAGCACTTGTATAAATATATTAACATATATATATATATATATATATATATATATAAACTTTTCATTGTAATATAAAATAATTAAAATTTAATATCTAGTAATTTCTAGTTCAAATTAGTATACTAATTTTAAATATTTATATGCATGTATGTATCTATGTATTTTGAAATAAAAAATATATATTCTATAAAACATAAACATATAATATATATATTAGAATAATATTAAAAAAATTATATATAAATGATATACACACAGAGAGGTATATGTGTGTGTGTGTGTGTGTGTTTTTTAATGAAAATTAATAATTAAATACACACACACATACACGTATTCAACCATAAGAAAAAAAATACTTTCTTTATTTGCAGTTTTAAATTGTCTTAGTTGGAAAAACTTTTTTTAGTATTGATTTCCATGTAGAAATCAGAACAAAAATTGTTATATTTAATTTTTTTGAGAACAACAATTGTTAACTCATACATATTATATTAAATGTTTATATATATACATATTATGACATATATATATAAATATTAAATATATAATTAGATGCAATATGTAAATTAGATAAAATATGTTTATTATATTCAGATTTTAATATCTATATATATGTATGTATGTATAAAAGTTATTTTTATATTCGAAAACTATAAACATATATATAAACATAACAATATACTTCATATATATATAACAGACTCCGTATAATTTCATTAATTTCAATAAAACATAAATTTATACAATAATTTTAATAAAGTATGTTCGTAAAATATAAAACATACTTCATATAATAATATTTGTATTAAAATCAATTTTATTTTATCTTATTATATATATAGTTAAGCCGCGAGCAATATGTAGGTAAATACAAATACAAGTTATTTTTAATTATATGCATATATAATTTCATTGAATGAAGACAACGCCAATATATATATATATATATATATATATATATAGATTTGTGATAATTAAAGTACTATCTAAGCATATAATGACATATGAATAATTATATATGAATGTATAGGTAAATAAAGAATACCTTTATTATAGCCTAAATTAAACATCTTGAAACATTGAATCCAACAACTCCTTGAATCGGTATTCAAACCTTCAACGAGCTACCAAATATAAAGCTCCAACCACCTTTCTACAAATTGTATTTGAATTTGTGTTGGAAGTGTTAAAAAAACGATAGGAGGTCAAGGTGCGGAGATTCGCCAGAAATATGGTGGAAAAGAGGCAAAAATCAAGTAGTAAAATAAAGGTGTTATGAGTGTGTAAATAACAAAAGGATGGGAGCTAAAAGTGGATCTGGATCTACTTATCTCTCTTACTATTTCAAAACAAACTTTAATTATTTAACCCCTCCTTTCTACCCTAGTGTGGCCGACAATGCTCGCCTCTATATGAACCTCCAAATTACTTCAAGCCTGATCAGATAAATATGCATTTAAATCCAATTCAAATGCACATCGATATCGTATATCGATGCATGTGTCTATAACTATTATATAAGACTATTTAATATTGGTCAACACAAATTAAATTATAATTTGTAATCAATATTTCATAAATATTAATTATTATTTTTTAACTTATAACAATTAAAATTTATTAAATCGGATGGTAGTACGAGTATTAAACATTTCGGTTTATGACCATTAGGTGTAAATTCGGTCAGCGATTAATATCGAATAATTTGAATATTAACGTTCATGTCTCACTTAGTATGTGGTGTGACATTATGGAAAATTTATCGCTTACAAAGATTCGGTAAAATCCAACCTTACTTTATTTAATTATTACGCAGTAGTCACAATTATTTACACTAATTCTCTTCATCAAAACTATATCACGTTAGGACTTATAGAATTTGGTATATGGTTGAAATTCCAATATTGTCTATATTGTACTTTATAATCCAAACATAAAGTCCTTGGTTTAATAATAATTATCATTATTAACCAAACTATTTTAGCTAGAGATTTTGACTTTGAGTAGACTTTAGTTGACCGTGATGCTAACCTCATATAGTTGAGGAATTGAAGCCTCTCCTGAATAGTGTTTTTCTTCCAATTCCACTCGACACAACTATAGTAGTTGGTCATGCATGATTTAACAATAATAAAAGTGAAGCTTCTACATTGAAGATCAATAGTATTCTTAAGTCAAGAGAACTGTGTAATATTTTCAAATCAATATTTTCTGTTTGACCTTAGCTATATTAACCAACAGAGAACTATCAAGTGAGTCATTTCATAGTTATTCAATAATTATTAGTACGTAACCCATGTTTCCTTACCAGTCATAAGTAATACATCGTCCAACCTTTGGAGAGCATTATGTACTCTAGTCTCAACGAATGCATTGATATCCAATCTTGATACAACTTGACTAGGAATATTTGAAATGATTTTTTTATTACACTATGATAAAAACTGATGATTGAAACAATTGTAATTACTATCAAAAACACATCATTTATGGATTTTTTGTTAATTGTACCTACATTAACTAATTAGTAATAACACATTATAACAAGCATAAAAAAGAAAGAAAAACTCCTTTATTTGAACGAGATTTTATTATAAGTTAATAATTTACAATAAATTACCGAATTACCCCAAGGACGTACACCTAACTATACCATTTTTTTGCTTCCACTATGAACTTTGAAGTTTGTATTTGAGTACATAGTTATGTTTACCATTTTTATTCTATTTCACCTTAATGATCTGTCTTTTATGACTTTCAAGATTTGAGCACATATTGGGATGAAGAATCAGAATGTCGTGAAAGGCGGATTATTGTAATGTCCTAGGGAGATACCATGATTTTATCATTGACGATGAAAAAAAGGATTTTGTCATTCATGATAATGATTTCCTCATAAACCAACAAGCCTTGTAGCGTACATACTCTACCTTGCGGCTTATTGCAATGAAAATCGAATGGGTTCCATGTACATAAACAAAGTTTGGACTTAGGAAAATGTAGCCAAAGAGTTAAACCCGATGGTTGAAAATGACCTTTTAGAAAAATATTAGTGTAGAAAGATAGGTTGAGACCTATAAGGAATGGTTGGTAGCAAAAGGTTTCCATTAAATTAGAGGCGTTGACTATCATGAAACATTTTCTTCGGTCGCCATGCTTAATCAAATATGCTTCTACTTATAGTCGCTACTTATTATGACCACAAAATAAAGCAAATGGACATTAAATTTGGATTTCAAAATGGTGATTTAGTAGAGACATTATACCAAGTACAAGGACCTATATAGATTGATTGTCTAATAATTTTTCGATGAAAGGTTTGAGAGAGACATTCTATATACTGGATATAAAGATCTATAGGGAAAATCTAAAAGGATATAAGGATTGTATTAGTAAATGTACATAGATACCATACTAACATTATTTCGTATGGAAAATTACAAGCACATAATATTCCAATATATCATGGTTGTTCTTTCTAAGAAAGACCCTCCATCTACGGATTAGGAGACAATGCTTATGAGTATGATTTCTTATGCTTCAATAATAGGATCCATCATGTATGTTATTCTATGTACTAGGCCAAATGTCACTTTTTCATTAGATCCAGTTAGTCAACAGCATTCAAATCTGGATGAAAATAATTGGACAATAGTTAATGTTATACTAAATTATTTAATAAATACAAGCATTTTCTTCTAATATATTGAAATGATGACCTCCTTACGAAGAGGTGCTTGGACTTAAGGTTTAAAAGTGATGTCGATGATGGTAAATCAATCTTGGGATTTGTATTTGTTCTTAATGGATGTGTCGTAAATTGGAAAAGTTCTAGGTAAGAAGTTTGTGGTGGATTCAAACATGGAGGCTGAGTACATCGCCTCAAACATTGTCATAAATGAAGCAGTATGGATGCACAATTTCATTAAAGAGCTTGGAGTGATTATAACCATTAAAAGTCTAAAGAAAGTATATTATGAAAGCGGTAATACAAATTTCCATGGAACTATAAGCTTATAGGATATCGAGATACGTTGTCCAAAAATTCCACATGATAAGATAGTTTATTAGTGATGGAGAGATAATGATTGATTGAGCATAAACTAAAGATAACAGCACAAATGCATTCACTAAATTCCTTTCTTAGTCTAATATAGGTAGATTGATCAAAGCTATGGGCATGAGGCTCTATAATTAGCCCCAAGTATGCTAAAGTGGCAATTATATAATTTGTTACATAACTTAACTCTTGTATAAGAACCTTGTTCGAAATAAAGTACGCTTTTGGTTTGTTTTATACTGCATGTATCATTATATTTTGATATAATTTTCGATCTGAATACATACATACATACATATATATATGTGTGTGTGTGTGTGTGTGTGTGTGTGTGTGTGTGTATACATTTGTATGTATGTACGTATATTAACAAGTAGAAAATCCCTAGAAAAAGTATTTAGTTGAATGTAATTACTAATGTGATTGTAACCATGAGTTATGAATTGAATATTTAAAATACCTGTCCTTAAATTGTTCCCTGTCAAGATGTATCAAGAAAAGGATATTGATACATCCATTAAGATTAGTGTACGTAATGCTCAATATGATGGACGGTGAATTACTCATGACCATTGGGAATTCCAAGGGACTACGTATTTAAGGTTATCAAAACAATCATAGAATAAATCAATGAGAATCTTCTATATGTTAATATAACCAAGTCAAAATTGAAGATCTCATTTAATGATATGTAGGAGTTTTCACACTTGAAAGTGTCGTTAGTTTACGTATATAGACTATACTTTAATTATGGTCAATAATATAGCATTACAATGATGTTACAAACATATTTGGGTATGCATTAAACTACATGAAATGAAACAGTGCTCAAGAGAGGATTTATCGCCTTCGTAGTAGAAGGTTAGTATCACGGCAATTGAAAGTCAACCTAAAGTCAAAATCTCTAGCCATAGTGGATTAGTTAATTAATAAATGTTAACGGAGTGAACCAACGACTTTAAGTGGCACTATTGAATTATATAAATATATTATTGGTGTTTTTTGATCATTGACCAAACTCTAGATATCTTAGTGATATGGTGATGATAGAAAAGAAAACGTACATAAAATATCATTACCTAAGGTGTTTCTTGATAAAGATTAGAAACTGAATTTTTCCTAAATGGTCTACAAGTGGCTAAACTTTTCATGGATACCGTACTTTAGCGAAATATTTAATGGCTTTAATATTTAAATTATTTAAATATTATGAAGGATGAAGTTCACATCTAGGAGTCGGTATAACAGTATGGTTAGCAATTTTCCAAATTCAGTTACACTTCTAAATGTTATAAATTAAAATAGAAAATTAATATAAATGTCGTGTAAATTTTATATGGCTTTGTTTATTTATTTGAGGCTTTAGAATTCATTAAAATGTTTAATAAATTTTATATATCAATACAATTATTCAGATGTGCCAAAATGAATAAATAAATAATATCTTTAGGATATTAATCAGGCCCAAAGTTTAAACTAGCTCAATTATGTGGGGGAATAGATGGAGTGATAAGGGGTTTCAATATTTCTTTTGACTAGCTGAGATCTAAAATAAGATAAGGGAAAGAGGAGGAATTGTTTTGAATATATTGTGGCTATAAGTGCCACCTCTCTTTCTTATTTTAGATAACAATCAAAACCTCAAAACTACTAGATTCCATTGCCTATAAATTGAAGCCTATAGCTTGGATTTGTGTACCAAACTAAGAGGATGTAGGAACCATTCTCCAAGAGGAAAGGTTGGCAATATCATGTGTCAACAACCGACCCGATTAGAAGTAAATGATCTTATTTTAAATTGGAATTTAATGTATGTATGCAGGCCAAAGGGAATCCATTCAGGTGTGCAATTTACTGGCACACACGTGGTGAATATTATGATGCTCTTGATTTATAATCTATTGAACAAACTGATTGTACTTATTGGTATAGTCTAGTTTGTAAAACAAGCAAAAACATATTAAAAACCTAGAACAAGTTAAGGCCTAAGTAATAAAGCACAATCCATGCATTGCAACAAAAATGTGAAGATGCACTAATACTATTGAATTAGTATCCACTAAACCTAATCCTTAATAAGTTGTATTATTAAGGGCAGGAATAGTCAAAGATAACACTGCAACATCAAGTCATGGACATAAAACAAAAAACTAAAGAGAAATGGCCAACTAAAGGGAATGAAAGTTTAAAAAAATTCTACACCAAAATGTCATATAGGAAAAACTAGAAAAACTATAACAATAAGATTAACACACTAGCAAAGAATGGTGAAACAATCATAGATGTGGAACAATTTGAACTAGGAGCCATCTCATATTTAATTGAACTGTATATTGGATCATATGATAATGACTTACCCCGTATTAATTGTAGGACTTTAATTAATGAAGGAGTTAACATGATGCTAGCAACTATAATTGAACAAGAGACTAAACAAGCAGTCTTCACTACTTATGAAGACTCTAGCCCAACCTTGATGGCTGGAACTCCAAATTCTTCAAGCTGCATCGAGAAAGAAAGAAAGGAAAACTATAAGATGCGATACAAGAATCTTTTATTCCAAGGTAGATCTTATATGAGATAAATAACACATTCCTCATAATTATTCCAAAAACAAGCTAGCCAAATAGATTAGAAGAATATAAACCCATAGTATGTTGCAACATGATATACAAAATACATAATAAAGTGAAATGAAACAGAACGGTTCAAACACTCCCGGAAGTGATTTTTTCAGAATACTAGAGAGACTTCATTAAAGGGAGAAATATTTCATAAAATTCTCTACTGGCTCATGAATTGATAAGAAATTTTAATAAGAAATGGGCACATAAGATATGCTTAAAAATAGATCTCCACAAAGCATATGATAAAATTAATAAAAAGTTTATTCAGCATATGCTAGATAGTACCGGTTTTTCGGCTATAATTATTAATCTCATTGAAAAATGCATTTCAACCCTCACTTTTTCTATTATAGTTAGTGGGTCTCCTAGAGGATATATTACTAATGACATGGGTTTAATGTAAGGGGACCCACTTTTTCCTACTGGTTTTCCATAGCTTCTCCATTGGAACTAGCATGTCATAATGGCTTTTCCCAACCCCTGTTTACAAACCGGCCTATTATACACCATCCGCTATATGCAGATAATCTGGTTGTTTTCCCAAGCTTCTCAGAGTATCAAAATCTTTATTTGTAATCTAGAGAACTACATGGGGCTAAAACTTAAAGATCTAAACTCCAAGTGCAACTTCAATAAGTTTTCAAAGAGAAGCAAAATATTTTAGATATACTTGAACTAAAGGAAGATACTCTCCTAGTTAAGTATCTTTGTGTTCCTCTATTTTCAAATATTGTAACAGAAAAAAAGTGTGGTGAATTGACTAAGATGATCAAGGAAAAACTCAATGGATGAAGCTTTAAATTGCTTTCTTTTGCGAGAAGAATTGAATAAGTCCATACAGTGATAATTGCAAAGTTGAGATTTTGGGTTTATACGTACCAAATACCAAACTATTCTATTGAAAAAAATTAACTTAATCTGTGTAAATTTCATTTGGAATAGGGACTACATAAGGTGAATTATGGAATTCTGTGAAGGACAAAATAAGAAGGGGTTAGACTTATCAACCTAAAAGAGTTAAAGAAAGTGTGTAACCTTAAACTAGCATGGAAAATCATCAGTTTAAATATAATTTGGGAAACAAGGATGTGGTCCGGGTACATCAAGAATAATTTTTGGACTATGCATTGTGACAATAACTCATCTTCCATTTGGAAAATTATACTTGGAAGTAGAGATAAACTGAAAAATCACATACAGAGGAAAATAGAAAATAGGAAAGACACTAGCTTGTGGAAGGATCCATGACTCAGTAGGAAAAATCTAATATCCAACTTGTGATGAGGCACTTTAGCCAGTGTGAGAGGATGTGATAACAAAGTTGAGAAGATTATTAATCAAAATATATGGTGTATAGAATATTTGAGGTGCATGAAATCCATTAAGCCTGAGATAAAATATGTATCCATATACAAAAATCAAGACAGAGATATCTAGGCATAAAGTATGGAGAATTTACAACTAAATCGACCGGGGAAGTAATTACGTAGAAATATGAAATCAAAAATGGGAAGCACACATATGGAATAACCAATAAAATGGCTTTCACTACTAAGCCCTAAATTTCAGACTTGTGCCGTTAAAGCGATTAGTGGTTCCATAGCGGTGGAGGTGCAAAAACCTAAAGGAGGATAAAGCAGTGGTATAGCATAAAACAGCGAAGGTGCAAAAAAATTCCTTAGATACAAAACCAAATATCTAAAGTTAATTTATTCTTATTTTCACATCATCTGTGTAAAAATTATATTATTTAACATAATATAATAAAATCGAAGATTATCATGATTTATGCAGTCTATATTTTGTGATTACAATAGATTTCTAACTTATATTGAGCACTCATGCCTTAAATAAAAGATCTCTATCCTAACTTTGTTGGTTTGGGTAACAAGACATTAGTCAAATCGACCCTCTTATATTAATGTTGCTAAAGCGGATGCTAAAAAGCCTTAATTTAGCGGGTGTAGTGGAATATAGCGGGGCTTAAAGCGGATCTACTGTTTAATAGTACTATATTGAAAAAGCGTAGTTGTTGAAGAGCGCTATGAGCTATAGCGAAGATTTTGCAGGGATTTCGTGGAGCTTTAACTGCACGGTTTCAGACTACGACAACCTATAGACTTGCTAAGTGGGGTACGAACATAAATCTGACATGCAAACTGTGTGGCAAAGAAAATGAGAATCATAAACATATTTTCTTTAGCTGTGAATATAACAAAAAAATAATGTGAGTGACAAAACAAAAACATGCATGCAATCGGTGGTATGGAGGAGGAGGTTAAATACCTGAGTTGTAGTGGTGGTTCGGAGTTAAGCAGGCAAATAGCATTGACAGCTACGATGCACCACCTTTGGAAGGAGAAAACCATTACATGTTACAGAACAAAATGAGAAACAAAGATCAGATTAGTAAAATTATTAAGACGGATGTGAAGATAATCTGCAGAAGAATTCGACCATAGCTACTTACCGGTGATGTGATGTGTAACGACCCGAAAATTTTAGTGGTTTTATTTATTTAATTAATTGAATTTTGTGAAATTTAAACAATTGAATTTTGAAATAAAAATTTAATATGTGGAACACATCTAGTTAAACATAACAAATGGTAAATTTTCATCTGATAATATGGAAGTTTATTTTCTTGTGCAATTCTATTTCAATTTAAATCATCTAAAAATTGATGATAATATAATGTTTTCCAAACTTGAATATTTTTATATAATAAATTTATAAATCATCTTCTGAGTGAGACGTCATATTTCGTTTCTCCAAATTTGGACTGCAATTGTCCCGCTTATCTTATTTTCGGTGTTTTAGCAGCATTTCTGGTACTGATTATCGACTTTTGATAGGAAAATGGCATCACAAACCTCGGTATACCATTTTAATCGTCTCATCGTGCTGATCTCTGTGGTATATTCAAGTCTGTGTTTTGAAGTCCGGTACGCAGCGGTTGCGATATGTATTGGTATCGGTTGAGCTTCCTAAATTCTTATGCCTTTTGGTTAACGTGACATTTCAATATTTCACCGTTCAACAGCATTAACTTTTAATATTCCAAGGTATATATTTTTGACTATTTCTATTCCTGTTGGTACCCTTCTTTTCCTCGAATTCAATTCTTCTCTGTTCATTTTGAAAGTTATTTTAGAACATGATTTCAATGATTTACATCACGTGCTCTGTTCTCTTCCTCCTCTCATTTCAACTCACGCAACACCTTCCCAACATCTCCCTTCATCCCTACGTGCAACAACCCCAACACCATCCGAGCGCACAAGCCGGCAAAACTGTGCGACTCATCTCCACCACCGCCACTCTCACTACGGGCCGCAACCCTCCTCTCTATTTTCGGTCAAGCCAATGCCCAAGTTTCCAAGCTTTCGTGCCTTCCCTAGACGCAGTAGTCTCCGGTCACCTTTCTTCCCTTCCTCTGCCCTTCACCCTCGACAATGGACCCATAGCGGCAGATGAGCCATTCGGCATTCCATCCCGCAGCCCTTTCTCATTTGTCGATCCTTCCCTCCTCCTTGTCGAGCGCCATCATCATCACCGTGAGTTGTACTTATATGATATATATATGTATATATATATTAGTTGTTGTTTCTATGTGAGTCAATGTATATATAAAGTATAAATCATAATGTTTGTTGTTATAAACTTATACTAACACATATATATATATACATAGATATATGTACGGTACAATGTGTGTTTATATATACGTCTGTATATGTCAGTACGTATAGGTTTATTATTATTATATAGTTGTGTTTGTGTGTGTATACTGCAGTATTTTGAATATATATTTTTATTAAAAACCAAGCTTTTATATATGTTATTATTCTGAGGTTCTTAAATATTGCAGTATACTTGGGTTTTGAATAATTATATTTTATATAAATTCCTAAATAGTAGTTCTAAGTTATATAATATGTCATTTATGTAAGTATATTTGTTATATTAGTATGTATAATTTATAGCTTATATAAACATAGTATAAATATTAGTTTCACAATATGATTTCTTAAACAGTAAAGATAGGTATACACATATAGAAAAGTTAGACATATTATATGAGATCTGTTGAATATATATTGAGTTATATTTAGTTTGAAGCATTGATTTTCTTTTACTGCATATATACATAAATACAATATAAAAGAGGATGGGGTAAGTTTTATAACTGTGTTATATATTTATATAAAGCTTACATAATACACTAATTGTATATATATACATATATAGATTTTGATTTTATATGTTTATGTTTTAAATTTTAATATTGGTTTTTAATAAGGATGGATCTTAATGTATAAAATATTAAGTTTACATTTATTTGAATTTGGTTTGGGTATAAACATATATGCTATTTCAATATTTCTTTAAATTAAATATTAATAATATATATATATATATATATTTGCTATTTATAACAAACTGATTCTGATTCGGTTAATCAATTCTTGATTATCAGCTTTGTCCGTCATGCCTTTTTCTTCATCGAATCGTGTCCATCTAGCGTTGCTTGGAATTAATAGCTCATTTCCTTGTCCAATCTATGTAGCCTCGAAAGGTGAGCAATCACTCACGATTAGCGTTCTTATATTTATTAAATTTGATTTTAATTGAAACGACAATTGAAATATGCTATTGTTAGTTATTTACATTGCTATATATATGTGTTAGCACCAAAATTGGTCACTAACACCCTTGAGTAGAGTTATGTAGAGAGATTAATGAAGAGATTAAATTAAAATAGAAGAATAGTGTAATTCAATGCCAAAAGAACAACAAAAACGAGAACACCAGATTTATAGTGGTTCGGCGTAATTGCCTACGTCCACTTTGAGTTTAATCTTTATTGCTTTCCCAATTACTTGAATACAGATACAATCCGTAATTCAATCACTTGAACACTAGTTTGAATTAAAAAGATGAGAGTATAAAAAATGGCAGAGTCTCCCCAGTGTTTTCAGAAAAAGGTCCCTTTCGCCGTGCCCTTGCCTTTCTATTTTTAGACGAAGATGGGTTGGAATTCCCTAATGGGACTAGGAATAATGGCCTAGGAACAGTGTACTTCGGCCCTTGTAAGTAACTTCTGCACACCAAGCCATAGATGCCGAATGACAATTGCCGAACGAGGCTTGTGCCGAACCATGCTTCTACGGAACGAGGCTTGTGCCGAATGAGGCTTGTGCCAAACGAGGCTTGTGCCGAACCATGCTTATGCCGAACGAGGCTTGTGCCGAACCATGCTTGTGCCAAACGAGGCTTGCCAAGCCATCTGGACCGAGCGACGTGTGCCGAACCATTCTTCCCAAACCCTGCCTAAATGCCAAACATGTTGACCGCATCAAACCTGTATGCTACCAGGCTCCTCTTTATCAGAACCTTGTCTAGTGCTAATAATAATATCTTCAACTGTCGTTTTGTAGCCAGACCAAGGTGTCGGTTAACACTTGCCCCCCAAAGTGTGTCGCGTGAAGCAACACGACACGCTTTGAATCAGCGAGCATTCCATGTCTTTAGAAAGAAATCCATCATGTTTCTTGAATAGTCATTATCCTTCAATTTTATCCTCCCAAGGTGTCGTATGCTTCTTTGGTCGTCATGACGCTTGGTCGATTCCTAATATTGTAAATCCAAGGTTGTAGTTCATCAGTGGCCATCCGAGTCTGGTTCTACAGGGCCAGTAAGCTTTGGCCATTTGATCTAGTCTTTTCTTAATAACCTTAAGTGAGAATTCAATTCCCTGTTGATTTCAAGAAGTTGAACTTTTTTTTGGATGTACACATGCATGTTCGGGTACATGTTCTTGCCATTGGCTGTTGGATGCGCTTTATATTCTCATAAGTCGTCACCAATTCCATCTAGTTTAATTGCAATTCAATTGCGGTTCTTTTTTTGTATTTTCTTATAGCAGTAAGCAAGAGTGAATGGAGTATGGCCAGTCACGGACCAATGGGTAGTTCTATAAGCCCATAATGCCGTTGGAAGTTCATCTACCCACTTGCCTCTAGCCTTTTCCAAACGCTTTTTTAATATGGATTTGATTATTTTGTTCACGGCCTCCACTTGTCCATTCGCTTTCGGATGAGCAACTGCTGAAAACTTTTTCTTAATGCCATATTTTTGGCCAAATTCTTTGAAATCCTTGCTTTCGAATTGAGTTCCATTGTTTGTAATGATAGTTCGTGGAAGGCCAAAATGGCATATAATATTTCGTACAATGAAATTAATGACCTTTTTGGTGGTGATAGTGGCCAAAGGCTCTGCTTCTACCCACTTAGTAAGGTAATCGACCGCAACTACCGCGTATTTCGCACCACCTTTGGATATGGGTAAGGACCAACTATGTCGATCCCCCACATTGCAAAGGGCCAGGGACTAACCATTTGTGTGAGTTCCATCGGCGGACCTCTCGGGACTTTTGCATATTTCTGGCATTTGTCACATCTCCTCACATAGTCTGTGGCATCCCGATTTACAGTCGGCCAATAGTATCCATAGCGAAGGATTTTTTCGCTAATGTCTACCCTCCAGTATATTCATCGCACTCTCCTTCATGGACCTCCTTCAGGACTCGTTTTATATCATCATAGGTTATGCACCGTAGTAAGGGGGTCGAGAATCCCCTTTGATACATTATTTCGCTCTCCATTACATATCGCGAAGCCTTACGAATGAATTGTCGTCTTTCGCTCCTTCTTTCGTGTAAGATCCCATGTAGTAAGTATTGCTTAAATGGGGTCATCCATGATTCCTTATCGATTTCGGTTTCTAACATGAAATCTACCTCCATCATATTTATACTCGGAGTATGTAAGGTTTCAATGGGAACTAATCCCATTTGCTGGGCATCGCCAATGCTCGCAAATTTGGCAAATGAATCAGCTTCTTTGTTTTTTTCACACGGGACATGCGAGATATCATAATATTCTAGATTTGCAAGCAGCTCCTGAACCCGTTCAAGATACAGGGCAAGTCTCTGTCCCTTTGCTTGATAGTCTCCCCACACTTGGTACACCACCAGTCGCGAGTCACAAAAGATTTCAACCGATTTTACTCCCAGTTCTTTGATATGTCTCAAACCAGCAATCAATGCTTCATACTCGGCTTCGTTATTTGTTGCTGGGAATTCAAGCTTCAAAGCATAACAAACTGATCGGTTTTCAGGAGTCATAAGAACTACGCCAGCCCCCAAACAATGGTCGTTAGATGCCCCATCGGTGTACATCTTCCATCGAACGGGAGGTGTGACATTGTGGCCGTTTGAGTCGTCTAACACAGTGAATTCAGCAATGAAGTCTAATAGTGTTTGCCCTTATATGGCCCTTCGTGGCAAGTAGGTAATATCGAGCTGACTCAACTCGATATTCCATTTTAACATCCTTCCAGAATTCCGGTCGTTGGAGTACCTGTCGCAAGGGTTGATCAGTGTAAACACTGATTGAGTGTGCTTGAAAATATTGGCGAAGCTTGCGTGACGCAATCACCAAGCAATAGGCTAATTTCTCGATCTTGGGATAATTTCTTTCTTCCCCCATTAGATGTTTACTAACATAGTAACTGGCTTTTTAGCTTGGTCATTTTCGCGAACCAAAGCCGTAATGATAGCATGTTGGGATACTGCCAAGTACACATACAACATTTCGTAGCCTATTATTTCCGATAGCACCGGGGAACTTACCAAATGCCTTACCAGAGCTCGGAATGCTTCCTCACAATCATATGTCCACTCGAAATTCCTTTTTCCTTCCTTTGTCACATGAAGAAAGGAATACACTTGTCTGTAGTTCTGGATATGAATCGACTCAGTGCAGCCACATTTCCATTCAAGCTTTGTACTAGCATCATAGTTCTGGGCACTTGTATGTCTCGGATAGCTTGAATCTTCTCCGGGTTAGCTTCGATTCCCCGCGCATTCACAATGAAACCCAAAAACTTTTCCGATGCTATGCCAAGTGAATACTTCAAAGGACTGATTTTCATTTCATAATGCCTGAATATATCAAACATCTCCGCTAGGTCACGGATGTGGTCGTTCGACTGCCGTGACTTCACGACCATGTCATTCACATAGACTTCCATCGTTCTACCAATCTGGTCTTTAAACATTCGATTCACCAGACGTTGATAAGTTGCTCCCACGTTTTTCAATCCAAAAGGCATTACTACATAGTAATATAGCCCCACATCTGTGACAAAACTGGTGTGTTCGTGGTCTGGAATGTGCATCGGGATCTGATTGTATCCCGAATACGCATCCATAAAGGACAATAATTCATGTCCGGCCGTAGAGTCGACAAGCTGGTTGATTCTAGGTTAAGGGAAACTATCCTTCGGGCATGCTTTATTCAGATCGGAGTAAGCAACACAAGTTCTCCACTTTCCGTTTGCTTTCCTCGCAAGCACAGGTTTAGAAACCCATTCAGGGTAGAGGGCGTTGTGGACGAACCCATTGGCTTTGAGTTTGTCCACCTCCTCTCTAAGAGCAGCGGACCTCTCGGGGTTTACGCCTCTCCTTTTTTGTTTTACAGGGACGTATTTCGGGTCTATGTTCAACATATGACTCGCAATAGCGGGAGAAATCCAGCACATATCAAAATGTGTCCAAGCGAAAACGTCTAGGTTTGCTCGGAGGAAATCAGTAAGATCCTCGGCCAATGATGGGTCATCCCGGCTGACTGGTATGTAAATCGTTAGCTCAACCGATGCTGCATTCGTTTCCCTAGGTTCCCCATCATCAATTCTCGGATGTATGTCTCTATAGAACCAAGAATGCTGCCCGAGCCAGGACTCGGGCACTACTTGTCAATTGTCGGTGTTTTGGATGTGGACGGAGCTGTCCACCTTGTCTGCATCTCGACTCCTAAACACTATATCGTCTGTCATCATGCGTTGTTGTTTTGCAGATGTCCCATCTTCCATATTCGAGCAACATTCATGAACCGCATGCCTCAGGTTAGAGTGGCAGTTAGTTGCCCACAAGCTTAGGTATCCATTTAATGATTCTATCCCCAGGCATTCTTTTAGTCATAGCCTTGAGTAGTTGTAAACATTATATACAAGTTTCAATATTGAGCTATCGCAGCCGGTCTTTGGATGATCACGCATCTGCTCCCAGTCTCGGGTTGATAAATGTTCCGCATGGATGGTTGAGTCTCGTCCTAGCTATGTTTATGTTTCCACCTAAACTTTAAAAACATAGAGTTGATCGATGAATAGTCGGTTCACATTCATGTCGCTTCTAGCTCATGCCCTTGGGTCTGGGGCATATATACCAATAAGTAGGAAGGTCAGCCATGCCCACTTTAACATTACTCTCTTTCCCGTTGGATCGGGGATCAGGTCAGTCAATGGGAGACGGGGTCTCGCCTATCTTTGATTTTATCATGGTTTTTCATTCCAAGAGGAATACTTCGATACCTCATCAGTTTTAGGGAGTAATTCGAACACTAGACGGCCATCCACGTCCACTTTGGTTCATGTTCTGTAATCAGATCTCGAGGTAAAGTTGGAAACAAATGCAGTCGGGTCATGCCCATCCAGTTTCATACTCCTCCTAATGGATCGAAGGAGGGTGTTGGATAATTTTTGACAAAATCTTCATGGTTTACTCTCCTTTCCACACTCTGGAGGTTATAGTTTTCAAGGAACATCCCAGTCACATTCATATGTGCTTAGTGCTGATCGGTATTGACCCTCGATATCAGGTATGATATAGTCGGTTGCTCGTAGCTTTGGATGCCGCTTCGATTAGTTTTGTATTGAGGCCTCCATGTAGTTGTTGCCTTAAGTTATAAGAAACGCCAAGCTAGAGCTATAGTAAGCTGTCGTATTCAGCTTTTAGTGATTTGTACCCCTGCTCCCAGCATTGATTTAGCCAGGCCACTAGTTGGATTGTCGAGCACCATCCTTAGCGAGTTAATAATCCTCCTGTCGATTTTCGGCCGAAATTTGCGGAATAGAGAATGGTCAGAATCCACTCATCTATTTGTCGATGTTTATACACCACTCTGCATTCTGGTGACTTAGTGTTATTCTCCCCTTGTTCGACTCGCGCCCAATTTGTGTTCATCTTTCGGTCCATGCTCTGGGGACTTAGAGATTTGTCGAATGGTTTATACTTTAGTCCGCGGTTCGGGATGCAGAGATTTTCGTCAATTTGTTTACGCTCTGGTTCGCATTCCGGGGACTGAGAGTACTTTATTCCTCACTCAGGGGACGTAGAAGTTATTAAGCCATTTATACTCTAGTCCATGCTCGGGGGACTGAGAGTACTCTAGTCCGCTTCAGGGAACTTGGAGATTGAAGTCGCTTATACTCTAGTCCGCACTCTGGGGACTGAGAGTACTCCAGTCCACACTCAGGGGACTTGTAGATTTAAGTCGTTTATACTCTGGTCCGCACTCTGGGGACTCAAAGTACTCCAGTCCGCACTCCGGGGACTTGGAGACTTTGAGTTGTTTATACTTTGGTCCTCACTCTGGGGACTGAGAGTACTCCAGTCCGCACACTGGGGACTTGGAGATTTTGAGTTGTTTATACTCTGAGTCCCCAAGATAGCGTCCATGGACATCGACTCCCATCTTGAGGCGGTTAGAGAAGAAGGTAGGGAGGAGGTCAAAAGCATGTTTGACCCGCTAATCGCTGAATTCAATGCTCGTGTTCTCATGCAACGAGACTTGACTTTTTTGGGCGAGGGCTATCTTGAATCTTTAGCCGAGGCATGGTAGGCCTTGATAGAAATCATGAAGGTCGAGCATGGTTCCGAGGAGGTTAATAAAGAGGTTTTGATAAAAGAATTTCTTAAAGGAAACAACCCTTCAGACCTGTCAATGGCAAAAGTTCTTTATTGCAAAGGCTTCCCCTCGGCGAAAGGGAAAGAAGTTATAACCGGTCCATCCGGAGTCGTGCCTCCAGCTCATGTGCCTACTCAGTCGGCCAAACGGCTGATACTCGATCCATTTGAGCAGCATATTGGTTACAATCCAGAGGAGCCTGGCCTTGGCATCCACATTATGTCCCCCATTCCTGAGGGTGAGACCCCTCTGACGGCTGAGAGTTTGCCAGAACCTAGTTGATAACCCTTCACATTAAGATTCCAGAAGTCGTCATTCTTTATGAAGGACTATCGTATTCTAAGGCTTATTTTTCATGATTTTTTGCAAGTTGTTCTGATCCCGATCTCACTTCGAGGAGCGACTTGCCAAGGAGGCGGGGAAGGAAACAAGTGAGGCCCCTTATGCAGGAGAGGCTCCCGGTACGGATGCCCAAGTGATCGGAGCGCTTGATGAAGATAAATCTGGGGCTTCCTCTCCCATTGATGGGAGTTATGAAGTTGAAATTACAGACGTCTCCGACAACACATCCGAGCTGAGCATGAAGGAGAGGCTTGAGAAAGAGAAGGAAGAAACGACCCAAGGTCGAACCTCAAGCCGTGGACCCTGATGATCCTTTGAACAAGCCGCTGAAGATCATTCTCCCTGGTAGGTCCAAACCCATGGATGTTCCTCATACTTCTTCAGCTATCACTCCTCCATCAAAGAAGGGTACCAAGGGTAAATGCGAAGGAGAGGAGTAGTCTGAGAAGACAACGGAGGTGAAGAAGTCAAAGAAGCACAAGAAGTAATCATTACTCTCGTTCAATGAGAGTTATTTTAAGTTATATAATTATTTTCATCTACTTCCGTAGTTCTTGTAAATAGATTGTCGACTCCGAACTTTGGAGGGGTTGTAGTAGAAACTTATTTCTGAATAAAGTTTAGTTTCTTTTTCTGTCTTACAAAAGACTCTTATCTTTCAATTTTCTTTTTGATTGTGATTTAAATCCAAGCTGTTGTGAATAACATAGACCTCTCGGTTCATCTTCATGTAGCTCAGAAATTCTTTGGGGGTTGTTCATTTTTCACTCCAGGCTTTAAGCGCTTAGAATATCTTGTAATCTGTACATCAGGGATTTGGTGTGTTTAAGTGATTAGTGTCCTAGCTCATCCTCATGGAACTTAGGGATTTGAACCACTTATACTCAAATCCGCACTCTGGGGGCTTAGAGTATTCCAGTCCGCACTCAGGGGACTTGGAGATTTGAATCATTTGTACTCGAGTCCCCACTCTGGGGACATAAAGTACTCCAGTCGACACTCTGGGGACTTGGAGGTTTGAATCGTTTATACTCGAGTCCGCACTCTGGGGACATAGAGTACTCCAGTCCGCACTCTGGGGACTTGGAGGTTTGAATCGTTTATACTCGAGTCCGCACTCTGGGGACATAGAGTACTCCAGTCCGCACTCTGGGGACTTGGAGGTTTGAATCGTTTATACTCGAGTCCGCACTCTGGGGACATAGAGTACTCCAGTCCGCACTCTGGGGACTTAGAGGTTTGAGTTGTTTATACTCAAGCCTGCGCTCCGGGGACTTAGAGTACTCCAGTCCGCGCTCCGTGGACTTGGAGATTTTGAGTCGTTATACTCGAGTCCGCGCTTCGAGGACTTAGAGTGCTCCAGTCCGCGCTACGGGGACTTGGAGATTTTGAGTTGTTTATACTCTGATCCGCACTCTGGGGACTCAGAGTACTCCAGTCCGCACTCCGGAGACTTAAAGCTTTTAGATCGTTTATACTCTAGTCCACACTCTGGGGACTCAGAGTACTCCAGTCTGCACTCCGAGGACTTAGAGATTTTGAGTCGTTTATACTATGGTCCTTACTCGGGGGACTCGGAGTACTCCAGTCTGCACTCCGGGGACTTGGAGATTTGGGTCGTTTATACTCCAGTCCGCACTCAGGGGACTTGGAGATTTGGGTCATTTATACTCCAGTCCGCACTCAGGGGACTTGGAGATTTGGGTCATTTATACTCTAGTCCGCACTCTGGGGACTGAGAGTATTCCAGTCTATGCTCCTGGGACTTGGAGATTTTGAGTCGTTGATACTCGAGTCCGTGCTCCGGGGACTAAGAGTACTCTAGTATGCGCTCCAGGGACTTGGAGATTTTGAGTCGTTTATACTCGAGTCCGCGCTCCGGGGACTTAGAGTACTCCAGTCCGCGCTATGGGGACTTAGAGATTTTGAGTTGTTTATACTCTAGTCCGCAGTCTGAGGACTCAGAGTACTCCAGTCCGCACTCCGGGGACTTGAAGATTTTGGGTCGTTTATACTCTGATCCGCACTCTGGGGACTCAGAGTACTCCAGTCCGCACTCCGAGGACTTGGAGATTTTGAGTCGTTTATACTCTGGTCTGCAGTCGGGGGACTCAGAGTACTCCAGTACGCACTCCGGGGACTTGGAGATTTGGGTCGTTTATACTCTAGTCCGCACTCTGGGGACTGAGAGTACTCCAGTCCGCACTCAGAGGACTTGGAGATTTGGTTCGTTTATACTCTAGTCCGCACTCTGGGGACTGAGAGTTCTCCAGTCCGAACTCAGGAGACTTGGAGATTTAGGTCGTTTATACTCTGGTCCGCACTCTGGGGACTTAGAGTACTACAGTCCGCACTCAGGGGGCTTGGAGATTGAAGTCGAGAGTAGTCGTATTTCCACCCATTTAATTTGTATTTCTTTTACCGTATCGAGGCTAATGATGTCGAATGAATGATCGGACCATGTTTGCTCATGGAATGGGACTCTGCCCCCAGCATGAAGGATGAAACTTGAAGAATGGACAGCCGATTCTCGTCCGCATGGTGATTATAGCTCTTCTAATCAAGTCAAGGAAGGAGGTATATGACAGATGGTTGGATCACATCCATGCTAGGTTAGATAGTCAAATCTCACACAATTTTTTCATATCTCTTTCTAGAAACCAAGAATTATGGATTATTGAGTAGACACAGTAAGTTGCATATGCTTTAAGGTGCAGTCGTGTCCATGCATTGAGAGTGATGATTGACGAGTAGGTAGTCCATCACGACTACTCCAAGTCGGGCTTTCGAATAACCTTTTATGTTCAAGGTAGGATTTGATGTGCAGACGATCAAATCACGTCCACTCTAGACAGATCCCGATGTCACTGAGCTTCAAGAGGGGCATCTGTATTTTTTCGTACTTTGTTCTATGACTTGATTTGAGTGGAAGATCGGGCCATACTCATTTCAAACCTTGTTTAGGTCTCCAAGTCAAATGTGGAGATCAATGAATGGATGGTTGGTCATGTTGACTTTGTATTGGGCTCTGATCGTGATGAACTTTTCAATATCTATTTCATAGCCCGAAACCAAAGGCATATGGTTGATGATGAGCGATTGAATTATCCTCGTCCAGATGTAACTCCACACGTCCGATCGTGGTGTGCGTAGATTGGTTGGCAACCAAATCTGAGTACCTGGTCACCTGCATCGTTTTGAAAATACTTTAGTTCAAGCTAGTCGTAGTTCATAGAACAATTTAAATAGAAATGGAAATAATTCAAAGAAGATTATGATAAATCTCATTGATAAGTGAAGCAGCATCGTGTGCTCGCTATTCGACTTTTGGCCCTGGCTCCTTTCAAAGGGATATAGGCCGTCAGCAGTCCAATTGATAATCATAGACCTTTATTAATAGGCATCGGATGTTCACTGCCCGCCATTCTACAGGACTTGTACATACTATTGAAGCCTTCCTTTCCAGATCGGCTTTTCGATCACGCTTCGGAGGTGTTTGTAATCGCCTGTGTTAGGATCAGTGAGCATCTGGGAATATACAACATTCCCCTGATTTTCATTAGACTTTGGTATACTCTCTCGAGGTTGGTTTCCAATACCACTCTGAGTCGCGAGTCTTTAAGTAGAGTTGTCAATTGAATCTTTCAAAGAGCATATGAGCCGAATTTTGAGGTCTTGTTTTTGGCTACTGGGATCTGCATCCTTAGCCAACAGGCCTTCATTGTTATTTTTCTTAGTCTGTTCCGCTCCTCCACACTTTGGTTTAGATTCATTTTTTTCATTGAAACGATCCATGGTCGTAGGAGGCTCTCCAGCTAATTGGCTGCCAAAATATATATGGAGGTCGCTTCTCCTCAAAGGTGACCAGTATGATATCCCTTTGAGAGTATCGTTCGAGTAGCGGTTGTTTGTCCGTTCCCTTGTTGCTGTTCAGAAGCTGTCGCTAGATCCTCTATGCCCTGGTCGATCAGGGTATGTAAGGGAGGTAGATAGAATGTTCCTTTATTAAGTTGATTTTTGAATTAACTATCTGGAGGCACTGCGCTGCGGCTAGGGTTCGTACCCGAAAATATTTGGGTCGTACCCGAAAATATTTTTTTTTCTGAAAATAGGGGTCATATAAGAGACCGGTGTAACTTAAGTTTCAATCGGCATTGAGGGTCGTTCGGCATGAAAAAGTTGCTCGGCATAAAAGATTGTTCGGTGTCCAGGAACGCCCGGCACTAAGGAGCGTTCAGCATTAGAGAGCGCTCGGCATTCAGGAGCGTTCGACATTCGTTTTGGTCGGCCTTCTTTCTGTTCGACCTTAATTCTGTTCGGTCTAATTTCTGTTTGGCCAAAATTCTGTTCAGCCTTCTTTCTGTTTGGCCTAATTTCTGTTCGGCCAAATTTCTGTTCGGCCTTCTTTCTGTTCGGCTAAAATTCTGTTCGGCCTTCTTTCTGTTCGGCCTAATTTCCATTCGGCCTAAATTCTGTTCGGCCTTCTTTCTGTTCGGCCTAATTTCTGTTCGACCTAAACTCTGTTTGGCCTTCTTTCTGTTCGGCCTAATTTCTGTTTGGCCTAAATTCTGTTTGGCCTTCTTTCTGTTCGGCCTAATTTCTGTTCGGTCTGGAGGTATGGATCGGCATTTGGATGTCGCTCGTCATAGATGTATGGATCGGCCTGGAAGAGCATTCGGCCTTGAATGGGAACGGCTCGGTATACACCTTTTCGGGGGTGATCGGCATACACCTTTTCTAGGGCGATCGGCTGAATTGCCTTCAGAGGAGGGTCGGCCTTCATTCAACTTGGGTGCAAACTTCAATGCCCAATCCTTAGATCTTGCATACGTCAGTGACTCTAATCCTTTCACATGAACATGAACACTTGATTAACTTACGGCTATCAGCTTCCTTTAGATTTCTTTCAAATCTGAGTAGAATAGGAAGTTTTCTAGTAAACAACTGGATCTATCTCGTGAATATGGAAATCCACTAGTAGATGATGAGATCCAATCAAGCTGAGAATTCAATTCTCAGTGAAAGCACCAAAATGTTAGCACCAAAATTGGTCACTAACACCCTTGAGTAGAGTTATGTAGAGAAATTAATGAAGAGATTAAATTAAAACAGAAGAATAGTGCAATTCAATGCCAAAAGAACAATAAAAACGAGAACACCAGATTTATAGTGGTTCGGCGTAATTGTGTACGTCCACTTTGAGTTTAATCTTTATTGCTTTACCAATTACTTGAATACAGATACAATTCGTAATTCAATCACTTGAACACCAGTTTGAATTAAAAGAGGAGAGTACAAAAAATGGCAGAGTCTCCCCAGTGTTTTCAAAAAAAGGTCCCATTCGCCGTGCCCCTGCCTCTCTATTTATAGACGAAGATGGGTTGGACTTCCCTAATGGGCCTAGGAACAATGGCCTAGGAACAGTGTACTTCAGTCCTTGGTAAGTAACTTCTGCGCACCAAGCCATAGATGTCGAACGGCAATTGCCAAACGAGACTTGTGCCGAACGAGGCTTGTGCCGAACCATGCTTCTGCCGAACGAGGCTTGTGCCGAACGAGGCTTGTGCCGAACGAGGCTTGTACCGAACGAGGCTTGTGTTGAACCATGCTTGTGCCGAACGAGGCTTGCCGAGCCATCTAGACCGAGCGACATATGCCGAACAATTCTTGCCGAACCCTGCCTAAATGCCAAACATGTTAACCGCATCAAACCCGTATGCTATCAGGATCCTCTTTGTCAGAACCTTGTCTAGTGCTAATAATAATATCTTCAACTATCGTTTTGTAGCCAGACTAAGGTGCCGGTTAACAATATGCTATTATCTGTATTTGTTCACCTATGACATCTGACATCATTATCTGTTATTTATATTGATGATATATGCCTGTTATATTATTTATATGTTATCACTCTGCAAGTTCCCTATTAGTATAGAATTCTCTATGGGTTGAAATGAGACATACCTGAACGATTTGTAGAATAGGAGAAAATCGTTATGGGTTGAAATGATAAACCCAAGCGATTTTCATTGAATTGAATTTGGGATTACGGGTTGAAATGATATATACCCATATATATTTAAATTGCAAATCAAAATGGTAAATATCTGTATCACATGACCATAAGATAGAAAATTATATACAGACACCATCTGTCTATATATATAAATATTTTGAGATTGATTTCTATGATTTTGGAAATATATATTGTTTTATATAATTATTGATTTTTGAATATTATATATATAAATGTTATTTTATATGATTAAATACTTGATTTTAAAATTATATGCTTTGAAAATTTTGAAATTATAAGTTAGTTTTGAAATTATAAATTTACTATTTTTAATTATATACGTAAAGTTTTAATATAAAATAAGTTTAATGATAAGCATTAATTAATAAAGTTTGACTTAATTAAATTTTAATATTTTAAGTATTTATTAAAATTTATATTGTAAATAGATATGAACTCATTTGAAATTGTGTTTAATTAAGAATTTTATGTAATTAAATCGATTTGAAACTTATTAAATTTGAGATTTTTTAAAATATATGATTTTATAACTTAATTTTGGTTTAAGGTGATTAAATGAATATTTCAGTTTTAAATAAATTGAAGGAATATTTAATTATTTGAAACTTGAAGTTTTATTTAAATGTTGAATGATTAAGTAAATATTTCAAAACTAAATAATAGTATAGTGTATTTGATATATATATATGGAATAATCAAACCTAATTTTGAAATGATTAAATATTTAAAGCTTTGAATATATTGAAATTGAAATGGTTTATTTTGTGGTTAAAAATCTATATTTGAAATCGATATAATTTTAAATGGTTTATTGTGAAACTGAGAAAAAAATGAAATTGATGATTTGAGAATTGATTAAATTTGAATTTTTGGTATTCGAGTTGATTTGGAATAGATTTGTGAAATTGAGGAAAGTATTTTATTGTATAAAGTATTTTTAAATTATATTTAAAACTATTTTATATTTTACTTTATAAATTATTTTAATAAAACTATTTTAATATAAATCATTTTAATATAAACTATTTTTAATATAAACCATTTTAATATACAAACTATTTTAATATAAACTATTTTAACTTATAACTCTTTTATATATAAACTATTTTACTTTATAAACTATTTTATTATATATACTATTATTAATATCTACACTGTTTAAGTGGTGGAAGTTATGTTTTCAAAGTTATGAATTTCAAAGTATTATGTTTTGGAAAGTATTATAATTTCTAAGCTTTATAATTTCGAAAGTGTTATAACTTTGAAAGTGCTATGATTTTGGAAAAGGACATATTTGAAGTGGAAATGATATCGTATTTGGTTTTGAAATGGAAATGATATTTTGGTTTTAAGGTATAAGCTATTTTGAAATGATCGCGGTGTTATAATAACGTTTGGTTGTTAAAGAGATCGAGATTGGTTATTGTCATACTCTCTGCCAACACCGAAAACCAATTTAACAACTGTGTACGCGGTGGAGATTCCAGAATGAATTTGGATGGTGGAAACGATCCTATATGAGGTATATACGTGGACCCAACTCCCGTGAGTTGGCATAAGGTGGCTAAAACAGGAGCAATTGACGGGCTAAGTGAGGTAGCTCCTCCGATCGGACACATTCCTTCGATACTATATTCTGACTTTGTGATTTATTTGGTGGCTACACTTGATTTATTTTGATTTGGGAGTGTGTTCCAAGGTGGGCAGTAGTGGCTGCTATGCGTTACCACCAGCCCGGAAGAGTAATTGGTATATCTACGCTGGCATTGCCTAGTTCTGCCGTGTCACCTACCATATCGAGACCATTACGAGTTTGTTTTGTACCATACCTATGGGGTGCCCTCTGACGACGCCCAGTACGGGAGAGATTACGGTACTGTATATACTACTGGATTATATAAAATGTGTTAAGGGGGATATGGGTAACCCCTTAATGATATTTAGTAGTTTACTTTACATTAGATATTATAATAGCGTATATTACTACATAGTAGATAGTTTAAGGATCCTTAGAGGATGGTTATTCCAAACATCCTTTGAGTTACTTGTTTTTCAGTTGATATTTCACTTGAGTTGGATTTATGGATATAAAAATGTTAATCCTGACTCGAGTGTTTTGTGTTTTGCTTTACGCTCGGGTCAGACTGAGTGACACAGCTTTTGAGACTCACCTTTGGAGTTGGAGCTTCGTTTGGAGATCCATCTACATCCTTTCAGCTTACAGTTATTCAGTTGATTCCAGTAATGTATTCTGATCTTGTATTTGACTATTGTATTTGAAACTTCTATTGTATCTTATTTAACTCTGATATATATATATATAGTAGCTTCATCAACTACTATTCATTTTGTTTCCACTGCATATTTTATATACTCTGTGTCTATGATTCTATGATTTATTTATTTACTGTATATGCTGAGTTTTGCCAAATATAAATTAACAATCTGGTATACTGAGCAATTCAAATCCAACATGTGTGTCTGCCTATGCACTTGGCAGGTGCAGCATGATAGGAGGTTCTCGCTTCTTGGTTTGGTAGCGAACGATTGACTCTTACTCCTACATGTCCCTACGGGGTTTGTGCAGTCGAGAGGCTGGTTGTAAAGGAAGAACGTAGGCACAGTTGTATGTTATGGTGGGTGTTACCCCACTGACGTAGTCCGTTACATGTGGTATCAAAGCTCTAGTTTTAAGCAAAACTCAATATATAGAGTAAATTTAATTACAGAATCACCTTCGTTCGAGCTTGAATTCCTTCCTCTTTGACTTGGTTTCCTTTGAATTTTAGAACGTTCCCTCGATTCCAAAATTCCATTCTTGTCTCTCCATATTCGTATTCTTTTGATTCTGGAGTATTCCATAACCCTACTACAAATGATCTCTATAATAAATCGGCGGTCTTGCTAATCTTTAAATGATTTGTAAAGGGGTGAAACTCCTTTACAATTGGCATTAATCCACCGAAGATTTTTGTATCCTAGGTTTAGATGCTGTTATCTCTTGCAACGCCCACATTCTAACTTTTGTGATCGAATATTGATTTTCTTTAGAATTCTGCATTGATCTTATTCTTAAAGTCTAAGTTGACCTGGTTATGGTCACCCGCAATTAATATCAGCATATCCATCTTCCGATTTTGAAATTTAATTATTTTATCTTCCGCTCAAGCCTATCTTCTTAGCTAGAATTTGCTTTAATATGGGTCCCCTTGAATTTTAATCCCTATCCTCGCTTTGAAATTCATTTTGTATTATCAATTGAGGGAGTATATTTGTAATTAATATTAAATTGTTTTACATATTGTGGTGTTTGAGTTGTTATGTTGATTTGGGTTTTCGACCGATTCGTCTGATCAACGCTATCGATAGGATTTCCAAAACACATGAACAGAGCAAACTGACACAATATTGTTTTCAAATTTGTTAAATAAAATAAATTTTGTGTGATTATATTACATATATAAGTAAATTTTCTAGAATATAATTGTTAAATGAATTGGTTAACAAAATGATAATATTTGATTTTCATTTATTGTTTTGTAAACCAATGATTATTGCCTCATAAAATAAATAAATGGAATTATAAAGCATAGTTTATAAATTGATTTAGAATTTTTAAAATATGATTCATAAATTGATCTAGAATTTGAAATGAGTATAAATTTAGAATTTGAGAATTTAATTTTCGGTGATTTCAAACTTTGGTTTTAAAGTTTTAAAATGCATATTATTTAAAGTATTTTCGAATAGAAATTTATTTCCAAAGAATTTTAAATGTTTAAATCAGTGCTCTTCTCTTTTGTCGCTGGAAAATAATTTCGGTGATGGCGGCCGCATCATCGACATTCATTTTCGAGTTTCAAAGTGAAGAGACCATTCTGTAACTTTGCTACACTTGTATTTTAGGAATTAAATTGATTTGAATTTCTAAAGTATGAGTTGATTTACATATATATATTATATATAGGTATATGATGATAGATTTGGTTTGATATATGTAGAATATATATATATATATATATAAATGGTTTGAAGTGAATTGGAAATTTAATTCTTAAATTTTATGTTAAAGGATAATTTCAATTATAAAATGAAATCATAATTTTGAATAAATATTTAAACTTTAATAACTGAATTAAAAGAAAAAAAATTACTTGTAAAATACTCAATTGCATTCCAATATAACTTACCTTAATCATTCAGAAGTTAAATATGTAATTGAATAATTTACAATGTAAAATGATGTTAAAGGAATTTATAAATTGAAATAAAATCAACTTATTGAAATACTTTGAATTTAAAATCAGTTGTTGAATATAAATTAATTCAAATTTAAAATTATATGGTTTAAACTAATTGATTTATTTTGTTTTCAATCTATTTTTTTTCTGGTTGGTCTATTCTCCTACCTCCTTCCTTTTTGGGGACGAAAATTTTTTAGTGGGGGAGAGTGTAACGACCTGAAAAGTTTAATGGTTTTATTTATTTAATTTATTGAATTTTTGTGAAATTTTAAACATTTGAATTTTGAAATAAGAATTTAATATTTGGAATACGTCTAGTTAAAAATAGCAAATGGTAAATTTTCATATGATAATATGGAAGTTTATTTTCTTGTATTTCAATTTGAATTAGTTAAAAACTGATGATGATAATAAAAATTCCAGACCTGAATATTTTTGTACAATAAATTTGTAAATCATCTTTTGGGTGAGACGTCATATTTCGTTTCTCCAAATTTGGACTGCTATTGTCCCGTTTGTCTTATTTTCGGCGTTTTCTCAGTATTTTCGGTGCCGATTATTGACTTTTGATAGAAAAATGGTACCACTGATCTAAGTATACCATTTTGATCGTCTCATCATGCTGATCTCTGCGGTATATTCAAGTCTGTGTTTTGAAGTCCGGTATGCAGCGGAATCTGTGAAATTGTGATCCGTATTGGTAAGGTTTCTGAATTCTTATGCCTTTTGGTTAACGCGACATTTCAATATATCACCGTTCAACAGCATTTGCTTTTAATATTCCAAGGTAATTATTTTTGACTATTTCTATTCCTGCTGGTACCCTTCTTTTCCTCGAATTGAATTCTTCTCTATTCATTTTGAAAGTTATTTTAGAACATGATTTCAATGACTTACATCACGTGCTCTGTTTTCTTTCTCCTCCCATTTCAACTCATGCAACACCTTCCCAACATCTCCCCTCATCCCTACATGCAACTACTCAACACCATCCAAGCGCACAAGCCAACATCACCATACGACTCATCTCCACCACCGTGGCTCTCACTGTAGGCCGTAATCCTCCTCTCGGTTTTTCAGTCCAGAAAATGCCCAAGTTTCCAAGCTTCCGTGCCTTCCCTAGGCGCAACAGTCTTCGATCACCTTTCTTCCCTTCCTCCGCCCTTCACCCTCGCTAGCGGACCCACAGCAGCAGCCGAGCCCTTCGACATTCCATCCCATAGGCCTGTCTCATTTGCCGATTCTCCGCTCCTCCTTGCCGAGCGCCATCATCATCACCGTGAGTTGTATTTATATGATATGTGTGTGTGTATATATATTAGTTGTTGTTTCTATATGACTCATTGTATACATAAAGTTTAAATCATAATGTTTGTTGTTATAAACTTATACTAATATATATATATATATATATATGTACGGTACAGTGTGAGTTTATATATATGTCTGTATATATTAGTACGTATTGGTTTATTATTATTATTATATAGTTGTGTGTATGTGTGTGTGTGTATTGCAATATTTTGTATATATTTTGTTTATTAAAAACCAAGCTCTTATATATGTTATTATTCTGAGGCTCTTATATGTTGCTGTATACTTGGGTTTTGAATAATTATAGTTTATATAAATGCCTAAATACTAGTTCTAAGTTATATAATATGTCGTTTGTGTAAGTATATTTGTTATATTAGTATGTATAATTTATAATTTATATAAACATAGTATAAATATTAGTTTTAGAATACGATTTCTTGAACTGTAAAGACAGGCATATACATATAAAAAGTTAAACAGATAATATGAGATTTGTTGAATACATATATATTTATATTTAGTTTGAAGCGTTGATTTTCTTTTACTGCATACACACACACACACACACACACACACACACACACACACATACATACATACAATATAAAAGAGGATAAGTAAGTTTTATAACTGTGCTATATATTTATATAAAGCTTACATAATACACTAATTGTGTGTGTGTATATATATATATATTGATTTTATATGTTTGTGTTTTAAAATTTAATATTGGTTTTTAATAAGGATTGATCTTAATGTATAAAATATTAAGTTTTTCATTTATTTGAGTTTGGTTTTGGTATAAACATATATGTTATTTCAATATTTGTTTTAAATTAAATATTGATAATAATAATAATAATAATATATAGATTTGTTGTTTATATCAAACTGACTCTGATTCAATTAATCAATTATTGATTATCAGCTTTGTTCGTCGTGTCTGTTTTCTTCATCGAATCGTGTCCATCTAGCGTTTCTTGGAATTAGTAGATCATTTCCTTGTCAAATCTATCTAGCTCGAAAGGTGAGCAATCACTCACGATTAATGTTCTTATATTTATTAAATTTCATTTCAACTGAAAAGACAATTGAAATATGGTGTTGTTAGTTATTTACATTGCTACATATATGTTATTATCTGTATCTGTTCAACTATGACATCTGACTCCATTATCTATTATTTATATTGATGATATATGCATGTTGTGTTATTGTCATATATGTTATCACTCCACAAGTTCCATGTTAGTATAGAATTCCCTATGGGTTGAAATGACACATACCCAAACTATCTGTATAATAGGAGAAAATCGTTATGGGTTGAAATGATTAACCCAAGCGATTTTCATTGAATTGAATTTGGGATTGCGAGTTGAAATGATATATACCCGTATATATTTAAATTGCGGATTGAAATGATAAGTATCCATATCACTCGACCATAGGATAGAAAATTATATACAAACACCGTCTATCAATATATATAAATATTTTGAAATTGATTTCTATAGTTTTGGAAAGAAATATATGGTTTTATATAATTATTGATTTTTAAAAATTATATATATATATATATATGTTATCTTATATGATTATATACTTGATTTTAAAACTATATGCTTTGAAAATTTTAAAATTATAAGTTAGTTTTGAAATTATAAATTTATTATTTTAAATTATATATATAAAGTTTTAATATAAAATAAGTTTAATAATGAGATTTAATTAATAAAGTTTGATTTAATTAAATTTTAATATGTTTAAGAATTTATTAAAATTTATATTTTAAATAGATTTGAATTTATTTGAAATTGTATTTAATTAATAATTATGCAGTTAAATCGATTTGAAGCTAATTGAATTTGAGATTATTTTTTAAAAGATATGATTTTATAACTTGATTTTGGTTTAAGGTATTAAATGAATATTTTAGGTTTAAATAAATTGAAGGAATATTTAATTATTTGAAATTTGAAGTTTTATTTAAATGTTATATGAATGATTAAGTAAATATTTCAAAACTAAATAATAGTAAAGTGAATTTGATATATATATATATATATATGGAATTATCAAATGTAGTTTTAAAATGATTGAATATTTAAAGCATTGAATATATTGAAGTTGAAATGGTTTGTTTTGTGGTTACAAATCTGTATTTGAAATTGATATAATTTGAAATGGTTTATTGAGAAATTGAAATAAATTGAAATTAAAGATTTGAGATTTGAGTAAATTTGAATTTTTGGAATTCGAGTTGATTTGGAATCAATTTGTGAAATAGAGGAAACTATTTTATTATATAAAGTATTTTTAAATTATATTTAAAACTATTTCATATTTTACTTTATAAATTATTTTAATATAAATCATTTCAATATAAACAATTTTTAATATAAACTATTTTAATATACAAACTGTTTTAGTATAAACTACTTTAACTTATAACTCTTTTATATATAAACTATTTTACTTTATAAACTATTTTATTATGTATACTATTATTAATATCTAAACTGTTTAAGTGGTGGAAGTTATGTTCTCAAAGTTATGAATTTCAAAGTATTATGTTTTGGAAAGGGTTATAATTTCTAAGCTTTATAATTTCGAAAGTGTTATAACTTTGAAAGTGCTATGATTTGGAAAAAAATATATCTGAAAGGGAAATGATACGTGTTTGGTTTTCAAATGGAAATGATATTTTGGTTTTGAAGTGTAAACTATTTTGAAATGACCGTGGTGTTATAATAACGTTTGGTTGTTAAAGAGACCAGGATCGTTTATTGTCATACTCTCTGCCAATACCGAGAACCACTTTAACAACCGTGTACGCGGTGGAGATTCCAGAATGAAGTGGGATGATGGCGTCGATCCTATATAAGGTATATACGTGGACCTACTCCCATGAGTTGGCATAAGGTTGCCAAAACAGAAGCAATCGACGGGCCAAGTGAGGTAGCTCCTCCGATCGGATGCATTCCTTAGATACTATATTCTGACTTTGAGATTTATTTGGTTGCTACACTTGATTTTTTTATTTGGGAGTGTGTTCCAAGGTGGGCGGTAGTGGCTGCTATGCGTTACCACCAGCTCGGAAGTGTATTTGGTATATCTACCCTGGCATTGCCTAGTTGTGCCGTGTCACCTACCATATCGGGCCCACTACGAGTTTGTTTTATACCATACCTATGGAGTGGCCTCTGACGATGCCCAGTACGGGGAAGATTACGGTACTAAATAGACTATGGGAATAAATAAAATGTGTTAAGGCGGATATGGGTAACCCCTTAACGCTATTTTTATAGTTTACTTTACTTTAGACATTATTATAATAGAGTATATTACTACATAGTAGATAGATTAACGGATCCTTAGAGGATGGTCATCACAAAAATCCTTTGAGTTACTTGTATTTTAGTTGATGTTTCACTTGAGTTGGATTTATGGATATAAGATGTTAACCCTGACTCGAGTGTTTTTTTTTTTGCTTTACGCTCGGGGTCAGATTGAGTGATACATCTTTTGTACTCACCTTTGGAGTTAGAGCTTCGTTTGGAGATACATCTACATCCTTTCAGCCTGCAGTTATTCAGTTGATTCCAGTGATGTATTCTAATCTTGTATTTGACTATTGTATTTGAAACTTCTATTGTATCTTATTTAACTCTGATATATATAGTAGCTTCATGAACTACTATTCATTTTGTTTCCGTTGCATATTGTATATTACTCTATGTTTGTGATTTATTTGTTTACTGCATATGCTGAGTTTTGCCAAGTATAAATTAACAATCTGGTATTTTGAGCAATTCAAATCTAGCATGTAAGGATGCGAATGGTTGAAAATATCAGGATGTTACAGGATAGATGAGGAGCAAATTATGGCATCATGGGCTGCATACGATTTCCTGCTTCCATAGATCTGTTTTTTGAAGCTTGAGAAGTGGAAGTGAAAAGTTGGAAAGTCTGAAGTGAGGGAATTGTGAAATGGTGGTCCACAATAGGATAATTATGACTTCTCTGCTCTTATTTTTTCCATTTTTCGAAGTGGGTTAGGTCTTATTCTTTGTTTTGTAATTATTGGATTATCAAATGAGATATAATGTATTTTGTACCATAGACCGTGTTTTGGGCTCTGGTATCATTAATAAAAATTACCTAACTTTCAAGTATAAATGTACGTACATATGTATGAATGTACAAATATACACATTTATGTTTGGCCTTCATTTAAAAAAAATCAAATTAATTATAATTTAAATACATACATATATATATAAATCTTATATATACATAATTTTTTTCACATATACATTCGACCTAAAATAAATGTAAATATATTTATAATATCTGAATAATACATATATATATTATAGTATTTTATATATTTATTAATAAAGTTTAACATTAAAAAATTAGATTTTTTTCCTTTAATCCCTAAAAAAATTATGTTTTGCTTAAAAATATATATACATATGTACATATATATATATATATTCATAATTTAATAATGTTATTAAGTTATAAATTTTAAATATTGCATAAATATATATACATACACACACATATTCTTATATATATAAATTTAAATTTTTGTCCCTTTGGAAACATTTGATAAAATTAGAACACCAAAGAGAAGATTAGCATGAACCCTATGCAAGGGTGACATGCACAAATCAAGAAATGGTATAAATTTAAATTTAAACTAAAAAAATACGGTTTTTATATGGTCGTACCTAACCTATGACATATATGTTGAGACTTAGTTTTGATTCATGACACGAAGCTGTCACTGCAATATACAAATTTGATGACTGTTACAAAAAAAAGAGAATATATATACTACATGGAGACAAGACAACAAAATCGGTGCATCGACTTTTTTTGAGTCTTAGGTCAATTTTGTTGAAATCTCTCCTCGATTAACATATATATTAGCTTATATATAATCTTAATGATTTATACATATAAGAATAATATATATATATATATATTATCAAAGTTTTCTTTAAAATCATATAATATATATATTAAAAACCTGTGAAAAATATGCATATTGCACAGAAATCACCAGGTCAATCGACTGACCTGGTAGGTCAGTCGACTGACATGTAAATTTCTGCGCAACATGCACAGGTGCACAAATAAAAAAATAAAACATTTGAATATCCAATCGACTGACCCAGAGGTTCATTTGACTGAATTTCTACAACAGCTATTTTCTTAAAAGACATGACTATTTGTGAAGAGTTACGAACCTCTATGAAAAGACTTGGATGCAACACTTCAATCGAAACTCTTCATCAACGGTCGCTGCTTTTTAACATCTATAAATACATATATTAACTTGATTCCAAACAACCAAATTTTCTTATCTTTCTAATCTAACACTCTTGAATCTACTTGCAACTATACTTTTAAATATTCTGCATTAAAACGATATTATACCTTTTTATTCTTCATAAACTTCAAATATATATATATTTATACTCGAGGAGAAGATTATAGGAAGGGTGTACTACAAGTGACAAATCAGTGTTATTAGAACATACAAAGTCAAAACAATCTTTTGTATTTGTTGAAGTCCCGTTCTACTGCTCAAGCGTGTGAAGTCCCCTTCGGCTGCTGAGGCAAAATCCTGTTCTGCTGCTCAGGTCTTTGTTCAGCTACTCAAGGCTTGTATAGACCTGTTCCTCTGGGTTAAGTGAGGGTTATTGTTTTAGTGAAATTCCAGAAGGAGTCTGGAACTGGACGTAGGACAGAGCTCCGAACCAGTATAAAAATCTTTGGTTCATTTCTATTATATTGATTTTATATTCCGTGCTATTTACTATACTCTGTATTATTATATATCCATATTACACGATCCACAACACACATTCAATATATGTATGTATGTATGTATGTATATGTATATGTATATGTATATGTATATGATGTATATGTATATGTATATGTATATGTATATGTATATGTATATGTATATGTATATGTATATGTATATGTATATGTATATGTATATGTATATGTATATGTATATGTATATGTATATGTATATGTATATGTATATGTATGTGTATGTGTGTGTAATTTAATACATTAATAATATATATATATATATATATATATGTTCAATTACATTTTCATATATATAAATAAGATATATATTAAAAATTCAGGCTTTGAGCTATATATAGTAAAATAATAATTAAATGTATGCAGAAATTTAAAATGTTAATGTATATATGTGCGTGTTTATGTGTGTGTATGTATAAATATGTGAGTGTATGTACAATAAATTATAATTATGCAATAAAGATATTAACTACACACATAACATATAATATAGTCATGAATTCCAGTGATCATATCTGAATCCCTTGTTATTTATTTCATGAATTATTTTGATTAGAATATATTTTATTTGTATACTGTATAACATTGATTATTGTGTAGTTTTCAATAGCAAATAAATATAAATCAATCAAATAATTAAATTGATTACATTTAAAACTAAAATAAAGCAAATAATATAAAACAGAATATCAAAGTCAAAACTAAGATAAATTAATTTCAAAACACAAAACTTACTTTTACTGTAAATACATTAACTAGGATTTGAGGTCACTATATTATTCATGGTCAAACAAAACTAAGACCTAATGCCAAACATATTTTTGAAATTTTCCCTTTTTACCTCACTGTCAATGCAACTAATCCAACACTAATAAACTAAAGAAGATATAGTAGATAAACTATTAGCCAAATTATAAAGAATTGAATTATAATTCTATGTTGGTTTAAAAGAATGTCGGATGCATATTTTTTGTTGTATTTAGTGTGTTTGGGTCTGTATGAGTTGTTGAAAGTTGAGCAATGAATTTCAAGAGCTAATTGATTGGCTATAGCACTTTGGCCTTGAAATTGTTTGTTGGAATACCATAGAGATGTCGTTGTTCGAATTAGAGAAAAGCAACTCAATTAGTAGTAGGGACAATAGTAGAAAGTTCTGTTGAATAGGAGAAACCTTGTGTTGGCACTTATGTTCATAGATTGAAGGAGAATAGGTCATCCGAGAACAAGAAGTCAAAGGAGTTAAGATTTTAAGGCTCAAAATTGTGATGGTTCATGTAGAACCAAAGCAGGCCAATAACGGCTCAGTTAGTCAACCAACTAAGTCCTGGCACTCTATTGAACCCTTCAACAAATGGCCCTAAACTTAATAGTTTGGAAGCGAAACCATAACGATGCAAATTATAATACTTTCAAACTTACCATACATAGGTAGTCGACTTAAGAAGGTAGCACTTGACTGCCTATTCTAGGAAAGTCGATTGAAATATATTAACATTGGCCAATGAGAGTTCCATCATGAATGATGATAATCTCGGTTCCTAACGACATGATTTTAAGGACGAAGACTCAAGTGGTCAATACAATGATCAAGGAAGTGATTGAGAACTTGATCAAGGTGAGGCAATGAATATTTTGAGTCATGACCTATGTTTTTCCGTATGTGACTTCATGCACTTACATTTGACTTCAAGTGTGTTGGTTTTATACTATCAAAGGCATGCTTTACGAGGTTATACATATGGCCTAAGTTTCGAGAAGGACGTTAATGAACATTAGAATTTCCATCAGTATTATCGTAGGATATCGCAGTTGCTACATGACCTGCAGCATGTTGGCAAGGAATTGGGAAGCTCATCTAAGTACGTTGCCAAATGTAACCTATGGGGTCTTCAGAACCGTATTTACTTTTCTTTTTATTTATCCTTAACACATGTAAACCAAATGGATATATATATATGGATATTTACAGTTATCGATTCATGTACAATATGCTTATGGGTAGTGGGTGTATGGATGTTACTATATTTCATTGTTTTTACTAGTACAACTTACTTTTCATTGATTAGGTTAGCCTCGATTTGGAAACCACTGACGCCACTAATCTTAAAATGTAGTATTACCCTCATACTCATGTACTTAGTTTGTAGTACATAGCCCATGTATTATGTACTGTTTAGTATTTATTGAACTATATTTTATTCTGCTAACTCGTAGATGCAAAAGAAGATGAAAGTGAGGTATGATGGTTGCTAACTCCTCTAAGGTATCTTTTTATGCCATATATGTATATAAGTTTTATATATACATTATTTTAAGATAGTTTCTTTCACACCAGGCTTATGCCAAACTCGTATTTTGTCTCTATTTATTTTTCTTATGACATCTCTCAAGTACTCTCATGAGTAGTTTAATAACCATGAATTATGGGCACACACTAAAAGGATAGCTGTGTTTTAAAAGGCATGGAGAATGGTACTTTATGTATTTTTATTTTTCAACTTTATGCATAATAGACACTACCATGTACATATGAGACAATATACTATATTTTATATTATTATATACCTTATATGTATGAAGATGATGTTACACTATAATTAATAATAATAATGACTTTATCATTTGATTTCTCATATGCGGCCTCATATATGTATATATGTATATATATATATAAGCAAAGATTAAATATAACTACCAAAATACATGCAAAGAAACATAATGTGTGTCCATACACTATTTGGCTTTTTAACCAAGCAGCCTTTGGACAAATCCGGATGTCAGGATGAAGACAAAACAATTCACGGACTTGGGAACATGCTTAGGAGCACAATAGAAATGGACTCAAGGATTTATAGAGAAATTGGAGCTAAGGAGTGTGCTTGGTACCGACTAGAACAACTAAGTACCAACCTCCTTTTAGGGCCTATTTTGGGCTTAGGAGCTATGGCTTATGGAAATTTGGCTTGAGTGATCGTCATGAAGTGCATTTCAAAAGGAATAGATGAACAGCACTAAGGAAGTTTCGAAGAAATGCAGACAAGTACAAGTAATATCAAGACCTCTCAAAAACAATATGGTCTCTATAGAAAAGTACTCGAAATGCAATGGATCGAAGATAGAAGACAAAAGGAGGGAAGGAGTGGTCCTCCATCTAAAAAACAAGTTGGTACTAATTGCTTTTGGTCGGTAATAAGTGTTTTTACGGCTCTAGGGCCTCCATCTTTCCCTCTTGATTATTTAGATCTGAAGTAAGATTTAGTACAGTGAGATATGGCCACTTTACTGGGAGGTTTCACTATAGATGCAACACTCATAGCAACTGGAAAAGGATGTGTTTTGCACTTTTCTTTCTTCATCTTATATACCTCCTTCACTATAGTCACTAAGGAAGCTACTGTTTGTTGTTTTTGGTTGTTGATTAGTAAAACCCATGTACTAGTGACTCTCAAATCTATAATCAATAAAACTACTTTGGACGTAGGTAAGAGATTACCGAACCCTTTAAAACCCTTTGGGTTCTCTCTATTTTCATATTTTTTCTATTGGATTTCTATATTTCTAAAGGACTTTGGGTGTTGTGCCGTCTTTAAGCTCAACATTTTGGTGCTTTCACTGGAAAAAGCATTCTTAAGAGATTTAGCTTGCTATTTTGGATTGAAGCATCCAGAGGTTAGATCCAGAAGATTTTCATTAAGGAACCAGAAGGATTTTCATTTAGGAATAGGCACCTAGGAGACCTGGAAGATCATCTGGAGTAATAGCTAGAGCGGATTCTCATCATACAAAGGTTAGCAACAGCAGGTGCTGCCAGGACTATCTGCTCCTCAGGAGATGGTCACCATAATGGAGTTTGACAAGATGATGCAGGAGATGAATTAAAGGATGGCTGATAAATAGAAGGCTCTTTTGGACAAGAAGGATTCCTGCGCAGCTTTGCTGACCTAACAATCATAGAGATCCAAAAGGAGCAGGAGAGAAATTTCAACTGTTGGATCTGAAGAGGAGAACTTATCTATTTCTGATCAAAATGGACGAGGTGGGAAGAAAAAAAAAAGGAGAAGGCATTTGGAGTAGCAGGCAAAGTTGCTGAAGGAAGTTGGAGGGTTCCCCAAAGGAATTCAACTCGATACCAACAAAATTTTGGCTCTTCAAGGGGACAAAGAGCTGAGGCTATGGACTTGTTTGATTAAAGGATAGTCTACAACATAAATGTGATGATTACAAGCTTAATGTTGGAGTTCAAGGTGCTGGTGTACAAACTACCGCTATAGAGATGGTCAGGCGGCAGAGTAGACCTAAAGGAGTGGTTCTTCCAGAGACTGGGCAATCTAGACATCAATGAGAAAACTGAGACCGTATGCAGAGCCAAACACTCGGCTCAGCTCCTTACGCTCGACCTTTAGAGTTTCGGTCAACTGAAGAGTATATAGTAGATAAGGTTAAGTAGTTGGTAGAAGAGAATAAATGGAGAAATAATGAGGAATAAGGTTCCACGCCAAGCAGAACTCCCTTCACGAAGAACATTCTAGAGGAGTAACCCTGGTGGTTTACAATGCAGATGATGCCATCGTACGATGGGACTACGATCTCAAGCAGCACTTGTTTAAGTATGAATGGCACATGTATGGTGCTAGGGCGATGGATGTAGTATGGTGTAGGAATTTTCCTATTTTTTAGAAGGTGTTGCATTGATATGATTTAATCGCCTCGTGCCAAAATCCATATCGACTTTTGATGAGTTAGCAAAGAAGTTTATGGATCAGTTCAGGCTCCATATTGCTTGGACTAAGGATATAATGTGTTTATCGATCCTATCTCAAGGACTTAAGGAGTCATTGTAGGGGTTCTTGAATCAGTTTAATGTTGCAGTAACTGAAGGTAATAATTCAAAGGAAGATGCGGTGTTTATGGCATTGGTCCGAGCCTACATCCAGACATGGACTTTAGAAGATGGCTGAAGATGAAACAGCTGACGACTATGGAGGAATTCCATAGGAAACCTAATCAATTCTTATTTTTGAAGGAAGCAACTCAAGTTTCTGAAAAGATTAAGGGTGGACAATCAAAGGAGGTAGCTTAAAGTAATGCGGCAATTAAGAAAACCAGTGATAGTTATGGTAATGTGGCAGTAAATGTTGGAATTTGAATAATCAGAAGAAAAGGAATTAGAGGTCTGGTCGTAGCCGTAACTAATCCAAAAAACTCCCAAGAAATATGAGGCCGGATGAGTACACTCTTCTAAACAACACATTGGAGAATATATACCTTGCTGTGCAAGGAACAGAATAATAAACAGGCCAGGAAGGAGGTGACCAAAGAGAAAAGATGCTCAGGAAAGTACCTTCATTTTCATGAAACTCGTGACACAAAACAAACGAGGGTTGACATCTAAGAGATCTTATTGAGGAACTGATAAATAAGAAAAAATTGCAATCGTATGTCAGAGATCTGCAGGATTGCGGACAAAATGCAAGACCTCAAGGTCTGAATGCCTAAGGGAACCAACCTGGACCAAATGGAGAAGGGTCCAAGCGCACCGATGGAAGGTAAGTCATCAATACCATAACATGGGCACCTCATCTAGTAGAGAAAAGCTGGAAGGAAATGGAGTGATATGCAAGCTCATTGAAGCATGTACCACAAGATGACAGCTTTGCCATCGAGGATGGAGCTCCAGCTAAGTAGTAGAGAATGATGACTAATGATATTGTGTTCAGGAATAGGGATTTCGATGGAGTCGAAGCACCAACCTTCGACCCCATGGCGATAACGATTGTAGCTGGTCCAACAGTAGTACGTCAAGTTCTAATGGATAGCAGAAGCCCGATGAATATTTTGTTCAAGAAGATGCTCAATCATATGATGATTAGTATAAAGGATGCCACGTCTTATAAATCCATGATTCAAGGATTTACTGGTGAGGTGAAGCAAAGTGTTAGGGAAATTGATTTGTCCATTGAATTAGGTAATGGGGATCGTAAGGTAGTGTAGATTCAGAAATTTGCTATAGTAGATGAATATAAGGCGTACAATGCCTTTTTGGGTCGACCGACCGCTGTTGATTTTAGGACAGCTCTGACTCCTTGGTGTTTGATGAAATAATTTCCTATGGAAAATGGGGTCAGATCGATAAGAGGAGACTAGAGCACAGAAAGGTAACATTACATCGCTAAGCTAAGAGAGTCAAAGCAATAGGAAAAAGGCAAGAATTTAAAGAAATCTCTCTGCATTAAGAATTTAAAAGCATAGCAACTAAAGCCCAAGCCATGGCTCAAGTACCATAGCAGGTTCGATAAGTCTATGGATTCCAAGAAGAAGTTAGAGGAAGTGTGGGCATCGCCAGCTAAGTTGACGGTAAATATTCTGATCGATATGCATGATCCTACTCTGACTCTTAAGATCGGATCTCAACTCGACGTGGGATTTAGAAAGGAGTTGGTTAATTTTCTACGTGAAAACTTCTATGTGTTTGCTTCGACAATTTCAGATATATGCACGATATCGCTAGAGATAATATGGTATGCACTGAACTTAAACCCGTAGTTTCCACCTATAAAATAGAAAGGCGTAGTCTGGGTCTGGAGCGATCCACTACATTGAAAGAGGAAGTGGACAAATTAAAAGCAAACAGTTTTATTCAAGATGCTTTATACCTATAGTAGGTATCGGACCCCGTCTTAGTAAAAAAATTCAAATGGAAAGTGGTAAAGATGTATTGACTACTCTGACTTGAATAAAGCATGCCCGAAGGATAGCTTTCCATTGCCCAGGATTGATGAGCTAGTATACTAGACCATAGGACATGAGTTTCTCTCATTGATGAATGCGTATTCTAATTATAACCAGATTCCAATGCATATACTTGATCAGGAGCACATGAATTTCATAATAGGTTTGAGATTGTATTGTTATGGGTGACGCCATTCGGTTTGAAGGATGCTAGAGCTACATACCAAAGATTGGTGAATTTTATGTTCACGAAGCAAATCAGACAGACGTTGGAAGTATATGTGGATGATATGCTCATAAAGTCATAGCTATCGAGGAACCACATGGAACACCTTTTAGAAATGTTTAATGTAGTGTGGAAGTATGGAATCAAGTTGAATACATTGAAATTATCTTTTTGAGTTGCATCGGGAAAGTTTCTAGGGTTTATTATAAATTCAAGGGGCGTTGAGGCTAATCCAAAACAGATTGATGCCTTAAGTAACATGAGCGGCCCGACCATGAAGAAGGAGCTATAGAGCTTGAATGGGAAGATTGTCGCTTTGAGTCGAATCATCTCAAAAGCGATGGAAAATGTAAACTGTTCTTTAATGCTCACAAATAGGGAAAAAAGAACTTTAAATGGAAAGTGGAATGTTAGAATGCCTTCTAGGAGTTACTAAGGCGCATGGAAACACCACTGGCTCTATACAAACCACTGGCCAAAAAAGATTTTTTTTTATTTGGTAGTGTTTTCTCACGTACAAAGCCCAGCATTGGTACGTGGAGAAGCAGGGATTCAAAGCCTGGTTTATTATATCAGCAAAAGGTTCACTGGAACTGAAAAGAACTACCCGAAATTGGAAAAACTTACCTATTGCTTGCTGATTGCACTGGGAAAGCTACGATCATATTTTCAGGCTCATTTGAATAAAGTGCTAACAGATCAATCTTTGAAATACGTGTTATACCGACCCAAGATTTTGGGAAGGTTGCTAAAATAGAATATTAAGCTAAGTCTATGATATAACTTACCAACCAAGGAGGGTGACAAACAGGCAAGCATTGGCGAACTTCATCACAGAGTTTACCATACAAGATGGTAAAGAAGGAGATGATATGCTCATGCTTTTTGATTGGACATTATTGTAGATGGAGCATCAAACGGACATAGTTCAAGTGCAGGAGTGGTTCTTATAACACTAAAAGGGCGGTCGATTTATTATGCATTGAAGTCAAAGTTTCCGTCAACTAACAACAAGGCTGAGTACGAGGGGTTGATAGCTGGGCTGAGGATAGTAATGGAACTAGGAATAAGGATACTGCATATATTCAGTGATTCCCAGTTAGTGGTTTATCAAGTAAAGAAGGAATATCAGGCTAAGGGTGCGATACTTACTCCTTACCTGACAAAGGCACTAGAGTTGTTGGAGGACGCAGAGCACTATACAATTACGCATATTCCTAAAGAGGGAAATGCGAAGGCGGATTCCTTAGCTAAGTTAGCCAGTTCTGGCAATGCACAACTATTGGGATTTGTTTCAATGGAGGTACTGTCGACTCCAAGCATCAACCAAATGGATGTCGATTGGATTCTGGAGGTTGAAGAGGAGAAGAAATCATGGATGACTCCAATCATGGATTATTAACTTAAGAAAGCTCTCCGAGAAACAAGAATGAACGGTAAAAACTCCTTCAGAAAACACCATGGTTCATGATGCAAGGAGTGCTATAAAGAAGATGATTCTCTACCACCTTTCTTAGATGTCTAACCAAGGATGAGGTTAGGAAATCCTTACGGAGATACATAAGGGTAGCTGTGGTGACCACATCGGGGAAAGACATTCGTAAAAAGGCACTTTTTTACAGATACTTATAGCAAATGATAAATTGAGATATGGTTGATTACGCCAAATGATGCGACTATTTCTAGAAATATATGAAGGTTCCAAGAGCCCCATTTATAGAGCTTATGCAAATTGTTAGCCTGTGGCCATTTGCGGTTTGGAGAATTGACATAATCAGTGTGTTACCGATGGCAAAAGGAGGAGTTAAGTACGCCGTAAGTGCGATAGATTACTTTACAAAGTAGGCTAGAGAAAAACTGCCAGCCATAATTACGGTAAAAAAGGTAATCAACATTGTGAAGAAAAACATCACCTGTAGATTCGGAGTACGTCAGAAGATTATAACAGATAAAGGAACCTGGTTCGAGAGTAATAGTTCAAGGATTTTTGCAACCAATACAAGATTTAGGAAATCTTTCAATGGTAGTGCACCCATAGGCCAGCTGACAAGTGGAGGCAATGAAAAAAATCATTAAGTTTGCCTTGAAAAATAGTTAACTAAGGCCAGGGGTAACTAGCTCATTGAGCTTCCACTGCCATTGTAGGCTTATAAGATAACTCATAAGTCTATGACTGGACATACACCTTTCGCTTTAGCCTATGGATCAGAGGATATGATCCCGATAGGATTGGAACTCCCTTCACATCTTAAAAGGCATTATGATACAAAGGTTAACGAGGAACTCTTGCTTGAGTCCCTCAATTTGGTTGATGAGAAAAAGGAAGAAGCAAAATTAAGGGTTGTTGCCCACCAAAAAAGAGTGGCACGACATTTTAACACCATGGTCTGAAGCCATACCTTTGAGGTAGGGGGTCTCATTTTGAAACAAGTTCTCCCAAGCATAGATGCACTTAGTCCGAATTGTCAAGGTCCTTATGCAATGGAATAAAAGCTTGGAGACGGAATGTTCAAGCTGGATAGTGTTGGCGGAATCTCAATTCCATAGGCATGGAATTGTAACTTTCTTCCTAGCAACTTTTTACGTTACTATTTTATTCAGTTCTATTTAATTTATTTTTTGCAAATAATCCACACAAGAATTCTAGGGCAATGTAATAAGGCAGGGCTTGCCCAGTTTACTGTTTGTGAATAAAAGTTAGCTTCTTGAACTAATGGAATCATATTCTTGTAAGCAATAACATACATTACATGATTAGCAATAAAATTAGATATCGGCTCCATTAGTCCATGATCCAAACAAAGGAGCATGGCTAACAGGGTTGATCGGGTTGTTCAACCATGTCCCTCCAGTATTGACTATTGCTCGAAAATATGCGAGGTCAATAAGGAATGTGGAGGGGCAGGTAGCAAAAAGCGCCAATTTCGGAGATAGAAACTAGTCCAAGATATGTAGGACATGCTAGGCTGAGGATAAGCGAGGATGATCAGTGGGTACTCTCGATCAACACCCTGAAGATAAGTGGAACTGAGAATGGTTGCCTAAAGATGGGTGTCCAAAGGCACAAGTACTTGGATATACGAACCGGTCTTTGGATAGGATACTTACGACTGCACTTATGGCCCTACAGGACACGCTTGGTTGAGGATAAGCAGTCTTTGAAGGTTGGAGATGAATAGTTATTGACTCTTTCGGTTAAGGATTAGGACCAAGGAAGTACAACTAGAACGGGGGCAATCAGATAAGTTACCCTGCATGACTAATCATCGACTAATGCTCGAAAATAAGTAAGGTCGAAAACAATGCCAAGATAACGGCATTTGGAGCAACGAGTTTCGAAAACAAGACCCGCGAGTGATAATGCTACAAAAGATCATAGTTTCACCCACGTCTAAGATGGATATGCTGTACCGAAGTTTGAGAGTGTAGACTTAGGTAAATTCTATCACGCCTGAGTACCGATAAGATTGGGAACGTTAGGAGATAGATGTCCAAACCGTTGTTCCTTGAAGATGGGGAATGACTCTAAACATGGATTTTTTTTAGCTCGTTAGTGGTCGAAGGATATTTGACCTAAAACAAACAAGAATAACTGTGGAATTGGTTAGATTACAGTTTCATTTAGCCAAACGGAATGCTTTAACAACTATAATCAAGACTGAGCAATAGAATATAACTGAAGTAATTGTATAAATTTTATTTATATACGCAAAGTTAAGGTAAGTAAAAGTATTATAAAAAAGACATAGATAATATAGATAAATTGTAGTACAAGTAATTATATTATATACGCAGGTAGTTGTATAAAAGCAAGTACAGCATATTAAAGTACGGTAAAGTAAATGGAATAGAGATTGCAAAAAAACAAGTGATCTTTCATTGCTTCAACTTTTATACAGAAAGATTACGTGGGTCGCTCTCATACAAACTAGGCCTGTGTGCAGCAAAAATGGAAAGAAAAATGTACACCAAAAGGAACCATCTCGCTCACAAGTCCCATAGATCTCTACTTGTTCTTCCCAATCTTGCTGCATCTACCATTGGAACCGCTGTCTGGCCTCTTTTGCTTTCATCAACCTTTGGTTTTCCCTTCTTCAAAAGTGTCGCCTTCGGACTAGATGGTCTATCCTCGGTTATAACAAGGGATTTTTCGGACTTTCCAACAGGGGCATAAGAGGACTTAATCTCGAGTGGATTCAACTTAATTAGGGTAAATTTGGTAGAAGGACTTGTCTGTGAAGGAATAACAGATTTTTTGGTGCCAAGTTCTATTTTTGACTTTGATCTTGGAAAGATCAATCTTTAGTCTTTCCACTATGGTAATTTGATAGGTCGGATCCGTGGCACTTGTGACAGAGTCATCTTCCTCCAAAGAAAAAGACACTAGGTTTTCTAAGGTGGTTATCTTCTTTGAATCAGGCCATGAGGCAAAACTGGAAGGAGGAATAAGAGAGGCGAGTCTGGTGGAAATGAGGGTTAATGTGGTAAGTTTGCTGTAGAATCTGGGCCTTGAGTGGCCAATGGCGGAGGAGGAAGATGCGGTTGACCTATAAGGTCACAAATAGAGAAGTAGAAGTTAGTTACATATCAAGTGAGAACTGAAGGACTTCAAATATTGGAGAAACTGAGGGAAATACCCTTACTCGGATTAGGTCACTGGATATGAGAATTGGTAAATTCACCCTCTTCAAATGATGATTGCATTGTTTGGTCGATGAAGGGAGGAATATAGGGCTCAATGGAGACAGTTGTAGAAGTTGGAACTACTTGGATGGCCTCAGAGCTAGTCACCTTAGTTACAGGAATATCTGATGCAAGCTCGTTGGATTTGGGAGTTGACAATTCCACCTGACCAGTGCCTTTGAGTCGGAAGGAGCTTTAGCAGTAGTTATCTTCTTCGAATAGAATAGCCTTTTCCTCATCAAATTTTGATATATCGCCATCATCTAGTTACTTAGCCATGAACTCTTCTTTGGTAAGGCCATCATTGATTGCCTCTACATGGTGCAGCACCTCTTTTCGGGCATCAATGAGGGAAACAGCATACCTACTACTCAGCCACTTTCGGTTCATGTATTGTATAGCATTAGCAAAGAAGCGATGGAGAGTCTCATTGAGTTCCTCTTTCTCTTTAACTTTATGCTCTTTGAGCACTTTTAGATCGTCCACGGCCATGGAATATTCAACTTCCATGTCTAATTTCTTGGCATTTTCTAGTAGTAGACTCTCTTCTAGCTTGTTTTTTTCCACATGAGGCCTTTGGATTTCAACTACTTGGCCTTCAATCGTCTTATCCTTGGCCCAGATGGTTTCATTATTTGTAGTGAGGGCCAAGTCCTTTTCAACAAACTACATATTCAAAGTGGCAATGTCGTCGTAAGCAATCTTTAGCAAATCTTTATGCACAATTTTTGCTTTGGTGTGTGCTCTTCTTGTCTCCTCCATCAAATCCTTGGCCTTCTTCTCTGCCTCTAAAGCCGCATCTCTCTCTATTTACATCTTCCCTAAGTCTCCTTTATACCCATCTATAAGGCTATCATAGGTATTCTTCATAGATTCAAATGATTGAATGTTCGTTTGACTAATTTGGTTAACCATAGAGAGGCATAAGTGAGCTTCTTCCATTCATAACGCTAATCAACGAGCTCCTAAACCCATCCAACTATGCTTTTTATTCTTAATGTAATGGTCAAACATGACAGTTAAGCAGAGGTTAAGGAAAGTAGTCTGCATGCCGGTTGATGGTGCTGGAATAGGATCCGGTAGAGCAGTGATTCCATTGGATTGACGAGACATGGCTATCCTCAGGGAACGAGAGGTCGGAATTTATTTGTGTGAAGGATGTTGGGTTTGAGAATAAGGTAGAGGTATGCCAGAAGATAAGTTACGATGATCGTATGAGCCTTTATGCTGTTTTCCCTGGTCGTAGCATTACTCCTCTTCGGCCCGCCTTTCTCTTTGTCCCTCTCGGCCAGGCGGTTTTCTTCTACCTCTCGCTCTTTCCTTCAAAATCTCTCCTCTTTTATCTATTTTCGACTTCAATAGCTAGAGCAAGGTAGTTCAGGGGTGTGTCTTATCCGTTCGCCAATACCATGGTAAAGGTAGTCGAATATATTTTTGCTTATGGTACCTGAAATAAGAGAAAGAATCGTGTAAGTCTTAAAATATTGGAATTCAAATGGATGCAATGAATGTGTGCCCGTGATCCTACAAATGTGCGGAGTGCCAATGCCCTTCTAAGTACTCTACAAACAGTATTTATGTGGAAATAAAGAGGGAGTCTCGCCTCCTTTAGCTAGGATATCCTCGGGCGAGAAGTTGAAGCTTAGAGAGCCTTCTTTGAGAAGACCGGCGATATTTAAATCGCCCAAAGAACCAAAAATATCTTCGAAAGAACCAGCTAGAAGAGTCTCCTTCGCTACTGGTAATGTGCTCGGCTCTGCGGTTCCTTTAGGAACCTAAATAACTATATGCTTTGGGTTAGGTGAAACAGGAAGGTCGGTGCCTTTGGGAGATGTCTCATCATACGACTCGTCTTCCTCTACGTTGTAGCCATTATCACCTCCTTCGACACTTTCTTCCCCTTCTTCTTCTTCTTCTCTTTCTTCTTCCTTTACCTCTCTCCTTCATACCCCATCATTTTCTTCTGAAATCATATGCATCCTAACTTCTTCATCTCCTTCTCTTCAAATTTCACCGGCAGCGGGATCTTCCGACGCTCTATCGATAGGCTCATCAACATTTGTCATACTCGATGCACCTTTTAATTCCCCTTAAATATTATCACCACAGCTGCGAGAAGGAGCTAAAGATCGAGTAGGCATTCTAGAGCTGCTCGGGGGAGTAGTTGTAGGATCAGCGGAATGATGAAGATGTAATAGACCGCACTGGCGAAGGTTCTCAATTATCAGAAGGTAAGTGGTGGTGCGATGTTGGAAGCTAATTTTCTTCAGAGCTTTTAGGGTTTTGACATGCTCGTCATTTGTGTCTTGAGCAGGAATAACTACGAAAGAATTACATAATAAATTAAATTCTTGGACTAAAGGAATCCAAGTGCAAGAGGAGTGAATAGAAAGGAACCTTACTACTGAAAAGCTAATGCACGTTGGAGCCCTACGGGTACCAAACGAAAAAAAATACTCGTTCTTGAAATATGAGCATTTGTTGTGGAGTGCTTCCCTAACCTTGCATTTGCATCGAGCCTGAATGATCATGTAAGACGGTGAGTCTTGCCGGTGCTTAATGCTCAAGACGAGAGTTAACTCCTTGAAAAGGGGAGGTCGCTGGAATCGGTTGATGTAACACTTATAAGGAGGTTAATAGCGTGTATCCATTGGGATGAACTTAGGATGGATCCAACCCGAACTCTTGGAGAATTATGCACAAAAACATATCGAAAGGAAGTACAGTGCCGCCTAAGCACATATATCTATTATAGGTTGTATAGCCTATCGGAGGATTTATGCTAGTTGTCCTTGTGTAGGAAGCAAGACATTGCCTTCGGGAATTGCATGCTGTTATAGATGGTCTAAAGCATATTGGGAATAAGGATTGATGGCTCCAATTCAGGTAGATCGTCCATAAATCTTAAGCTGATATACTCCTTCAATGGAGGAGGTTGCCTTTGGTTTGAATTTACTGGAACGATCATTCCTTCTAATTCAACTGCAACCAAACGCATAAGCCTAGAAGGCGTGGACTCGAAGCATGAGCAGTGGTAGATCCAACTTCGAGAGGAGTAGATAACCCAACACCGATATTAAAGTGAGGCAATTTATGAGTTATTCTAGATAGGAAAACTTGGCGTTCAACATGATTGGGTATGTTTTATATTGGAATTCTATTTCAAATTTAAACCCGTGCGACCAACGCCTAGAATCCAACGAATATGTATGTTGACTAATCGGATTCTGAACATCGACCGAGGTAAGTGAAAGTGCAAATCTATGTACTGTGAGTCTTATGTCATATATAAACTAAACAAACAATCCCGTGTAAAAAGATCGCTTATGCTAGAAAAAAGAGCCACGCCGCATGATGGAACTGTGCATCAAATCTTACTCGCTGTCATAAGATAATCAATAAAACCGCTATCCAGAGTGATGTAGAATTTTTTTTTAAAGGAACACTGAAAGTGCAGAATTGGAAATTCCATGCAAGCAAATCATTCAAATATTAAAACATGTTAAATATGATCGTTCTTTGGAAAGAGAACCATCTTATTGATATTTGAAAGGCGATATATGATCGGTTAAGTGTTAACCAGAGCTAACCAAACTACTTTGGAATGCAAAAAAATGAGTTAAGGTAATCAGATCGGACCTAAGAATAATCTTAGAAAAACTAGGGGTTGCTCCAGCCATACGTTTTTCAAATCGCCTAAACCATCATCACTAATGCCGCCGACCCTATCATGGCCAACATCAAAAATCATGGTGCCGCTATGACTAGTTCACCGTCGGCGACCAACCTTGGAGTTTTTGGATTAACAAGTTGACAAAGAGAGGTTGGTAATGAGGAGACATCAATGATTGGAGTGGAGATGAGAAGTTGGCAGTGGTGTTCTAATATCGGTGGCAGTGTCTAGAGATTGCGGAAATCTTGGATAGTCGCCCCAACGCTTAATTCGCATTGAGGAGGGGCATTGGAAAGAAGTCAAGTGCAAGCTGGAGAGAAAAGTAACTGGTAAAGGAATAAAATCGATAATGAAATGAATGGGTAAAGAAATTTTTTTCTAAATGCTAATATATACAGTACTCAGTAATGGGGAAAAAGGACACGGTATCGGGAAGAACCACTCACTATCACCCTGAATTTTTGACAAAAAAATAGGAAAAAGAGCAAGGAAAAGGTAGAGCATGCCTAAATAAGGTATGGAACGATCTTCAAAGTGCAGATCTTGTCCTTAGCATGGAGAATGAAATCTCTACAAAATAAAGCAAATAAACAGATATCCATGGAAAGAAGACAATGTTTTGAAGCAAATCTTTATAGCCAATGGACATACATGAATAATAGTAAATGGTTGTCTCATCTAGATCACACTTTATTTCCAACAGAAGCATAATCTGGGCCAAGTGTTATCCGTTTTTTTAACCAAGCGGCTTTTTTAAATGAATTCGGACATCAGGACATAGACGAAACAATTTGTGGACTTGAGAACACACTTAGGAGGACAATAGAAATGAGATCAAGGATTTAGAGGGAAATTGGAGCTAAGGGGAGTGCTTGATACGAACTAGAACTACTTAGTGTCGACCTCTTTTAAGGCCTATTTTGGGATTTAAAGCTATGGCATATGGAAAGTTGTCTTGAGTGGTAGTCATGAAGTGCATTTGACAAGGAATGGATGAACAGCTTTAAGAAATTTCTAGAGAAAAGAAGACAAGTACAAGTGATATTAGAACATCTCAGAAACAGCAGTCTCTAAGGAAAAGCACTCGGAACACAAGGGTTGGATATAAAAGAACAAAGGTGGGAAGAAGGAATGGTCCCCCATCCATAAAACAACTCGGTACTGACCACTTCTGGTTGGTATCGAATTGTTTATACGGCCCTAGGACTCCATGTTTCCTTCCTGATTATTTGGATTTGATGTATGACTTAGTATAGTGAGATCTGGCGACTCTATTGAATGGTTTCCCTATAAATACACCACTCACGTCAACTAACGGAGGAATTTTTTTGCACTTTTCTTTCTTCATCTACTATCTCTCCTCCACTATAGACACTAAGGAAGTTACTATTTGCTATTCTAGGTTGTTAAATTAGTAAAACCTTGTATTAATGACTCTCAAATTTATAATCAATAAAATCTATTTTAGATGTAGGTTATAAATTGTCGAACCATTTAAAAAACCTTGTTGTTCTCTTTGTTTTTCATTTATTTCTGTTATATTTCTATATTTCTATAGGACTTCGGGTGTTATGCCATTTTTTGGCTAAATAATATATATATATATATATATATATATATATTACCCATCATGTTTCTTTGCATGTATTTCAGTAACTATGTTTAATCTTTACACTCTGAGATTGTACTACATTGTTTATGTTAGATAGTTTTGTTTTAATTTTCCTAACATTCTCCATTTACAGTATGCAGGGGTCAGTTATGATATCTTACCATTGGTTTTAATATTGTGAATGGTGGTTCTATCGAATTAAGTACATTGCACAGAAAGGTAAAAGTAGCAAACTTTTATAAAAAAAATCTTTTTTAATTTGTTGTGCACTAGATCTTTTGTAGCTATTAGATGAATTTTATCTGAATTTAGAGTTATATTATATTATCATTATATTAATGTGATTTACTACATTATTACTTATTCAAAATATTTAGTGAGATTATTTTTATCAAATTAAGTAACATTTATGTACAATAAATATAATGATAAAGTAATTTTTATATACAAATACACAAACACACACACCCTCACACACCCACACATGCACACACACACATATATATTACAATTTGATTAAGTAATGCTTGAATGATAATAATTAACAAAATTGTTTTAATATGGATTCAAATAACACATATTCAAATTTGATGTTTTATAAATTAATTTTTATTTAAATGATTATAATTCATCTTAATTCAAATATCATATATCTGAATCAAATGAATAACGTCTTAAAATATTAATTATGGTTTATGGTACTGATATGTAAATATCTAAACATTATATCAATATTGAAATGTTTAATTTAAAAATTCAAAAATAAGTGTATAATTTAAAGTAGATAATATCGACGTGTTCATAATTTAATTACGAACTCAATGACACAAGTTGCATGCAAAATGATTTTTTATGTAAGAGTTATTCATATTCAAAATTTTAGGGACTAAACTGTAAATTTTAACTTATAAAGGACATATCAACAATTTTATCTCTTCTCTCAAAACACTAATCACCAAAAGCTCAACTATCTCCAAATTTTCATGCTGCCTAAAATTAATATAGTCGCCATGAACATCACCGACCATTCCCCTCATAGTGAGCTTCTCTTCAGTACCCTAATCATCATCGCTAAAAACGATATGCAAAAAACCTAATTTTGTGATGTTGACTGGAAACTTAAACTCGCCTATAACTAGGACCACCTAACTTCACCTATGTCATCGCAGCTGATGAGAAGATCTCCATTGGCCAGCTCAACAAATTTTGACCAATGTGGAAGCTCCAACTCCGACAACGATGAATTAGATATGCATGGAGTTATATGCACTATGTATGAATAGTAATATATTTTTTAACAAATTGATTTTGAAAACAAATTGATCTAAAACAATTCGAAAATTTTGGTTGAAAATAACTTAAGAAAATTTCCTTGATAATCTCGTCGGTCGAATACATCTTTTACTGTTAACTTTATCTTTGAGAGATTATATATTTAAATCAATAGTGGAGTTGCAATGCCCATCATTAAGATGTAATTTATTTACTTTTTATGGATAAGGAGAGATTGAAATTCTTTGTCCATTGAATGTAAAATTTAGGTATATATATATAGCACAAATGGGCATTGTAAAATATTTTTCACGGACCTACTATTAAAGGTATAACCTTTTATAAATGTGATCTTATCTCACTTAATTAATTAATCTCATTTAATTAATTCATACCCACATATATTTTGATTCGCCTTATTTGAAAAAAAATTCAGCTACCAAAGTTATATATATTATTTATGATATTGGGCAAAAAAAAAAAAAAAAAATATTTTATTTATTAATTTTAATCCCTCTAATAATAATTACTAATAAAATAATTAATGTAACCTATAGTATTAATTTATCCATAATAATAAATAATAACTTCTATAAATTATTTCAATAAATTATTTTCAGTCAAAATATGTGAGTTGTAGTTGTATGACTCTCAGGTGTGAACTCAACCATCGGTGATATTTATAAAAAAAAATATTAAAGCATCTACGGAATTTGTTGAAGCACAAGAGTGGACCAACGTTTAGTTGTTTATAGATGATCTAGGTGAAATTCAATTTCTTATCTTTCAAAGCAACACTCATAAGAAACGTTATTTTATGCATATTTATAATTCACCATCACTATATCACTTAGAAATCTAGAGCTCAATGAATTTGCAAAACTCTAATAGTATTCATATTTAATTGCGAAGTCCAACACTAAAGTCCATGGTTTAGTCCGATAATAATTATGTATTAACCATTATTCTTTGGCCAAAGAATTTGACTTTATGTTGATTACCAATTACGATGATACTAAACTTATATTTGAAGGGGATGAATTCTCTTTTGAGTAATGTTTCATTTCAAGTGGTTCAACCTGTACTCAACTATGGCTTTAACATGGTCCATGTCATTATATTATTGGCTTTAACATGGTCCATGTCGTTATATTATTAATCATAATCAAAGTATGATTTAAACACTTAAGAGTCACAGTATTCTGAAGTCAAAAGACTACTGCACATCATCGCATGAGATCTTCTAATTTACCTTTTAACCATAGAAGACTCTCGATGAGTCGGTCCATAATTGTTCCAAACAACTACACGTACATAACCTCTTGGCGTCCCTTATGGTCATGGATAATTCACCATTCATCATCTGAAGAATATTACGTGTATAGTCTCAATAGATATATCAATTTCTTGCTCTCGATGCATCTTAATTAGAGATATTTATGGACAAATATTTATTATAATTGATTCAATACTCATGGTCGTTACGAACACATGCACAACTACAACTGATGAAATACTTTTCCTAAGGATTTTCTACTTGTATATATTTTATATATATTTAAAATATTATTATATCCCGATATAACAGTATATACAATAGAAAATAAAATCAAACGTTTAATTTATCTTGAATAAAATTCGATGTTAGAGTTAGGTTATGTAATCAAATTACATAATTGCCCCTAATGCACATCCTTAACTTTATCAGGATCATCATACGGTTTAAGTTCCTAACTAAACTGAATGCTTAAAAAATGAACCCTTTTGATCGGCTAGTGTGGCTCTAACCCTACATTGTTCACTTCTATGTTTAGGAATTATATGACAAACCTAATAATAATAAATGTGGACTGAGCCCACCTTTTACCTAGGGGTGGGAAAACAGTTGGTCTTCCTCGAAATCGACAAAAAATAGCGAAACTGAAATAACCATTCAAACAAATCAAACCAAAACAAACCAGTATTTTTAGAAAGTGAAACCAACCTTACCAGTATAACTAGTTGGTTTATTTTGGTATGTGTAATTTATTGGTTTTTAAGTAAGTTAGATTTCTAGTTGTTAACCTAAAATGAGACAAACATTATGTGAGTTTATATTTATCTAAATATGGGATGATGTCATAATCATGGTTTTAAATCTTGGATTTCGATGACATTTCATTTTGGAACTTTTACGCAAGCTATCTTGTATCGGAGGAGAACTCGAATTAAGTAGTTTCTTTTGCATCTATATGAAAATAATAAAAATATAACGTAAAAGAAGAAAAATATATAATTTGGCGTGAGATCTTGGATTGAGATTTTGATTCATATTTCAGTTGGGATTTGAATATTTTGGATGAGATGGGTGTTGGAGAAGATATGAAGGAGATTTGATGTCTCGTTTAGTCTAAGTGTGAAAAGGAGATATCGTCGACGAAATATAGGAGAAGTGAAACTATGGTCAAGCTATGGTGAAATAACTTTATATGCATGCTTATATAGAAAAGTAATATAATATAAATAATACTATTAGTATTAGAAATTAGGTTTTTTCAAAATAATTTACGTTTTTCTTAATCAATTCTGTTTTAAAATATTGAAAACCCAAGTCAAATAAATGTGAAATAAGAAATCAAAACCAAAATAATTTACCTTCTAAGAATTTTCACTAATTTATATTAGGTTGATTGCGCATTTTTATCTTATTTTTTAATCAAGCTACAGGTTAAGTAAGATTGTTGTTAAGTGTATATGGTTGTTAGGTATTGATATTATGTTATCACACTACTTGGAACGGCTCCTAAAGCGACGGAGCCTAGCGACGGCTAAAAAAGGAGGTTGTTGCTAGTCGTCGCTTGTCGCGAATATACAGATCTGTAGCCGAGAGAAACATTTCATTCCCTTTCTTCCATTCTCTCAGCTCATTCTCCTCCACACTTTCAACTAGGCACCACTATCCACTACCAGGAGCCGTCGCAACCTTCGGTCGCTAATTTGAACCTCTCCACACTTGCCAATATCTTCTATTTTCCATTATCTTTGTTTAATTTAAGTTTAATTAAATTAGTGGATGATTTAGAGATTTGGAATTGGATGATTTAGGGGTTTGGAATTCATGTATATATGTTATTAGTTTATGATATATAGTTTATTATTTGAATTGGGTATATAATGGTAAACCTAATTTAGAAAATTAGTTGTTTATGTGTTTGAAAAATGGTGACTAGTGCGTATTAGGTGATGATAATTAGTGAATTTATTGTTCACTTTGTTGTTAAAAATTATGGCTACTTTAAAATCCAAAAAATAATAGATGATCATTAATAATATGTTTATTGATAAATTTACGAGAATGTTTGTTATACTGTTGTAGCGCTAACTACTTATTTAGTTCACAAAATCGTTAGTTAAAATTTATGTAGTTAAACAAAAGTTAAAATACGTTTTAAAATTTTAGATTTAATTAATAAATATTTAAATAGTTAAATGAAATATAAAATAGTTTTTATAGTTGTTAAAATGGTAACTCATAGTTCTCATTTGTGAGATAAGCAATATTTTTCGAGTTACTGATAGTTTCCATGGATTTCGATTCATAATTAAACGAACTCTATTTGGCTACATTACTAAAAAAATTAAGATCATTATTTTACAACAGACCACTAACACTTCAATATTAATATATTTTAATTTGTGCTTTATTTATGTGAATCCCTTAGAGAATTTTTGGCCTCGTCTAACAAGTGTTGTATATGATCGTTATATGGATATTCGTTTTTCCACAGAACGGACATCTATATTCATTTGATACAACATTTGTTGGATTTGTCCTAGTATTTGGACAAGTTACAAACATGATAAAGTAATCATATTTTATAAATCATTTCAGTTTAAATGGTTCAGAAAATTTCGATGGCACTTTCTTTTTTCCCTGTGTACACGCATTTGTGTACGATGCAGGGAAAAAAGGAAAGTGCTGCCGAAATTTTTTAGAATCGTTTAACCTGAAATGATTTATAAAATATGATTACGTTATTATGTTTGTAATGGGAAGTAGGACAACCGACCGTCAACGTAAAAAAACAATAAACTTAAGAATTGAAAATTTTAATGCAGTATTTATTTGAATTTGTTAAAATAGTAAAGGGTTATATATGAATTTTTACAAGACTTTAATATGAAGTGTTTTATTCAATCTTCTAGCCTACATTTTACAAATCAGGAAATATGTTCGATTATTTTCTCGATCGTAGTTGGATGTATGAACCTCGAAAAGGTATGAAAGGATCAATAAAAGAACATTTATGTAATGAGATGCACGTATTTATTAGATTTGCTCAATCTAATAATCGAAATAACGTAGACATTCGTTGTCCGTGCAGTAAGTGCAAACATCTGAAGCATTGGAAACAAGATGTAGTGGAAGTACATTTGTACATATTTGGTTTTGTGCCGAATTATTACTTATGGGATCATCATTGAGAACTTGTTCAACCTACACCTATTCCTATAGTGTTAGAGGACGATAATACTATGACCAATCCTATAGAAAGCATGGTGCAAGATGCTGCACGATCAATGTTTCCTACCTTTGACCAAGGTGATGATGGAAACGAAAATGTTGACGAAGAGCCGACCGCGGAAGCTAAAAAAATTTATGATTTATTGGATTCTGCTAAGAGGCCATTGTGGGATGGACGTACAAGCGGAACCGAATTATCTGTAATCGCCGAATACATCACTGTGAAATCGAAATTTAATCTTACAGAAGCTGCATTTACAGCAGTTGTACAAACTGCAAAACAACACATGCCACCTAATAATTTGATGTGTGATAGTCATTATAAAGTAAAAAAACTTATATCTGCTTTTGGATTTCCGTACCAGAAGATAGATATATGTGTAAAAGGTTGCATGTTGTATTGGAAAGAAGATGCTTATCTTACTAAATGCAGAATATGTAACGAGGAAAGATACAAACCAATAAAAAAGAAAGGAAAAGAAGTTCCATATAAGAGGATGCATTATTTATCCATCACTCCCAGACTTCAACGGTTATATGCATCTTCTGCTACAACATGTCATATGCGATAGCACAGTGTGAGAACACCAGAAGAAGGAACTTTGATACGTCCATCTGATGGAGAAGCATGGAAACATTTCAATAAGACTTATCCTGAATTTGCGGCAAAGAGCCGTAATGTTAGGCTTGGCTTATGTACGGATGGATTTTCGCCATTTTCTCAGTTTGGTAGTAAATATTCATCATGCCCTATTATTATTACTCCTTATAATTTACCTCCATGGATGTGTGTGAAAACTCCATATATGTTTCTAACGATTGTCGTTCCCGGTCCCGATAATCCGACTCAAGGAATTGATGTTTATCTACAACCACTAATCGACGAGTTAAAAACACTGTGGCATGAAGGAGTTGAAACATACGACATTTCGAGAAAAAGGAATTTTCGTATGTTTGCTTCTTTATTATGGACTATTAGTGATTTTCCAGCGTATGGCATGCTTTCAGGTTGGAGCACATCTGGACGTCTAGCTTGTCCTTATTGTATGGATGAAACACGAGCATTTTCATTAAAGTATGGAAAGATAATTTCTTGGTTTGACTGTCATCGGTGTTTTCTACATATCAATCATAAATTTCGAACGGATAAAAAGAACTTTAAAGCTAACAGAGTAGAGAGTATGCTACCACCTAAGGTTTGGACAAGTGAAGAGGTATATGAAATTGTAAAAGACTACCCAAAGATACATGAAACTGGGGTACAGGTTGAGATTCTAAGTAAATCGGACATTCATAACTAGTGCAAGCAAAATATATTCTGGGAGTTACCATACTGGAAAAATCTCCTACTCCGACATAACATTGATGTGATGCACAATGAAAAAAACGTGTTTGACGACGTGTTTAATACAATTTTGAATGTGAAGGGGAAAACCAAGGACGATGCGAATTCAAGACGTGATATATTACACTTTTGTAAGCGGCCCGAACTTCAATTATACGACGGTAATTAGAAACCCAAAGCATGTTATGAGCTAGACAATAAGCAAGTAAAACTCATTCTAAAGTGGGTGGAAGGACTAAGATGTCCTGATGGGATTTCTTCTAACCTCCGTAGATGTGTTGACTTCAAAAACGGCAAATTAAGTGGGATGAAAAGTCACGATTGCCACATTATGATAGAGTATTTTTTTCCTGTGATTTTCAAAGAACTGCTGCCTGCAAAAATATGGAGTGTTATAACAGAATTGAGTATGTTTTATAAACAGCTTTGTTCTACGACGTTAAAGGTAGATCGTATACGTAAACTTCAAGCAGAAATCCCTGTACTTCTATGCAAACTGAAGCAAATATTTCTGCCTAGTTTTTTTAATGTAATGGAGCATTTAATTGTTCATCTTCCATCTGAATCACTCCTTCGTGGTCCTGTGCAATATGGATGGATGTATCCATTTGAGAGGTAATTTAATTGATTTCGGTTTTTGTACCACTATATGAATTTAATTAATTTTGTTTTAGGTACCTGAATCATTTGAAGAAAAAAATTAGACAAAAAGCATGAGTAGAAGGTTTGATTTGCAAATCGTACCTTGAAGAAGAAGCTTCATTTTTTTTCTCACATTACTTTAGTAACGATGTGAAATTATCGTTCGTAAGTGTTCCCCATAATGAAGACACTATTCAGTAGGATTCTTCTCAAACAATGTTATCTATTTTTAGACAACATGGAAGACCTGTTGGAAAATGTGTGGAAATATGGTTAGATGATGGATATTACCATGTGGCACACACATATGTTCTTTTAAATTGTGCTGAAGTTGCACCATTTGTCATGTAATTATGAATTCATATATAATTCAATTATACATGTACATATTAATTATAAAGGAATATAATACATATTTGCAGCATATACGAATCACAACATCCATCTGGCGATCTCAGTAAACAATTTGTTGGATGGTTTTCAAACTACGTTCATGATACAGAAAACTGTGTTGTTGACGAAGGATTACGACATCTTGCTATCGGACCAAAACGAAATGTCAAGACTTATCCAATATTCTTCGTCAATGGATTTAAATTCAACACCAAAGAATACGGGGCTGAAAAATTAACATATAACAGTGGCGTGTTTGTCAAAGGAAGTGATGATCCAGAAAAGCATATAAAAGATTTTTACGGCGTCTTAACACAAGTTTTAGAGTTGACATATCATATACAACCTGTAGAGAAAGTTTTTTTATTCAAGTGCAACTGGTTTAGCAATGTTCCTGGCTCTGGAATTAACGTGCACAAAGATTATAAGCTAATTGAAATAAGGCATACGTCGCATTACTATAAGTATGATCCTTTTGTATTAGCTAAGCAAGCTTTATAAGTTTATTTTGCTCCATATCCGTCCTTAAAAAAAGATAAAGCAGACTGGTGGGCTGTTTTTAAAACGAAGGCAAGATATACGTTTGATGGAAATAATATTCCACATGAAGCAGCATATCAAGCGGATCTCGAGCCAAATATTGAAATAGTGATAACCGATGACATTGATGTAGGGTCGTTGACTGATGAATCGAATGTTTTAATAGATGCATTTGTAAGTACCTAAGAAAATGATATAGAGTACGAGATCGAGTCTGAATCAGAATATGATGAAGACTGATCATAGATGGCATCGCTTGTTGTATAAGTGTGAGCTATGTATTAAGAATAATGACTATGTTCTGTAATATTTTGAGCTATGTAATAATAATGATGATGACTATATATGATGTGTATCATTCTGAGTTATGCATTATTCTTTTCATGTACGCTTTTTTCGATGATTATGTGCGGAGCATGTTTATGTGATGATTATCACTTGATTAATAATTATGTGATGATTATGCGATGATTAACGATTATGTGATATTGATTGATGATTATGTGATGCTTATGTGATGCTTATGTTATGTGATATTGATTGATGATTATGTGATGATTATTGATGATTATGTGATGCTTATGATATTGATTGATGATATTGATTAACGATTATGTTATATTGTATATATGTTTGCCAGTTATGTCTGATAAACGACGTGATCGACGTAGTACATCTCGGTCACCTTCACTTGGAGCAGGTCCGAGTACCTCTGAGCCAGATCTCCGTCGAGTTGCAGAGATAGTTTCGAAAAGTGCTGGGTATGTATCAAACTTATTTGAATTATATTATATGAAATATATTGAATATATACATCAACATTTCTACAGAGGGTTCGAGGTAGAGCCGTCCGATTTCATTTTACAAGTATCGAATGAGGCACACAAGAGTAGGATGTCCGGGTGTTGGCCTCAATGGGATAACATTCCAACACATATAAAAAAGGCAATATGGGTTGATCTTATGGTAAATACAATTTTGTAATATATAATTATGCCTTATATGAAACCAAAAACAATATGTCATCATGCCTTATGATATCAGTTTTGTGTATTATGTTCTTCTGATTGTTTTTTAATTATACAATCTCTTTTACATAACACGTATGATAATTCAATATGCAGGCAGCTGTACGTGTGGATACGCATGACATGTATGTTTTTGTAAATCATTGGAGTAAAAAGATGCGGAAAAATTACAGAGAGACTCTGTCAGGGGCTAAGAGTTCATGGAAAAAGCCAAGTTCGATGGGGGATGATATTTAGGCTGGATTCCAACAATATTGGGAATCTGAAGCATTCAGAGTAAGTTATATTGTCACTGTATTTTTACATTTAAATGTGTTGAATTATTTTACTTAATAATGTGTATAAATTAATAGGAATTGTCGGAAAGAAACAAGGCTAATAGGAACAAAAATCCCGTTTTACATCGTGGTGGCTCGAAATCCTTCCAACAACATAGGAGGGAATTGGTAAATAAATTGACCAATATTTATGTTATGCATGTATATATTTACTAGTGTCTCTTTACCATATATTCCATTCTTGTATATAATCTATTCTTGTATATACTCATGCAAATTATCAATATAACCTATTCTTGTATATATTCAGTGGGCAAAGTATGGTAGGGAGCCCACAGCGGCTGAGGTTTTCAGAGTCACATATGCAGTGGAGCATACAGATGAGGATGAGAATGTTTCATATGATTGGTCGGATGACAAGGCTGCTTCTGTAATGGTAAATATGTTTATTTCTATAATGAAAATATTTCATATTCATTTATTTCACAGTAAATAAGTAAATTGTATAGCAATTGTGTCAAATATTTGTTCGTAATTGTAGGAGAGATATAACGCAGAGTATGCACGAGCGATACAAGCGAGTGGACGAGAGCCGCTTACGGTTGATGAGTCTAATCGGATATGGGATTCAATCATTGAACCGGCAAGTCGAAACAGGCGTTACAGTTTCGACAATATGGTATGTACTCAGCGTTTACACAGTAGAAACCTGTATGCCATGAACTTTTTATTCACTTGAGTTTATTACCAATAACTTTTTGGCAAAGCCAGCGGGATTAACTGGGCCCCTACCAGTTTTATTGCAACCGACAATAAAAATAGTACTACAGGGGAAAACAGAAAGGAGAAAAACAAGAATACAAAAAAAGAAAAAACTGCAATATCAAGCCCAAGCATTAATCAATGCCTGCCGGGTGATACACGCACAGTTCTTCAAATACTTATAGGTGCGACCCTTGATTTCATTCCAGAGAACATCATCGTTACTTCTTTCATTTTCAAATACAATGGCATTTCTTTCACTCCAAATTACAGCCATGTAAACTTTCAAGCATACAGTCAAAACTCTTCCATGCTCTGATCTCCACCTTGTAGCTTTGTATATTATACTCCACAAAATGCTTGAAGTATAACCTGTAAGTTTAATTCCAGTTAGACTTCCTATCTTATCCAAGAAGTGTTCCAAAGCCGGACATTCAAAGTATATGTGGTCAGTAGTTTCTTCATGAAGCTCGCAAAACAAACACAGTGTAGAACATGGCATACCAAACTTATGTAATAAACTCCTGGTAAGCAAGGCACTGTTTAACACTTTCCACATCATTAAATTATCCTTTGGGACAGAATCAGTTGACCAAATAACTTCAAACCATTTTGATGTAGGAAGGGTTCACTAGCAGTAAGGAATTTGTACACTTCTTTGACAGAATGTGCCTTCTTGTGCCATAACACAGTGTCATTTTGTAAATCACTGAATGTTATTTGTTGTATATCAGACCAAATTTGCTGAGTTACATGATTGCTGCAGTAAGGCAACTGGATTTTGCTATTATGTAAAAAGTCATTAGCATTAGCTGCAAAATGGATTCCAGATTGTATTATCTGTGAGTATGTACATTTTTTTGATAAGATTTGGCCATTTCTTACCCAAGGATCATACCAAAAACTAACAGCAGCTCTGGCATTGATAGGATATTGAATCATTGGAAGGAAAACTTCTCTATACTTCAGCAAGCATCTCCATGTCCAACTACAGTGCTGTGGGGTATCCATAATCCAGAAATGTATGTTCTTTATGTTGTAATGCCACGTCCATTCAACCCATAATCCACCTATTTTATTAATGAGAGCATCAAACTGTTTACTAATAGCTGCAATGTTCCACTTCTTGACATCAAATACTCCTAGCCCTCCCAATTTCAAGGGTAACTCAAATTTTGAAAATGCACAAGGCACTAATTTTCTGTTGTGTATACTACCTGTCCAAAAGAATCTGTTCATAGCTGATCTGACAAGTTGCAATAATTTAATTAGAATCAGAGTACGAGCCCAGTAAACTATAGTAGAAAAGACTACTGATTTTATGAGTACAAGCCTACCACTTTGAGTCAAGAACCTATTTTCCCAAGCAGTCATTACAGAGGTTATTTTGTGGTATAGAGGTAAATAGTCAACTTTTGTTATTCTTTTTGATATAAGTGGTAGGCCAAGGTACTTCATATCATTTGCCATACATGAGAATCCAGACAGTTGTTAGAGGTCAGCAGCATGACTAAGACTGATTCCAGCAACAAGCATAGATGATTTTTCATGGTTTATTGATAGGCCTGTCATTCTGTTGAAAACTTACAGTGCATCCTTTATTCCAATCAAGAAAGGTAACTCAGGTTTTGTGAACAACATTACATCATCAGCAAACATGATAGATGTAATCTGAAGATGTGAACACTTTGGGTGAAACTTTATGTTCTTATTGCTGTAACTAGTTATGAGAATAACAGTTAACACTTCCATGACCATCAGAAATAAGTAAGAAGATAACGGGTCCCCCTGTCATATTCCTTTACTACCCCTAAAACAGCCAACAGGTCTACCATTAATTACTACAGAGTATGATGGAGTGGATATACAGACATATATCCAAGACACAAAAACTTTTGGGAATCCCATCACTGCCATAATCCTGACTAAAGAGTCCCAATGAATTGAATCATAAGCCTTTGAAATATCTAATTTAAGTGCTGCTGAAGGGGGGACATTGCTTCTACCATAACCTTTGAGTAGTTCCTGTGCTAATAGAACATTATCAATGATGTCCCTATTAGGTACGAAAGCAGATTGATTGTTTGAGATAAAGTTGGAAGCACAGAAACTAACCTAGCTGCAAGAATTTTTGAGATACACTTGTATACCACATTACAGTAAGAAATGGGCCTATAAGAAGTAACACTAGTCGCAGGAGAAACCTTGGGGATAAGAGCAATATTGGTGTAGTTGATTTCTCCAAGAATTTTGCATTTGTTAAAAAAATTGTGTATTGCTTTACAAAATTCATTACCAAGGATACTCCAAATGGAGATGAAAAATACTACATTTAATCCATCTGGGCCTCCTGATGAATGTTTGTTTATGGAGAATAGGGTTGTCTTGATTTCCTCATCAGTGACAGGCCTTGTAAGAGATGTAGCTTCTTGTGATGAGATGCATGGGAGAGAAGTATTTGATATTAAGTCCAGATCAGGTAGAAAACCATCAGGGTTTCCAAATTGTTTAGTGAAATATTGGATAAAAGCTTGGTCAATAGTGTCAGGATTAGTATGCAGGGTTCCTTGTTCGTCAGCTATACTATAAATATTTTCTCTTGCTTGCTTTACTTTAATAGAATCATGATAAAACTTTGTGTTTTTGTCACCTTCATCATTCCATCTTTTATGCAGTTGTTGCCTCTTCATGCTAGCTTCCAAGTGTAGTGCTTTATTAACCTCCATAAATAGTATCCTCTCTTCATCAGCTGCCTGAATGTCAAGTGGATGTTCCATCATATAATTTTGCTTTGTCTTCAATTGTTGTTTAAGTGTAGTAGACAGCAGACCACCGGTGCCAAAGGTTGTAGTACCCACTGTTTGATTGCTTGCTTGATGATCTTTAGTTTCCTGCAAAACTTAAACATCGGGTTACCAAAACAAGTAAAAACAGTGTTAACATGGGACACTAAAACCAGAAAGTGCTCATGCTTGGCCCAAGCATTAAAAAATTTGAAACTTCTCTTTTCTCTTCTTAAATGGTTCCCAAATGACAAAATTAGGGGGGAGCGATCAGACAGTATAGGTTGAGGAAGGTAAACAGAGAGAGTTGGCCATTGATGAAGTGCTTGTAAATTGCAAAAAGCATGGTCAATAGTGGTAAAAGTACGAACACCACTTCTACTTCTATTATTCCATGAGAACTTGGCTCCTGATTTGTTCACTAATATTAACTCAGAATCAAAAACAACAAGATTGATAGGTTCAAGTTCTCTGGGTGAAAGAGGTGTGCCACCAAATTTGTCATTAAAACCATAACAGGTGTTGAAGTCACCCAAGACAAGCCAAGGATGAGAAGCTTGTCTTAATGGAAGCAATGTTTTGAGAAAGGCATTTCTTGAGTTGACAGAGTTGTCAGCATAAACAATTGTTAAGTAGAATGAGTTCTGTGTTTGCGTTTGATGAACTTGAAAATGAATGGACTGTCTAGATGACAGAATGGGAGATAGAGTTAGAACAGAGGGGTCAAAAATGACAAGTATTCTACCATAGGCTGCAGAATCAAGATTATGATGTATGGACCAATTTGGGTTAATGTACGAAGCTGCCTTTTGGGATAGGGAATGGTTAAGTTTTGTTTCAAGCAGACCAATAAGGCAGATATTATACTCAGTGATATAGTTCTTCACTTGATCAAGTTTCAAATTGCTATGTGCTCCTCTTAAATTCCATGATGCTATTTTTGTAGACATTATAACTTATTGAGATGGGGAGGTGATATTCCTTCTCTGGACTTGAGTTTTCTTATTGTTATTGTATGCCATGAACTTCTTATTCACTTGAATTATTTCACAGGCTCTCAATTTCCAAAGGTCATATAAGAGATCCATAGATGAGGAAGAGATTGCTCGGATGCAAACACAATTGGATGAGCTCAATGATTGGTGGAAGAGTTAGTTGGCGACGCAGATAGATGAGCGTATTGCTGCGTTCTATCAGGAGCATGGGTCAATGCCCGGGGAAGGAGGTGCAGATGATGATGATGCTTAGCTGGTTTGTTTTGATGGGTACGCTTTATATATCTGTGTGTGTGTGTACATATTATGATGGGTTTGACATTTGGTACTATGGATGTTGTGATTGATACTTAGTGTTTTGGTGGGTTTGGTATTTTGGTTGTTGTGATTGATACTTGGTCAATGTGGTCTGGTTTAGTGGATTTTCGTATTTGGTTATGTTGATTTTCTTATATGATTTTGTAAATATATGTTAGAATATGCAATATTTGATGATTTGGTTGTATTGATATTGATTATATGGTACGATGGAATGGTATTATATGTGTGAAATAATGGAATTATATTGTTTGAATTGATTGAGATTGAGGTTGAAGGTGCTGCAAATTGGCTGGAAAAATATTTCAGGTTTGCAACTGCTAGCAATGGCTAGCGAGGCCATTTGGTCAACATAAGCGACGGCTAGCGCCGGCCAATTTGCAACGATTTGCAACGGCTTGCATCAACAACTTGGGAAACCAACAATCCAACGGTTGCTTCCACGTGGACATTTAGCCGTTACAAACCGTTGCAAAAAAAACAACGGAGCCATCGCTAAGGCCGTCGTTTTCTTTGGTTGCAACGAGGTATTTTGCAACGGCATTTAGCGACGGCTAACGACGGCCGCCAACGGCTTTTTGCCGTCGCTAAACAGTGTGTATTTTGTAGTGTCGGAATCGGTTTGTAATACTTGTCACATTGTTCTTCATCATGAATGAGGAGGGGATAACGTCTGTGTGCATGATAATTCTAGTCTATGCCTCTTAACAAATAGAATGAATGGGGATGGAATATGGGGCTATGTGCAAGATGAATCAATTACGCAGACCTACCTTGGGTATTACAGGGAACAAGCTGTACGCCTATATGTTTTAGTGTTGTTTAAATTTGTCTGTAGACGACTTCTATTAACTGATGCAAACTATTTATTTATTCAAGAAAACTGGTACATACTTTCATCCTAAGCTGAAAACCAATGACCCATACTTTGACGTTGTATTTATAACATACACAGAATATACTATAACGTGTCCATGATAATTATGGAGACTAATCGAAATATACTTCAATCTTATATGTTTATGGTAGTATGTTTATTGGAGAAGCAAAGTAGTTGCCTATCTTTGTAGAAAATAAGTAAATCCATTATGTGAAATTCATCCATGCTTCGAGTCATTAAAAAATAATAAATCAGAAGCTTCCCCTTTTGGCGGTATTTTCCAGGTATTTACCTCACCACACAATTACTTTTGCACTTAAGCAGTGGTGCTGCTGGCGTTCTCTGTGGAAAATTCACCGTGAGCATTTGCAATATACAAATTTGAGAGTTTGAACAAGAGAATACATTTTTATTTGTTACATATATTTGATGTTGTTGCATGAAAGGAAAATTGAATTATATTTGAAGTGTAAACGTTGGCACCATAAATATCTGCTTGGAAATACTGAGCAGCACTTTTAGTCACATTAAATAAATATTCTTCATAAACATTCAAAAACTAATATTAGCCAATGGTTGGGGAAAATGCAAAATTCACGAAATATGTTCAACTTCAGTTAACAACGATTTTATGAATTTGGAAACAAGACGTGAGTAGCATTGTTTTATAGGAGCAAGCGTTTGTAAGGAACCATGTCCCCATTTTCCTCTCCTCTCATTTTCCTTTCACATCCCTTAATGACTAGTCTATAGCTCGTGTGTTGCACACCATAATGATGTTAAAAATTTTATCTACGTATTAGTAACATTAAAAATAGAATTTTACTAGAAAATAAATGATAAACTTATTGTGATGGAAGAATTATAAATTAAAACGGCATATGGTGCTCCAATATAAGGTTGATGGCTCAATCCTTACCATGTACGTAGTATGGCACGTGCTTCGCACGCGGGCTATTTGTGTTATTGTATACGTTGATATTTTGTTTGAGCGCAAATATGTAAACGAAAAGCAATGTTGTTTTTGGAATTTCAAAAAGCATCGAGTAAATTAGTTTAACGAATTTTCTTTATTAATAGTAGAGATATATCTCTATGAGAATTAATATTCAATGTAGAGAAATAAAAATGATAGCCAGAGAATATTTCATTATAGGCTACAAACATAAAACAAATAAAAGACTATGGAGATATAAGAATGATAGCCTAAGAATATTTCATAATAAGCGGTAAACGTAAAACAAATAAAAACATATGAGAAAATAGGAATGATAGCCTCAGACCAAATAAAATGCCATGGAGAAATAAAAATGATGGCGTAAGAATATTTCATCATAGGCTGTAAATATGAAACAAATAAAAGGCTGTGGAGACATAGAAATGATAGCCTTAGAATATTTCATCACGGGCTTTAAACATGAAACAAATAAAGATGCATCCATTATACAATTGTCGGCTATACCTGGTACTTAGCCTGTAATTAGGGTATAATTAGGCAATTATAATTTAGGAAATAAGTAATGCCTAGTAGAATTAGCTAGGATATATATAATTATATATAGAGAGTTTGTAGAATTAGAAATTAGCACTAAATTATTCATCATATTCAGTCTTCTTCCCAAAAATTCAATATGGTATCAGAGCGGGTCAGATTCTGACTCAAAATTTCCACAATAATATCAAAGGCTGTAGATAACAAAAAACTGCATTCAGTTAAACATGTCTCAATCCAAACTAAACTTACGAATATCATACTCAGTGGCAATAGAAATTACATTCCACGATCCAGATCAACAACAATTGGTTTGATAGCAAATGGAAATTAAGCTTTGTTAGTGCAAAAAGGGAAATACCCAAAGCAGCAAAACCAACTGAGCCAACTCCTGAGAGAAAGGAAAAATAGAACAATGGGAAACAACCAAACCAATTAATCATGTCATGGCTACTCGGCACAATGGAACCTCGAATTTCTAATATACTCATGCACTCCATCATATCACAAGTGGTTTGGGACAAAGTCAAGTGAACGTATGGTCAACAAAAAAATTCACTCATATCTTTAACCTTAAACAAGCGCTTGAAAAATTAAACAATACCCAAAGTAATAACGAACTAGTGACTAAAATTATGTCAAAATGGAAAGAGCTCAATGTCTATCTCCCACCAACAACAGACTCAATTAAAACCCAAAAAAGATTCGAACAAGACTTAATTTTTACCTACCTGGGGTCTCTCAATCCAAGCATGAATCGATCAGGTCACAAAGTCTTGGCATCATATGAGATGCCAAGTTTTGATGATATAGTGGCAAGAATTGAGTAAGAGCAGTCCCGACGTGCACTCATGAACCCTCGGCGGTCGATAAATAAAGAGAACGAGGCGTTTATGTAAAATATTCAAAAACCATAGTTTCAGGGACAAGCCAAAGGGAAGGGAGCTTCAAGCACCAAGCTGTGCGACTGCTGCAAGAATGCAGGGAACAACCGCGATGACTATTGGTTCCTCCATCCCCACCTCCGATCAGTCAGAGAGAAGGGTGATAGAGGAGGTAAGTGAGATGGTGCAAAAAGAGAATAAATTTTGTGGTTTTAGCAAAGGAGCAGAGATAGAAGGGAACAGATCTGAATTAGCTCAATGGGCTCAATGAAATAATAGCTTCGCTTCAACAGGATCTTCTACGACTCAAATGGTGCAACTAAATCAAGTGCTAACTTGATTAAACAGCTTATTACAGTAACAAAAATTTAGGTTTTGTACATTCTAACATTATTTTTAACTCATCCAAAATCAACAATAATTTAAAATTGCAAGTATGTGTCAAAATACAAATAGATGGTTAATTGACTCAAGTGCTACTGATCACATGACATGGAATAAAAATAAATTAACCAATATTAAACAAAATAAAGACCCGAAACATGTAATTGTTGCTAATGGAGATAAAATTTAACTTCATGGTTTTGGAACAATAAAGTTTCTTACAGTGAAAAATATTTCATATTTGATAGATTTTAGTTCAAATTTATTATAATTTAGTAAAATAACACATGATCCGAATTGCAATGTTATATTCTTACTGTATAAAGTGGCCTTTCAACATCGAGAATCAGGGAGGAAGTTGGTGGAGGAAGTTCGAAAAACGACCTCTATTATCTTGATAAAAACACCAACAAATGTCATGTGTCATTAAATTTAGTAGATTAGGAAAAATTCATGCATTGGAGATTTGATCATCCATCTGATCAAATTTTCAATAAACTTTTTTGTTACAAATTAGATTTCAAAAATTGATGTGTTTGTAAGTTTTCAAAACAAAAAAATTGTCATTTTCTTTATCTACTAATAAGTCAAAAAAAATGTTTTAGTTTAATTCATTCTAATGTTTGAGATCCAGCCCCTATTGATTCATATAATCACTTTAAATATTTTGTCACATTTATTGATTTCGCACTACTTGGGTTTACCTTTTAAAAGGATAAAATGAAGTTTTTTCATGTTTTTAAGAATTTACCAATTTTATAGGAAATCAATATAATGCAAAAACTAAAAAAAAAATCGATCGAAAAAATCGACATTTACTTGAAGTCGCTAGATCTCTTCATTTTCAAACTAACATTCCAAAATCTTACTAGTTGGATGTTGTGCTAACTACAACTTATCTTGTAAATAAATTGTCAAGTGTCATGCTTAAAAATATGAGTCCCTTAAAGATTCTTAAGAATAGGAAAATAGATCTTGGTCACATAAGAGTTTTCGAGTGTACATGTTTCGTACACATAAAAACATGACAAGCTAGATAAAAATGTTGTTAAAACCATATTTTTGGGATACTCATTCTCAAAAAGGGGTATAAATGTTATGATCCAGAAAATCATAAACTTTATATCTCACGAGTTGTACCATTTTCTAAATATGAACCATATCATCAAACAAGTGAACAAGGGAATACACAAGGTAAATCGGTCATATTGTCTCCATATAATTTCATGTTCCCTAAAGAAATAAATTAAGAACAGGTTGAGCATACAAATGAAGAACAATTTGGCGAAACAAGTGCAATTCCTTCAAGGGGAGAAAAAGAGATAAATGAGTCAAGTAAAGAACTAACTCATGAAGAACCAACTCAAGAGGAAAATGTCGTAAGAAGATCTACAAGACAAACTCAAGCTCCCATCAAATTAAGGGTTATGTATCCAAATATGTGACGCATCCAATACAAGATTTTACTTCATATTATATGATATAACCTTCATATCGAGCCTACCGGAGTAACATCACTAACCAAAAAAGAAACCAACCAGCTTTAGTGAAGACAGTCAAAGCTCAATTTGGCGTTAGGCTATGAATGAAGAACTTCAAGCCTTAGAAAAATTGGCATATGAGATATTATTAATTCACCAAAATCCAAAAAAAAACCGTAGGTTGCAAATGGGTATACAAAATTAAAATACAATAGTGATGGACAATTAAAAGGTACAAAGCTAGGTTAGTGGCCAAGGGATTTGCCCAAACTTATTGTATTGATTACCAAGGGACTTTTGCACCAGTAGCAAAAATGAATACGGTTAAACATTTGCTATAAAGAGCAACCAACTTAGGATGGAATTTGTCTCAAATGGATGTAAAAAATTCATTCCTTCAAGGAAATTTAGAAGAGGAAGTCTATATGACTCCTCCTCCAGGCCACAAAAGTGAGTCACATTCATCACTGGTATGTACATTAAAAAGGCGATTTACGGTGTAAAAGCAATCTCCAAGGGTATGGTATGCTAAGCTTTTCTCTTTTAAAGACTAATTTTTTTAAAAGTACCACTGATTCCTCTATGTTCATCAAACACTCACATAACATCACTACTATTATTCTAGTTTACATAGATGACATTATTATCGCTTGAATTAATAATAAAAATTAAAAGGGTTAAACAATATTTGTAAGATGAATTTATTTATCCTGCCTTTTGGTAAGGCCGTGACACCAAGGACTTGACTAAATACTGAAGACAATCCGCCTCGGAGATCAGTTATCTATAGGTACATGATGGATACAGGAAAACTTGATCCAAGTTCGGATCGAGCTACAATTAGCATGGTATGAGAAGCAAAGCTATGAAAGGCGACATTCTAAATTTCAGGTCCATCGGAGTTTGTATGCTCGAGTTATGAATCGATCAAGATCCATGTGAGACATGTCCATTTCGTATCCATCCATCATTTCGTATCCATCACCATCGGTACGAAGTGAGCGTAACTCCATCACTCAGCATCCATCATTCGTATCCATAAGATTCGACCCTATATCAATAGACTTCAACACTCCCTGGATCAATCACATTTCATTCAACCAACGGTTGCATGTTTCGTGTCGATTGTCTGATTGGTACGAAGGACAGGACCTACGATCGATACGAAAACAAAGGCAAAGTATCGTTAGGGGAAGTGAAGTATAGAATAGATATGAAACGAAGAAGTCAACCCAAAAGAAGCGTTCCTTATGCATGAATTATGGACCTCCACAAAGCAAGCGTGCCATGTCATCGATACGAAGATGATCGATACGAAATATATCGATATGAAGGCCTTAGCCTGTCTATGTTTGCAAATTTGATTGATCATATCTCTCAAACCCCAAATTCAAATGCCATGAAATTTTCACAAAATCTTGCATATCAACTCAAGAGCCTCCATGATCGATCAGCTCAAATGGAGCCATTCTTGATCGATACGAAACCAATAAGGATCGATTAGGGATCGATCCCAAACGACTCCAGATCGATTGTGTGGGCCCACCTACGCATGAGAAAGGGTATTTCGAAATTCAGGGCAGATATTTCCAGCTCTATGCCTATAAATAGCACCTCCACTACAGCTAAAAAAGGTCATTTTGATGATGCTGCTCTGCTAAAATTCCATTAAAACTCCATTGTAACTCGAGAGTTAGCTATTGTATTATTGTAATTCAGTTTATAATCAGCACTAAACAGCGAATCTTTCAAAGTCGACGTTGGCTATAGCGCGGAACCGCTATAAATTCTTGTCTTCTTTTACAAATGTTCATATTTCTTGGTGTGATTGTTAGATTAGCCTCATTTTTCATTTTATTTCTTCATTCTAATCTTTTCAGTTACATTCGAAGAGTGTTGTACCCATTTTTGATACAAACACTTTGGTACTTTCACTAAGAAAACTCCGCTTCTCTCTAATTCTATGGATCCACTGCCGTTGTTGGATTGCTAAAATCTAAGGAGGAGATCCAGATCCATCTTCCATAGGTTCTTTCTATTCTATTCAGATTGTTCCAGATCTAAGAAGAACTACATTCAACATGGTGCGCACTACCAGAACCTCTTCCAATGCAGCTGATCCAAAAGGAAGGGATAGGCGAAATCCCATACACCTGACCACAGCAGGCCAAACATCAGTTGGAGTTCTAGATCCACTTGGTCCAGTAACGAATGAGGAATTTTAGATCCTTATGCAGGAGCTCACTTAAAGCCGTCAAGAGCTCACCCAACAGATTTGTGCCAACACGGAACTTGTGAACCGGCAGAATGAAGAAATGTGAGGGAGATCTAGAAGGGAACATGCCTATTATTCCTTGTCTGAAATCTCAACGTCATCTGACTTCAATCACAGACCAACACTTCGCCGATTATATGGGAATCACGCGGAAGCCTTCGGGCACCCGTATGCTGCGAATCTCGAACAGGCCGGGATAGGCCTTTCCATAGGGCATCAAGCTACGCCCTCCTCCCTAGGAGGAAGACTTCCTTACAACACTACTCATGACCATGCAGCAGCTGCTGCTATAGCTCTGGATGCCTAGATCCAGAACCAACCAGATCCAACTCCTCGTCACCTCATTCATGCTCAGCATCCTTACTTCCTTGAAGCCCAGTAGCCAAGGAGGCATGGAATAGACTTTAGACAGCGACCGGACCATCCTCGTGACATGGAACCTGACCATGCCTTGGCCCCAAATCCCTAGATGTCTGATATTCCAACCATGAAACGCCAGATGATTAGAGAAAGTCAAGGCCTCAAAAATGATGATTGGGGAATTTCTAAAAGTCACACCCCGTTCACTAATGATATTCTCTATGCGGAGCCACCATGTCGGTTCTGGATGCCGACCTTGTCGATGTATTAAGGAAATTCGAATCCCAAACAACATATTCTAAAATATGAATGACTTATGAATGCTGCCCGAACTGATGATACTTTTAAGTGTAGAAGCTTCCCTATCTCCTTGGGAGGCATTGTAACTATGTGGTTCACCCATCTACCATCCAAATCCATCTCATGTTTTGACTAGTTAGCTCCTAAGTTTGTTGAGCTGTTCTGTATGCATGCTGCAAGATCGAAGGATGTTAATACCTTATCTAGTGTAACTTAAGCTCCAGGAGAGACTCTAAGGCATTATCTGGAAAGGTTTCATGCTGCTTGTGTCATAGTTAACAATCCCAACGACAACTTTATTATGATGGCATTGACTAAAGGGATCGATCCTGATTTCGAATTTGGTGATTGGTTGGCCTGGAAATCCCTCGCTTTGTTGGACCATTTCTATGCAAAGGTAGCCTAGTTTTTGTGGAGAGAAGATGCTAGATGATATAAGAAGCAGGACATCGTGGAGCCCAGTAATGAAGGTATCCAAGGGTAAAATTGCAGTGAAGCAGATAGGGGAGAGCTCTGGTAAGTACAGTTGAATATTCAGAATAAGTAAAGTTAGAAGAAGGGTGATGGAGGTCAAGGAAAGAAGAGAGACCCTCATCGTGGGAGACCCAAAGCTCCTATGTTTGATCAATATACTCCTCTGAACACATCAATAAAGAATGTTTATCTTCAAACCCGTAATACATGGCAGTTCAAGAAGTCACCTCTGAAACTGTCATAATAGAAGCAGGTTCAGACCGAAAAGTTTTATAGATTACATGACTGTTGCGGCCATAACACCAATGAATGTCGTCATCTGCATGACATTATTGAAAATTTGATTAGAGAAAGAAAGTTAGAGAAGTTTGTCTGGGATCCGTAGGATGGCAGAGCGGGCCCATCCAATCCTAATCAGAGCCAAGGCCAGGCTAGGCCTGAAGAACCCACACGTATTGGTGGGAGGTTGGTGATTAATACTGTGAGTGGCGGTCCTCATCAAATTAATTGGAGATGGAAGGAAATGGAGTCATATGCTAGTTTGATTAGGCATGTGGACTTCGAATGTTATAGTGGTACCGACGAAGGGGCCCGGCAAAGCAACAGAGGGGATGACAGACGACATCGTTTTCAGAAATCGTGATACCGACAGAGTAGAGGCCTCCACTATTGATCCGTTGGTTATTTATTCCCATATAGGTCCTGCTTGGCTAAAGAGGATCTTAGTCGATAGTGGAAGTTCTGTGAACATACTTTTTAAACGTTCTTATGACCAAATGATGATGGAAGCAAAGGATCTGAAACCGTGCCAGTCACGTATACATGGTCTCAATGATAGTGCAACCATACTGGCTGGGATGGTGGAATTACTTGTTAAGTTGGGTATTAGTGATCACCAGAGAGTGCGGATGTTGTAGTTTGTTTTGTTGGATATTCATTCTCCTTATAATGCTTTCCAGGGCCGATCGGCCCTTGTGGAGTTCAGGACAGCGATTGCCCTATGGTGTTTCACTCCGAAATTCCCCATTGATAATGGAGTCGGGGTAGTACATGGTGATTGGGTAGCTAGACATGCCTATTATGTTGCGGAATAGCGAGATCTACAACGAAAGGAGAAAGGTAAGGGCGTGGAGGAATCCTCTGCGTCCGCTCTATGGAGAATTGAAAACTGACGCCTGAGCCGAGACTCAGGTGCCATGACAGTTTCTCAGAGATCTTGATCCTAGAGACAATGATGATGAAGGGAAAGTCAGAGAATACCAGGCTTCCCCAGCAGAGTTGACAATTGATGTCATAGTCAATGATGACGGTGATCCTAGAGTGGTAAAAATTGGATCTCAATTCAGCCCTTAGGTAGGACAGAAACTGGTTGATTTTCTCCAGGAAAACCTCGACGTGCTTTCCTGGACTCATTCAGACATGTATGGGATCGCGTCGAATATCGTGAGCCATGCACTAAATGTCGACCCGGGGCACGTCCCGGTGAAACAAAAAAGGCGCAGTATAGATCCAGAGAGATCTGCCGCCTTAAAGGAAGAAGTGGATAAACTCAAAACTAATGGGTTTATTCGTGATGCTTTATAATGAGAATGAATATCGAATCCAGTACTTGTCAAAAAGTCGAATGGAAAATAGCGGACATGTGTGGACTATTCAGATCTGAACAAAGCCTTCCCCAAAGACAGTTCCCCGCTTCCCAGGATCGATCAGTTGGTGATTCAACAGCCGACATGAGCTCTTAGCTTTCATGAATGCATACTCCGACTATAATCAAATCATAATGCACCTTCTTATCCAGGATCACACTAGCTTTATCATTGATTTGGGACTTTATTATTACAAAGTGATACTGTTTGGATGCACAAACGCAGTAGCAACTTATCAAATGCTCGTAAACCAGATGTTTGGAAATCGGATCGGGAAGGCTATAGAGGTGTATATAGACGATATGCTTGTGAAATTGTGGTTATCCAACGACCACATTGGTGTTCTGGAGGCAATGTTCAACATGTCCGATGGTACAGAACGAGAATCCGTTGAAGTGTCATTTCCGAGTCGCATTTGGGAAGTTCCTTGGGTATATTATCAACGGCGGAGAAATTGAAGCCAATCCTGAAAAGATCTGGGTGATTCGAAATCCCAAAACTCTCAAGACCCTAAAGCAGGTGTAAAGACTTAATGGGAAGATGTCATCATTGAGCAGGTTCATTTCCCGATCCACGGACAAGTGCATTTCCTTCTTCGATCTGATTGGAAAAGGAAAGCGAAATTTCGAGTGGACGGAGGAATGCGAGGATGCATTCTGAGCACTAGTACAACATTTGGCAACACCTCCTATTTTGTCGAAGCTTGATCACGAGAATTTGTATGTCTATCTGACAGGTTTGGCAAATGCAATCAGTGCCACGCTAGTTTGAGAAGAGGACCGAATCCAACAACCGGTCCATTATATCAGCAAAAGATCGATGGGGCAGAAAGAAGCCATCCGAAGATAGAGAAGCTGGCTTATTGTCTTATTATAGCCTTGAGAAAGCTTAGCTCATATTTCCAAGCGCATCCGATCACTGTTTACACCGACCAGCCATTCCGACAGATCCTAACATGACATGAGATGTTTAGTAGGTCGCTCAAGTGGAACATTGAGATGATTCATTTTGATATCACTTATACACCTAGAAGAGCTATTCGAGGATAAGTTCTAGTAGATTTCATAGCTAAGTTCACCATACCGGAGGACTATCCCGAAACCAGTGAATCTCCCAACAATACATGGAAGTTATACACTGATGGCGCATCAAAATGACTGGTGCTCAGGCACTAGAGTGATGCTCGAAACCCCATAAGACCGATTTGTATGCTATCCTTTGAAATTTGACTTCCGTGCAATTAACCACGAAGCTGAGTACGAAGCCTTACTCGTTGGACTAAGCTTTCCAAGGATTTTAGAGTCGTTGATATGGAAATTTACTGCGATTCAAAACTAGTGGTGTGCCAGGTTCAAGAAGAGTATCAAGCCAGAGATCAAAGGTTGACCTCCTTCCTTATGTGGGTCCAAGAAGTGTTGAACCGGTTTAACTATTATACTATTCATTGTATACCTCGAGAGCATAATCAAAAGGCCGATTCTTTATCAAAACTTGCCAGCACTAACAACGCAGAGCGGATGGGACTCGTCCCTATGGAGACACTTATTACTCTAAGTATTGAACAAGTTGAGGCAGAATGAGTTCATAAGGTCACACCCGAGAGAGGGTCATGGATGAATCTAATCAGAAACTATCTTGAGCATAAAGCATTACTCGAGCGCAGGACTGAGAAAAGATAGGTTCTTCGAAAGGTTTATTATCAAGGATGGGAACTTGTACATAAGGGGATTTTCTGTTCCTCTACTTTATTGTATCGCCCACAATGAAATCAAGTGAGTATTGCAGGAAGTGCATGAAGGAGAGTGTGGTGATCACACTAGGGAGCAAGCCCTTATGAAGAAGATACCTAGATACGGGTATTACTGACCAACCATAAATCGAGACGCGTCGGATTACATAGAGGTGTGATAGGTGCCAAAAGCATGCCAGAATTTCGAGAGCCCTACAAACCGAGATCACCGAAATAGTGAGCCCATGGTCGTTTTCCACATGGGGTATTGATGTAATAGGGTCCTTGCCTCTAGCTAAGGGTGGTGCGAAGTACGCCATTGTTGCGATTGACTGCCTTACTAAATGGGCGGAAGCTGAGCCCCTTGCCACTGTCACAACGAAAAAAGTAATCAACTTTGTTGTGCGCAACATCATCTGCCACTTCGGCCTCCCATAAACAATTGTAACTGACAATGGGGCCTAATTTGATAGTGCCGAGTTTAAGAATTTCTTCCAACGCTATCGCATCCAGAAGAAGTTCTCGGCGGTAGCTCACCCTCAAGCGAATGGACAAGTTGAAGCTGTCAAAAAAGTCATCAATTCCATCTTGAAGAAATGACTAGAGAAGGCTGGAGGTAAGTAGGTCGATGTACTTCCCATGGCCTTATGAGCATATCGGACACCTACAATTCCGCGATCGGCCACACTTCGTTCGCACTTTCTTACGACTTTGCAGCCGTTATTATAGTTGAGCTAGGGGTACCTTCTCACCGTGTGACCTATTATGATCCAAAGACGAATGCCATCCTACTTGCAGAATCTTTGGATTTATTAGATGAGAAGCATGAAGAGGCTAATTTGAGGGCAACCGCACATCGCAACCTAGTCGCCCGATTATACAATGCCAAGATTCAGCCAAGGACTTTTGAATTTGGCGATCTCACACTTAAGCAGGTCTGATTTCCTTTAGTCTGCTTTCCTTTTCAAGTTTGTTTATTCAATTCGAGAATTTGTATTTGTAATAAAGAAACTGATTTTACCATGATTTCTTATTTCAGCAATAAAGCGCAGACCCACAAATCCAAGTTAGATGCATCATGCAACCGCCATGATGTACGAAGAGCTGAGTTCCATCTTACGGTGGGACTCATTCGAATAGAGAGTAATTATGACCCGATCGGTCACTTGCTAGATGAAATCCCGACCTCGGGGGGTAAAAAAAAAATCAATCAAAAGATAATTGGTACACGACAACCCTACAACAAACTCCAGCTCCTAGAGCACGAGCTGAAGTGCATACTCCAAAATTAGGACGTGAATAGACCGTCCAAGCTCGAGGAGGATGGATCCGTCCATCCACAACCTTCCTTATTTCCAAAGCTTGAGGAGGATGGATCCTTCCATTCACAACCTCGCTTATTTCCAAAGATAGAGGAGAATGGATTCGTCCGTCCACGACCTCGCTTATTTTCAAAGCTCAAGGAGGATGGGTCCATCTATAACGACCCGTAATTTTAACGCCTTGAAAATGAGATATTTAATTATTTTAAATGTTTAAATGTAGAATTTTCAAACTTAAACAATCATGTTTTATATGATAAATAAGAATGGTAAACTTATTTTTAAAGATTTTGGTTTCCCATTATAAAATTGACAAAAGTCGGATTCCGATAAAGTATGATAAATATTCGAGAAATTTGTTTAAAGGATAAATTATCCCTTTTAAATATATATATAATCGATATCAAACTCGTTTGATAATAATAGTAATTTAATTTATAATGGTTTGATAAATATATAAAACTTGTTTTATAAAATTGACAAATTTCGTCACATATCGATAAATCGATGTCGTATTCTTACAAATAGATTTGGATATTGATTTACATTATTCTATAAGTCAAATATTTTTATTTTAGTTATTTAAATATAATAAGAAATTTATTTTGAAGTTTGGTTTACATGAATAAATAGTTTAACAAAAACGTCAAAATGTGACTGGAAAATGTTTTGTTGAAAATCAACATTTTATTCAAAATAAGTTGCCGCAACATTATCGCATCTTTGTTAACATGTTTTAACATATGTATTACATATTCTAATAACTAAACATGTTTACTTTTACTAAATATATTTAGAAAACTTCTAGAACATCATTAAGAAAAGTAAGCAAGTTATTTCTTATTTAAAGTTCAATAAAACCATTGCTAAGTTGAAAGGAACTTTAAGTGTTGAAAACCCTTGTTGACTGTTTGTTTACTTTATTTACTGAAAAAATGGTTTGATTTCCTTGCTCAATATTATGTTTGGATGGTTAATTAAGTAACTGAAAATTTAGAAGATAAATACTTAATGGGATATGCAGAAACGACTAGTACATGTGTTTCATCTGTGAGATCCATGGACACTTAGGTGAGGGACGGAACATGTCGAAGGGAAAGCCCAGATGCTCCAAAATAAATATCAAACCGTTTTACCCAAGATAAAATAAAGTGTTATAAATATTTGAAAAAATGGAGCATTGATTATTATTTAATTATTATTGACTTTGCTCCACAGTTTATGAGCAATTAATTATCCATATGCATGGGCTGGGTAGAAAATAATTGTAGGCTAACACCGTGTGATTTATTTCACGATTTGACTATAAGGTGTTTAGCTGTAATATTTGATTCACTTCAATTTAATGAATTGTTTTGAAAATTGGTTTTCAAATGGAAATGTTATGAATTATTTTCCCTTTAAAAGAAGTAGAAATGTTTGGCGATGAACATTTTGAAGTTATATCATTTAAAAGTGATTTACATAAGTATGGTTTTATAAAAATGTTTTATAAAATGGAAAGAATTTCGAGGACTCTTAGAGGGCCCTCGGAAAAGGTCGGTAACGACTGGAGGATAATATATTCGGTATCATCTAGTTATAGAGGTGGGCCAGTCTTGTGTTAGTAGAGGATCTTCTGTGATGGTCCTCCATACATTCCTCTAGAGATGTACTGCCGAAAGGTAGTCCCTTCACCTGGTCATTTGTATGAAAATCCAAACTCCACTACGTACCTACCATTTTATTTATAGAGCCTATTATGTTGGAATTTAATAATGGTAACAATTTCGGCTATTTTTATTATTATTTGTATACTAGACACTGGTATAATATAACATGAATTTGATATGAAATGTTTTAGTTATCATAAGGTAAAAACATATCCGTGTTTATGTCTGGGCGTGTCTTACGAGATACTTTTTTTGAAAGAAAATTTTTAGTAATTTAATAAATTCAGTTGATTGTGTTTCTCAGCTGGTTTACCAGACTGATCCGAGCGTTCTTCCCTTTCAATGGGGTCAGACCAAGTATATTTACAGGTTTAGATTTGGTGCTTTTGGAGCTTCAGTAGAAGAGCTGGAGATCTTCATTTTTTTATACACATATCTGTTTATTATCCACTACTCAGTTGTTGTATATCATCAGCAATTGTGATGACAAGTTATTATAACTGTTCAGGCTGATAACTATTGATTGACTGTTGTACTCTGATTTATGTATGTATATACAGTTTTTGTTTGGTAAAGATCATTGATATGATATTATATGTTTTCCGCTGCGATGTAAGATTCTGTATTGTTCTATTTGGTTCTCTCTTTCTTCTCTTCTCTTCTTCTCTCTTCTTTTCTTTCTCTTCACTTTCCATCAGTCTGTGCTTTTTGGATCAGACATGTGTGTTTTATTGTCAATTCAAAGGGTACGGAATTGCAGGTCGTCACACGTGGTATCAGAGCTTAGGTTTTGCATATTCCTAAGCTTTGATGTGTACTCAGTATAGATAGGGAAAGTAGCACCTAGATTGAGTTTAAGTATATCATATATATGAGCGTGTATTTGTTAGTGAATATAAAAATGATTTATATTGTGTTTAATTATTGGTTGAGCTGTTTGTGAATTCTGGTCGGTATATGGGATGCCATGTTATCAATAGGGATTTCTAAACACTTAAACGAGGCAAGTCGACATAGTATCGTTTTGAATTGGGTAAATGAAATAATTTTACCTCTATTATATTTTATATATAAAGGAAACAATTTTTAAGAATTATTAAAGTATATATAAATTGATTGTTTGGTTGTTGAAAATGTAAAAATATACAGGTTAATTAAAAATCTGTTTGAATAATCTAAATAAAAACAATAATTGTTAAAGAATAAATTATATAGCATATGAATTATAAAGTATGGAATTATAATTAATATGATTTACAATTGTGAAATAACCTTATACATAAGAAGTGAAACTACATGAGTATATTTATAAATATGAGTTATAAATAAAAAAGTATTTAACTAAGAATTTGAGAATCTGAATTCCGTTGATTTTGACAGTTATTTTTCAAAGTAAGAAGATATTATATTGTTATAAATCTAAGTAAGATAAATGAATTGGAAATGATTTTATAAATGTGATTTGTAAATAAAAAGGAATTTTGAAAGAACATAAAGCATTGAATTCACTACTATTGCTAGGATATAATACGGATGATGACTGCAGCATCATCAGTATCATTTTTGAGTTTCTCTCTGATGAATTTGCTACTAATAGTAAATTGAAATTTAAATTTTGTTCTGATAAACAAATTTGAATTTGAAATCCAAGTTGAAACTGATAAATATAAGTAGAAGGAGTTTTGGACTTATAATATGAAATAAAAGAAATTTTAACTTTAGTGAAGTTAAATAAATGTGAGTTAGTATAATAAATATATGATTTGAAATTTAACTAAAAAAAGTTAAATAAATTAAATTGGATTAGATAAGTCATTGAATGAAAATTAAACTTTTAAGTGATTATATAATATGAATTGGGAAGTTCAAATAATTAAGTTGTATAACTTAGAAAGTGAGAACATGTAAGTAAAACCAAATATAAAAATGGTTAAACAATTTTGTTAAGAAAAAAAAATATGAATTTGAATAGTGATATGAATTTAACTTAAGTAAAAGTTAAATAAAATAGAATTTGAATTAAATTAGAAGTAAGCTTAAGTTGTATAGTGAAAGTAAATGTAAGATGAAAATGAAACGCAACATAACTTAAGTAATGTTGAATCAAGTTGATTTTGATAAATAAAATGAATATGCAAAGTAAAGTTGAATAGTAAGAAGTTAATGAACTAAAGTAGTTAAAGAATACGAATTTGAGTTATATAATGTAATTCAACTTTAGTTGTAAAATGAATTAGCAATCAAATTAATGAATGGATTTGAACACTTAAAGAAGTTATTATAAGAAATTTAAATAAATGATTTCGGGAAAGTAAAACATTTAAGTGATTTTGGTAATCCGGTTTGAATTGTTTGAAAAAGTTAATGGATTTTGTGACTTTTTCTTACTTGGTAATTTCGACAACGAAATTCTTTAAGGAGGGGAGAATTAACGATCTGTAATTTTAACACCTTGAAAATGAGATATTTAATTATTTTAAATATTCAAATGTAGAATTCTTAAACTTAAACAATCGTATTTTATGTGATAAATAAGAATGGTAAACTTATTTTTGATATTAAATAAAGATTTTGGTTTCCCATTGTAAAATTGACAAAAGTCGGATTCCGATAAAATTGGATAAATATCCGAGAAATTTGTTTAAAGGATAAATAATTCCTTTATATATATATATATAATCGATATCAAACTCGTTTGATAATAATAGTAATTTAATTTATAACGGCATGATAAATATATAAAACTGGTTTTACAAATTGACAAATTTCATCGCATATCGATAAATCGATGTCGTATACAAATAGATTTGGATATTGATTTATATTATTTTATAAGTCAAATATACTTATTTTAGTTATTTAAATATAATAATAAATTTATTTTGAAGTTTGGTTTACATGAATAAATAGTTTAACAAAAGCGTCAAAATGTGATCGGAAAACGTTTTGTCGAAAATCAACGTTTTATTCAAAATAAGTTGCCGCAACATTATCGCACCTTTGTTAACATGTTTTAACATATGTATTACATATTCTAATAACTAAACATGTTTACTTTTACTAAATATAATTAAAAAACTTCTAGAACATCATTAGTAAAAGTAAGTAAGAATTAACAAAAGTAAGTAAGTTTGAGAAAGTCAAAAGTAAACATCAAATCCAAATCACATCAAAATCCAACAAAATGATTACTTTTCTTTACTTAATCTTCAAGTGGCTAAGACATAAAATAAGGATGTGAAAGATGATGTTAAGTATTGAAAAAAGTGGAGTTTGCTTTAGGTTGAAGTAAGTTTAGTTTGGTAATTTGGTAAGAGGTTACTTTGGTAAATTACTACTTCTTTCTTTTTCTATAAATACCCACCTCATTCTTCACTTTCATTCACATTTTCTTCTTCATCTTTTCTCAATATTCTTCCTCTCCTCTTTGATGGCTCCCATGTCGTATAAATTTTTTTTAAAGAAATAATGTCAAAATATTTACAAAATATTCAAATAAAACCGATATCCATTCTCTTCAAATCAAACTCCTCTTTTCTCCATATTTTACCTCTTCTTCTCTCGGACGTAACTTCTTCAAGACCGAACCATAATACGAAATTCTTTCTTTTAAATCATATATTTTTCCAATGGATAAAACTTTCATGGTTACCAATTTGTCTCATTATAAAATTAACCATGTCAAAAATCTACTTATTTCCAGTGCATTCTCTGGCCTAGTTTTTAAGGCAGAGAATAAGCCATTTTGTTTTGATCATAACTTGATCATAACGGATCCAAATTTAGAAATTCATTTTTTAAACCATATGAAATTCCAGCGGCTGCAACTTTTATATTGATCACTTTTTCCAGTTTTGAGGTTTTCTATACCTGAAACTCAATTCTTTGAAGTACATTTTCAGGCTATATATTTGAATCCGAGAATAGCACTTTTTCTTTTGACCATATCTTCCTCCAAACTAATCAAAATCAGGTGATTATTTTTTTTATTTAAGAGAAAAGAATTTTCAACAACTTTTCAGTTAACAAGTTTTTCAAATTTTAAGAGTAAAAGAGTCATAAACAAGAGAGAAGATGACCTATTTTTCAGATCGAATTTTGAGAATTCAAGTTCAAAGCTCTACCACTTCTTCTCTGTGCTTTCGTACAATCTCCATTTCAAAACTTCGTCAAGCATTAGGAAGGAGGAATTAAGGCTTGTTTTCATTTGGTTTTCAACCATGGTAGGAAGTATGCGTAAGATCTTAAAGTTCCTTGCCTTAAAGTTTGATGGAGTGGAATCCAGTGTGAGTACAACTCATTCTTTCTGACTCATTGATATTTTTATACAGGTGAGAATAAATTTATTTTATGCTGATTGATGATTGTTTGGATGTATATGACATATTATCTATATATTGATGGATATATTCCTGCCTATTGGAGCAGATAAGACCCTATACGTTCCCTTGTGTGAGCGGATGACCTTTTGTGCGCGCGTTTGCCTAGAAGCGGACATTGTACACATATTCTCATATATATATTTGTTGCAGGTAACAAGTTGGAGGGATCCAATTGGATTCCTCAACATTATTGGTTTTATTTACAAATATTGATGTATATGCTGTTGTCATGTGATATATGATGTTTTGGTTGCCACGGTTGATGTATTTAGTGCCGTTGCAACATTGGGCCATATTTTGGAATTTGAAAAATGTTAAAGCGATGATTTCAAACTATAAAGGATTTCAAAGTGATTTTGAAAATAGATGTTCTATTAATTTTTTAATTATTAAGTAATGGATTTATTTTAAAGAAAGAAAAGTTATAATTTTCATGTTATAAAAATTATGATTTTTGAAGTTATATAAGTTTTAATAACGATTTGTAAATTATTGAAAGAATAAGTTTATTTAAATGGAAACAAAATATGATATATTTTTTTGAAATATGGAGTTAACTATTTTGTAAATAGTTTAAATTGAGATTTCGAAATTATTATAAATGGTTTATATATAAGATTTATAAAATTGATATTTTATAAATCAAAATGATGGAATTATAAAGGAGTTTTATATTTGTTAAAATGAAGTTATAAATGGATCTTATAAGTGAATAAGATTTATTAATTGATGAAGTTATAAAATGAATGAATTTGTAAATACAAGAATTATAAGTGAATTAACTTATAATTTGGATTTTGGAATATAAATAAGATAAATGAGTTTGGTTAATAAAGGGATTTTATAAATAGAAGTTTTTACAATATATAAATGAAATTTACAAACATTGTTTTATAAATTCGAAATAAATTGAACTTCATAAGTCAAATACGAAAGTTTATTAAAGGGATTATATTCACAATTTTGGACAATGAATAATCTTTTAAATTAAATAGATGTTTTGAAAGTGATATTTTTAAATGAAGTTAAATGGTTTGAAGATGTTTTAAAATGTGTTAAATATCGAATACATAGATTTCAACATTCATTGTTGAAATAGACGTTTTCGAGAAATAAGGAAATGATGGACTATAACATTGTTGTTATACTAAATGATTTTTGAAAGAAAATGTTTTGTATAGTATATGGGATTTGTATATCTATCTAATTATCGAATCCCTATACTAATGATTTTGGGTTGTCGTAACGATGTTTTACGCAACATTCGTTTTGACCTGAATAAATGTGTTTTAAAGAGAATGTTTTCCTTAAAGAATAACAATATATACTTAATCGTGATTTAAGTACACGTAATATTTTCTAAGTATTGAGAATAAATTGATTTGTAAATTACTTAGTATTAAATAAGTATATGGAAATGTTTTCCAATATAAAAGTTGAAATTGTTTGAGACTATATTTTTTTAAAGATAGTTTGAAGTGATTATTTGGCAAGTGATTTAATTAATAAAGGATTAATTAAAAGGGCCTAGTGATTGTATATGGTGCTAAATATTTATTTGTTTGCTTTGACAGTTAAATAACCAACTATCAAATTTGGCCATTTTAGTTTCTCGACTTGATGTGGGAACTATTTAGTCGTACATTAAGTACGTAGCCTTCAGTGTATGCTTGATTATCATTTTTGTTGAGGATATTGATTCGTATAGTGCGGAGTATTACTACAATCCATCGAGCTTCCTTTTTGGCCGAAGGATAGCAAGTTGAAAGTTGGAGACGTGATAAGTCTATGAGACTTAGTTTCTGTATGAGGTTGAGAAACGCATTTGCGTTGTTGGTGCGAAGAGACCAAGATCGGTTTATCCGAAAACCACTTCGGACCAACATTTATGCAATGATTGTGCAAGTTGGCTGTGATGATATTGATATTTAGGATTTTCATAGTGGATGACTGTTTGTTGATCGTTTAGGGTTAAAATCCCAATATACATCCAGTAGCAGTAGTCTCTTTGTTATGAAATATCCAATGTAAGGACTATTCGCTACTAATCCTAGGGATTTCTCAACAGGATATGATAGGAAAGTACCTTCGGTTTGTCCTATTCCTGGACAACTTGTATGGACCTTTGTCTGACATTGCATTTCTAAAGATTACGTACATTGGTTTTACAAATGTACATCAGTAGTGATGGAGAAGGCAACTTCTCTTAGCTTAACACCCTTCTTGAGATGTATGAGCTCAAGAGTTATATTTTTGGAGGCGACAATTAGTAGTAAATGGAAATGGCCGTGTGGCATTCAAAGTGATATGATATGTGATATGTGAAAGGTAATTGTTACCTCCGGCCTCATCAACCAGAAATGACCAAAATAAGGTTAGATGTGACAAGGCTAATTGGGTCGCTTCCAAGTAGAATATGATCATCCTCTTCTAGATATATCTTTACATGCTATGACGACATGTATCTAATTATTGTTCTTTGTATGCTCAGATGTCCCTCGGAAAAGGTCGGTAACGACCAGAGGATGATATATACGATATCATCCAATTATAGAGGTGGGCCAGTCTTGTATTGGTAGAGGATCCTTTGTGATGGTCCTCGGTACATTTCTCTAGAGATGTACTGCCAAAAGTTAGTCCCTTTACCTGGTCATTTATATGAAAATCCAAACTCCACTACGTACCTGCCATTTTATTTGTAGAGCCTAGTATGCCGAAATTTAATAATGGTAATAATTTCAGCTATTTTGATAATTATTTGTATACTAGACACTGGTATAATATAACATGAATTTGATATGAAATGTTTTAGTTATCATAAGGTAAAAACATGTCTATGTTTATGTGTGGGCATGTCTTATGAGATACTTTTGTTTTGAGAGGAAAAGTTTGGTAATTTAATGAATTCAGTTGATTGTGTTTCTCACGCTGGTTTACCAGACTGATACGGGCATTCTTCCCTTTCAATGGTCGGGTCAGACCAAGTATATTTATAGGTTCAGATTTGGTGCTTTTGGAGCTTCAGCAGGAGAGCAGGAGATCTTCATTTTTGTATACATGTATCTGTTTATTATCCACTGCTTAGTTGTTGTATATTATCGGCAATTGTGAGGACAAGTTATTATAACAATTCAGGCTGATAACTATTGATTGATTGTTGTACTTTGATTTATGTATGTATATACAGTTTCTGTTTGGTAAAGTTCATTGATACGATATTATATGTTTTCCGCTGCGATGTGATATTCTGTATTATTCTGTTTGGTTCTCTTTTCTCTCATTCTTCTCTTCTCTTCTTCTCTCTTCTTTTCTTTCTCTTGACTTTCCATCCGTCTGTGTCTTTTGGGTCGGACATATGTGGTTTATTGTCGATTCAAAGGGTACGAATTTGCGGGTCATCATACCATTCATCCATGACCTCACTCATTTTCAAATTTCGAGGAGGGTGGACCCGTTCACCCACAACCTCGCTTTCTTTATTCAAGCTCGAAGAAAATGGATCCTTCCATCTACGACTTCACTTACCGGATCAAGGAGGATGTGATCCGACCATCCATAACCTTGATCAACTCCTTATTCCTAGAGTGCGAATAAGATCCTAATACTTAAAAGGGTGCGATTGACCACCCATAAAAAAACTTATGTCCCCGAAGTATGGGTATGATTCTAAACAATAAGAGAGCATGATCGACCGCCGGCATATAAGTCTAAATCCTCAGAGTGTGGATGCAAACAGTCGAAAGTGAGCGAGTGTGATTCGACCGCTCAAATTCATGTCACTTTAGCTTTGTTCCGGCTAAGTTAAATCAAAGTCGGTGAAGGTAGAGGACGACCGCCAACTGACTACTTCAATTCTCCCCAGAACTGGGGTCATAACTCGAGTTCCAGCCGCTGATCGAGATAGCGTAACATTGGAACTCGACACAACGTTTGGTTACGACGCTAGGCCAAGACCTCAGAACTTAAAGACCGGACTCAAGTTCAACTTGGAGACTAAAGCTTCATGAGTACGTTGAATGAAAACGTGAGTGCTAAAGTACTTAAACAAATAAACACAAAGTTATTCCAGAAACAAAGGAGAAATTTTATTCACACTATTCTTTGAGAAAGGAAGTACAAATTCTGTTCAAAGAATTCCTATAATCGGGGCACCAAGCCCGCGTCTATACATGGCCTATGAAATGGAAAAGAGAAACTTTAAAACAACCCACAGTTCCGTACCCCTTGAGTCGACACTATTCTCCATCAATCAACTCAAGACGAACGGAAATATGAACCGTTAGGTTAAAGAAGAAGAGGTAGAAGAAGAAAGTAGAAAACAACATCAGAATGTAACCATCGCAGCGGAATAAAATATAACAGATAATAACAGATCTTTACACAAAAGAAACTGTATCTGTTATATATATATACACACATCATCAGAGTACAACAACATCAATAACATAAAACTGGACAGTCATATAAACTTATCCTCAAACTGAATACACAACGGAAAAATAATCAAGTACGAAAGTACGTATCGCCATCCAGCTCGTCTCTTGAGCTCCACAGCATCATATCATGTATTCTATAATACTCAGTCTGACCCGAGCATTATAGTTAAATAACACCTGAGTCGGTCTAGAATACCAGCATGAGAAAACCACACTCAAATTGATTATTAAAGTTTCAAAATCCTTTGAAAACAAAAGCATCTCGTAAGACCACGCCACAAATAAACATGTCAGGTTTTTACCTTACAATAAGTAAAACACTTTTTATCAAAATCCTCTGATATTATAATAGTGTCTATAGAAAATAAAATAGAATCTAGCTGAAATGCTTGCATCTCACGTTTCAGCAATAGTTGGGCACAATCAAAACCGTACGGGCGCGTAGGGAAAATGGATTTCCAACTAATGACTAGACACTGGGGTACCACCTGTCACGGTACCTGGTCTAGATAAACATACTGAGGATCACTCCCGACCCCCTACAACACAAGACAGGGACTACCCCTTTCTGGATAATCCCGAGTAAGATCACCCCACTGTTAGGATCAGCAACCGCACCATTAAGCCGAATAAAAAGGGACATCTAGACAGGGATGACCTCACCCTAATGGGTGCTACCGACCTAGCCTTGTTGCATAACCCCTGATTTTCAGTCATTCCCGGTTGATGAGGCTTGAGGCTAAGCGTTACCTTTTAGATTGTTTCACTTAGAATGCCCATCGTCTACCTGACGATGTTCCGAAAGCATTCATCCGTACAAGTCCTTCCCGGGTTCGAACGGAACCGAAGGCACTACTCCTACTACATCCATTTTGGAATCATCCTCAGGATTAGTAGTGACTAGCCCTTGCACTTCACTTCTCCACCTTCGAACCCAAACTCGTCTTCCTCATGAAAACGTATAAACTGGATCGAAGTGGTTTTCGAGAAATTAATCCTGATCCCGGTCTCTTCGAAAATTTCGACGCATTGGCCAATATTGATAGTCGGTTATTTAACTATCAATTAACATTCACAAACATCCATCAAACATAAATAATTTCCCCAAATTATTTATAACCTCAAAATACCTTTGCAAGATATATTTCCATTTTCCGTCCTTTTGAAAACAGTTTTAAACCACACTCTTCTCCTGAAATAAATTCCCAAATATTTATTTCCACTGAAAACACCAAGTACAAAGCTTTAGATTTTTAAAATAATTTTAAAACACTTTATTATAAAATATATTTTAACATTTAGATAGAAAACTACTTCAATACCTTATTAAAAATATATATGTTAGGAATATTTAAAATGAGGTTATTTTATAAAATATAAAACTAGATTTTCTCTTTTAAAACAAATACCAAGTCACTTTTTAATAATTACTACTATAATAGATTAAAAGAAAATACTTACTTTAAAATTTAAACATTTAGAAATAATAAATTTTCTAAAACATGCTTTTAAAGCAACATAACTTTATATTTAAGAATTTACGTTAAAAACGTACTCAGTTATCTAGGGGAATATACTTCCCTTCCACATCTTTTAAAAAAATAAATCTATTTATTTTTAAAAAAAATTCTCATTTCTTTAATAAATTCCCATCGTGAATTTATTCTTCCAAATATCCACTGATGTATTACTTCACTTTTATAAACCCAGTTCATAAATTTCTTAGTCTTAACTCCCTTTTAAAATTCGATTCCAAACACTTAGATAAATCTCCAAATTGATTCTCAATTTACTCCATTTGAAATAAATTTCTTTACTTACTTAATTCATTTCAAAATCCATTAATTTCAGGCTTTATTCCTTAATTATGATTTAAAATCTTTTAACTGAAAACACCAATTTCAGATTTTCCCAAATTCCTTCTTTATTTTCTCAATAATTTAAATCTTAAATTTAAAGTAAACACTTCATTCATTTAAATAATAACACTTAAGTTCAAAATTCATTATCTTCCTGTTTATTCAAAATCCCCCTTTCATACACGAAATTTATTTATTAAAATTTTAAAATCACTTTTATTCTTTCCAATTCATTCTTAAATTCATTTAAATTCTCTATAATTATTTCACCTAAAAATTCTCTTATTTTATTTTCTTTCCAAAAATCCAGTTCTATATATTTTGATAACTCAGTGTACCAAAATATATTCAAGTAAACCATAGCATTAAATATTCCAATTATTAATAATATTCATCACAGAATACCAAATATTCATAACACAGAATATTAAGCAATCTAAATAGCATATCAAATCAATTCAATCATTCAACCAATTATTTAAATTTAACCATTTAAATTTAAATAGAACCCAGATGAGTGAGATTAACTCACCTTTGTTTTGTTTGCAACCCAGTCCTAACCGGCTTGTCCCTCCACGATTCAGACTTTATATAAGCAAATTACATATCGTTATGAACCACCGAGGTAGTTAAATTTTGTTTTGAATTAAAGTTGACTTTTGAATCTTAAGTTTTTATAACTAATTAAACTTTCCCTTTTTTTTCTTTCCTCTGTGTATATATGCATATATGTATATTATTAAATTTAAATTCAAAAAAAAGAATAAAAATAACTGTAGATTTTCTTAATACCTTACTGCACAGACCTTTACACGCACGATCGAACGAATGGCCTCACCACCCTAGCTACGAACAATGCCTCTGCCTCAAAACCCATCATCACCGACTACAACCATCGACTCCACCCCCAAAATGATCGTGCCTCACTCCACGGCTTCTCCAATGTCGCAGCACCACACGCCACCATGCCTCGTAGATCCCCTCCTTCCAGCGACTTCGAGTCCACCCACGAACAAACCCTAGTCTCAGTCCCCTGTACCCTTATGAGCAACCACCACACGAGCCTCCACCTATCGCTCTTGCTGTCACTAAGATGAACGTGCCACGCTCGATTGAATTTCACCGCAATCCTCTACGAGCGTCGCGCCTTCCTGAAATCGCGATCGACTTCGGTCGCAATGTGGTTTTCGTGCTTCCCCCATTATTTATTTATTTTTATTTTTATTAAAGTTGGATTCAATTTCGAACAGATGGGAAGAAGGGAGGTAGCTTATCATATAAACTGGGAAGAAGAAGAAAAATCGAGGAGCGGCCATTTTTATATGTTTCCCTTAAGTTCTTATGTCTGAATTTCTATCTGCTTGCCTTTTTTTTAACAAAAAAGTGAAAACATGTGTTAACAGGGAGGACATGTGCTTCTGAGGTGATAAAAAGGCAAACGATGTGAGGAAATTACAGATGAGGGTTAACTAGTCAAACGATATATTTTATATTTAAATTTTAAATTTAAATCATCTCGAAATCCTAACTTAAAATTTCGATCTCATATCGAGGCGTGCCGTTAGGCGTTTATAATGTTATACCCCTATTTCAAACGACTGATAATTTAAATCAAATTGTATTAATTATAAATCTGGGTTAATTATCATAAATTAATTACAAATTATCTGAAATAAATTCCTCTTTCAAATTTATTAGTTAACCCTTTAATTTTTTTTCTAATTGATCTTAATTAATGAATCAATTACCCTTTAATTATTTAATTAATCTTAATTAACCACAATTATTAGTTAATTCTTAAATTATTAAAAAATAATTATTCTCAAATTTCTAATTATCATTCAATTCACTACATCCACCAATTACCTATTATTTACTTTTCTAAGCAATCACCTATTTTTTCAATTTGTCAACGGATTGTTCTAGATTAATTAACTCAAGTAGCTAACTTAAACTAATCTGATTAACTCACTTACTTACACTGAACAATTCATTCCTCAATTACTTATATTAAGTAATCATACTTAACAACTACACAATGATTGTTATTAATTTAAATAAATCTAAATTTATTGTTAAAATTAATCACATTGATTTTTTTCTAATCTTAGTCAATGACTTTCATTAACTATTAAATTTCTTTGATTACTTTTCTAAAGAAATTTACTTGTATTAATAATTATTGATAATACATTGATTAACCCTTTAAGAATTCATTAGTCTTTACTAATTAAAGTAAACTCATCCATATTGATAGTTTAACTATTATTCACAATTATGTTTGAAACCATTGATTTCAAATTTCCTTTTTATATTTCAATTTAAATTTAAACTTACTTTTAAATACCTAAGTTATAAAACTTAATTAATTTCAAAATCTTGAAATCAGGTTTAAGATTTATTTCAGGTTTTAAACTTTTAAGTTTCAGCTTGTTTAAATCTTCCATTTACAATTTCAAATCTATTTTTGAATTCACTTCTTTAATACACTTAATTTCTTTGAAATTACTAAACCAATTTGAATTTAAAGCTTTATTTATTTTTTATTTACAAACTATGTTCCAATTTAAACTTGGATTTTATTTACATTTTGATTTAAACCTCAGTTTTAAAAACCTTGATTAAAATTTAAATTTGTTTAAAGTTCCAAAAGCAAGAAAACAGTTTCAGGTTAAAACCCTGTAACCACTTTAACTTAGCTACTTTGTTCTTCCCAGGCAAACAAATACTCCGGCAACCATCACCATCGGTTCGTGCACGTGCACGACGAAGTTGGCCAGCTCCAGTCATCGCCGCGACTACGAGCATGTCGACGATCATCTCCAGATCGAGCTCCGACCACTCGAACCGTCCCATCAATTCGAAATCAAAATTTGGGGTCGTGTTGAAAACCTGGAACACTCGATACTGTCGACCCCCACAAACCTGGCAACGGCTCGTATTCGACGCTTCCACCACCGGAACTCGTGTAACTCCGTCCACAACTTCGACAGCCACCACACTTTCGTATCCCAAAACCCCAAGCCGCTCGATCAACTGAGGGGGGCGAAGGAAATCAAAACTCGGCCCTGATAAAAATTAGGCTTAAAAACTTTCACCTCACGCCGTCGACGCCACAGTGATCAGGGACCCCATCTGACATTTTTGTCGTACCCTCAGATCCTTCCTCAACCTCCTGACCCAACGTCGATCACCAATGATTGCTCGCCTCGCCTTAATTGACCAAAAACCCACGTTCGTTCAACCCCTATTATCTCCTTCAATTCCTACTTAAAAATCACCAAACTATTTTTAAAAAACATCATTGTGAATCACAAACCCGTTCATGTAATCGATTGATTTAATTATGCCATTCGAATTTTTGTCATTTCATACCTGTTTACAGTAGACATGAGTTTCCATCCTCTATGTCACATAATAACAAGTGAAACGAATTTCAGAAAAATCTACACTTTTAAACAAGCAACTTCTTTTCTTTAATCATAACCTAAAACCAATTGGATCGAGATATAAAGATTTTTAAAGTTCAAGATTAGCTTCTTTTTTTTCAAGAACAGGAGATTCCTTTGGTTACTGGGTGAGAAAAAAATGATTATCATGTATCTATACAACATTAAACATTTTTCTATGCGATTACATGCCAAACTACAAGAGTTTTTATCCTAATTCGTGGCATATACGCATACAACCATAGTTTTCTAGATTGGTAAAGTTTGGGTTTACTCACCTAGAAAAATGGCAGAGAAGAACAGAGGCAGCCCTTTAATCTGTTTTGCTTTTCCAAAAACTTTGAGTTGAATGATATTTTGGATTTGATTTTGTATTTGATATATGATCATGTTTTTTCTTTGCTTACAGGCTGAATTCCCAGGCTTTGGATTTGCATTTGCAACTCAATTTTGTTTCCAGGTTTGATGAAAATTTGATTACAGGTTTACATAGCTTTGGATACACGAACTGGTGATATATAAATTGATATGAAGAAAAGAAGTTTACAGGATATACATTTTGTACAAGTGATGTATATATTCTTTATATTTGTTTGTACCATAGGCAGAGATCTTTCTTTGTTCATGGTGGCTGAGTTGATATGTTTTGATGCTAGAGATAACTTGCATTTATTGCTCTGTACAATTCTACATTATTATATTTTTTTCCTTCTTGCCTACTTTCTTTTGCTTTGTTCTATTCTTGCCTTTCTAACTTTCAACAGGCTACATACATATACTTATTTTTTTTAACTTTGCTTGTACAATAGATGTTTACTTTACTTTGTTTATGTTTATTCCTTGCCCGCATTACTTACTCGGCTGGAATGATGTACATTTTACTTTGTTTATGTTTGATAGATATTTAATAAGAATATTTTCCTTTTGCTTTGATTTACATACTACTGCACATACCACTTGCCTTACTTCAGTCCATACTTACTTGTACTTTCTTTTCTTTAGCTTACTCTAGCCTTGCATATTTATTTTACTTCCCTTTACTTATTGGTGGCTGGAGATATACTTTGGATTAATTAAATATATGTTTATTGACTTCATGCTATATGACTAGTTTGTCTCTTTGTATTGCTTTGGAATTTTAATTGAAATCCGATTATTAACATGTTGTTTAAATTTATTCATGGGTTCACTTATATTATTACATAACTACCTACAGACCTTACTCTTTTGTTTATTTATTTTTATTTTTATTTTACACAAATCTGGTTTTCTTTCATACTTGATTTTATTTCTTGTTTTGTTTTTATACTTTGTTTCGTTTTTATACTTTTGCATTCTTATGAATTTACAGCCAACATTTATTAATTATTATACTTGTAATATACATGAGATTCTACTTTAATATGTTGTTAAAATAAAACAAGTTTGTTTACTTTATATATTTTTTAAACCTTATATAATTTCATTTTTTAAACCATTCACTTACAATTTTTAATCCAAAAATTCATTTAAATTATCAATTTAAATTCATAAAAAATCCGGAGTCGTTACATTTCTATCCTAAAAAAAATATGTCCTTGTGTGTTAAAAAAGACTAGTGAATTGAGAGCTAAACCATCTAGTACTTTTATGGAGGCAAATATTAAACTAGGAATTGAAGAAGGCGAGACATTATCTGACATAGTACAATATCAAAGGATGGCATGCAAATTAATTTATCTTACAGTAACCAGAAATGGCATTGCCATTGCAGTTAGTATTATCAGTCAATTTATGCATGCTCCATGAACCAAACACTTGGGTGCAGTTGATAGGATATTAAGATACCTTAAAGGCACTTCAGGTCAAGAAATTTGGATGAAGAAAAATAATTCTAACAATGTGGTTGGTTTTTTTGATGCAAATTGGACCGGAAGATGCAATTGAAAATCAACCATAGGGTTTTGTACATTTGTAGATGGTAACTTGGTCATTTGAAAAAGCAAGAAGCAAATATTGTGGCTAGATCAAGTGCAGAAGCAAAATATTGAGTCATGACATCCACAGCACGTGAGCTTATCTAGTTAAGCAATTACTCGGTGAAACGAAGATAGAGCAATGCAAATGTACCATGATAATTAAGCTACACAACATATTGCATCTAATCCAGTCTTCCATGAGAGGACAATGTACATAGACGTAGATTGTCATTTTGTTAGAGATAGTGCAACTGGGGGAAATGGAAACTCCATTTGTTAGAAGCAAAGAGAAACTGACATATATTTTTACAAAAGCACTCAACTAGGCCAGCTATCTGAACATACTTGACAAGTTGGGTTCTATAAATTTATTTGAACCACGCTTGTAGGGGAGTTTGGAGAAATATGAATAATAGACTTGGAATAATTCATCATACTTTGTAAATAGAAAATAAATAAAAGGCTGTGGAGAAATGGAAATGATAGCCTCGGAATATTTCACCATAGGCAGTAAATAGGAAATAAATAAAAGGCTAGCACCATTGTACTACAATCAGCTGTATTGGTACTTAGCCTGTAATTAGAGTGTAATTAGGCAATTATAATTAAGAAATAAGCAACAGTTAGTAGAATTATAATTTAGGATAAGCAACGGCTAATAGAACTATAATTTATGAAATAAGCAACGACTAGTAAAATTAGCTAGGCTATATATAATCATGTATAGAGAGCTTGTAGAATTGAAAATTAGTAATAAAACTAATTATTCATCATGTTCAATTTTCTCCTCAAAAATTCGATACTCAAAAATTCAATATCCTAACTCAAAGAAATATATAAAGTTAGGATTGTTAATGCTTTGTACGTAAATAATTTATATTATGGACTATATATTTTTTATACTTATAAGTGAATAAACAACTTTACTGTATTTGCTAATATAATGTCGTATACATACGGAATAGTCATTGTTTAAGGATTTATAATGAATGAAAGAATATTAAATAATTGAATTTATTTAAGAGTGGTGCTAAGTGCACCACGTTAGACTTTTTACTCATTCTCCAATTTACCCAAGCCCATACCATTACCAACTTCAATTCACCACATATTTTGTTTGATGTTACCCAATCATCCTCCATATCATTTACCGTAGAGTATTTGCCCTGGTGTTATTTTCACCGTCAAAATTTAATACAATTTTCAGGTCATCGTTCATGAACTATACCTCTATGAAGGAAACTCATAGTATCGAAGAAGATGACCTCTTCAATATAGTTGACTTCTATTTTAGGTATTTTCGACATACATCCTAATGATTAAAATTAGCATTATGTATCTTCCAGTTTTCTTTTATAAATTACATCCCTAATTTTTTCTAAATGGTGAAATTCATGGGGGGTATTTAGGTAATTTTACTATCATTAATATGTGCTTTTAGGATATACGACCATAACTCAAAACCATAATAATACACGTCAGAATGGCCGCTTTTAATTGGAAATGATAGATGTAAAAAAGAAATAAATTCAAAAAAAAGGGATGTAGAAAATAGTTTTTAAAAGAGAAGGACGTAAAACAAATAGGTATTGAAAAGAGGGACGTAACCCTAATTCCACTTTTTTGTATTTATTTTCAATTTTGTTTGAATTTAATGACTCTCTTCATCGCATGAACATTTTGAATCAAAAAACTGACAAACCCTAGATCTTTTTCACTCTTAGAACACTACTCGGAAATGTAAATTTTTTAATATTAATTTTCATACAATTTTAAATTATCGAACTATAAAATGTTTAGGTTTTACCAGTATTCGATAATATCAAATTATTCAGATTCATTTTAGTTCAAGTGATTTAATTAAATCATTCGGTAGTTTGTTTTTTATATTATTTTATGTTGAACGATCGGCATTATACTACTATATGAAATACAGTTTTCTTTTCATTTCGTATATGATGTTTAGCTTGATGTTCATTGCTTAAAAATTTAATAATGTTAGTTGCTTGATGTACTTGCAACTCTTTTATGTAGAAAACTTTGGAAAAAGGTCGATGATAACTATCTGACTATACACAGTCATCCAATAGTCTATTGCCTCTAGTATGGGTAAAATGAAGTATTGTTTCATCTTTTTTTTCTTTTGCGTACGCCCCACCTCTATACCCACGCTAGCCAAGGACACTACGGGGTAATGTTGTCAACTAGTGTGGAGAATAAGGCTGTTGATGAGCGACCATCCGTGTAATTGCTTTATGCGAGTACCGATATTCCAGATAAAAATATAACTTGCATTTCAAGAGGGAATCCGACATACCGATGCAAACTCAAAGCTACTACACAGTGGCTATAATATCTTCGGAAACAAATATAGAAATAAGCATAACATAAATCAGTCACAGATAATTCATATCACATAGGCGGAAATAGATATGAATATTACATCTAAAAGTGTACATCAGAGTAGTGGTCAAACAAGATCCACAATATCACAAAAGAATAGTTACAAGTGCTAGATAAAAGAATAAGTATATATCAATGAGTCTATATCTCAAATGTATACAACCAAAAACTACTAATCTAAGTAGTTAGCCAAAAGTTAGAATAATAATAATCCCAGACGAGGAGTCAAGTAGAAGCACCTGTAACATCTCGGTCTGACTGTAACGACCCTGAATTTTGGCCCCGTTTATTTTAATAAATATTTAATATGATTAGATAAAATATGAACTAATTATTTTCAAATGAATATGATTTTGGAATAATTTTCAATTGTTTATGTAAATTTGTATTTTATTTTTAACAAAAAAAAAGGGGATTTGATCCTAGAAATTTAAATAAAATTTCTTAACAATATTTACCTTATATAGTTGAATTAAAATACTGTACTTTCTTTACATTTGGAAATATATTATGGATGATAATATTTAAATTTAAAATCTAATTCTAACAAAATAAAATATAAATGTAAAACATAAATCAAATATGTGTATATAACTTAATTTAAATAAGTAATAGTAAAGTACAAATGGATAATGAATACAAATATAAGTGAGAATCATTTTGAATATGACTTGAACATTGATAGTTAAATATAAAGTATTAATGTAAAATTTAAAATAAGAATTAATTAATTAAGAATTCTTACAACATAACTTAACAACTTGTAAATAAGACTAAAATATGAAACAAGGTATAAGAACTCAAAGTATAAAGTAAAACAAAATCAAATCTAAAACCAAACTAAAACATCTATATATATAACTTATATAAATTAGAAGTTAACTAAACAAGATATTTTCTTATACAAACTAACAACAACTATATGTGTATTAATTATTCAAGCTGGGAATAATGATACAAATGTTTTCAAAGCAAACCAATAAGTGAATGGACCTGACACATATGGTTTGATACAAGTATCTTCAGTAAATGGCTTTCTTGAAAATGTACTTTTCATATCCAATCTATATTCTCAGTAAACATATGTATTATTCAAATAAGCAATAAAATAACTTACCTTCCTATGCAAGCCTTTAGCTACTTGCTGAGTACATAATGCATACCAAATCTGTATACTCAGTAAACATAATTATGTAAATCAAGATTTAGCAACACAATCATTCAATGCTCCTCTGATTCAAGCACATCTTTGTGTTCATTTATAACATGCAAATCTTTATTTTGCAGTAATGAATCTGATTTACATGATTGAATAGCAGTGAGTTAAGTGTATAAAAAAAATATAACAGGCTTGATAATATATGAAACCTGTAGGAGATTATGCAGACAAGATTAATAAGATATTTATGTACTAATAGAATTAAGAGTAGGCAATAAGTACAAGAGCATTTAAGGTTTCATTCTCTCAGCAAAGCTTTGGGCCGAATTCAGGATCATATATAAAAAAAAAAAAAAGAAGCTTGCCTGATAAAACAAAAGTTGAAACAGTATATTAACAGATAACACCTAACCTGGATGAAACATATTTCTTTCATAACTTCTTATATTCTATATATATAGATGTTCATCTTTTATTTAGTTTAGTCAGTAACATAACTATACCTGAAAGAAGGAAAAATAAAAATATAAAGAGGAAAACAGAAAAAAGAAAAAAGAAAGAAAGAGAAATTTGCAAACAAACTCAACAGCAAAACATAAAAGAGCTTCAGGAAATTCGAACTGCAGTTCTTCAACAAATCTGTGCTTTTTGTTTCAACTACTACGGTGAGTAAACAAATTTTTTTTAAGTTTTAAGTCAATTTAAAATCAGTTCAACCCTTATTGATATTTGGTTTGAGTATGTTTTAGTTTGCACATGTTTGTGTGATGTTCTGTGATCCTCTGAGATTGCTACAGAGTGTTTGCTTTAAACCTTAAATCTAGCTGGAGTTAGTTATTGTTAAGGCTAATTTTCTTTTCAATTAGATTTTTAAAGATTTGTTTAAAAATCCTGTTGAAATATGCTCTGTAACCTTATTTTACAGGTAAGTAGTAGGAAATTGATATAATCAAATGTTGTGAAACATTAAGTCAAGTTTATATACTGAATTTATATTGCAGTTCATGATTTCTAAAACAAAAATTAGGATTTGTAAGTTAGTATTTGAAGAGCAGTTTGTATGTAAATAAAAGTTACACTTTTACGAAATTTAAACACTGTGATCAATTTTAATCAATGAAATTTGATTTGAGGATAGTATGATCATTAGTAATATCGGGAAAAATATGCTATATATTTTTCATTGTGTAAAGTTGTAAAACTGAATCAAACTAGGGTTTCTATTCTAGTTTTTGGCATGCCTGAATATGCGACAAGTTCATCATCAATTCGAGACCGAGCTTTTTGAAATTTCGGGGAATGGAAGAGTGGCGTGTTGTCGAGGTGCGGCCAAAGTTTGGGGGTTTCAGATGGTCACGGCGGTGGTGACGAGGTGAATATGTTGGGGTGTTTCAAGTTCTGTTTTGGGTTAAACAGTCAATATTCGTTTCGACATATCTGAAATTATTTTGCCTTTGGATTTCGAACAGGGAAGTGGATTGAGATGTGACTGCGTCGTGAGTGCTCGCCGGTGGTCAGTGGAGCCGCCGTGCACGTGCACGGCGGGGAGGAGGGGACTGAGTTGTGTCTGTGTATTGGTTCGAGTCGCGTGCGAGTTTCTTGGATGATTTCTTCGGGGTCGAGGTTGAGTTCGAGCGTGTTTGAGTCTGATGCTTGTTGTCTTTTTTTTAAAATTAAACTAATTACAGAGAAAAAAAAGAGAGGAAGAAGAAGAGTGGCGTTCATGGGGAAGACTCGGGGAAAGGAGCGGAGTTCTCAGAGTAACACTCGAGTAGGTTGGTGTGATTCTCGGGTTTGTATAGGGGAGGTTATGTTTTTTCTATCAGATTGCAAAATAAAGAAAAGAAGTTAAACAAAATTATTTTCACCAGTTTAACCACTGTAAAGTTGAAAGCTATTTCACAAGTTAAATTAAAGATCTTAATACAAGTCCTAATTATTTTAGTAAATACTTTAATAAGGTTTTTAACACCTAATGATTATTTAAATTAAGCAATTAATTTAAGCTAAGCATAAAGTTAATTAACATTTAAATTATGTAGCTAATAATAGATTGATATTCAATGTTAAGAAGATTCTTTCAAAACGGAAATAGTAATTAACTAATTATTTTATAAGTAATCAAGATAATACTTTACAATTGTAATTAGAGATTAATTAATAATTAAGTGAGTAACTTCTTCGAGTTAATTAAGAAATGTTTAATAAGGAATTAAATCAAGAATTAATTAATAATTAACTAAGTAATTAGTACTTAATAAATGGATAATTAAATTTTAATAAGAAGTTAATCCATGATTAAAGAATAGTTAATTAAGAAATTAAGGTTAAACAAATTGATTGAGTGATTAAGGAAAAGCTAATTAAGGAATTAAGGGATTAATTACTTATTGTAATTAATGAAGTTTAAATATGGATTGTTTAAATTGATTAATTATGTTTAATTAATTTAATAAATTATTTGCTGATATGATAAGTATAATTACTTGGAGAAGTAATTAATGATAGTGACAAAAAGCAATTTGATTGAGGATGAAATGGAAGTAATTTGGGTATAATTACTTTGGGCAAATAATCAAAGGATTGATTAAAGGAAATCATTGAGGAGTAATTAAGTGAAGTGACAAGAGTAATTAAAGGTGGTTGATTACTGAATAGTATTTACCAGAGGTGATAAATAAATATAGTTTAATTGAAGAATTAATTACTTAAGGTAATTAATTTAATACAGAATAGTGAGATTAAAATGTAATTAGTAATCATTAATAAATATAAATAATAACGAGGAATTAAAGAGTAATTAATTTGTATAATTAAGAGGTAATGTAATGTTTGTAATTGAAGGCTTATTTCTATATGTGAATAAGATAATTAATTCGTGAACATAATTATAAGATGATTACTTGGATTAAATTAAATGATTAATTAATCAAGTGTGATTAATTTATTGATTGATTGATAATTGTTTAATTGTTACATAAGCAAGACTTAAAATGGTTAAGTAATTAATTTAATTTACTTTAAATTAATTAGAGATGTAAATAATTAATTTAATTCATTTTAAATTAATTATAACTGATATGATTGCTTATGTATGGATGGATGATATTGTTTATTTGAATGGTTTGAGATTGCTAGTATAAGATAAATGATGCAGTTTGAAATATATGCTTGATTGAAAATGTGATGATAGTATGAATTATCTGTTGTGATGATAATATTGATTATCTGTTTATAATGTTGATTATCTATTGTGATATTGTGAATTATCTATCTGTGTGTATATGGATAATTGAAATTGAATTGTTTAAAACTCTAAAACAACTTGGCCCTAAAAGACACGTTTTGGATTTCGATGAGACCGGGATCGGGTTTCCACATTCGGACATCCGAAAACCACATCGATCCAAATTAATGATAGGTCGTGATTCTGATGTGAAGATGAAGATTCTGAATGCAAGGGTTGTCGTCGTTAACTCCGTGGGTGATTCCAAAAGGAGTGTAACGGGATAATGCCTTCGGTTTCGTTCGAACCCGGAACGAACTTGTATGGATTGAATGCTTCCAGCACATCGTCAGGCGGGCGATGAGCATTCTAAGAATAATGTTCAATAAAGGTAATCGTAGCCTCATGCCTCATCAACCGGGAATGGCTAAAACAGGGGAGATGCAGCAAGGTTAGGTGGGTCATGCCCAAGCAGGACAAGATATTTCCCCTGTCTAGATGTCCCTTTTTATTTCGGCTGTGTGGGCGGTTGGTTCGCGACAACTGCTGGGGTTTATCTTGTTCGGGACTGTTCAGTAAGGAATGGTTCCGGCATTGTGTTGCAGGGGATGAAGGGAGTAATCCTCGGTACGGTGATCTAGGCCCCGTACTGTGACGGGCGGTACCCCAGTATCCCTGCCATTGTATGGAATCCATTTTCCAATAAGTGCCCACGGTTTTGATTGTATTACCCACTTTTGTGGCTAGTAGCTGGAATTTAATAATGTAACAATTTCGGCTATTTTCTATTTACTTGAAAACCCTAGACACTATTATAATATCACAGAATTTCCTATGAAATGTTTTAGTTAGCGTAAGGTAAAAACTTACCCGTATTTATTTGTGGGAAGTCTTACGTGATACCTTTATTTTCAAATGTTTTTCAAAGTTAAGCAATTTAAACCGTTTACTCATACCAGACCCATGTCTGACCCGGAGTTTATTTTTGTTTTTCATAAACTCTCGGGTACCCAAATTTTTACGGGTAGTCAAGGGATTCAGGTTAGCTTTGACGAATTCTGGAGGAGCAATGGAGCAGGAGGCTTCAGCGTCGTAGATATCTATCTAGTTCCGCTGTGATAGTTAGAGTATGTTGTATATTGTGATGTATGTAGTGATAGATGTATATAAAATATGTCAAGTGTATAATATTGTATAACTCTGATATATGTAAAACAATGTAATTATTATGTGATGTATTATATTTTATTTCGTTTCCGCTGTGAGATTTCGTGTTTGTTGTTTTTTCTTTCTCTTTCTTTTCTATTTCTATCCCTTTCTTTCTTAATGATGATACGTCTTTCTGGTGATAGAAGGACGGGTCGTCACAGTTGGTATCAGAGCTGAAAGGTTAAGTGAGAACCTTGGCTCTGGTGGAGATTACTCATTAGAGATAGAGTCGGTAGTACTCTAGAATGAGTCTGAGCGTAATAATAGATATGAGTGCGTACTTGTTAGTGAATATAAAATGGTTTTATATTATGTTGATTGATTTATCGAGTGGTATATGAACCTTCGTCAGTGCAGTCTGCACAACTATACCGAAGGGGTTTCTAAACACTTGAATAGAACAATTCGACATGATATTGTTTTCAAAAGTGGGTGAATTAAATAATTTCATCCAAATCTATTTTGATATATATATATAAAAAAAAAATTTTCTGTAATTATTATATATAATTATAGCATTTGGATGATAATGTTAATAGACAAATAGGATTGTAAAGATTTACAATGGCTTATATAACCAAGGAAGTAAGAAATTTAACTTGGAATTAAAATTTAAAAAAAATGAAGTTGAAATGAGGATTTATTTTGAATTAAGTTGAAAGTTTAATTTAATTTTGGAATTAAACTAATGATTAAAAATATAATAAATTAATGAAGTACATCAAATATATAATGTAAATGAATTTGATGTGAAAATCTAATAGAAATAAAAAAAATTGTTGAGATTTTACTTAAGCTTAATAGTTGAATTTCAATTTAAGATTGAAATAAAATGAATTAAGATATGGATGATATTAAAATGGAATAAAGTTCTTATTTAATAAATTCCAAGTAAATGGGTAGATTTAAGGGGATGGTATGGTGCTTAATCTAATGGAAGTTAAGATAAGCAAATTGAATTGGAATAGAATTCAGTTGAGATATAAATAATGTTAAATAAAATAAATTCTTACTTCAATAGATAAAAGTAAGTTGATATGAAATTGAATTGAAGTAAATATATTCCGATAACTTATAAAGGAAATTGACAACACATTGATTAGGAATATTTTTGGCTATAGATAAGTGTTCAATCACGAGTTAAAATGAAATATGAATATATTCAAGCTTATATTGGGTAAAATGTGAAAATATGAATGTGAGACTTATGAGAGAAAATATAGGGAAATTAAATAATAAGCCAAAATAAATTATTTTGTTTTTGGAGAATGAAATAAAAATTCAAAATTGAATTATAAAATAAAATTGAACACTGATAAAATAATAAGAGGATTTTTGAAGATAAAAGTCCAATATGGAATTGGAAATGGAAGTGAACTAATTTGGAATAAATTGGTTGATTGAATAGGTTAATGAGATTTAAATTAGTTGAATAGAAGTTTGATTATGAGATGATAATGGGATTGATCTAGGTGAGTATCAAATGAATTGAAATTAAATTTAAGTACGAATTTGAAACAAATAAATTAACCAAAGATTAAACTTTATAGAAGCATAGCTTCAAGGAAAGTGAGAGTTTATTTAGTAAAAGCTTGAATGATGATTTAAGTTGAATGAAATAAAATCTTTATTCAAATAGAATAGTTGGATAAGAAAATTAAATTTGGATAAATAAACCCTGATGGCTTATCAAAAGAATTTAAATGCTTGAAATAAAAAGTATACTTGTTTGATACAGGTAAGGTCTGAAATTTAAAGTGAAAATAAATGTGATTAAGAGTAAATGGATGTAAGTGTGGAGAATAAATAAATTTGTGGCTCATAAAGTTTAAAATTAAAAAAAAAGAAAAAAAAAAGTGGAATTATAAGCCAAAATAAAATTATTTTGTACTTAGGAAATGAAATAAACATCCAAATCAGAATTACAAACTAGAAATAAACTCAAGAATTATAATGAAGAGATTTTTCGGATGAAGGTGGAATTTTGTTAAAGATCCATCATTAGTGGTAGAACTAGTAGTTCAGGGAGATTTGGGAAGTCAAGCGGAGTTTGACTGTAGTCAGGAATCCTGTTCGGATTAATGATCAGGATGGGAGGCAACTCGGGAGTGGGTAGTGAAGCTTGTTGAGTGCAGTGGAGCGAGAATCTCAGTGATTGCATCTAGGAGACTCTGGATAGTTCTAGGAAAGTTTAACCGGATTTGTATTCGGATAGCTAGTGTTGCTTGTTAAGATAGACTATTTGATTGTTTGCTATTGTATGAATGATATGTATGTGTGAATGGTTGGTATAACAACTTTTAAATTATCTTTATTTTAAATTTCGGGGACGAAATTCTCTTAAGGGGGGAAGGAATGTAACGACCCTGAATTTTGGCCCCGTTTATTTTACTAAATATTTAATATGATTAGATAAAATATGAACTAATTATTTTCAAATGAATATGATTTTGGAATAATTGTCAATTGTTTATGTAAATTTGTATTTTTTTTTAAAAAAAAAAGGGGGATTTGATCCTAGAAATTTAAATAAAATTTCTTAACAATATTTACCTTATATAGTTGAATTAAAATACTGTACTTTGTTTACATTTGGAAATATATTATGGATGATAATATTTAAATTTAAAATCTAATTTTAACAAAATAAAATATAAATGTGAAATATAAATGTAAAACATAAATCAAATATGTGTATATAACTTAATTTAAATAAGTAATAGTAAAGTACAAATGGATAATGAATACAAATATAAGTGAGAATCATTTTGAATATGACTTGAACATTGATAGTTAAATATAAAGTATTAATGTAAAATTTAAAATAAGAATTAATTAATTAAGAATTCTTACAACATAACTTAACAACTTGTAAATAAGACTAAAATATGAAACAAGGTATAAGAACTCAAAGTATAAAGTAAAACAAAATCAAATCTAAAACCAAACTAAAACATCTATATATATAACTTATATAAATTAGAAGTTAACTAAACAAGATATTTTCTTATACAAACTAACAACAACTATATGTGTATTAATTATTCAAGCTGGGAATAATGATACAAATGTTTTCAAAGCAAACCAATAAGTGAATGGACCTGACACATATGGTTTGATACAAGTATCTTCAGTAAATGGCTTTCTTGAAAATGTACTTTTCATATCCAATCTATATTCTCAGTAAACATATGTATTATTCAAATAAGAAATAAAATAACTTACCTTCCTATGCAAGCCTTTAGCTACTTGCTGAGTACATAATGCATACCAAATCTGTATACTCAGTAAACATAATTATGTAAATCAAGATTTAGCAACACAATCATTCAATGCTCCTCTGATTCAAGCACATCTTTGTGTTCATTTATAACATGCAAATCTTTATTTTGCAGTAATGAATCTGATTTACATGATTGAATAGCAGTGAGTTAAGTGTATAAAAAAAATATAACAGGCTTGATAATATATGAAACCTGTAGGAGATTATGCAGACAAGATTAATAAGATATTTATGTACTAATAGAATTAAGAGTAGGCAATAAGTACAAGAGCATTTAATGTTTCATTCTCTCAGCAAAGCTTTGGGCCGAATTCAGGATCATATATATATATATATATATATATATATATATATAAAAGAGAAGCTTGCCTGATAAAACAAAAGTTGAAACAGTATATTAACAGATAACACCTAACCTGGATGAAACATATTTCTTTCATAACTTCTTATATTCTATATATATAGATGTTCATCTTTTATTTAGTTTAGTCAGTAACATAACTATACCTGAAAGAAGGAAAAATAAAAATATAAAGAGGAAAACAGAAAAAAGAAAAAAGAAAGAAAGAGAAATTTGCAAACAAACTCAACAGCAAAACATAAAAGAGCTTCAGGAAATTCGAACTGCAGTTCTTCAACAAATCTGTGCTTTTTGTTTCAACTACTTTGGTGAGTAAACAATTTTTTTTTAAGTTTTAAGTCAATTTAAAATCAGTTCAACCCTTATTGATATTTGGTTTGAGTATGTTTTAGTTTGCACATGTTTGTGTGATGTTCTGTGATCCTCTGAGATTGCTACAGAGTGTTTGCTTTAAACCTTAAATCTAGCTGGAGTTAGTTATTGTTAAGGCTAATTTTCTTTTCAATTAGATTTTTAAAGATTTGTTTAAAAATCCTGTTGAAATATGCTCTGTAACCTTATTTTACAGGTAAGTAGTAGGAAATTGATAAAATCAAATGTTGTGAAACATTAAGTCAGGTTTATATACTGAATTTACATTGCAGTTCATGATTTCTAAAACAAAAATTAGGATTTGTAAGTTAGTATTTGAAGAGCAGTTTGTATGTAAATAAAAGTTACACTTTTACGAAATTTAAACACCGTGATCAATTTTAATCAATGAAATTTGATTTGAGGATAGTATGATCATCAGTAATATCGGGAAAAATATGCTATATATTTTTCATTGTGTAAAGTTGTAAAACTGAATCAAACTAGGGTTTCTATTCTAGTTTTTGGCATGCCTGAATATGCGACAAGTTCATCATCAATTCGAGACCGAGCTTTTTGAAATTTCGGGGAATGGAAGAGTGGCGTGTTGTCGAGGTGCGGCCAAAGTTTGGGGGTTTCAGATGGTCACGGCGGTGGTGACGAGGTGAATATGTTGGGGTGTTTCAAGTTCTGTTTTGGGTTAAACAGTCAATATTCGTTTCGACATATCTGAAATTATTTTGCCTTTGGATTTCGAACAGGGAAGTGGATTAAGATGTGACTGCGTCGTGAGTGCTCGCCGGTGGTCAGTGGAGCCGCCGTGCACGTGCACGGCGGGGAGGAGGGGACTGAGTTGTGTCTGTGTATTGGTTCGAGTCGCGCGTGAGTTTCTTGGATGATTTCTTCGGGGTCGAGGTTGAGTTCGAGCGTGTTTGAGTCTGATGCTTGTTGTCTTTTTTTTAAAATTAAACTAATTACAGAGAAAAAAAAAAAGAGGAAGAAGAAGAGTGGTGTTCATGGGGAAGACTCGGGGAAAGGAGCGGAGTTCTCGGAGTAACACTCGAGTAGGTTGGTGTGATTCTCGGGTTTGTATAGGGGAGGTTATGTTTTTTCTATCAGATTGCAAAATAAAGAAAAGAAGTTAAACAAAATTATTTTCACCAGTTTAACCACTGTAAAGTTGAAAACTGTTTCACAAGTTAAATTAAAGATCTTAATACAAGTCCTAATTATTTTAGTAAATACTTTAATAAGGTTTTTAACACCTAATGATTATTTAAATTAAGCAATTAATTTAAGCTAAGCATAAAGTTAATTAACATTTAAATTATGTAGCTAATAATAGATTGATATTCAATGTTAAGAAGATTCTTTCAAAACGGAAATAGTAATTAACTAATTATTTTAGAAGTAATCAAGATAATACTTTACAATTGTAATTAGAGATTAATTAATAATTAAGTGAGTAACTGCTTCGAGTTAATTAAGAAATGTTTAATAAGGAATTAAATCAAGAATTAATTAATAATTAACTAAGTAATTAGTACTTAATAAATGGATAATTAAATTTTAATAAGAAGTTAATCCATGATTAAAGAATAGTTAATTAAGAAATTAAGGTTAAACAAATTGATTGAGTGATTAAGGAAAAGCTAATTAAGGAATTAAGGGATTAATTACTTATTGTAATTAATGAAGTTTAAATATGGATTGTTTAAATTGATTAATTATGTTTAATTAATTTAATAAATTATTTGCTGATATGATAAGTATAATTACTTGGAGAAGTAATTAATGATAGTGACTAAAAGCAATTTGATTGAGGATGAAATGGAAGTAATTTGGGTATAATTACTTTGGGCAATTAATCAAAGGATTGATTAAAGGAAATCAGTGAGGAGTAATTAAGTGAAGTGATAAGAGTAATTAAAGGTGGTTGATTACTGAATAGTATTACCAGAGGAGATAAATAAATATAGTTTAATTGAAGAATTAATTACTCAAGGTAATTAATTTAATACAGAATAGTGAGATTAAAATGTAATTAGTAATCATTAATAAATATAAATAATAACGAGGAATTAAAGAGTAATTAATTTGTATAATTAAGAAGTAATGTAATGTTTGTAATTGAAGGCTTATTTCTATATGTGAATAAGATAATTAATTCGTGAACATAATTATAAGATGATTACTTGGATTGAATTAAATGATTAATTAATCAAGTGTGATTAATTTATTGATTGATTGATAATTGTTTAATTGTTACATAAGCAAGACTTAAAATGGTTAAGTAATTAATTTAATTTACTTTAAATTAATTAGAGATGTAAATAATTAATTTAATTCATTTTAAATTAATTATAACTGATATGATTGCTTATGTATGGATGGATGATATTGTTTATTTGAATGGTTTGAGATTGCTAGTATAAGATAAATGATGCAGTTTGAAATATATGCTTGGTTGAAAATGTGATGATAGTATGAATTATCTGTTGTGATGATAATATTGATTATCTGTTTATAATGTTGATTATCTATTGTGATATTGTGAATTATCTATCTGTGTGTATATGGATAATTGAAATTGAATTGTTTAAAACTCTAAAACAACTTGGCCCTAAAAGACACGTTTTGGATTTCGATGAGAACGGGATCGGGTTTCCACATTCGGACATCCGAAAACCACATCGATCCAAATTAACGATAGGTCGTGATTCTGATGTGAAGATGAAGATTCTGAATGCAAGGGTTGTCGTCGTTAACTCCGTGGGTGATTCCAAAAGGAGTGTAACGGGATAATGCCTTCGGTTTCGTTCGAACCCGGAACGAACTTGTATGGATTGAATGCTTCCAGCACATCGTCAGGTGGGCGATGAGCATTCTAAGAATAATGTTCAATAAAGGTAATCGTAGCCTCATGCCTCATCAACCGGGAATGGCTAAAACAGGGGAGATGCAGCAAGGTTAGGTGGGTCATGCCCAAGCAGGACAAGATATTTCCCCTGTCTAGATGTCCCTTTTTATTTCGGCTGTGTGGGCGGTTGGTTCGCGACAACTGCCGGGGTTTATCTTGTTCGGGACTGTTCAGTAAGGAATGGTTCCGGCATTGTGTTGCAGGGGATGAAGGGAGTAATCCTCGGTACGGTGATCTAGGCCCCGTACTGTGACGGGCGGTACCCCAGTAGCCCTGCCATTGTATGGAATCCATTTTCCAATAAGTGCCCACGGTTTTGATTGTATTACCCACTTTTGTGGCTAGTAGCTGGAATTTAATAATGTAACAATTTCGGCTATTTTCTATTTACTTGAAAACCCTAGACACTATTATAATATCACAGAATTTCCTATGAAATGTTTTAGTTAGCGTAAGGTAAAAACTTACCCGTATTTATTTGTGGGAAGTCTTACGTGATACCTTTATTTTCAAATGTTTTTCAAAGTTAAGCAATTTAAACCGTTTACTCATACCAGACCCATGTCTGACCCGGAGTTTATTTTTGTTTTTCATAAACTCTCGGGTACCCAAATTTTTACGGGTAGTCAAGGGATTCAGGTTAGCTTTGACGAATTCTGGAGGAGCAATGGAGCAGGAGGCTTCAGCGTCGTAGATATCTATCTAGTTCCGCTGTGATAGTTAGAGTATGTTGTATATTGTGATGTATGTAGTGACAGATGTATATAAAATATGTCAAGTGTATAATATTGTATAACTCTGATATATGTAAAACAATGTAATTATTATGTGATGTATTATATTTTATTTCGTTTCCGCTGTGAGATTTCGTGTTTGTTGTTTTTTCTTTCTCTTTCTTTTCTATTTCTATCCCTTTCTTTCTTAAAGATGATACGTCTTTCTGGTGATAGAAGGACGGGTCGTCACACTGACCGAGTATTATTTAATAAGAAAATAATAAATGGATCAGTCTAACTATAAATATCAGATGAAATGATATTGTAACATCCCGGATTTTTAAGCCATTGAATTTGAACATTTAATTCGTTTTAAATGTTAATGTGGATTTTTAATTGATTTTGTAAATGGATGGATTCGGGTTCAATCAATGAAATAAGCTACAATTTTTAATTATAGTAATTCCGGTTGAATTTGAATAATGGAAAAATATAATTAAATATTCAGGATTTAGATAAAAGGGTACATCTGGATGTAAATAGTGATAAGAATGGTTATAAAAATTTATTTTGAGTTATTTGAGTGTAAATAGTATGGTGGAAATTTTAGATGAACTTTTAAGTTGATAAGTTAATATTTGGGATTTTATATTAATTTAAAAATGAATTTAATATTATTAAAATGCAATTAATCAGATTTTGGGTCCGGAATGAGCCAGAATGATTTGTAATGTGATTATATATTTTATATGATTTATTATTAAAGTACTAAAATTTTAAAAGCGAAATTTTAAGCGTTTTCGATAATTTTGAAAACTGCTCGGTTTAATAGACGAGTTAAAATAGCCTTCCGGGGCACAGTCTCGGAATTTGACGAAACTAGTTCCATTGGATCCGTAATAGTTAGTTATTATCGGATTTCAATTTTCGTAGCAATCGGAGTTGTCGTTTGACCGTAGCAGCTCGAAACGCATAGAATTCGTTTTAACCGATTTAATTTTAAATTGATCGTTTAATTCCGTAACTCTCACATACGACCGAATTAGCTTACGAAACCTGTTCCATTGTATCCAAAACGCGGATAAACCCTAGAAACACCTGTCGGAACGCGTAGTTTGAAGTTCGTTTGCATATGATGTTAAGTTGAGAATTTTATTAATAAAATAATATTAAATTATATTAAATACACATTTTATCGTTCAAAACCCTAGTATCACTTCTCAGGCCGCCGTTCATTTTTCTTTAATGGTCGTTAATCAATTCGTTTCCCCTCCAAAAATCTCTTAATCCAGGTTTTGATTTAGAAAACTTTCTAAATGAAAGTTGTAGATCGTTAAGGGGTCTACAGATCCAACGGTAGCGATGTGGTTTTGTGGGTTGGTTAAGGGACTACGGCGGTTAGAACATTGCTCGTTCGTGGGTGGATCTCGAGGCGTAGGGGCCGCCGCGTTCAACCAGGCTCTGGCCGATGCTAGAGGGGGCGATGGACTTTCATTTGGGGGTAATGGATCGTGGTGTAGTGGAGTATGGGGTATTGAATATGCGCCTATATTATTTTTGTTTGATGATAATAAACATATACACATTCAGTTAAATGTATTTGTTAATATACTATTTTATTTTTCACATATTAAATAAATATTTGCTGAATAAAATAAATATCACAGATTTTGAATTCAAACGAATATTTTATTCAAACAAATATTTATTACAATTTTGATAGTACATTTTCAAGCTCTCACTATAACTATACATTTTCAATTACAATACATTTCTGATTACATCACAATTCATTTTAACATCTTCACCTCACTACATATCACTCACACTCGTATTGGTCGTCATCTGCATTCCAGTTTGAATCCAGCATTTGAGCAATCTGCAAAAATATTCACCAACGCAGTAAAATTGAAAAAGAAATATTTTTGCAATATAAAATAAAATATGATTTTTGAAAATATTATTTGCCTCAGTTATTTGGGTTGTTCGTCATCATTTATATTTGAATCCATCACACACGAACAGCTTGTGACATACACAGTGTATCACTGTATATGCTACAAGGCCGTGCACATCGATATACACTTGATCGATTTATAGGGACAAGTGAGCACAGGTCAAACCAAAATACATGATTCAACTCAAGTGCAATAGAACAATGTCATTCAGCACAAGGTCAAATCAAAGACGGGTTCAACTCAGGTGCAACATAAATAAGATCTCGACTTCAGCACAAGGTCAAACCCGAGTTATTGAAACTGGATTCAACTCAAGTGAAATTTCTCAAGCCAACTTGAAACAAGATCAAGTCCAGCCCCACACAAGGAATGAACACACGAAAATGGAGTGCAACTACAAAGATGCAAGCACACTCAAACCAGAAGCATGCTCGATGCAAAAATCCAAACCAGGTTTAAATTATACAAGCTCCAGAAGGACAATGCATGTACAAGACTCAGAGACCAAGCAATGAACAACATGGATGCAACAGATGTATGGTGACGCACAAGCAAGGCTAAGGCACAATTAAACATTGTACTCAGGTGCACAGTGCTACAACACAAAAGTGTCCAAGTAAATTACAAAATGAAATCACACAATGAATACATGAACCATACTCGAGCACGCATGAAGCTCAAGCAGCAATAAAATTGAAGCATGGCAGATCAAAAAAAAAAATCAAAGCATGTACAAGTTGTAATATGCATATGGTCAAGCTGTTATTCAACACAGTGTAGCATGTACACAATGTCAACCAAAACAGATGAAGAATACACATATACAAACCACAGATGCAACCGATCAGTTCGACATGTACATGAAGGCAGCAAAACAGTGGCTCAACAAGAACACTTGAAACAGTGGTGATGCAGTGGCAACTACAGAATGCTAACTAGAGAGGAAATGAAAAAGCACCAGACAAGACCAATATCAATGCCCAAATTCAAAACTGTATATATGCACATATATGAAGACTCAAGTCACAAAAGCAGACAACATTTGAGTACATCGAACCAGCAAGCCTCAGCATCAACAAAACCAAATTCATTGAACTTGAATGACCAGACCGAAGATAATGATATATATGTCAAATTCGAAATCGTGGTAGCAATCATAATTGACCAAGTTAATAATCAAAGCCGTGACCATCAAGTTAAAATACCGTAAGATTCAAGTAAATAGAAGAAGTCAGAAATCATCTCAAACATAGAATCAAAATCATACGGCCGAGATAAAGCAATTGACAGTTTCAAATAAATTATCAGATGAAGTCGTATATGAAATACGAACGAAAATTCAGGGCATTGAACCCTAAATAAACCATTCAACATCATCGGCAAGGGATCAGAGTTCGAATACGAAAATCGAAAGGTAACAAAGCATAAATTCTTACGAGAAGGAAGAATCGAACTCATCGAAGTAGCCAGAGAGAGCAACGAGAAATCGATCGAGCAAGGCAACTCTCATACAACCACGGATTCGATCGAAGTAGTAACAGCTCTTCGAAAGCCCTAATTTGGATCAAGTACAAAAGCCCTAATTTTTCAATCAGGAGGAACGAGAAGAACATGGCCACCATTATCTCAAAGGAACAAAGCATATAAAAAAAAGAGATCGGGTCAAAATAATAAAAGGGGCCGGCCTTTATCTTATATTTAAGAGTTTTATTTTATAAAGGGTTTTTATTTGAAAGTAGGGTTGTTTTTAATTTGAATTGTTTTTAATTTGTATTTTCATTTTTTTAAACCGTTTAATTTTCTAGTCGTGTGACTAGGGGACAAACTACATGTCGTAGTTTGGGAATTCGCAACTCGGTGGTTGGGTTGTGGCAAGGTTTTGAGCGTAGAGTTAGATTAGTCAATAGCGGGTATAGCGAGTTTACGTGTGTAAGCGAGGGACTATCTAATTTCTAGTAGAAACCTTGGAGGCAGCACGTAGGCAGGGTTTTGCCGACGCTGGGTAAATTCTGTGTTGTTCTGTTTTTTCTGTTATTTATATTCTACGATATCTGTGCTGCTATTCTATGATCTGAATTGAATATTTTATAAGCTTCCGCAATTAATTTTTATAATTAACACTATCACCCTATTCACCCCCCCTCTAGGGTGAAATCGATCCTACAATTGGTATCAGAGCTAGGAATAGAAGTCAACATTTGTTGTAAAAATTCGATTTTTTGAAAAAATCAATTTTTGTTCTAAAAATTTGAATTTTAAAATGGCTTCTTTTAATACTGCTTTTGCAGAGGGTCAGTCGATAGTTAGACCACCAATGTTCAATGGTGAATATGCTTTTTGGAAAAATAGGATGAAATTTTTTTTGAAAACCATTGACGCATGGGATATTGTTGAGACAGGTTATAAAACTCCAACTATAACTGTAGATAATCAGGAAATAGAGAAACCAAAGGAACAATGGACAGAACTAGAAAATAAATTACAAAATACTAATGCCAAAGCTATGAATTCTATTATCTGTTCATTAGATCAATTTGAATTTAATCGTGTCTCACATTGTCTAACTACGCAAGAAATATGGCACATACTAGAAGTGACTCACGAAGGAACATCTCAAGTCAAAGAATCTCGCCTTGCCATGCTAAACAGCGAATATGAGAACTTTACAATGGCGAAGGAAGAAAATGTCAAAGAGATGTACGGACGACTTTCCAATATCGTATACAAATCAAAAGCTCTCGGGAAAACATACACCGAATTGGAAATAGTCCGAAAAATCCTCAGAGTCCTTCCATGAAGCTTTGAAGCAAAAGTAACTGCCATTCAAGAATCAAAAGATTTAAAACAACTTAAAGTTGAAGAACTCATCGGAAATCTCACCACTTATGAGCTAGAAATGAAATTCAAGGAAGAGCGTGAAGGAGGTGACACTCGAAGAAAATCAATAGCTCTTAAAGGAACAACTAAAAGTGATGACGATGACGACGATGACGGTGCAGAAGAACTTGAGCTGTTAATAAGGAAATTCAAAAAATGGAATCAGAAACATGGTAATTCAGCTCGAATTCAAAAAGCAAAAAGCAGAATAGCCAAAGCACTAGACTACTTAGAAGAACAAAAGATTATTTGTTATAATTGCAACAAACCCGGCCATATCAAGCCCGATTGTCCACAAATTAAATTCAGCCATGGAAAGAAACAGAAAAAGAAAAGTTTTGCAGCCACTTGGGATGAAATAGACGAGAATGATCAAAGCACTGGCAGTGAAAGCGAAAAGGCAGAATTGTGTCTTCGAGGTGATACAACTAACAGTGACGATGACGAGCCAAGTGAGGTATCAAAACTTACCCATTCTGAGTTGCTTATATATTTTCATGAAGTAAACGGTTGTTTTGAACGACATAGGGAAAAATACGCTAAACTTGAATCTCAAAAGGATACTTTGATAGAATGTAATAAACAATTTGATCAATTAGTTAAGAACTATCAACGTAGGATCCCTAAGTGTGATAAGTGTCCAACATTCAAAGAGGAAATTAAAAAACCAGAAATCAATATAAAGTCACTTGAAAATGAAATTCTGATTTTAAAAGAGAATGAAAATACTAGGAGAGAGAATTCTATTAAAAAGTGCACACAATTGTTAAACGAAAATGAATCTCTCAAAACACAAGTCCAACAATTGTCAACAACTTTAGATAAATTTTCAAAAAGTGGAAAATCGTTGAATATGCTATTAGGAAAGCAAATTGTTAATACGGTTAGACAAGGACTTGGATATAATAGTTCGAAAATTGTTGAAAACAAGATTAATTAAGAAAATTCAATGTGCACGATATGTAGAAAATATGGACACAATCACAATAATTGTTGGTATAGACCCAAACATGTGAAAACTATACCGATTTGGGTTCCAAAAGGCACAAATATAAAATCTCTCAAAGTTAAACAAATTTGGGTGCCGAAGGGAACAATTATAAATAGTTTTGGGTCTCCACAAAATTGTTTTTCAAAATTTTCTGCCACTAACAATCATGGACCTATAAAAACAAATAGGTCACATAAATCTTTTCCCGTGTAGGTGTGGTGGCGGGCTAAGGACCAACAACGGTGTTCTTTGGATTTTGGCTATTCCAGAAACACAACGGGCGACAAAGCAAAGTTCCTTAGCCTAGTATAAAGGTGACAGAATCACAATGGACAACAACGGAAAATTATCGTAAAGGTAAAACAGGTAAAGTTATATTTATTTGAACGATATATTAAATGTGATAATCTACACCATATTCTGAATTAAATCAGCCAATAATGAAGATGATGAAAAAATGATGATTTTGAATGGAATTCAATTCTTATTGATGTAGTAAAGGAGGTGGAATGAATTTAATTTGGCTAAATACAATTTAGTTAAACTTGGATTAAATTTGGATAAGAACCAAATTGAAAGGAAATTTAATTTAGTTGAAATGATGTTGAATGAAGTAAATGCTCACTCAACTAAATTCAAAATGATTGTTTGGAAATGAATTTTGTGTAAGCTAAATTAAATGGAATTTGTATTGGCATGAATAAAATTTTGATAGTTTGGCCAAAATTTAGAAAGTAAATAAAGTCCAGTTTTGGAATGGAATTTAATTTTGGTAATAACTATTGGAAGTGTGAACGGATAATGGGATTAGATTATAATAATGATGATTTGATTTATAAATAAATTCAAATGAGTGAATAATTTAAATGGTCTCTTTGTTAATAAAATAAATCTAAAGTGGATTGAATAAGTAAACAAAGGGCATTCGAATTTGTAAATGGATTGGAATTTGATTGAATGAGAATCAAATGGAAATAAAATATAATTGATATAAGAAGATAATGAAAATGTTGTGAAAGAACTTAAGCAACTTGAAAGAGAAAAACAAAATGATGGTGAATAAGCTTTATTAAGTACTCTTGAATGAAATTTGTTAGATAATAAAATTTAATTGCAAGTGAAATGGTATTAACTAAATATTTTGATAAATTAAGGATGTTTGGGTAGTAGATAATCCAGGATGGAATGAAATTAATATAAACCTGAATTGGTTAATGAAATAAAAATATAAGGAAAATTTAATTTAACAATTGCATTGGAATAAAAATACTTGGCTTGTGAACTAGGCAAAATTGAATAAAATTAATATAAATTTAAGTAGAATTAATTTTAATAGGTATAAACTTAAGTGGTGGTTATTTAGCTCGAATGACATGAAAATTGCATGTATTCGAAATTGAGTTTTTTAACAAGCAATTGAAATTGATTTTTGAATAAATTGATATGGATTGGAATAAAATTCAAAGAGTTTGTATATGGATGCAAGTGAATTGATTTGAAGAAGAAAATAAAAATGGTTTTAAATTAATTAGATAAATGCAATCTAATTAAGTGATTTTGCATACGAATGGAAATGGATCATAAAAGAGATGCAAATGTTTCAAGTTTAAAATAAAATTTAATTGTAAATCAAATTGGGAATGTAAGTTAAAGTAAAGAAATGCAAGTAAGGCATATGTAAATCATATTGAAATAGAAATGAATTGGTTGTAATAAATATAAATGGATTTGAGTGTAAATGTAAGAGAGTTATAATAGAAATGCAAATGTAACAAATTGAAATGAAATTTGCTTGGAGAATCAATTCGAAAATTGGGTAGAGTATGAATTAAAATAGCGAAACTTGTATGTAAATCCTTTGTGTGAAATAAAGTGGGATTTGGCATTAGAAAAGGAAACTTTATGCATGTTATAAAATATGGGTTACTTATGAAACCATGCAAATTGTTGATTGTATTATGAAATGGATATGTTTGGATTACATTTATATTGGAAATGTTGTTAACATGTTCATATCTTTGAAAACTGATGAGTTTGTTGAGTAAGTACAGGGACGGAGGCATTCAAGAGAGTTGGAGCGCGTGTATGCTATATAATTTAGCCGTATGTTTAAAAAAAAAGGTACGCCTACGCAAATATAATTAGGAAATGGTATATTTGTTGTGATATATTTTGGTTTCCGACCGTGTGGGACGATGTATATATATTTATCTGTATCGCGATATCGCGAAAGCTCCTCCATACAGGGGAGACTCTGCCAAAAAATTTTGAAAATTTTGGGAGTTAGAAAATTTTTGGGATTTTGGGAAAAATTTAATAACTTGGAAAGTTATTTTGAAATACGTTAGAATTTAAAGCTTTAGGGAAAGTAAAACAAATGAATTTGGGATTGGGCTAAAGGATTTTGGAAAGTGAATATAAGCTTTTAACTAAGCAAATTGGATGAGTAAGTAAGTTTGAGCATTGTTTCTACCTTAGCAAATTTCGAGGACGAAATTTTATAAGGGGAGAGGAATGTAACATCCCGGATTTTTAAGCCATTTAATTTGAACATTTAATTCGTTTTAAATGTCAATGTGGATTTTTAATTGATTTTGTAAATGGATGGATTCGGGTTCAATCAATGAAATAAGCTATAATTTTTAATTATAGTAATTCCGGTTGAATTTGAATAATGGAAAAATATAATTAAATATTCAAGATTAGATAAAAGGGTACATCTGGATGTAAATAGTGATAAGAATGGTTATAAAAATTTATTTTGAGTTATTTGAGTGTAAATAGTATGGTGGGAATTTTAGATGAATTTTTAAGTTGATAAGTTAATATTTGGGATTTTATATTAATTTAAAAATGAATTTAATATTATTAAAATGCAATTAATCAGATTTTGGGTCCGGAATGAGCCAGAATGATTTGTAATGTGATTATATATTTTATATGATTTATTATTAAAGTACTAAAATTTTAAAAGCGAAATTTTAAGCGTTTTCGACAATTTGAAAACCGCCCGATTTAATAGACGAGTTAAAATAGCCTTCCGGGGCACAGTCTCGAAATTCGACGAAACCAGTTCCATTGGATCCGTAATAGTTAGTTATTATTGGATTCCTAGCAATCGGAGTTGTCGTTTGACCGTAGCAGCTCGAAACGCATAAAAATCATTTTAACCGATTTAATTTTAAATTGATCGTTTAATTCCGTAACTCGCACATACGACCGAATTAGCTTACGAAACCTATTCCATTGTGTCCAAAACGCGGATAAACCCTAGAAACACCTGTCGGAACGCGTAGTTTGAAGTTCGTTTGCATATGATGTTAAGTTGAGAATTTTATTAATAAAATAATATTAAATTATATTAAATACACATTTTATCGTTCAAAACCCTAGTATCACTTCTCAGGCCGCCGTTCATTTTTCTTTAATGGTCGTTAATCAATTCGTTTCCCCTCCAAAAATCTCTTAATCCAGGTTTTGATTTAGAAAACTTTCTAAATGAAAGTTGTAGATCGTTAAGGGGTCTACAGATCCAACGGTAGCGATGTGGTTTTGTGGGTTGGTTAAGGGACTACGGCGGTTAGAACATTGCTCGTTCGTGGGTGGATCTCAAGGCGTAGGGGCCGCCGCGTTCAACCAGGCTCTGGCCGATGCTAGAGGGGGCGATGGACTTTCATTTGGGGGTAATGGATCGTGGTGTAGTGGAGTATGGGGGAGGCGGCTCGCAACCCTAAGAAGTGATGATTGGGTTCTTGTTCGCGTCTTGTTCCTGAAGTTTACGTACGCGATGGGGAAGACGGGGTATGGTCGTGTTTTGCGTTGGTATAATAATAATAAAAAAAAATATTTAAATTATTTATATAAATGTTTATACAATCTTTAAAATTCAATATCTCACTCATGCTTTATCCGTTTTTGACGAAACTGGAAACGCTAGAGTCGCAGAAATGCATACTACGCAATGGTGTAGATCCGGAATCATTCCGGGCAAGTAGAAATTTGAGTTAAATCGAACGTCGTTCGGTTTAATTTAAACTTCGAACGCTCGTCGAAACCCAAGATGAGTTATTCTCACTCACATCTGGATGCTAGTTAATTTAAATAATTAATATTTAAATATCTGTGTGATTGGTTGCATATTATTGTTGTTGTCAGTTTAGATTGATATTTATATATGTGATGTGCTAATATTTGTGGATGCAGGGAAAACAGGTTGGAGGGATCCAACTGGATTCCTCACACTATAGTAATCATTTTATAATTGATGATGTAACCTGTTTATATATTATGATTGATAACTCTGGATTAAATTGCACTGTGGTATTGTTGGATGAGTATATATACAGAAATTTAAAATAAAATTAAATAAATGGGGTTTTAAAAGAAAAAAAAAGAAATTGATAAATAAAGAATTTAAAGAATACAATCTGGAATCTGGGTTGAGTGAAGAATGTAAATTTGTAAATTTGGAAATATAAATAAGTGGAATATTTATTAGTTGATAAATGTGAAGGTATGGAATTTTGGTGATAAACTTGGATAAGAAGTTATAAATGGTTAAAAATAACGAAGGAGTTATTTGATAATAATGTTCCCTGGAATTTAATGTGATTTCAAAAGAAACCCTTTAAATTAAATTAGCAATAAATTGCATATTAGAATGTTCAGAAATACTATTTATAACCATTGAAATGTAAGTAGGTATTTATTAAGCAATTCCTTAAGTATGGTTTTCATTAAATAAATTTATAATAGAATTTTTTTTTAAAAAAAAAAGACTCTTAAACCTATACTTTGAAAGTGAATTTCGGGAACGGAAATATAGTTAAGCTTCGTAAGAAGTTATTTTAACGCGGAAAGTAAATTTATAATATTAAAACCTAAATCTGAATTGAAATAAAATCGATAGAATTTCTAAGAAGGATTTTCTGAGATGTTTAAGTGGAAATGAGTTCCCTGGGAAAACCAAGTTCGAGTTTTAAACAGATTTTATTAGAAGGAAGTCTAAAATTCAAACTTGTTTAAAAGAGTATTTTGGAAATTATTGTTTTAAGGTAATTATTAATAAATTAGCGATAGTAAATATTTATAAATACCTTAGTAATTATTTTTACAAATGGATTTGTTTAAATAGCTAGTTTTGACCTAAGTTATGGAATTAGTATTAATCTCTTTTAAACTCTACTTTTTAAATTTAGTTTAACTAACACCTTATTTTAAATCAAGTTATATCTTATAAAATAGTTTTACTTTAAATATTTTGAAATTATGTTTTGAGTAAATAACTAGTAGTAAAATTATATATTTTAAAGTATATTTCAGAATAAAGTGTTTAATTGTTTTAATTCTAAATTGTTTTAAACTTGGTTATTTCCAATGGGAATTAATGGTAAAGGATTTACTTTATAAAGGAAGAACTTTGGGAAATTATTTTCAAATGAGCTTTGAAAATTTGGAAATATATCTTTTAAAGATATTTGAGGCAAATAAATAATGTGGGAATTATTTATTGTGTGATGGATGCTTATGGATGTTTATGAATATAAATTGATAGTGAAATCACCGACTATCAATATTGGACAAATGCGTTGATCATTTCGAAGAGACCGGGATCGAGATTTAATTCTCGAAAACCACTTCGATCCGGTTTGTACGTTTCATGGAAAAACGTGTTCGGAATCGAAGATGGAGAAGTGAAGTGCAAGGGCTAGTCGCTACTAATCCTGAGGATATTTCCAAAATGGATGTAGTAGGAGTAGTGCCTTCGGTTCCGTTCGAACCCAGGACGGACTTGTATGAATGAATGCTTGCGAAACATCGTCAGGTGGACGATGGGCATTCTAAGGGATATATTCTAAAAAGGTAACGCTTAACCTCAAGCCTCATCAAATGGGAATGACTGAAAATCAGGGGATATGCAGCAAGGCTTCGTGGGTAGCCCCCACTGGAGAGTAAGGTCATCCCTGTCTAGATGTCCCTTTTATTTCGGCTTAGTGGGCGGTTGCTGTTTCCAACCGTGGGGTGATCTTATTCAGAACTGTCCAGTAAGGGATGGGTCCGGCCTTGTGTTGCAGGGGATCTGGAGTGGTCCTCGGTATGGTGATCTAGGCCCCGTATTGTGACAGGTGGTACCCCAGTGCCTAGTCATTGTTGGAAATCCATTCTCCCTACGAGCCTTGTACGAGTTTTGTTTGTATTACCCACTTTTGTGACTAGTAGCTGGAATTTAATCATGTAACAATTTCGGCTATTTTATAAGTACTTTTATATAGACCCTATTATAATATCAAAGGATTTCTATAAAAAGTGTTTTAGCTATCGTAAGGTAAAAACCCGACATGTTTATTTGTGGCGTGGTCTTACGAGATGCTTTTGTTTTCCAAAAGGATTTTGAAACTTTAATAATCAATTTGGATGCATTATTATTAGTTGGTATTGCAGATTGACTCCGGTGTTATTTCTTATAATGCTCGGGTCAGACCGAGTATTATTTGTTCAGGACAGGATGCTATGGAGCAGGAGAGGAGTTGGAGCCCGAGACGTATTATCTGTACCTATATATATATATATATGTATGTATGTATGTATGTATGTATGTATTCCGCTGCTGTGATTGTATGGTATGTCTGATTGGTAATGTTCGATGTATGAGATACTCTGGTGATATGATGTATAAACAGTTATAGATTTCATTTTGTGTAAAGTTCTATATTTACTATTATATTTTATTCCGCTGCGACTGTGAGATTCTGTCATTGATTAGCTTCTTCTTCTATCTCTTCTTCTTAAAACCCAAATGGTTCGTATTTCTGTGCCACTTGAGTTAACAGAGGTAGAATAGTGTTGATTCAAGGGGTACGGGTTTGCGGGCTGTCACACTTGGTATCAGAGCTTAGGTTGGCGACAACCTAGGCTTTGGTGGGGTAATTTCTCATTAAACAGAGTCAATAGTACTCTATAATGAGTTGAGTGTATTAATAGATATGAGAGCGTATTTGTTAGTGAATATAAAATTGTTTTTATATTGTGTTGACTTATCGGTTGAGTGTTTATGAATTCTGGTCGGTATGGGAAGTACAACCGTATCGATAGGGGTTTCTAAACTCTTAAACAAGATAAACCAACATGGTATTGTTTTTAAAGTGGGTAAATGAAATAATTTTGCCCCAAATTATTTTTTGATATAAAAAGAAAATAATTTTTTGAAATTATTATATATATATTTGGATGATTGGTTTTTAATATCTTAATGAAATAAGAATCTAAAATTTAATCTAAAATTTGAAATAGTTATAACCAAATAAATTCTATAAGTATAAATTATACAGAAGAAGAATAACTAAATTTAAATTAAACCAGAATTTAAATCCCGGAGATTTTGAAAAGGATTTTAAATGTAATGAAACCAAAGGTTTGGAAATTTAAAATCCTGGGAAAGTTTGAAATGTTGCTAAGGTGTTAGAAGGCAATGATGGAGTATTGTTTTGGGTAATATGTTTTAAATGGAAACTGTTTTGAAATGAATTTGGGAAAGTAAGGAAGCACTGAACTCACTTCAGTCACTGGAAAATAATCCTGATGATGCTGGCCACATCATTAGAATTCATTTTCGAGTTTCTAAAGTGATGGATTGCTTCAGTGGTGATTGTTAAGATATTTGATTAGACTTGTTTTATACACAAGTTGTTTTAACAATTTCAAAAGAGGAAAATTGTTTTGGTAAAAGCAGATTGTCTTGGAATCTGGGACTTGATTTGATATTAAATGGGAATATGTTGATTATTATTTCAAGAGAGTTTTGAAATAAAACCAGGTAATTGAATTCTGTTTAAAAAAAACAAGTGAAAGTTGAAAGGAATCAACTATATAACTTATAAAATAAAGTTGATTTAAATAAGAATAGAGGTTGATATTAATAAGGAAGGGAAATGAAATTTTATCCAGAAACTAAAATTTAATTTGAGTATATTAAAGTGAATATAAGTTTGAATTTAACTTGGGATGAGTTAAATAAATTGGGGATTGAAATTAAATTGGTTTGGGTTAAATTAAAATGTAAAATGACTTTGTAATTGTGGGTCATTGTGTAATAAATTGTACTCATGAGCTAATAAGCGTTATACTTATAATCTAAAATTTGTGAATTTAAAGTGGTGCAAAGAATTAGAACGAAGAAAATTTGTATCCTTAAGAATTCAGTGATACGTATATGTATAAAAATTTGGAATTGTGATTATAAGAAGTAAATGGATTAAAATGAGCAATATAAAATTTTTAATAAATAAGTTGACGAACTTGAGAATGGAAATTTGATTTTAAACCCAAGTAAAATGGAATTATAATCGCAAATGGAAATAGTTGAGTGGTATGGTGAATTCAAACTTAATTCTAAATGTAATGTAAAGTAAGATAAGAAGAAGTGAGATATAAAAGATGTGGATGAACTTAAAATAGAAAATAAGTTTTGAACTTATTTATGGAGGGATAAATTGGATTGAAGTGAAATTCAAAATTCAGTTATGAATGGAATTCAATTCTTATTGAAGTAGTAAAGGAGATGGAATGAATTTAATTTGGCTAAATACAATTTAGTTAAACTTGGATTAAATTTGGATAAGAACCAAATTGAAAGGAAATTTAATTTAGTTGAAATGATGTTGAATGAAGTAAATGCTCACTCAACTAAGTTCAAAATGATTGTTTGGAAATGAATTTTGTGTAAACTAAATTAAATGGAATTTGTATTGGCATGAATAAAATTTTGATAGTTTGGCCAAAATTTAGAAAGTAAATAAAGTCCAGTTTTGGAATGGAATTTAATTTTGGTAATAACTATTGGAAGAGTGAACAGATAATGGGATTAGATTATAATAATGATGATTTGATTTATAAATAAATTCAAATGAGTGAATAATTTAAATGGTCTCTTTATTAATAAAATAAATCTGAAGTGGATTGAATAAGTAAACAAAGGGCATTCGAATTTGTAAATGGATTGGAATTTGATAGAATGAGAATCAAATGGAAATAAAATAAAATTAATATAAGAAGATAATGAAAATGTTGTGAAAGAACTTAAGCAACTTGAAAGAGAAAAACAAAATGATGGTGAATAAGCTTTATTAAGTACTCTTGAATGAAATTTGTTAGATAATAAAATTTAATTGCAAGTGAAATGGTATTAATTAATTATTGTGATAAATTAAGGATGTTTGGGTAGTAGATAATCCAGGATGGAATGAAATTAATACAAACCTGAATTGGTTAATGAAATAAAAATGTAAGGAAAATTTAATTTAACAATTGCATTGGAATAAAAATACTTGGCTTGTGAACTAGGAAAAATTGAATAAAATTAATATAAATTTAAGTAGAATTGATTTTAATGGGTATAAACTTAAGTGGTGGTTATTTAGCTCGAATGACATGAAAATTGCATGTATTCGAAATTGAGTGGTTTAACAAGCAATTGAAATTGATTTTTGAATAAATTGATATGGATTGGAATAAAATTCAAAGAGTTTGTATATGGATGCAAGTGAATTGATTTGAAGAAGCAAATAAAGATGGTTTTAAATTAATTAGATAAATGCAATCTAATTAAGTGATTTTGCATACGAATGGAAATGGATCATAAAAGAGATGCAAATGTTTCAAGTTTAAAATAAAATTTGATTGTAAATCAAATTGGGAATGTAAGTTAAAGTAAAGAAATGCAAGTAAGGCATATGTAAATCATATTGAAATTGAAATGAATTGGTTGTAATAAATATAAATGGATTTAAGTGTAAATGTAAGAGAGTTATAATAGAAATGCAAATGTAACAAATTGAAATGAAATTTGCTTGGAGAATCAATTCGAAAATTGGGTAGAGTATGAATTAAAATAGCGAAACTTGTATGTAAATCCTTTGTGTGAAATAAAGTGGGATTTGGCACTAGAAAAGGAAACTTTATGCATGTTATAAAATATGGGTTACTTATAAAACCATGCAAATTGTTGATTGGATTATGAAATGGATATGTTTGGCTTACATTTATATTAGAAATGTTGTTAACATGTTCATATCTTTGAAAACTGATGAGTTTGTTGAGTAAGTACAGGTACGGAGGCGTTCGAGAGAGTTGGAGCGCGTGTATGCTATATAATTTAGCCGCATGTTTTAAAAAAAAAGGTACGCCTACGCAAATATAATTAGGAAACGATATATTTGTCGTGATATATTTTGGTTTCTGACCGTTTGGGTCGACGTATATATATTTATCTGTATCGCGATATCGCGAAAGCTCCTCTGTACAGGGGAGACTCTGCCAAATTTTTTTGGAAATTTTGGGAGTTAGAAATTTTTTGGGATTTTGGGAAAAATTTAATAACTTGGAAAGTTATTTTGAAATACGTTAGAATTTAAAGCTTTAGAGTAAGTAAAACAAATGAATTTGGGATTGGGCTAAAGGATTTTGGAAAGTGAATATAAGCTTTTAACTAAGAAAATTGGATGAGTAAGTAAGTTTGAGCATCGTTTCTACCTTAGCAAATTTCGGGGACGAAATTTTTATAAGGGGGGAGGAATGTAACATCCCGGATTTTTAAGCCACTGAATTTGAACATTTAATTCGTTTTAAATGTTAATGTGGATTTTTAATTGATTTTGTAAATGGATGGATTCGGGTTCAATCAACGAAATAAGCTATAATTTTAATATTGGTAATTCCGGTTGAATTTGAATAATGAAAAAATATAATTAAATATTCAGGATTTAGATAAAAGGGTACATCTGGATGTAAATAGTGATAAGAATGGTTATAAAAATTTATTTTGAGTTATTTGAGTGTAAATAGTATGGTGGGAATTTTAGATGAATTTTTAAGTTGATAAGTTAATATTTGGGATTTTATATTAATTTAAAAATGAATTTAATATTATTAAAATGCAATTAATCAGATTTTGGCTCTGGAATGAGCCAGAATGATTTGTAATGTGATTATATATTTTATATGATTTATTATTAAAGTACTAAAATTTTAAAAGCGAAATTTTAAGCGTTTTCGACAATTTTGAAAACCGCTCGATTTAATAGACGAGTTAAAATAGCCTTCCGGGGCACAGTCTCGTAATTCGACGAAACTAGTTCCATTGGATCCGTAATAGTTAGTTATTATCAGATTTCAATTTTCGTAGCAATCGGAGTTGTCGTTTGACCGTAGCAGCTCGAAACGCATAGAAATCGTTTTAACCGATTTAATTTTAAATTGATCGTTTAATTCCGTAACTCGCACATACGATCGAATTAGCTTACAAAACCTGTTCCATTGTGTCCGAAACGCGGATAAACCCTAGAAACGCCTGTCGGAACGCGTAGTTTGAAGTTCGTTTGCATATGATGTTAAGTTGAGAATTTTATTAATAAACTAATATTAAATTATATTAAATAAACATTTTATCGTTGAAAACCCTAGTATCACTTCTCAGGCCGCCGTTCATTTTTCTTTAATGGTCGTTAATCAATTCGTTTCCCCTCCAAAAATCTCTCAATCCAGGTTTTGATTTAGAAAACTTTCTAAATGAAAGTTGTAGATCGTTAAGGGATCTATAGATCCAACGGTAGCGATGTGGTTTCGTGGGTTGGTTAAGGGACTACGGCGGTTAAAAATTGCTCGTTCGTGGGTGGATCTCGAGGCGTAGGGGCCGCCGCATTCAACCAGGCTCTGGCCGATGCTAGAGGGGGCGATGGACTTTCATTTGGGGGTAATGGATCGTGGTGTAGTGGAGTATGGGGGAGGCGGCTCGCAACCCTAAGAAGTGATGATTGGGTTCTTGTTCGCGTCTTGTTCCTGAAGTTTGCTTACGCGATGGGGAAGACGGGGTATGGCCGTGTTTTACGTTGGTATAATAATAATAAAAAATATGTAAATTATTTATATAAATGTTTATGCAATCTTTGAAATTCAATATCTCACTCATGCTTTATCCGTTTTTGACGAAACTGGAAACGCTGGAATTGCAGAAATGCATACTACGCAATGGTGCAGATCTGGAATCATTCCGGGCAAGTAGAAATTTGAGTTAAATCGAATGTCGTTCGGTTTACTTTAAACTTTGAACGCTCGCCGAAACCCAAGGTGAGCTATTCTCACTCACACCTGGATGCTAGTTAATTTAAATAATTAATATTTAAATATCTGTGTGATTGGTTGCATATTATTGTTGTTATCAGTTTGGATTGATATTTATATATATGTGATGTGCTAATATTTGTGGATGCAGGGAAAACAGGTTGGAGGGATCCAACTGGATTCCTCACACTATAGTAATCATTTTATAATTGATGATGTAACCTGTTTATATATTGTGATTGATAACTCTGGATTAAATTATATTGTGGTATTGTTGGATGAGTATATATACAGAAATTAAAAATAAAATTAAATAAATGGGATTTTAAAAGAAAAAAAAGAAATTGATAAATAAAGAATTTAAAGAATACAATCTGGAATCTGGGTTGAGTCAAGAATGGAAATTTGTAAATTTGGAAATATTAATAAGTGGAATATTTATTAGTTGATAAATGTGAAGGTATGGAATTTTGGTGATAAACTTGGATAAGAAGTTATAAATGGTTAAAAATAACGAAGGAGTTATTTGATAATAATGTTCCCTGGAATTTAATGTGATTTCAAAAGAAACCCTTTAAATTAAATTAGCAATAAATTGCATATTAGAATGTTCAGAAATACTATTTATAACCATTGAAATGTAAGTAGGTATTTATTAAGCAATTCCTTAAGTATGGTTTTCATTAAATAAATTTATAATAGAATTTTTTTTTAAAAAAAAAGAATCTTAAACCTATACTTTGAAAGTGAATTTCGGGAACGGAAATATAGTTAAGCTTCGGAAGAAGTTATTTTAACGCGGAAAGTAAATTTATAATATTAAAACCTAAATCTGAATTGAAATAAAATCGACAGAATTTCTAAGAAGGATTTTCTGAAATGTTTAAGTGGAAATGAGTTCCCTGGGAAAACCAAGTTCGAGTTTTAAACAAATTTTATTAGAAGGAAGTTTAAAATTCAAACTTGTTTAAAAGAGTATTTTGGAAATTATTGTTTTAAGGTAATTATTAATAAATTAGCGATAGTAAATATTTATAAATACCTTAGTAATTATTTTTACAAATGGATTTGTTTAAATAGCTAGTTTTGACCTAAGTTATGGAATTAGTATTAATCTCTTTTAAACTCTACTTTTTAAATTTAGTTTAACTAACACCTTATTTTAAATCAAGTTATATCTTATAAAATAGTTTTACTTTAAATATTTTGAAATTATGTTTTGAGTAAATAACTAGTAGTAAAATTATATATTTTAAAGTATATTTCAGAATAAAGTGTTTAACTGTTTTAATTCCAAATTGTTTTAAACTTGGTTATTTCCAATGGGAATTAATGGTAAAGGATTTACTTTATAAAGGAAGAACTTTGGGAAATTGTTTTCAAATGAGCTTTGAAAATTTAGAAATATATATTTTAAAGATATTTGAGGCAAATAAATAATGTGGGAATTATTTATTGTGTGATGGATGCTTATGGATGTTTATGTATATAAATTGATAGTTAAATCACCGACTATCAATATTGGACAAATGCGTTGATCATTTCGAAGAGACCGGGATCGAGATTTAATTCTCGAAAACCACTTCGATCCGATTTGTACGTTTCGTGGAAAAACATGTCCGGAGTCGAAGATGGAGCAGTGAAGTGCAAGGGCAAGTCGCTACTAATCCTGAGGATATTTCCAAAATGGATGTAGTAGGAGTAGTGCCTTCGGTTCCGTTCGAACTCGGGACGGACTTGTATGGATGAATGCTTGCGAAACATTTTCAGGTGGACGATGGGCATTCTAAGGGATATATTCTAAAAAGGTAATGCTTAGCCTCAAGCCTCATCAAATGGGAATGACTGAAAATCAGGGGATATGCAGCAAGGCTTCGTGGGTAGCCCCCACTGGAGAGTAAGGTCATCCCTGTCTAGATGTCCCTTTTATTTCGGCTTAGTGGGCGGTTGCTGATCCCAACCGCAGGGTGATCTTATTCGAAACTGTCCAGTAAGGGATGGGTCCGGCCTTGTGTTGCAGGGGATCTGGAGTGGTCTTCGGTACGGTGATCTAGGCCCCGTATTGTGACAGATGTTACCCCAGTGCCTATTCATTGTTGGAAATCCATTCTCCCTACGAGCCTTGTACGAGTTTTGTTTGTATTACCCACTTTTGTGGCTAGTAGCTGGAATTTAATCATGTAACAATTTCGGCTATTTTATAAGTACGTTTATATAGACCCTATTATAATATCAGAGGATTTCTATAAATAGTGTTTTAGCTATCGTAAGGCAAAAACCCGACATGTTTATTTGTGGCGTGGTCTTACGAGATGCTTTTTTTTTCAAAAAGGATTTTGAAACTTTAATAATCAATTTGGATGCATTGTTATCAGCTGGTATTCCAAACTGACTCGGGTGTTATCTCTTATAATGCTCGGGTCTGACCGAGTATTATTTGTTCAGGACAGGATGCTATGGAGCAGGAGAGGAGCTGGAGCCCGAGACGTATTATCTGTGCCTATATATATATATATATATATATATATATATATATATATATATTCCGCTGCTGTGATTGTATGGTATGTCTGATTGATAATGTTCGATGTATGAGATACTCTGGTGATATGATGTATAAACAGTTATAGATTTCATTTTGTGTAAAGTTCTATATTTACTATTATATTTTATTCCGCTGCAACTGTGAGATTCTGTCATTGATTAGCTTCTTCTTCTATCTCTTCTTCTTAAAACCCAAATGGTTCATATTTCTGTGCCACTTGACTTAACATAGGTAGAATAGTGTTGATTCAAGGGGTACGGATTTGCGGGCTGTCACAGATATAGAATAAGCGATATGAGAAAATCGTATAATAACCAAAATGCCATACTATGATAAGTATGTAATTGAAAATCAACAAGAGATTAATCAATATCACAAGAATCTTCTTAAAGATAAAACGGATTGTCATACTCTTTATTTCATTTACCAAACCATAAATATTTACAATTATATCAATGCCAATCACAAAAGTTAAGGACACACAAATTCACCAATGCACAAATATTGAAATAACTTGTCAATGAAACCACAAAAATTGGAGAAACACAAATTCTAGAAATCATCAATGGAAATCCAGAATTCACAAAAAGGGGGAGGAGGCCTATCACAAAACGGGAGCATGAAAACTCACCAACACGTGTATCACAAAATGAAACGCTATTCCATGGTTGCTAACCATTAATTTTGAGCCGAAGCTCCACAAAACGGCTCGAAGACCATGGGTCGCTACCCCACCAAATTGAGCCGAAGCTCCACAGAAACGGGGTTTAGTCTCCTTCGCAGACAAAGAGACATCGCATATTGCTAGTCTAAATCACAAAAATGATCATCATCGATCATCACGAAGTGTCAATTACACTAAGCTAGTAAATATATGAGCTTAGCTTCATGTCCTATAACTACTAGCTTAATTTAAATATTTACGAACAAATTGTAGATCTCCACTCGAAAATTGTCACAAGAGATTCAATCGAACAAGTCCAAGAATTAACCGACGAAGTAAACGCAAGCGTTTCATACCACTTGTTTTACTAAGCCGTTTAATTAAATTTCTCATAGGAGTTAGGTAAAGGTTTGTATATACTAATAGATTGGAAAACGGTTTTATAAACAAGCTTGGTATTGAAAATAGAGTTGAAATCGTTTTGATATTTACTACTGGTATTGAAACCTTTATATTTTTAAAGTGACAAAGCACAAAATGATTGTAGAAATAATCAATCACCAAAATTTCACGTTCGAAGACGTGAATAGAATCCAAAGAAATCGATACCGAATCCATCAAAATGTATGTTCACAAAAATCCCGAAGAAAATGTCATCAAAGTGGATAACAATTGACAACAACAAGTGGGAATAAACCAAAATCGATTAAATTTGGAAACACAAGAGAAATAGAAAAAAATAGGCATAATAGGCATTTAAGAGCAGGTCATACGACTGGCTCAATGAGTTCAGTCGACCGAACTCAGTCCCGGAATATTCGTGGGATGCTAGTCAGTCGACTGGACTCAGTATGCCAGTCGACTGGACCAGAACCTGGGATGTGCTCAGGTAGCAGGTCAGTCGACTGGCCCAAAATTCCAGTCGACTGGAACCTGTGTCCTGCACTTCTAAGCCCATGTAAATGAAGGCTATTTCCTTTCAAATTGCAATCATTCGAGTCGCGGCACTGGGAGTTTACGCGAATCAGCTACCTAGCCCAATAGGCTCTTCGATGCATCACCAAAAGCATGTTCAAACAATAAAGCTATGATTTTTGAAGATTTGAACTCAAAACACCAAAAATTGGAATATTCACAAAACCAATCCAAGTCAAAATCAAATGCACATGTAAGTGTTAGGAATTCATACCTAACAATCAAAGATAATCATAGACTTAGATGTGAGATAAAAATCTCACCTTTTCACAAAAATAAGGAAGGAGAAGCTTGAAAGCAAAGGAAGAATCAACCACACTTCAACACAACCCAATGAGCTTGAATCTAAGCTCAGAAGAAGAACATTCCCAAAGTTAGTTCTGAAATTGAAAGGAGAATGAGTTGGAGAAGAAGAAGATGATGCTTACCAATAGCTTCTCTTTGGATTTGGAGCTAGAACTTGATTTGCAAATGGAAACTAGGGCTTGGAGTTTTAATTTCCCATTCCTCTCTCCATATTTGCTAAAGCTTGAATATTAGGAAATAGAATTGAAGTAATGAAGAGAAGAGGGGTGAAGCTTGGGTCTAATGGGCTGAAACAAAACCAAAGCCCTAAGTGAAAAAGTAGCAAAATTCCACTAACTCCAAACATATCAAAGTTTATACTCAAAAAGACCGCAAATGTCATTTTGAACTCAATGGGGGTGGTCTCGAGTCCTAATTTGACCGTTTGCAAAAAGAAGTTTTTCGGACAATAGTCCGACTAACGATGAATATTAAAAATAAAATATTTAAATATTCAATCGTAAAATATGCGGGTTGTTACAGACTCCTCTCCTTTAAGAAACTGCGACCTTGCAATCTTAAGAAATAAATGAATCAAAAAGTAACAACCATAAAAGCATATCAACACAAAAGAAGAAATTTGGAATAAGAAGTTCACCTCAAAGAGCACGAGAAAGTAAGTCTGGATGTGCTCGCTCGATGAATTCTCTGGATTCCCAAGAACAATCCTTAGGATTTAAGGACCATTGAACTTTCACGAGAGGAACATCTTTATTTCGAAGGCGTTTAATCTCTGAAGCAATGATACGAATAGGATGTTGCTCATAAGTCAAATTAGGAGAAACTTCAATTTCTTCCACAACATCAGGCTCAAGAATAGAATCAGAATCTCGAAGGCATTTCCGTAATTAAGAAACGTGAAACACGTCATGAATAGCAGAAAACTGAGCCGGTAATAAGAGGCGATAAGCCACGGAACCAATACGTTCGGTGATAGGAAATGGACCAATGTAACGAGGTGCTAGCTTTCCCGATCGACTGAAACACACAACACCCTTCATAGGTGAAACACGAATAAACACGAAATCACCCGCAGAAAATTTTAATTTCCTTCTTCGGTTATCGGCATAGGATTTTTGTCTACTTTGGGCTTCTTTCATCCTATGACGAATAAGGTCAATCTTTTGTGTGGAATCACAAATAAAATCTGGACCAAGACCAGCTTCTCACCGGCCTCAAGCCAACAAGAAGGAGAATGGCACGGTCTTCCATAGAGTGCCTCAAAAGGTGCCATACCAATACTAGATTGGAAGCTTTTATTATAGGAAAACTCAACAAGAGAAATATGATCTTCCCAACTTCCACCAGAATCAAGAACACATACACAAAGAAGATCTTCAAGAGTTTGATTCACACGCTCGGTTTGTCTATCGGACTGAGGATGATAAGCGGTGCTAAAATTAAGCTTCATTCCCAAAGCTTTTTGAAGACTCTTCCAAAATCCACTAGTAAACAATGGATCACGATCACTAACAATAGAATTAGGAACTCCATGTAATTTAACAATTTCTTTAATAAAGAGTTTGGCCAAAAGAGGAATGGTCCAATTGGACCGAACGGGAATAAAATGGACGGATTTAGTAAGTCTATTAACAATCACCCATAAGCTATCATGACCCGAACGAGAACGGGGAAGGCTGTCTATAAAATCCATGGAAATTTGGTCCCACTTCCGAATTGGAATGTCTAAAGGTTGCAATAACCGACCGGGCCTTTGATGCTCAGCCTTGATAAGTTGGCAAGTCATGCAACACTTAACAAAGTTAGCAATATCAGATTTCATTCCCTCCCAATAATAAATTCGCTTCATATCCGCATACATTTTACTACTACCGTGATGAATGGTAAATTTAGAACGATGAGAATCTTCTAAAATGTCTTTACGAAGATCACTAATATTTGGCACGATAAGTCTATCAAATTTTCGAATACCGCCACGAGAATCAATATCAAAGTCTTTCAAACCTTCAATATCAATTTTATCCCTAAAATTTTGGCTAAGAAGAGCCAATTCAGGATCTAGCTTTTGAGCTTCAAGAATGCGGTCTAAAAGAGAAGGATGAGCCTCAAGGCTACAAAAAAAGAGATGAACATAAATCGAAAATAGGATCTCGAATCTTGCAAGTGGATAAAACCCCGAGATCATTCCATTCGGATATCATCATAGAAACAACCGCTTGTTGCTTGCGACTAAGTGCATCGGCAACACGATTTCCCTTTCCGGGAGTATAAAGAATATCAAGATCATAAGATGCAAGGAATTCGAGCCAACGTTGTTGAAGCAAATTAAGTTTCTTTTGAGAAAATAGATACTTCAAAATTTATGATCGGTGTAAAGAATAAATTTTTCTCCTAAAAGATAATGATGCCAAATTCGAAGGGCGAAAACAATAGCCGCGAGCTCTAAATCATGAGTGGCATATCTAGTCTCGGCTGGCTTCAATTGCCTAGAAGCATAAGTAATAACACGTTCTCTTTGCACAAGAACGGCACCCAAACCAACGCGACTAGTATCGGTATAAACAATAAAATCTTGGTTTCCATCGGGAATCACAAGAATAGGAGCATCGGAAAGGAGTTCTTTTAATTTCTGAAAAGAAGCTTCACATTTGTCCGACCAAATGTATTTAACTCCTTTCTTTGTCAAACTAGTAAGAGGCACGACAATTTTAGAAAAGTCTTTGATAAAACGACGGTAATAACCCGCCAATCCGAGAAAGCTACGAATTTCCGTCACACTCTCTGGTCTCTTCCAATTTTGAATCGCTTCAATCTTTGAAGGATCCACTGATATTCCGGATTCAGAAATAATATGACCGAGAAACTTCACACGAGATTGCCAAAAATGGCATTTAGAACATTTTGCTTTTAATTGATTACTCCTAAGAGTTTCCAACACAATCCGAAGATGCTTTTCATGCTCCTCCTTGGTTTTTGAATACACAAGAATATCATCAATGAAGATGAGAACAAATCGATCGAGGAAATCTTTGAAAACTCGATTCATAAGGTCAACGAAATAAGCCGGAGCATTCGTTAAACCAAATAGCATAACAAGCCATTCATAAGATCCATAACGAGTACGAAACGATGTCAAAGGAATGCTATCCTCTGCAATGAGAAGCTGATGAAAACCGGTTGCTAAGTCCAATTGTGAAAAGACTCTAGCACCACTAAGTTGATCGAACAGATCATCAATCCGAGGTAAAGGATATTTATTCTTGATAGTAAGATCATTAAGCTTGCGGTAGTCAACGCAAAGCCTAAGTGTACCATCGGATTTCTTCACAAAAATAGCCGAAGCTCCCTAAGGAGAGGAACTAGAGCGAATAAATTGCTTCGTCTCCAATTCGGATAATTGTTTGCGCATCTCCTCATTTTCTTTATTGGACATACGATAAGGAGGACGAGTGATAGGTTGAGCTCCAGGGATGAGATTAATTTTGAACTCAATTACTCGCTTAGGTGGTAGTCCTAAAACGGCCTCAAATATGTCGGAAAATTCATGAACAACGTGAATAAGAGAAATGACATCTTCCTCATCATCATTATCATTATCATCATCATGAGGATTTAAAGAATATAAAGATTCTGCCAAGCTGGAATCCGAATCTTTAAGATCAATATAAATCTGCTTAACAGATTAAGGATGTCGAAGATGAATTGTCCGCTCAGGACATAGGATTTGAGCTTCATAGCGGTTAAGCCAATCCATTCCCAAAATCATTCCAAAGCCTAAGTAGCGCATAAAATGCAAATCAGCTCGGAAAGAAAAATCACACAAAATATTCTCGACATCTTTACAAAGCAAACTAATTGTTGCGGATCCGCCAACCGGATTCGCAATTCTCCAAGAAGTCATTAAAGCAACAACACTTAAGGAAAAAGTATCAACAAGTTCTTTTGATATAAAAGAATGGGACGCACCCATATCAAAAAGAACTCGAATAGGTTGATCACGAAATAAAATAATGCCATCAAGGATAGGATGAGAAATACCTTGACTACGAGAAGTGTTACTAGGAGTTTGCACCACATTAAGCTTTCCCTCCTTCCTGCCTTGAAGTTTGGGACATGCGGATATATAATGGCCCAAACTTTTGCAATAGCGACAAGCAAAGGGCTTTGAACATTTATTAGCATAATGGTCTTTAGAACCACAATTGTAGCATTGCCCACTACTAGAGGCAGAAGTCTTTGCCACCGGAATTGCTTGCTTCCCTTTCTTATTGGGATAAGGACCTTTGAACTTACTAGGTCTTTTCTTGTTGTTGAAGTTTGGTTTAGCACCCATAACTTCAACGTCACTCTCCCTATCTGCCTCTTCAAGACGAAGAGCGATATCAATGAGTTGATCAAAAGAAACTTCTAATTTTAGAAGTAATGGCTTCTTGAGATTTTTATTCAAGCCATAGACAAATCTCTGATTTTTCTTCAATGGGATGTTTATGTATCTGACCCCGTATTTAGAAAGTGACTCGAATGATGCGACATAGTCTGCCACGGAGGATTCACCTTGAACAAGGTCAATGAAACGACAAGCCAATGTCACCTTCTCAGCTTCTGGCAAAAACTTTAATTCGAATCATTCTCGGAATTTCTCCCAAGTAAGATCCGCTTCAATAATTTCAGAAATAAGAAGCTCGTACTAGTCTAATGCTCTTTCTTGGAGCATACTAGAGGCCACCTGAACTCAGTGAAGATCAATAAGATTCATGTGAGAAAAGATTCGATCGCATGATCTTAGCCATGCCTAGACCTAAATAATGGTTTCAGAACCTTTGAATGGCTTCCCACCCAAATGGGTATAATCGTTGCACAAACGTGCAAATCCAGACTTGGGATGAGTAGGCTCCGGATTAGAACCGGCTGCTTGAGCATTCTTTACTAGATCAAGAAGTTGTTGTGCAGACATAAATACTCCATCTTGGGAAGTAGCCCTAGATTGACCGGCGCTGGGACGACCAGGTCTAACCATTTCTCTTCTTTAAGAAAGAACGAAAGAAGAAGAAAAGGTTATTCTCCAAATAGATATCGAGCAATCTTGGTAGATTAAATAAGGAACCATAAAATAAAATAGGATAGAATGGTACGAAGACACGAATTAAATCCTAAGGCACGACTCCTAAGATGGACTTAGGACGATGATCCTTGTTAAATTATTCTACATTGTTCCGAAGTTTGGCTCTGATACCAAGCTGTGACGCCCCACCTCTATACCCACGCTAGCCAAGGACACTACGGGGTAATGCCGTCAACTAGCATGGAGAATAAGACTGTTGAGGAGCGACCATCCGTGTAATTGCTTTGTGCGAGTACCGATATGCCATATAAAAATATAACTTGCATTTCAAGAGGGAATCCGACATACCGATGCAAACTCAAAGCTACTACACAGTGGCTATAATATCTTCGGAAACAAATATAGAAATAAGCATAACATAAATCAGTCACAGATAATTCATATCACATAGGTGGAAATAGATATAAATATTACACCTAAAAGTGTACATCAGAGTAGTGGTCAAAAAAGATCCACAATATCACAAAAGAATAGTTACAAGTGCTAGACAAAAGAATAAGTATACATCAATGAGTCTATATCTCAAACGTATACAACCAAAAACTACTAATCTTAGTAGTTAGCCAAAAGTTAGAATAATAATAATCCTAGACGAGGAGTCAAGCAGAAGTACCTATAACATCTCGGTCTGACCCGAGTATTATTTAATAAGAAAATAATAAACGGATCAGTCTAACTATAAATATCAGATGAAATGATATAGAATAAGCGATATGACAAAATCGTATAATAACCAAAATGCCATAGTATGATAAGTATGTAATTAAAAATCAACAAGAGATTAATCAATATCACAAGAATCTTCTCAAAGATAAAAAGGATTGTCATACTCTTTATTTCATTTATCAAACCATAAATATTGACAATTATCAATGCCAATCACAAAAGTTAAGGTCAAACAAATTCACCAATGCACAAATATTGATAGAACTTATCAATGAAACCACAAAAATTGATGAAACACAATTTCTAGAAATCATCAATGGAAATCCAGAAATCGCAAAAAGGGGGAGGCCTATCACAAAACGGAAGCATGAAAACTCACGAACACGTATATCACAAAATGGAACGCTATTCCATGGTTGCTAACCATTAATTTTGAGCCGAAGCTCCACAAAACGGCCCGAAGACCATGGGTCGCTACCCCCACCAAATTGAGGCGAAGCTCCACAGAAACGGGGTTTAGTCTCCCTCGCAGACAAAGAGACATCGCACATTGCTAGTCCAAGTCACAAAAATGATCATCATCGATCATCAAGAAGTGTCAATTACACTAAGCTAGTAAATATATGAGCTTAGCTTCATATCTCATAACCACTAGCTTAACTTAAATATTTACAAACAAATTGTAGATCTCCACTCGAAAATTGTCACAAGAGATTCAATCGAACAAGTCTAAGAATTAACCGATGAAGTAAACGCAAGTGTTTCATACCACTTGTTTTACTAAGCCGTTTAATTAAATTTCTCATACGAGTGAGGTAAAGGTTTGTATATACTAATAGATTGGAAAACGGTTTTATAAACAAGCTTGATATTGAAAATAGAGTTGAAATCGTTTTGATAAAAGAGTTTTGATATTTACTACTAGTATTGAAACCTTTATATTTTTAAAGTGTCAAAGCACAAAAATGATTGTAGAAACAATCAATCACCAAAATTTCATGTTCAAAGACATGAATAGAATCCAAAGAAATCGATACTGAATCCATCAAAATGAATGTTCACAAAAATCTCGAAGAAAATGTCATCAAAGTGGATAACAATTGACAACAACAAGTGGGAATAAAGCCGAATCGATTAAATTTGGAAACGCAAGAGAAATAGACAAAAATAGGCATAATAGGCATTTAAGAGCAGGTAAGTCGACTGGCTCAATGAGTTCAGTCGACTGAACTCAGTCCCGGAATACTCGCGGGATGTTGGTCAGTCGACTGGACTCAGTATGCCAGTCGACTGGACCAGAACCTGGGATGTGCTCAGGTAGCAGGTCAGTCGATCGGCCTAAAATTCCAGTCGACTGGAACCTGTGTCCTGCACTTCTAAGCCCATGTAAATGAAGGCTATTTCCTTCCTAATTGCAATCACTCGAGTCACGGCACTAGGAGTTTATGTGAATCAGCTACCTAGCCCAATAGGCTCTTCGATGCATCACCAAAAGCATGTTCAAACAATAAAGCTATGATTTTTGAAGATTTGAACTCAAAACACCAAAAATTGGAATATTCACAAAACGAATCCAAGTCAAAATCAAATGCACATGAATAAGTGTTAGGAATTCATACCTAACAATCAAAGATAATCATAGACTTAGATGTGAGATAAAAATCTCACCTTTTCATAAAAATAAGGAAGGAGAAGCTTGAAAGCAAAGGAAGAATCAACCACACTTTAACAGAACCCAAATGAGCTTGAATCTAAGCTTAAAAGAAGAACATTCCCAAAGTTAGTTCTGAAATTGAAAGGAGAATGAGTTGGAGAAGAAGAAGATGATGCTTACCAATAGCTTCTCTTTGGATTTGGAGCTAGAACTTGATTTGCAAATGGAAACTAGGGTTTGGAGTTTTAATTTCCCATTCCTCTCTCCATATTTGCTAAAGCTTGAATATTAGGAAATAGAATTGAAGTAATGAAGAGAAGAGGGGTGAAGCTTGGGTCTAATGGGCTGAAACAAAACCAAAGCCCTAAGTGAAAATTAGCAAAATTCCACTAACTCCAAACATATCAAAGTTTATACTCAAAAAGATCGCAAACGTCATTTTGAACTCAATGGGGGTGGTCTCGAGTCCTAATTTGACCATTTGCAAAAAGAAGTTTTTCGGACAATAGTCCGACTAATGATGAATATTAAAAATAAAATATTTAAATATTCAATCGTAAAATATGTGGGTTGTTAAAATGGAGTCCCCAACATAGTGCATTTATCACCACTCTTTATTGAAATAACTGAACTAATTAATCTACTGAACTAATTAATCAACTGAACTAATTGAACATAAGGAGCTATATGCAAAAAAATTGAAGAAAACTAAGAAGAGTTTTGTACGCATTTGTAATTGAAAAGAGCATCATATGACCAGCTTATTTACATGTGAACTTTTATCCATTATTTAGTTTTTGATTTTAAACTACTTTATCTTTGCAACTAACCGTAGAATTCATATTGTCGTAAGAGAGTCATATTTAAAACATTGGTAATTGAAAAATGATATCACATAGCATTTAGTTGAGTTATGAGTTGGGTAAGGTTTAATATTATGTTGAAAGTGAGAATGTTTATATAATCTAATTTTTATCGATATAATTTATGTGTTTACATCGTAATGTTATAAAATATAAATATATCCTTTAAAAGTTGTTAAAAATGAATTATGTTATGTAATACATGCAATTTTTTTTGAGATAAATGAATTAGAAAATGAAATGATTATTATTATTATGTATATTCTATGCTATGTGATTTAAATATTTTTATACTTGAATAAAAATTTAATTTTATTATTTTTTCTAATATATACTGAAATTCTCATATATTTAGAATTTATTTGAAGAATTAATGAATGTTAGTTAATTGAGCTATTTAAAAGATCTAAATTTAAGCTTACATAATTAGTTAAGTAAATGGACGTAAATGTAAAATATTAAGGTAGAATCGAGAAGGGTTTGTATGAAATTGTAGAAATTCTAAAATGTACATATTTGAAGCTAATAGTATTTTACAATATAATGTATGATAAATTCATTTAAGTAAATAAATCGTTAACGTACATAATTTATTTTATGTAATTTATATATATTTATATCTAAATAAAAAATTATGTTACCAATTTATTGATGCGCCTATAGTATACATATTGAAATTGACATCCTTTTAGGGTTTATTCAATGTATTATAAATAATAGTTGTTTAAGTTTATCAATTAGTATAAATTTTGGATTATGAAAATAATTTGAGTGCATAGGCTTTAGTGTAAAATATTGAGCAAAAACCAAGAAAAGATTTGCAAATGATTGTTGAATTATACAAAAGTAGGTATTCGAAATAGTGAGAGAAGTTTAAAGGAATAATCGTAAAGTGATGAATATAGGAATTTGAAATAAAATATCTGGAAATGGAGAGAATTAAGGAGAATTGAGAAAACTCCCTAGAACTAATAATAGAGTTTTAAATTCTTCTGTTTTATTATTATATAATACATTTGTCTTCTATTTCCTTCCGATGGTAATTATATCTTTCCTACTATCAATTAACTAGAGTTTATTCATCATTTGGTTCAAAGAGTAATCATAAGTTCAACTTTTATTGATTTAACCGCTAATTTTAGTGCATCTGTATATGTTTCGGGTCAAGCTCTAATAATCAACTAATGGATAGCGACATATCCGCATCCGCACTCAAAATTATTTTTGAATATTGAATATTCGCATCATCGGATTCAGATAGATATCAGATAATTATCTTATCCGCTAATAATCTATACATCCAGAAACATAAATAGAAAATTTTAGTTTAACATAATTTCTTTCCAATATGGTTGATTGTAAAATACGCAAAATCAACAAATATGATGATAATAAATAGATTTGAGCAGTTAATATGTATTAAACACATATAATATAAATTATTAACTTACTAAAAAATAAATATATATCTATCAATGTACTATAATACACATAAAACAAAAAATAATCTTGAAAAAAACTAAACAGATAATTTTCATGTTCGAATGTTTTCATATCTGCATCATATCCATTGTTTTTGAATATCATTCAAAAAGTGAGGGGGATTCTACTAATAATTAGAGAAGTAAAGAAATGAAGATACATTTTTGGTTCATAGATTGCTTATTTGTTCAAGATTGTTCGTTTTGATTTTATCTTTTTAAGAGTAATTGGAAGAGAAAAGGGAATGAGAACAGGATACCACCAAGGTAGGTTTATACAATTCTTCGTGATATTCTGAGTGGGACACGAACAGGGAAGCTCGATTTACACATGGTATCATGCTATTTTAAGAAGCATTGTCTTTCTTAACATGGTATCAGAGCTGAAGGTTATGAATTGGACCATGCAGACATGAAACTATTCCTTTCAAAATACTCAAAGAGAATGCGAGTCAAGTGGAAGATTATTAGGGTTGTCTTATATGCTAAAAAACCAAATCTGATTTGAAAATGGAATAGTCTCACATCGCTAAACTAGAAGATGTGATGATTAAACAAGAGATGGTAAGCAAGTAACATCGAGATTCTTTTTTACACTAGTGTATGCTGACTCGTATGTATACGCCACATGTAGAAGATGTGAGAGCTTGGTCTGAATGTAGAAACTGAACATGGTATTGGAGTTGTTATAACATAATATTTATTCAGTTATATTCGACCCTTAGCTATAAAAGCCGACACCCAAAAGGAAGATTCTTATGTATTAATTTCATATGGATACCGAAAGCTTCAATCCTTCAGTCGAAATCTGAAAGCTCTATTCTATACTTAACCTTTCATAAGTATTAAATGTCAATGAATACTTTGTATATAGCCCCGCATAGCTTCCTTCGGTTAGTCTAAAGCTTATGCACAAATGTCGAACCATGGACAACGTTCGAGGGCTAAATGACCATGATAATGGCCAAGGCACTAGAGGCTAAACGTCGGCCCAAACCTAGACTAAAGTATCCGGTCCATAATATAATTAAAATCGAGGACCACAGTTGTCACTCGTATTGAAAGCGTGATATTGTGACTCGGGTCAAAACACCCCAAAATAGTATACACAACATGAGCTTAACTAAAAGTAATGGTTACTAGACTGACTTTAGAGTATATACCCGAAGGCAGGCCAAAATGAAAGCATGTGCTCCTATACCTAAAGCTTATATGAAGTATAAGGGTCAATGTTATGACCCGCTAATTCGACCCATGTAAAGCTGATAATAAACCACACATGTCCAACCCAAACCAAATGGAAAGATGGATAATAATGAGAAAGAAGGAAAAGAGAAGAAGAGAAGAGAAGAAAGAGAGGAAGAAAGAGATAAAGAAAAGAGAGGACAAATAAGAAACAGAAGAAACTAAAACAATTACAGAATCTCACTGTTGTAGCAGAAAAACATATAATAACATATCAATGATCTTTACAAAACGGAAAGTGTAATATAGTATACACACATCCATCAGAGTACAACAATCAATCACAATCATCAGTCTATACAGTTATAATAACATGTCCTTACAATTGCTAATAATTTAACAACAAAGCAGCAAAAAAAATAAACATATACGTGAACATGACTAGAAGACCTCCAGCTCGTCTGCTAAAGCTCCAAAGCATCCTAATCCAAATCTGTAAATATACTCGATCTAACCCGAGCACTGAAAGGGAAGAATGCCCGGATTAGTACGGTAAACCAGCGAAAGAAAACAAATCTCAACTGAATTTATTTTAAAGTAATAAAAACTTTCCTTCATCAAAACAAAGGTATCTCATAAGACCACGCTCACATATAAACACGGATGGGTTTTTATCTTATGATAACTAAAACATTTCATATCAAATTCTGTTATATTATTCTTAAGTCTAGTATATAATAATATTAATCATAGCAGAAGTTGTTACATTATTAAATTCCAGCATACCACCTTGTAGTACAAGGCTTTCTACAAACAAAATGGCAGGCACATAGTGGATAATGGATTTCCATATAAATAACCAGGTGAAGGGACTACCTTCTGGCAGTACATCTATAGAGGATTCTACTGAGACCCAACTGATGGTCCTCTACAAACACAAGACTGGCCTACCTCTAACTTGATAATACCAAAAATGTCATCACCCTGGTCATTACCGATCTATTCGAGGGCCCGCATAGCATACATCCACAATAATTTAAGTTCTAATCGTCATAATGGGAATAAATATATCTAGAAGGGGATGATCATATCCTAATGGTTGCGAACCAAATAGCCTTGCTACATCTACTCAGTTTCGGTCATTTCCAAGTGTGAGGCCAAAGGTCATGATTACCTTTCATATAGCACATCATCTTTCTTTGAATGCCACATTGCCATTCGATCAATGACTACTGACTTTCACAAACATACAACCACTGAGCTCGTAAGTCTCAAAAAAGGGTATTAAGTTAAGAGAAGTTGCCTTCTCCACCACTTAACAGATGTACGTTTATAAAAGTCGACGATGTAATCTCAAAAATGCAATGTCAGACATCCATCCATACAAGTTGTCTAGGAACAGGACAACCCTAAGGCACTTCTCCTATCACATCCTGTCGGTAATTACCCCTAGGATTACTAGTGATTAGTCTTTGCATTGGATATTTCATAGTAAAGAGACTATTGCTGCTATATGTATATTGGGAGTTTATCCCAAAATGATCTACAAGCGGTCCTTGATTACGAAAATCTAGAATATCAATATCTTCCAATACCTACACATTTGAAAGCATATATATTGGTCTGAAGTGGTTCTCGAATAAATTCAACCCCGGTCTCTCCGGATCAACAACGATAAAGAGGCCAAATATTTGATAGTCGGTTATTTAACTATCACAGCAACAAATAATAATATCTAGCACCATAAGCAATCACTAGGCCTATTTAATTAACCTTTTATTAATTAAATCAATCTCTAAATATTTACTTCAAACCGTCTTTAAAAAGATATATTCTCAAAAATATTTCAAATTTATCGATAATGGAAAACATTTCCATATACTTATATCAACAGTATAAGCATATTCAAAAATCATTTCAGCACTTTAAAAATATTTTCATATGCTTATATCAATGGTATTAGAATATTTAATAATGCTACCATTTGGAGACACGCCTAATAGATTTCTATAACCATACAACTCCAGAGTTCGTATGCCTCCGGACGGGTGTAAAGTATAGGAAGCGATGCTCCTACACCATCAAGCCTTTAGTACGATCATAAGAACCAATTCGTGTATTTCACGATGGAAGGTCAAAGCATATTTTATTGGATCAAAATAAATGTTGCGTAAAACGTCGTTACGGTAACCCAAAAACATTAGTATAGGGGTTCGATAAATTAATATGTATATATATATCACATATATTATACAAAATATTTCATTTCCGAAATCATTTACTATAACAACACCGTTATAGTCCATGCCTTTCTTATTTTCCAAAAACGTCTATTACAACCATAAATGTTGAAACCTGTGTTTTTATTTTAAATCATTTCAAAATCATGAAATTCCCATCTAAAACCATAACTTTCAAAACCCCGTTAAATAAAAATCCATATTTAAATCTCAACATAAAACATTCCATACCTTACAATAAATATCCTTTCTCTTTTATAAAACTTCTATTTATAAAATTCCTTTATTTACAAAATTCTATTTATAAATACATTCTTTTATAAAACTAATTTTACTATCAAAATCCATTTATAAATCCATTTCTTTTAAAAATCAAATTTATTGATAAAATCCATTTATAAGTCCATTTACCAAATCAACTTCATAATCATTTACATGATATATATAAATTTCGATTATAAATCTATTTCTTTATATATAAAAATATCACCTTTATAAATCCTTTTTATAACTTATTAAAAAATCTATTTTCAATGTATTTCTCAAAACTATATTTTTTATAACATCAAAAATCATAACTTTTATTTGTTTAAAAAAATTCATTCTTTTAATAATTTAAAATTATTAACACATATATACCTCCAAAATTACTTCAAAATTATTTTAAAACCAAAATCATCATTCCGATATTTCAAAATACAAAAAATAAGGCCTGGTGCCACCATGCACTAAATAAATCAAATCATATCAAAGACATCAACGTGACATCCAAAACATCATATATTAGCATATATATGAAAAGTAAATCAATAGTGGTGAAGAATCCTGCTGGATCCTTCCAACATGTCCCCCTACATTATAGAGAACTTATAATCATAAAAATATAAATCAACCGCTTTAAGGCAGGATACGTATACAAAGGGTAATCCGCTCTTACACGGGAACGTAATAGGTTCCCATCCGCTCCAATAGGCGGGAATATATCCAAACCAACTAATATATAAAGTATATCATCCAAACAAGCAACAATCATCGTAAATAAATTTATTTCCACTTATATAAAAATATAAACAGGCCAGAGAGGTGAGTTTAATCACAAAAATTTCAGAAATCACAAAAGCGCTCCATTTTAAATTAAAATTGAATGATCATTCAATCTAACTCAAAATTCCAACCAGCTTTGAATTCATCCAATCCAACTTCATAGCATAGTGCTCGCTGATACGAATGCAACATAACTTGTCTCACTCAAAACGGACCTCGTACGAGAAAGTTACGGATAAATTAGCATTCGTTGTAATTAAATTTAAATTAACTAAATTAAAAATTCGACCTTTATCCTAATCCTTTGTTTCCCTCCTCCTTCCCATTTCCAGGCTTATGCTATAGGCCCGTGGGAATTTTTTTATATTCTTGTTCAATTAATGGTCGTGCCACCACCCATGAACGAGCGTAACCCCGCTACCGCCTCCATGACCACTGCCCTCTGTCGTGCCTACCCCACACCCCAGCCCCCAACCCCCTCCCCCGGCCCTGCACCTCGCACGCACTACCACGGACCAGCGAAGCTATATTCGCTACTCACGAACACAGCCACTTTGTCGCTACCTCGATCGTCGATTCGATGATCCAACCGTACATTAGCTTCATATGGTTGCCTTCCACATTTTCCTAATTGAAGTCGTTGGCTAATTTCGCCTCTAGAGGCTCTAATTGACAATAACCATCAAATAGTGGAGTTTAATGGCAGCTGAAATATCTTTTAGGGATAGGGTTTGCAAAATGAAAGGAGCTGAGGTCTATTTATAGAAAATTAACCGTGGCACTATTCATCCGTAAAAATTTCGAACTCCAAATGAAACGTACCGCCTAGCGTTCTATATGTTATACCCCTATTCCGAACATAATGGAATATGTATCGGAAGCCAATTCCATCATATACAGAAGATAGATTTTCAAAATCAAATTATTTTAATTAAAATTCCTTTAATTAGTTCCTACGCATTTTGAACTCGCACGATCAAGGGTAAGTCCAATCGACACAAAATTTGATAGTATACTATAATTCACTATTACGGATCCAATGAAACTTGTTTCGTCGAAATCCGAGACGGTGCCAAAAATAACTACTTTTACACGTTAATTAAAACGAGTAATTTTCAATTTATATTTATTCACTTTTAATTCAAGTTTAAAAGTTCACTAACTCCATTCTAATTTGAATATAATTTAAATCAACTTTAGAAATCATTTCCATTCACATTAAATCCTGGATTCAATTGTTAAAAAATTTCAAATATTAAATTTAACAATTTAATTATCAAATAAATCATTATATTTGAAATATAAGTTATTTAACTTATGCAATTAACTTTTAAATATTTAAAATCAATTAAATATTCCAAATTCGTATGACTGAAATTCTTGGTGTTACATTCTCCCTCCATAAAAGAATTTTGTCCCCGAAATTACCAAGTAAGAAAAATGCCACAAAACTGATTATCTTTTCAAAACAATTAGTCAAAACTTCTTATAAAAAACTTCTTCTAAGTCTTCAAATTCATAATTAACTTTCCAAAACCAACTAATGCAATCCATTCATTCATCCCAACTTATAACTCAAAATAATAAAAAAATTAGTTATCAAAAACATTTTCAAAATTCTCAAAAAAATTCTAACGCCTTAAATTTACTGAAAATTTCACTAGCGTCTTCTTTGCGCGGTTCGACCATAGTAAATCACTATATATATATATCACAAATATACATCTTATCTTCGAGGATGAGGCATCCCGTAGGGAAAAAATATAAAAATACGATATGTAATTTGAGATATATATATCTTTTATTATATTAGCAAGCATATATGTAACATCACCCACTTGGAGGCCCAAAACTAGTGGCTACGGATGGTGCAGTCATCCCTAGTAATTAATTCTCGGTGACCAATACAGTAATTTTAGATAAATTGATATACCAAAAACACATGGATATGGAAAAAGTTTAAAGTTTCAAAACAACTTTCACATTCCATTCCAAATTCATTCCAACGTTCGTTAATAATCCCACTACCAAACTAGAATCTCTAAAGGCTAAAGCAACCGGCTCGGCTTTCACTTGTTGACAGTTAGCACATTGTCTAACAATAAGCCAACATCTCTCTCCATGCCTTCCCAATAGAAGCTTCTCTTCATATCTTGATACATCTTGGTTCCTGCAGGATGAATCGTAAACTTGGATCGATGACAGTCATATAGAACTTCTCTTCTCAAGTTCTATACATTCGGCACACATAATCGTCTCTTCTTCCTTAACCATCCTTTTGGGTCAATTCCAAAATCTTTAAGATCATCAATCTCGGATTCCACCTTGAGTCTTCTAATTTCTTGACTATCTCTGAATCCTCTTTCTTTTTAGAAGCTATCCACTCGATCAGCACTGGTCGAACCTCTAAATAGGCCAACATAGTGGTACTCTAACTAGAATCAGTAGTCGATTTCGACTTTATACTACACGTAGCCAAAACTTCTACATCCTTCCATTCTGCCAACATAGCTAACAACACATTCTGATGTTTCCTGCTAAGGACATCCGCTACCTTATTTCCTTTTCCAAGAGTATATTCTATACTAAAATCATAAGAAGTTAAAAATTCTAGCCACCTCTGCTGTCGCATATTCAACTCTTTCTAAGAGAATAAATATCTGAAAGACTTATGATCAATGTATAGCTCAAATCCCTCCCCTAAGAGATAATGTCTCCAAATCATCAATGCGAAGATCACTGCAGCTAACTCCAAATCATGAGTAGGATATCTTTCTTTGTGCGGTCTAAGTTGTGGAGAAGCGTAGGTAATGACTTTACCCTTCTACATCAATACAGCTCCCAATCATGTTCCACATGCATCAATGTACACCATCAACCCTTGGTTTTCATCTGGAACAACTAGCACTGGCATGTTGGTCAATGAATGTTTTAACTTAAAGAACCCTTCCTCACATTTGTTAGACCAAATAAACTTCACATCCTTCCTGTTCAACTTAGTCAAAGGTGCTGTAATCCGCAAAAAAAACTTTGATAAATCTCCAGTGGTAGCCAACAGGTCCGAGAAAACTTCTGATCTCGGTTACCGTCTCCGGCCTCCTCCAATTATTGACAACTTCGACCTTAACTGGATTCACCGCCAAACCTTCCTTCGATACTACATGACCAAGAAATTTAACCTCCTTCTTCCAGAAATGACATGTAGAAAACTCTGCCTTTAGTTGATGCTGCATTAACGTTTCAAGCACTACTCTTAGATGATTCTCATGCTCTCTCTCATCTTTTGAGTATACCAATATGTCATCTATGAATACTGACATGAGCTTATCCAAGTTTCTCGGAAAACCAAATTCATCAAGTCCACGAAGAAAGCATGTGCATTCGTCAACCCGAATGGCATCACTAACCATTCATATGAACCATACCTAGTTCGAAATGCTATCAAAAAAATACTGTCCTCTGTCACTCTCATCTGATGGAAATTGGTTGCCAAATCTAATTGTGAAAACACTCTTGCTCCATTCAACCGATCAAACAGATCGTTAATTTGCAGCAAAGGGAAACTTTTCTTGATTGTCCTTTCATTCAGCTTACAGTAGTCGATGCACATCCACAATGACACATCCGACTTCTTCACAAAAATTGCGGCTGCTCCCTAAGGCGAACTGCTTGGTCTAATAAAATTCCTTCTATCTAGATCCACTAGTTGCATCTTCAATTCTTTCATCTCAGTTGGTACCATTCTACGAGGTGGTCTACTGACAGGTTCAGTTCTCGATACAAAATCAATTCAAAACTCAATAGCTAGTTTCGGTGGTAGTCCTGTAATCGGTACAAATATATCTACAAATTCTTTTGCAACTCAAACCTAACTTAACTACTCTGCTACTTCCAAAGTACTTAACGCAGCACAAACACTTCGGTTGGAATTCTCTACAGAGAAAATGATCCGTTTATGACTATTTGGGTGCCTTACTGATATTTCCCTATCCTAGCAAAATATCATAGCTTTGTATCTACCAACCAATTCATACCCAAAATGATCCCGAAGTATACGAAATGATAAACATACAAACTGCATGAAAACATATGAACCAACAAATCCATTACTAACTAGTCACTTCTTATACCTAGAGTTGCATACCCTCCTATTGGATTCGCAACCCTTAAGGAAGAAACAGGGTAAGTGGGTTCTAAGCATAATTTATTAATCGAATTCCGGGATATAAATGAATGTGATGCACCAGTATCAAATAATATCCTAACTAGAATACTTAATTAAAAATGTACCTTCCATCACGGTCCTTTCCTTATCTGCTGTAGTTGATTTGGAAGAAGATGGTGGTCCAACAGCAAAAACCTTCCCTTTTTCTTCCCTAACTGGCTCTGGACACTGGTTCTTGTAATGCCCAACTTGATCGCAGTTGTAACACTTAATATGCTTTTTATCCACAGCCTTCTTCTGCCTCTTGGCTGATCGGCACTCATTTACAAAATGACCCTTCTTGTCACGTTGTTAGCAGACCAAATCAGCTTTTGACTTCTTGGTTGAATCTCCCTTCTAGGCTCCTTTCTTTTTGAAGAACTTTCTCTTCTTTCCCTGGTAACACTGGGTTTCAATTGGCTTCTTTCTAGCACAAATAGCAAGCATCTCTTCATGGTGAATGTCCATCTCCACCACCATATTACAAGGACCTCGGATATGTGTCAGGGTTGCCCTAGCAAGCTCGGGCCTCGGTCCTCGAATAAACCTTTCATTCCTTCTGATGTCGGTGTCTATAATAGCATATCCATATCGAGATAGCTCATCAAATCTATTTGCATACTTGATAACTGACATGTCTCCCTGAATCAAATCCATAAAATTTCTTGTCAATGCTGACTTGGAAACATCTGAAATAAACCTCTATTCGAATCTCCTTCAAAATCAGCCCAAGTTAACTCTTCCTCCAGAACTCCGGCAGTTACACCATTCCACTAATGAAGTGCTGACCCTTGCAACTGTCTAGAGACCAACCTTCTCTTCTATGCATCTTCTAAACCCAAATCAGAGAAAATCCTTTCATAATGTAATAGCCAATGCTCCACTTCTATAACATCTTTCGTTCCCATAAATGGCTTTCCACCCAAACTGGTGTAGTCTCGGATTAGCTTTACATAATTATTCCTAAGGGGAATCATGGGATTTTCTTCTCTAATATTTCCAGCCACTCCAGCAGTTCCTGCTTGCATCAAATTAGCAAGGAACCGATATATCATCCTTGCATCTACTGGGGGATTCACAGCACTCACATTGGCTTTCGCATTTTGATTAGCGTTATCTTATCGACCCTTGTTCCTCTGGGTGTTAGGTCGAGCATTTCCATCAGTTGTAGTGCTTCCTCCACTTAGATTTCCTCTTCGGTTTCCTGCTTCCATATATTCTTTCTCGTAAATTTGTATACCAGCCTTAATAAGATACAAAAGAACGGTCTAAGAGAAAAGAGAAATTACATTTATATATATATATATACGTCGAATACAAGTACGTTATAATCGCGTTAACCCAACCCCCGATCAAATTTTTTTTGATTCATTTAATTATGTTTTGAAAATCTTTTAAGTTTGAATTGCTTAATTTTTCATAAACTTAGGCTATGATACTTCTGACATACCCCACTTGGAGGCCCAAAATTAACGACTACGAATGTTGCAGTCATCCATAGTTATTATCCTCGGCAACCAAATAAGGTAATGTTAGATAAATTGATATATCAGAAATACATGGATATGGAAAAAAATTAAATTGCAAAGAAACTTTCACATTCCATTCCAAACTCATTGCAACATTCATTATATAATCCCACAACGTTAACCACGTTTAAATAAAATATAATTATTACAATATACTTCAAGAGCGATATATGAAGATGCCCCCTAGGTGATCAGAGTATATAATAGGCAATAAACAACTTTGCCTTAACAAAATAACACAGCGGAATCACATGAGAAAGAACTTAAATAACTACATGCCTTCTGCATTTCTCCGGAAACTTTTACGGCTTAAGAGGTACCTGAAAACGTCAAATCTCAAACTACTCAAAATCAATGGAGTACCCGAGATTTTAAGGGAAAAACATAAACTTCAAGTCAGACATAAAGCGTGGTATGAATAATAATATACCATCTCAAATTATTTAGATATCTAGGGAGACCACGCCGCTTAGCGGAATGGGTTTCCCCTCACTAGTATCTTAAAACCTTTATAAACCATTTTCTGCGCCCCTGCATCCACAATGGTTAATTCAATTCAAAACGTTATTGTATGATGATATGCAAAATAATTGAATTAATTCTGAATTACTCATCCCTAATTCATTTTTGGCTATTTGTCATAAATATAGTTTTTAGGATTACTACTAACCTAATAGTTTTCACAGGCTAACTAACAACCGGTTAAACTTTTAAGGACTCCCTACCCAATTATGTAGTTTTCATGGATTACTATGAACCTATTGGTAACTCCAATATTGTTTCCTTTTATCCTAGTTTTCACTGGCTGACTAGGAACCTATTGACTAACAGTCAATATCTTTCTTTTACCCCAGTTTTCATGGGCTAACTAGGAATCTATTGACTGTCTATCAATATTTCATTTTCTTATCCGAATATAGTTTTCATGGGCTTACTATAAACCTATCTAACTGACATCTTTAATTGTACATAGTTTTTATGGGCTAACTATGAACCTGTTTTCCTCTGCCAATATCTTTTCCCTTACAGTTTTCATGGGCTTACTGTAAACCTATTGGCCCCTGCCAATATCTTTTATTTATTAACTACTAGGTCAACCCAACCGGTTATTCTACCGTTTTCCAAACTATAGTTTTTGGATTCATTATAAAGCGCATATATACTTATATGAAGAAGTAAACAATATAACTTGGTTAATTCTTTTAACTCATTTAGACTTCTTCATAAGCTACAATTCAAAATACCTTGTTTATTAATATGCCATGGTTTTTCTTTTTAAATAAGATTGGGTTGTTTGCTTTGAAAACTATACTTTTGAAACCTTTGAAACCTTGCTTTCGACCTCACTGGATAGCCTCCTTTCAAAAGCATTTATCTCTTTTCAAAACATTAGGCTTCTTCCTTTTAAAAACGCTTTGAACTCCTTCTTTTGAATCCTTTCTAATATAATAAAGTGTTACTTATAAATTATTAGAGGCATAGATTCGAAACCATTGGAAGTATCTCTTCCTAAAGCATTGAAAATCCCTCTTTTGACATCATTGGGTTTATCTTATAAATATCATTTGAGTTTAAGTAAATATAAACGAAAGTATCTCTTTTGAAACCATTCTTTACTATATACAAATATCAAGGAATTTATGATTGCGTCGACACCATCTCTTTCAACAGAGTCGAAAGCATACTTTTAAAATATTGAAGGACAGCTTCAGAATCCCTTTCAAAACCATTACCATCGAAACCCCTAACCCTTTTGACAGCATTTAGAAAGTGTCTTAATATAGCTTTAAAACAAACAATACCTTTCGAGTATTAATGACTTCAATACACTTGAAAGGCAAAAGAATCGGCGGCAGGGCTTCGATTAGGTAGGAACCCCAAGCATTGATTTATAATTAATGGAACTCCTTGAAACCCCTTTTTCTTTTAAAACAAACATGGCAACCAATCCGAAAGCCAATATAAACTTCTTTCAAAAACATTCATATCGACTAAGTCGAAAGCTTAGTAAAATAAAGGCTAGAACTTTTGTTTTTAAAACAAACTGAAGTGTCGACCCCATCAGAAGCTATGCTTTCGACACAATACCTTTCTCTAATCCACTACATATCGCCTAAATGATACCCTATGTACTGAATTTAGCTTAATAGGGTTTCAACATAGTTGAGGGCGAAAGGTGCTCTGAATAGAGGCGAAATTTGTTTTTTTTGGATTAAATAGCAACTTATATAAACTAACCTGCCTATATGTAAATTTCTTATTGGTTGCCATAAATTTTCCCATGCTTTTCAAAACTAATTGCCTTTTTATTTTGAGTAAGTATAAAACTTAAACTTTAGCAAATAAAACCTTCAACTTTTTTGCATGTAAATCGTTTTGATCCTCATCTTAAAATAATTTATTTTGTATATCAAATTACTTAAAAAAAATCACCAAAATTCATAGAAATTTACTTTGATCATGTTATCTAACATACCAAAATTTCAAATCCAAATTCTCAATATATTTTCTAAAATAATTTATTAAACCCAATGTGCTATATTTTCATTCAAAAATTCATAATAATTTTTGCAAAGTTTGGAAAATCATCAAACTTAAAACCCAACTCTAAAATCATATTTTGCAAACTTACAATTTTTCTACGGCATTTAAACATCAACATCACATGGTTTTGATCTAGAACCGTATGAACACTTATTTAAACAATCTTGTTTAAATTTAAATAAACCATAATTCAAGCATATCATCATAAAATATCATATATACGAATTTTAAACTTAAATCCAAATCATATATCTAACATATAGAGATGGAAATTTTCATTCACCTTAATCATTGATAAGGAAATGGATTGAGATGATTATGATTCTCCTTTTATTTTTCTCTTCTTTTTTTTGAATTTCCTCTTCTTCTTTTCTTTTCAATGGTCGACCTTAACTTCTCTTCTTACGTTTTTATTTTTTTAAGAAAATGAACATGAGTATGAATGCCTTAAAGGTAATCATATATTTATAGGTGAGGCTAAGTGTAGTTAAATCCCATTATACCCTTACATAATTTAATTCGTCTATAAACCATTCTTTAGCCCATTTAAAGTAATAAGCACGGCCGCTTAAATTTATTCAAATTTTAATCCCCTTATCACATAACATTTGCATTATTCTATTTAATTTATCTAATTATCCAGAATAATGTTATTTAAAATTAGGGGTGTTACAGGCTCCCCTCCTTAAAAGAATTTCATCTTCAAAATTTAGTAAGGACTAAATACTAATCATAGCAATCATCTGTAACTACTCCTAACAACTATATTGGTTTATCTGACTAGTTATCATCTGTATAAACCGGATATAGACATACTATTTAAAACAGATCAAGATAAGTAACTTTAATCATGTCTTCTGTCTTTTAAGTACAGTCCTTCTTGTCGTCGCTTCACTGAACTTTCACCAACTTGACTGTATTAGACCTTAATCTTTTCTCATCTCTTGCTACAACCCAAACTCGTTGTTAAACAATTGCCAAATTAGGCTCTACTGCCAATTCATCCAATTTGGTTGGAGGAATAGTAGTCTATGGATCATGCATATACTTGTAAAGATGAGACACGTGAAATACATTATGGAAACCTACCATATTGCTCGGCAATTCTACTCTTTATACAAGCTTTCCAATTCTTTCTATAATCTGGAATGGACAAACATATTTCGGTGCCAGCTTCCCTGACTTTTCGAATTATTTTACTCCCTTCATTGGTGACATCTTAATAAAAACTCTATCTTCAACTGAGAACTCTAAGTCTTTACGCCTTTTATCTACATAACTCTTCTGTCTTAACTGAGCTTCCTTCATCCGATCTTGGATCAACTCAATCTTCTCTGACACCTCTCTAACCATATCTGGACCTAAGACTAATATGTCTCCAGTCTCTAACCAACATGCGAGTGATTTGTATGGCCTTCCATACAAAGCTTTAAAAGGCGTCATTCCTATACTAGTCTGAAAACAATTTTTATAGGAAAACTCAATCAAAGGCAGTTGATCTTCTCAAAATCCACCAAAGTCTAGTATACAAGCTCTCAACAAATCTTTGAGTATCTTATTGACTCTCTTAGTATGCCCATCCATCTGTGGATGATATGATGTACTCATCTTGAGCTTGGTCCTAATACTCTCTGTAGACTTCTCCAAAACTCGCTAGTGAATGATGCACCGCTATCGCTGACTATGCCACTAGAAATTCCATGAATTATAACTATGTTCTTCAAGAACAATTTTCCAAAATAGGTGTCGTCCTGGTTTTCTTGACAGGAATTAAATGGCGCTCTTAGTCAATCTGTCCACTATGACCCATATGCTTTCATTTTCCTTGTTCGACCTTGGCAACCCGCCTCTAAACTCCATGGATATAGAATCCTACTTCTAAACTGGAATCTCTAAAGGCTGAAGCAACCCGCTTGACTTTTGGTGCTCGGCTTTCAACTGTTGACAGTTAGCACATTGTCTAACCCATAAGCCAACGTCTCGCTTCATACCTTCCCAATAGAAGCTTCTCTTCATATCTTTATACATCTTGGTTCCTCCAGGATGAATCGTAAACTTGGATTGATGACACTCATCTTGAACTTCTCTTCTTAAGTTCTCTACATTCGAAACACATAATCGTCCCTTCTTCCTCAACCATCCTTTCTGGTCAACACAAAATCTTTAAGATCATCGATCTCAGATTCCACCTTGAGTCTTTTAATTTTCTTAATTATCTCTGGATCCATTTTCTGTTTAGAAGCTATCCTCTCGATCAGCACTGGTCGAACCTCTAAACAGGCCAGGGTAGCAATACTCTGACTAGAATCAATAATCGATCTCGACTTTATACTACACATAGCCAAAACTTCCAAATCCTTCCATTCTACCAACATAGCTAACACCACATTTTGATGTTTCCTGCTTAGGGCATCCGCTACCTTATTTCCTTTTCCAGGAGTATATTCTAAACTAAAATCATAAGCAGGTCGCATATTCAACTCTTTCTGAGAGAATAAATATCTTAAGGACTTACGATCAGTGTATAGCTCAAATCTCTCCCCTGAGAGATAGTGTCTCCAAATCATTAATGCGAAGATCACCGCACCCAAATCCAAATCATGAGGATGATATTTTACTTCGTGCGATCTAAGTTTTTGAGAAGCGTGGGGAATGACTTTATCCTTCTGCATCAATAGAGCTCCCAATCCTATTCCACAAGCATCAGCGTAAACACCAACCCTTGGTTTTTATTTGGAATAACCAGCACTGGCGCGTCAGTCAACGAATATTTTAACTTAAGGAACCCTTCCTCACATCTATGTGATGATATGCAAAACCTCACTGTATTTTTGGCTGATCGGCACTCGTTTGCAAAATGACCCTTCTTGTCACATTTGTAGAAGACTAAATCAGCTTTTGACTTCTTGGTTGAATCTCCCTTCTGGGCTCTTTCTTTTTGAAGGACTTTCTCTTCTTTCCCTTAGAAATCTAGGTTCAATTGGCTACTCTCTAGCACAAATAGCAAGCATCTCTTCATGGCAAATGGCCATCTCCACCGCCATATAACAGGGATCATGGATATTAATCGGGGTCGCCCTAGCAAGCTTGGGCATCAGTCCTCGAAAGAACCTTTAGTTCCTTCTGATGTCGGTGTCTGTAACAACCCCCATATTTATCGAGTTTATATTTAAATATTTTATTTAAATATTATATCGTTAATCGGATTTTGGTCCGAAAACCTACTTTTTGCAAACAGTCAAATTAGGACTCGAGACCACTTCCGTTGAGTTCGAAATGCCGTTTACAACTTTTTTAAGTATAAACATCGATAGGTTTGGAGTTAGTGAAATTTCACTAACTTTTTCCGCTTTGGACTTTGGGTTAGTTTAGCCTATTAAGCCCAAGTTCCAAACCCCTTCTCCTCACTCTTCATAAATTCCTAACTAACTTGAAATTTGCATTAATGGTGAAGAGAATGGGAAATTAAAACTTCAAGCTCAAATTTAATTTCTAATCCAACATTCAACTCCAAATTCAAGTAGAAGATATTGGATTCAAGCTTTGGATTGCTTCTCCATTGGCTTGAAGCTTCATCTTCATCCATTTTAGTGAAAAGGTGAGATGTTTATCTCACACTCTTGCTTATAACTATCTTGGACTGTTAGGAATGGTTCCCTATCACTTTAACATGCAATTTGCATTTGGTTTGGATTGGATTGGCGAAAAACTCCACTTTTTAGTGTTTTTAGTGAATTTCCAGCCTTAGGTCGTTCTGGACCCTTAGGTCGCTCGGGTTCATGGCTTGCGCGCGTGGAAAAATCGCCTGGACGTTAGGCCGTAGGTTGCTCGCGAGTTAAGCCTTAAGCCGAAGGTCGTTCGCGAGTTAAGCCTTAGGTCATTTGGCCTTTATAACGTTAGGTCGCTCGCGTGTTAAAACTTTAGGTCGCGCTGGCCTTAAGTCGTAGGTCGTCTCCGACCTAATATTGCCACTGTTATTTCACTAGGTCGCGCGGGTCCTAGGTCGTAGGTTGTCGGTTGTGAGTCTCCTAGGTCGTAGGTCGCTCGGACCTACTTTTGTCCCTAAGTCGCGTAACCCCATCACCTTTAGGTCGTTAGGCCTTTATGTCGTTAGGTCGTTACACCTATAACCCGTTAAGTCGCGAATACCTTTAGGCCGTGAACCCCATTAGGTCGCAAACCTCTTTAGGTCGTTTGACCCGTGTTACGTTAGGTCGCGTAACCCCTTAGGTCGCTTGACCTTGTTTCCTGTTAGGTCGCGTGACCTTGTTTTTCTTAGGTCGTGAACCTTGTTAGGTCGCTCATCCTTAGCTCGCGTACCTTCTTAGGTCGCGCACCCCCTTAGGTCGTTAGACCTCATTTTTGTTTTAGGTCGTAGGCCGCTTGTCTTCACTAGGTCGTACCGTTTTGGACGGGGCGCTGTCCCCTGGACCCCCACGACCTGACCGGGCAGGTCGAACCCCGTAGCAGGGGCGTTTCCCTTGCACCCCCACCTTGGGGGGGTTGCCGCCCCCCCTAGACCCCTCCTCCGTAGGGGATCTTATCTGAAAAAACATTCAACAGAACTTGCTTTGTTGAGATGCTGAGTTGACCATTCTTCGAGACAACTTTAGAAATATGAAGGTTTCAATACTAGTAGTAAATATCAAAACTTTTTCATCAAAATGATTTCAACTTTATTTTCAATACCAAACTTGTTTATAAAACCGTTTTCCAGTCTATTAGTATATACAAACCTTTACCTCACTCGGATGAGAAATCTAATTAAACGGCCTAGTAAAACAAGTGGTATGAAACGCTTGCGTTTGCTTCGTCGGTTAATTCTTGTACTTGTTCGATTGAACCTCTTGTGACAATTTTCTAGTGAAGATTTACAGTTTGTTCGTAAATATTTAAGTTAAGCAAGTGGTTATGGGACATAAAGCTAAACTTTTATATTTACTAGCTTAGCGTAATTGACACTTCTCGTTGATCATGACGATCATTCTTATGATTTAGACTAGCAATTGTGCGATGTCTCTTGTTTGCTTGGTTAGACTAGACACCACTTGTGTGATTTCATTCACACATACCTTTTTACCTTCTTGGTTAGTCTAGACATCACTTGTGTGATTTCACTCACACATACGTTTTTGTTTGCGAGGTTAGACTAGACACCACTTGTGTGATTTCACTCACACATACCTTTTTGATTTTTGGTTAGTCTAGACCTCATCTGTGTGATTTCGACTCACACATATGGGGTAGCTCCCCATGGTCTTCGGACCGTCATGTGATAGGCCTCTTTCTTTTTCATGATTTTCTGGATTTCTTGTGTTATTTCTGGAATTTATGTCATTGACTTGTTATGAGTACAAGTTTTGGGTATGATACCCTTTTGGATCTTTGAGAAGATTCTTGTGGTATTGATTAATCTCTTGTTGATTATCATTTATATACTTATAGTAGTACGATGTTATGGATATTATTCGCATATGCCATTTCCCTTACTTTATATCATGTCGTCTGATATTTATAGCTAGACTGATCCGTTTATTATTTTCTTATAAATAACACTCAGGTCAGACCGAGATGTTACAGGTGCTTCTACTTGACTTCTCCCCTAGTGATTCACTACACAGACTTTTGGCTACTTGTTTAGATTAGCAGTTTTTGTTGTATACACTTGAGATATAGACTCATAGTTGTATTCTTTTGGTATAGCACGTATTGCTATTCTTTTGTATTATTGTGGATCTTTTTGACCACTACTCTGATGTACACTTTCATGTGTTAGTTATATATTCATATCTTCTTCCGCCTTTGTGATATGGATGTCTGTGACTAATTTGTGTTATGCTTATTTCTATGTTTGTTTCCGAAGATTATTTTTAGCCACCGTGTGATAAGTAATTACATGGATGGTCGCTCCTCATCAGCCTTATTCTCCGCGCTAGTTGACAGCACTACACCGTAGTGTTATTGGCTAGCGTGGGTTTTGAGGTGGGGCGTCACAGCTTGGTATCAGAGCCAAACTTCGAAACAATGTAGAATAACTTAACAAGGATCATCGTCCTAAGTCTATCTTTACCATAGGATTAATTCGAGTCTTCGTACCGATTCATCCTATTTCCTTTATGATTCCTTGTTTTATCTATCACGATTGCTTGATATTCATTGGTGAATAACCTTCTTCCTTCTCTTCTTTCTTTCTTAAAGGAAGAGAATGCCTAGACCAGGCCGTCCCAGAACTGGATCATCAAGTGCTTCTCCCCAGGATGGAGTTTTTATGACTTCTCAACAACTTCTTGATTTAGTAACAAATGCTCAAGCAGCTAGAGCTAACCCGGAACCTACTCTCCCAAAGTCGGGATTTGCACGCTTGTGCAGCGATTATACCAACTTGGGTGGGAAGCCCTTCAAAGGTTCGAAACTATCATCGAGGTCCAGGCTTGGTTAAAATCATGTAATCGAATCTTTTCTCGCATGAACCTTATCGATCTCCACCGCGTTCAGGTGGCTTCCAACATGCTCCAGGAGAGAGCATTGGACTGGTACAAACTCCTTATTTCAGAAATTAATGAAGCGGATCTCACCTAGGAGCAATTTCAGGGACGCTTCGAGTTAAAGTTTGTACCAGAAGCTGGGAAAGTAACCTTGGCTCGACGTTTTATAGACCTTGTTTAAGGTCAATCCTCTGTGACTGATTACGTCGCAGCCTTCGAGTCGCTTTCCAAATATGGGGTTGAATACATCAACACCCCATATAAGAAGAACCAGAGGTTCGTTTATGGCTTAAATAAGAATCTTAAGAAGCCACTACTCCTGAAACTAGAAGTCGCATTTGATCAACTCGTCGATATCGCTCTTCGTCTTGAAGAGGTTGATAGAGAGAGTGATGTTGAAGTGGAAGGCGCTAGACCAAACTTCAACAACAAGAAGAGGCCAAACAAATTCAAGGGTCCTTATCCCAACAAAAGGGTAAGCAAGCAACTTCTGCTGCAAAGGCTCCTTCTCCTAGTGGTGCGAGATGCTTCAACTGTGGATCTGGGGATCATTTTGCGAATAAGTGTTCAAAGACCAAATCTTGTTGCTATTGTAAGTGCCCAGATCATTTCATGCATCAATGCCTAAAACTTGAAGCCAAGAAGGAGGGAAAGTTAAATGTGGCTCAAGACCCTGGCAACACATCTCGTGGCCAAGGTATTTCTCATTCCATTCTTGATGGTATTATTTTATTTCATGATAAACCTATTAGGGTTCTCTTTGATACGGGTGCATCTCATTATTTTATATCAAAGGAACTTGTCGATACTTTTTCTTTAAGTGTTGATGCTTTAATGACTTCTTTGAGAATTGCGAATCCGGCTGGTGGATCCGCAACTCTTAGTTTGCTTTGTAGAAATGTGGAGATTATTTTATGTGATTTTTCTTTCCTAGCCGATTTGCATGTTATGCGTTACTTAGGCTTTGGAATGATTTTGGGTATGGACTGGCTTAACCGTTATGAAGCTCATATCCTGTGTCCTGAGCGGACTATTTATCTCCGACATCCGTAATCTGTAAATCATATTTCTATTATTATAAAAGATTCAGATCCCACTTTGACTGCATCTTTATATTCTTTAAATCCTCGTGCTGATGATAATGATGATGAGGACGATGTCATTTCCCGTATTCACGTCATTCGTGAATATTCCGACATATTTGAGCCCGTTTTAGGATTACCACCTAAGCGAGCAATTGAGTTCCAAATTAATCTTATCCCTGGAGCTCAACCTATTACTCGTCCTCCTTATTGCATGTCCAATAAGGAGAATGAAGAGATGCGTAAACAATTATCCAAATTAGAGACGAAGCAATTTATTCGCTCTAGTTCCTCACCTTAGGGAGCTTCAGCTATTTTCGTAAAGAAATCCGACGGTACGCTTAGGCTTTGCGTTGACTATCGCAAGCTTAACGATCTTACTATTAAAAATGCATATCCTTTACCGCGGATTGATGATCTATTTGATCAACTAAGTGGTTCTAAGGTCTTTTCACAATTAGACTTGGCTACCGGTTTTCACCAGCTTCGTATTACAGAGGATAGCGTTCCTTTGACATCGTTCCGTACTCGGTATGGATCTTATGAATGGCTAGTTATGCCATTTGGTTTAACGAATGCTCCGGCTTATTTCATTGACCTCATGAATCGAGTTTTCAAAGATTTCCTCGATCGTTTTGTTCTCATTTTCATTGATGATATTCTTGTGTATTCTAAAACCGAGGAGGAACATGAAAAACATCTTCGGGTTGTATTGGAAGCTCTTAGGAGTAATCAGTTAAAGGCAAAATTTTATAAATGCCACTTTTGGAAGTCTCGTGTGAAGTTTCTCGGTCATATTATTTCCGAATCCGGAATTTCCGTGGATCCTTTAAAGATTGAAGCGATTCAAGATTGGAAAAGACCTGAGAGTGTGACTGAAATCCGTAGCTTTCTCGGGTTGGCGGGCTATTACCGTCATTTTATTAAAGACTTTTCTAAGATTACCGTGCCTCTCACTGGCTTGACTAAGAAGGGAGTTAAATACATTTGGTCGGACAAATGTGAAGCTTCTTTTCAGAAATTGAAAGAACTCCTTTCCGATGCTCCTGTTCTCGTTATTCCCGAAGGGAATCAAGATTTTGTTGTTTATGCCGATGCTAGTCGAGTTGGTTTAGGTGCCGTTCTTATGCAAAAAGGACGTGTTATTGCTTATGCTTCTAGGCAATTGAAGCCGGCCGAGACTAGATATGCCACACATGATTTAGAACTCGCGGCTATTGTTTTCGCCCTTCGAATGTGGCGTCATTATCTATTGGGAGAGAAATTTATTCTTTACACGGATCATAAGTCTTTGAAATATTTATTTTCTCAAAAAGAACTTAATTTACGTCAACAGCGTTGGCTCGAGTTCCTTGCACCTTATGATCTTGATATTCTTTATACCCCCGGTAAGGGTAATCGTGTCGCCGATGCTCTTAGCCGTAAGCAACAAGCAGTTGTTTCTATGATGATATCCGAATGGAATGATCTCGAGATCTTATCCACTTGTGAGATTCGAGAGCGCGTATCCGATTTATGCTCATCATTTGTTTTATGTAGCCTTGAGGCTCATCCTTCTCTCTTAGACCGCATTCTTGAAGCTCAAAGGGTAGATCCTGAATTGGTTCTTCTTGGCCAAAATATTAAGGATAGAATTGATATTGAAGGTTTGAAAGACTTTGATATTGATTCTCGTGGCGGCATTCGAAAATTTGGTAGACTTATCGTACCAAATATTGGAAATCTTCGTAGAGATATTTTAGAAGATTCTCATCGTTCTAAATTTACCATTCATCCCGGTAGCAGTAAAATGTATGCTGATATGAAGCGACTTTATTATTGGGAGGGACTGAAATCCGACATCGCTAACTTTATTAAGTGTTGCACGACTTGCCAGCTTGTCAAAGCCGAACATCAAAGGCCCGGTGGGTTATTGCAACCTTTAGAAATTCCAATTTGGAAGTGGGATCAAATTTCCATGGACTTTATAGATGGCCTTCCCCGTTCTCGTTCGGGTCATGATAGCTTATGGGTGATTGTTGATAGACTTACTAAATCCGCCCATTTTATTCCAGTTCGGTCTAACCGAACCATTCCTCTTTTGGCCAAACTATTTGTCAAGGAAATTGTAAAATTGCATGGAGTTCCTACTTCTATTGTTAGTGATCGTGATCCATTGTTTACTAGTGGATTCTGGAAGATTCTTCAAAAAGCTTTAGGTACGAAGCTTAATTTTAGCACCGCTTATCACCCCCAGTCCGATGGACAAACCGAGCGTGTGAATCAAACTCTTGAAGATCTTCTTCGTGCTTGTATGCTTGATTTTGGTGGAAGTTGGAAAGATCATATTTCACTTGTTGAATTTTCCTATAATAATAGCTTCCAATCTAGTATTGGTATGGCACCTTTCGAGGCACTCTACGGAAGGCCCTGCCGATCTCCTTCTTGTTGGCTTGAGGCCGGTGAGAAGCTGGTTTTAGGTCCAGATTTTATTCGAGACTCCATAGAGAAAATTGACATTATTCGACATAGGATGAAAGAAGCCTAGAGTAGACAAAAATCCTACGCCGATAACCGAAGAAAAAAATTAGAATTTTCTGTTGGAGATCTTGTTTTTATTCGTGTTTCACCTATGAAAGGTGTTGTACGTTTCAGTCGTTCAGGAAAGTTAGCGCCTCGATATATTGGGCCATTTCCCATCACCGAACGTATTGGTTCCATGGCTTATCGCCTTGCATTACCGGCTCAGTTTTCTGCCATGCATGACGTGTTTCACGTTTCTCAATTACGAAAATGCCTTCGGGATTCCGATTCTATCCTTGAGCCTGCTGTTGTGGAAGAAATTGAAGTTTCTCCGAATTTAACTTATGAGCAGCATCATATTCGAATTATTGCTTCGGAGGTTAAACGCCTTCGAAATAAAGATGTTCCACTTGTGAAGATTCAATGGTCCTCAAATCCTAAGGATTGCTCTTGGGAATCTAGAGAATTCATCGAACGTACACATCCGGACTTGCTTACTCCAGCTCTTTGAGGTGAACTTCTTATTTCAAATTTCTTTTGTGTTAATATGCTTTTATGGTTGTTACTTTTTATTTCCATCTTATATATATATATATTGCGAGGACACAATTTCTTTAAGGAGGGGAGTCTGTAACAACCCCCATTTTTATCGAGTTTATATTTAAATATTTTATTTAAATATTATATCGTTAATCGGATTTTGGTCCGAAAAGCTACTTTTTGCAAACAGTCAAATTAGGACTCGAGACCACTTCCATTGAGTTCGAAATGCCGTTTACAACTTTTTTAAGTATAAACATCGATAGGTATGGAGTTAGTGAAATTTCACTAACCTTTCCCGCTTTGGACTTTGGGTTAGTTTAGCCTATTAAGCCCAAGTTCCAACCCCCTTCTCCTTACTCTTCATAAATTCCTAACTAACTTGAAATTTGCATTAATGGTGAAGAGAATGGGAAATTAAAACTCCAAGCTCAAATTTAATTGCTAATCCAACATTCAACTCCAAATTCAAGTAGAAGATATTGGATTCAAGCTTTGGATTGCTTCTCCATTGGCTTCAAGCTTCATCTTCATCCATTTTAGTGAAAAGGTGAGATTTTTATCTCACACTCTTGCTTATAACTATCTTGGACTGTTGGGAATGGTTCCCTATCACTTTAACATGCACATTTGCATTTGGTTTGGATTGGATTGGCGAAAAACCCCACTTTTTAGTGTTTTTAGTGAATTTCCAGCTTTAGGTCGTTCTGGACCCTTAGGTCGCTCGGGTTCGTGGCTTACGCGCGTGGAAATGTCGCCTGGACGTTAGGCCGTAGGTCGCTCGCGAGTTAAGCCTTAAGTCGAAGGTCGTTCGCGAGTTAAGCCTTAGGTCGTTTGGCGTTTATAACGTTTGGTCGCTCGCGTGTTAAAACTTTAGGTCGCGCTGGCCTTAAGTCGTAGGTCGTCTCCGACCTAATATTGCCTCTGCTATTTCACTAGGTCGCACGGGTCTTAGGTCGTAGGTCGTCGGTCGTGAGTCTCCTAGGTCGTAGGTCGCTCGGTCCTACTTCTGTCCCTAAGTCGCGTAACCCCATCACCTTTAGGTCGTTAGGCCTTTATGTCGTTAGGTCGTTACACCTATAACCCGTTAAGTCGCGAATACCTTTAGGTTATGAACCCCATTAGGTCGCAAACCTCTTTAGGTCGTTTGACCCGTGTTACGTTAGGTCGCGTAACCCCTTAGGTCGCTTGACCTTGTTTCCTGTTAGGTCGCGTGACCTTGTTTTTCTTAGGTCGTGAACCTTGTTAGGTCTCTCATCCTTAGCTCGCGTACCTTCTTAGGTCGCGCACCCCCTTAGGTCGTTAGACCTCATTTTTATTTTAGGTCGTAGGCCGCTTGTCTTCACTAGGTCGTACCGTTTTGGACGGGGCGCTGCCCCTTGGACCCCCACGACCTGACCGGGCAGGTCGAACCCCGTAGCAGAGGCGTTGCCCTCGCACCCCCAACTTGGGGGGGTTGCCACCCCCTGGACCCCTCCTCCGTAGGGGATCTTATCTGAAAAAACATTCAACAGAACTTGCTTTGTTGAGATGCTGAGTTGACCATCCTTCGAGACAACTTTAGAAATATGAAGGTTTCAATACTAGTAGTAAATATAAAAACTTTTTTCATCAAAATGATTTCAACTTTATTTTCAATACCAAACTCGTTTATAAAACCGTTTTCCAGTCTATTAGTATATACAAACCTTTACCTCACTCATGAGAAATCTAATTAAACGGCCTAGTAAAACAAGTGGTATGAAACGCTTGCGTTTGCTTCTTAGGTTAATTCTTGGACTTGTTCGATTGAACCTCTTGTGACAATTTTCTAGTGAAGATTTACAGTTTGTTCGTAAATATTTAAGTTAAGCAAGTGGTTATGGGACATGAAGCTAAACTTTTATATTTACTAGCTTAGTGTAATTGACACTTCTCGTTGATCATGACGATCATTCTTATGATTTAGACTAGCAATTGTGCGATGTCTCTTGTTTGCTTGGTTAGACTAGACACCACTTGTGTGATATCATTCACACATACCTTTTTACCTTCTTGGTTAGTCTAGACACCACTTATGTGATTTCACTCACACATACGTTTTTGTTTGCGAGGTTAGACTAGACACCACTTGTGTGATTTCACTCACACATACCTTTTTGATTTTTGGTTAGTCTAGACCTCATCTGTGTGATTTCGACTCACACATATGGGGTAGCTCCCCATGGTCTTCGGACCGTCATGTGATAGGCCTCTTTCTTTTTCATGATTTTCTGGATTTCTTATGTTGATTTCTGGAATTTATGTCATTGACTTGTTATGAGTACAAGTTTTGGGTATGATACCCTTTTGGATCATTGAGAAGATTTTTGTGATATTGATTAATCTCTTGTTGATTATCATTTATATATTTATAGTAGTATGATGTTATGGATATTATTCGCATATGCCATTTCTCTTATTTTATATCATGCCGTCTGATATTTATAGCTAGACTGATCCATTTATTATTTTCATATAAATAATACTCGGGTCAGACCGAGATGTTACAGGTGCTTCTGCTTGACTTCTCCCCCAGTGATTCACTACACAGACTTTTGGCTACTTGTTTAGATTAGCAGTTTTTGTTGTATACACTTGAGATATAGACTCATAGTTGTATTCTTTTGGTATAGCACGTATTGCTATTCTTTTGTAATATTGTGGATCTTTTTGACCACTACTCTGATATACACTTTCATGTGTTAGTTATATATTCATATCTTCTTCCGCCTTTGTGATATGGATGTCTGTGACTAATTTGTGTTATGCTTATTTCTATGTTTGTTTCCGAAGATTAATTTTAGCCACCGTGTGATAAGTAATTACATGGATGGTCGCTCCTCATCAGCCTTATTCTCTGCGCTAGTTGACAGCACTACACCGTAGTGTTTTTGGCTAGCGTAGGTTTTGAGGTGGGGCGTCACAGTGCTATAATAGCATATCCATATTGAGATAACTTGTCAAATCTATTTTCATACTCAATAACTGACATGTCTCCCTGAACCAAATGCATAAATTTTCTCATCAATGCTGACTTGGCAACTTCCGAAATAAACCTCTGTTTGAATCTCCTTCGAAAATCAGCCTAGGTTAACTCTTCCTCCGGAACTCCAGCAATTACATCATTCCACTAATGAAGTGCTGACCTTTGTAATTGTCTAGAGGCCAACCTTCTCTTCTGCACATCATCTAAACCAAAATATGAGGAAATCCTTTCATAATGTAATAGCCAATCCTCCACTTCTATAGCACCAATGGCTTTCCACCCTAACTTGTATAGTCTCGGTTTAGCTTGGCACAATTATTCCTAACAGGATCCATGAGATTTTCTCCTCCAATATTTCCAGCCACTCCCAACAGTTCCTGCTTGCATCAAATTAGCAAGGAACTGATACATCATCCCCACATCTACTAGTGGATTCCCAGTACTCACATTGGCTTCTGCATTTTGATTAGCGTTAGACTATTGACCTTGGTTCCTCTGGGTGTTAGGTCGAGCATTTCCATCAATTGTGGTGCTTCCTCTATCTAGATTTCCTCTTCTTCTTCCTACTTCCATATCATCTTTCTCGTAAATCTGTATACGAGCCTTTGTAAGATACAGAAGAATGGTCTAAGAGAAAAAGGGTTTCGAATGCATCCTTCATTATTTTAAATGTATGCTTTCGACTCTGTTGAAAGAGATGGTATCGACGCCATCATAAATTCCCCAATATTTTTATATAGTAAAGAATGGTTTCGAAAGAGATACTTTCGTTTACATTTACTTAGACTCAAATGATATTTAAAAGATAAACTTAATGACGTCGAAAGGGGGACGTTCAATGCTTTAGGAAGAAATATTTCCAATGGTTTCGAAGCTATGCCTCTAACAATTATTAAGTAACGCTTTATTATATTAGAATGGATTCGAAAGAAGTATTTTAAAGTGTTTTTGAAAGTCAGAAACTCAATGTTTTGAAAAGAGATACATGCTTTCGAAGGAGGCTATCCAGTGAGGCCAAAAGCAAGGTTTCGAAGGTTTCAAAAGTGAAGTTTTCAAAACAAATAACCCAATCTTATTTAAAAAGCAAAACCATGGCATATTAGTAAACAAGGTATTTTGAGATGGAACTTATGAAGAAGTCTAAATGAGTTAAAGGTATTAACCAAGTTATATTGTTTGCTTCTTCATATAAGTATATATCCACTTTATAATGAATCCAAAACTGTACTTTGGAAAAAGTAGGATAACCAGTTGGTTGACCTAGTAGTTAATAAATAAAAGATATTGGTAGAGGTCAATACGTTAACAGTAAGCCCATGAAAACCATGTAAGGGAAAAGATATTGGCAGAGGCCAATAAGTTCATAGTTAGCCCATGAAAACTATGTATAATTAAATTTGTCAGTTAGATAGGTTCATAGTAAGCCCATGAAAACTATACGCGGATACAAAATTGAAATATTGACGGGTAGTCAATAGGTTCCTAGTTAGCCCATGAAAATTATGTATGGTTAAAGTTGTCAGTTAGACAGGTTTATAGTAATCCCATGAAACTATATCCGGATAAGAAAATGAAATATTGGCAGATAGTCAATAGGTTCCTAGTTAGCCTATGAAAACTAGGGTAAAAGAAAGATATTGATTGTTAGTCAATAGGTTCCTAGTCAGCCCATGAAAAGTCGGATAAAAAGAATAATATTAGAGTTATCAGTAGGTTCATAGTAATCCATGAAAACTATATAATTGGACAGGGAATTCTTAAAAGTTTAATCGGTTATTAGTTAGCTCATGAAAACTATTAGGTTAACGGTAATTCTAGAAACTATAATTATGACCGATAGCCAATAATGAATTGGGGATGAGTAATTCAGATTTAATTCAATTGTTTTTCATATCATCACACAATAACGTTTTTAATTGAATTAGCCACTGTGGATGTTGGGGCATAGAAAATGGTTTATAAAGATTTTAAGATACTAGTGAAGGGAAACCCGTTCTGCTAAGCGACGTGGTCTCACTGGATATCTAAATAATTTGAGATGGTATATTATTATTCATATCACGCTTATGTCTGAATTGAAGTTTATGTTTTCCCCTTAAACTCTCAAGTACTCAATTGATTTTGAATAGTTTGAGATTTGAGGTTTTCACGTACCTCTTAAGGCATAAAAATTTCTGAAGTCATGGAGGAGGCATGTAGTTATTTAAGTTCTTTCTCATCAGATTTCGCTGTGTTGTTTTATTAAGGCAAAGTTGTTTATTTCCTATCATATACTCTGATCACCAAGGAGGCATCTTCATATGTCTCTTTTGAAGTATATTGTAATAAATTTAATTTTCTAAATATGGTTAACGTTGTGGGATTATGTAATGAATGTTGAAATGATTTTGGTATGGAATGTGAAATTTTTTTGAAGTTTTAAACTTTTTCCATATCCATGTGTTTCTGGTATATCAATTTATCTAACATTACTGTATTTGGTCGTCGAGGATTAATAACTATGGATAGCTGCAGCATCCGTAGCCTTTAGTTTTGGACCACCAAGTATGGGATTTTACAAGTGGTGTTTGGCTTTCACTTGTTGATAGTTAGCACGCTGTATGACCCATAAGCCAACGTCTCTCTTCATGCCTTCCTAATAGAAGCTTCTCTTCATATCTTGATACATCTTAGTTCTCCCAGGATGAATCATAAACTTGGATCAATGACACTCATCTAGAACTTCTGTTCTCAAGTTCTCTACATTTAGAATACATAATCGTCCTTTCTTCCTCAACCATCCTTTCTGGTCAATGCCAAAATCTTTAAGATCATCGATCTCGGACCATGAGTCTTTTAATTTTCTCGGCTATCTCTGGAACCTCTTTTTGTTTAGAAGCTATCCTCTCGATCAGCACTGATTGAACCTTAAAACAGGCCAACATAGCAATACTCTGACTAGAATCAGTGGTTGATCTCAACTTTATACTACATGTAACAACCCTGTATTTTGTGATATTTCAATTGTATATTTAAATTATTCTAAATTAAATTCCTGATTTAAAAACTTTATTTTTATTTATTAAAATGAATAATTTTGTTATTTTAAACATAAATTTTTATTTTTATGTAAATTAGAATTTCAAACATGAATAAATTGAATATTTTACAAAAATGTGAATTTTTAGTCAATCTGGTCAAACTTTGACTTTTAAATTTAAAATTTAAATATTTGAAAATTTTAATTTTATCTTTTATTATGAAAATAAATAAAATTTCAGGAACACTGCTTTTCGTTTCGTTGAAATCCGATTTATATTGTGAAAGTTATGCTTTTTACAATATTGTATGTAAATTGATTTGTTTAACAAAATTATCTATTTTAATTTATATAAATAATATTTTTATTTGTCAAAAAATGTTATAATATGTGTAAATATGTCATGTTATGTATTTATTTTATTTTTAAAACATTTCAAAAGTGTGATTTTAATTTTCTAAAGCTTATTGTGTTTTATCTACTATTTTTCACCCTAGTTTCTATTATTGTGCTATTTTCTTAATTATTTTATATTTTTCTACAAAATATTTATTTATTTTCTTTTTTACTTTATTTTTTTCAGCTTTTTATTTTTATTTACTGAAATTTTTATTGTTTAATTTGAATAAAATAAAAAGAAATTCAAAACGACAAAACCCTTTCATTTGCATGTGACTTTTCACTTACCTTCTGCTTTACACCTTCTTATGACTTTTCATTGAGTAGCCGTCCACTTCCTTATGCTTTGCCGTGATTTTTATGTTGACTTCACATGAGAAAAACTTCTCATTCCATTACAAGTTTGGCCATTCATTTTTGAAACAAAAATTACTAATGGCTTCTTCCATTTTTACCTCATTTTCTCTTCTTCTTTCATTGATTTTTCCTTCCTCTTTTCAAGGCATTGCTTGGCTGCACTCTCCACCATCACCACCAACCACACCACCACCATCTACAGAAACTCCACCTCCTCCTCCTCTGACCAAGTTCAGGTCGTGCCTCCTTATGATGACAGCTCTACAAATTTTCAAGCTCCAACCCTTGAAAATAATGCCTAGACCACATAACATCACCTACCTTTCCTATTTCACTTTGGCCACCTCCTTAGCCGCCGCCACCAGCAAGTTCACCACCTTTGGCCATCACTCTAGCCATCACCTAACATGTCCAAACCTGTACCATGCTTTGGCCGAGCCCCACTTACCCAAAGCCGAGCCAAAAAGTTGAACAAACCCTTCCTTTTTGCCTTGTTCTTTGCATTCTTCACTTTGCAACTCTCCTACCCCTTCACTTCATGTTGACATGCATATGTGAATCCAAACCTGAGCCATTTACCACCAAAACATCACTTTAGCCTAGCATATGTTCCATTATGGCCAAGCATTTGGATGGCTAAGGCAAGGTTAAGCTATCTTGTCTTTATCGTTTTTATATTTCAATTTGTTCAACATTGTTTTGTATTGAATATTCATGTTTTCAATGTCTTGTCTTGGTTGTTGCACACAATATCATATCTTGGCTATCTCTCTCATTTGAATCCAATGTCATGCTGTGCCATGCCGAATCGTGCTTGTCGTGCCCTTGGAATCGTGCTTGTGTGTTGTTTTGATCCCTAGCTTTGTAAAAGCTGAGTCTTTCTCACTCTGACATATTTACTTATGAAATAGTAAATTGATGGCAAGTGTATAGTAATATAAAATGTTTATGCAAGTTAATGGTGATCATATGATATGCTATGCCATATTATTACCATGTTAAAACTGTTAATTATCACGTGGCATTTGATATATGACATTATATTATGACATTGACATTGTTTATATTATTTATGCATATATTCACACTGCAAGTTTCCTGTTAGAATAGAATCACAATGGGTTGAAATGATAAATACCCGAATGGACATTAGAATAGGGAAAAATCATTATGGGCTGAAATGATAAGCCTGAGTGTTTTTTGTATTTATTTTACTTGGGATTGCGGGTTTGAAATGATAGAACCCTTGTTTTCGTTTTAAATTGCGGATTGGAATGATATATATCTGTATCACTTGACCTAGGTTAGAAAATTATATACAGACCACATGGTATATTTTTAAATGATTTTTATTAAAATATGTATTTTTAAAAGTATGAATTTTGATTTAAAAATATATATTTTATGGTTTTAAGAAAATTAAATATTAAATCTTGAAATTGTGAATTTAAGTGCGTAAATTTGAAGTAAATGTGATTTTTGAATTTAAATTTTATTTTAAAAATGTAAGTAAATAATGGAAATTAAATTTAAAGTTTTGAAATGATATTTGAAGAAAAATGTTAAGTTTTGTTGAAATTTACAAGTTAAGAAACAGTGGAATTTTGACTTAACGAATGAAAGTGAGTATTAATTGGATATTTAATTATAAAATTTTGCAGTAATAAATCATATGTTAAGTTGATTTAAATGTGAAATTTTGAAGTCTAGAAATATGATTTAAAAATTTAAAACAGAAATTTCTTGAAGTTTAATGTTTCTGAAGTTATAATAAAATCTGGAATTTTATTAATAGCATTTCTAAAATGTTGTAGTTTTTTAACAACACTTTAAAAACGCTGTTGTTTTGAATTTAACTATGTTTGAAGTAACTAAATATTTATTACGGCATTTTATAAATGTCGTTGTTCCTAAACTATTTTGGAAATTTTAAGGTATGATAGCACTTTATAAATGCTGTCGTTGCTATATTTTGACAATGTTTGAAATATTATAGATTTTAACGCTATTTGAGTCATATTTTAAAGTGTTAAATGATTTAACTTTTGGAATTGATTATTTGTGAAATTTAAGAAGTTTGAATATATATATTTAATATTTGAATTTGAATTTTTAAGGAATTTAAATTGAATTTGAATTTAAATAAGGTTTACTGGTTATGTGTTAATTTGAATGAAATGAGATAAATGAATTTTTGAATGGAATTTTGAAATGTATTTTGTAATGATATTTGAAATAATAAATAAATGAAATAATTGATTTTTAAAATGATATTTAAATTTGAATATTTGAAATTGAATTCAAATAATGATTTGATAATGAGGTTTTGAAAGGATATGATATTTGATGATTTAAATGGTTTGGAAATGATCTGATCTTTATTTTGAGAAAGAATATGAATTTGGAATGATATTTGATTTTGATAAATTAATATTTGAAGTTTATATTTGTATGAAAAGATATTTGGTTTAATTGTAATTTAAGTTTATTTAAACAATATTGGATTTACGAAATGAATATTTCAAAACTAAATAATAATGAAATTAGATTTGAGATATGAATTTATGAAATTATAAAGTTTAGTTTTGAAATGTTGGGTATTATAGTTTGGAAATATATTAAAATTGGATGGTTTATTTTGTAGATCGAATCTATATTTGAAATTTACAAGATTTGAAAAGTTTTAGTGGAAAACTGAATTGAATTGAAACTGATGGTCTGAATTGAATTAAATTAGAAATTTGAAAATCGAGTTTAATTGAATAAGTTTGAAAATTTCAAATGTATGATTTCGAAATTTTATGATTTTCAAAGTGTATTGATTTCAAGTATTTTGGTTTCGAAAGAGTTATAACTTTGAAGTATTATGATTTTTGAAAGGTGGATATATGTCTGAAATGGAAATGATATCGTATTGACTTAGACATAGTTTTGGAATAAAAATGGTTTTGGTTTCGAAATATAAACTATTTTGATTTGAATATAGTTTTGAAGTAAAAATGGTTTTGGTTTCAAAGTATAAACTATTTTGATTTGAATATAGTTTTGAAGTAAAAATGGTTTTGGTTTCGAAGTACAAACTATTTTGATTTGAATATAGTTTTGAAGTAAAAATGGTTTTGGTTTCGAAGTATAAACTATCTTGAAAGGAATATAGTTTTGAAATGAAATGATTTGATTTTTGAAGTATAAACTATTTTGAAATGACCATGGTGTTATAATAATGTTTGGTTGTTAAAGAAACCGGGATCGGAAGTTGTCATACTTCTGCCAACTCCGAAAACCACTTTAACAACTGTGTACGTGGTGGAGATTCCAGAATGAAGTAGGTTGGTGGCGTCGTTCTTAAGGTATATTACGTGGACCCAACTCCCGTGAGTTGGCATAAGGTGGCTAAAACAGGAGCGATCTCGGGCCAAAAGGGGTAGCTCCTCTGGTCGGACACAATCATTCGATACTATACTCTTACTTATGGTTGATTTGATGGCCATCCTCCGATTTTGTTATGGGAGTGTGTTCCAAGGTGGGCGTTTGTGGCTGCTGCGTTACCACTAGCCCGTGTGCATAATTGGTATATCTACCCTGGCATTGCCTTATGTGCCGTGTCACCTACCATATCGAGCCTTTACTACGAGTTTGTTTTTCTTCCGTAGCCCGTCTGGTATCCTCTGATAGTCTCCCGATCTGGAGATATCATGTTATTGGATGGACTACTGGTACTATTATGTGTGAAGGGTGATATAGGAACCCCGGAACGCAATTTTAAAGTAAGTCTATTTCACTATAGACATTATTACAATAGCGCAATATTACTATATAGTAAATAGTTTAACGGATCCTTAGAGGATGGGCGATCCCAAGCATCCTTTAAGTTACCGATGCATTTTGTTACTGTTCACTTGAGTTGATTTACAGTTCATAAGTATTTATGTCCTGACTCGAGTATTTTGTGTTTTGCTTTACGCTCGAGTCAGATTGAGTGATTCAGCATTCAAGACTCACCTTCGGAGTTAGAGCTTTTCTTGAAGATCCAACCATATATTCTGCTTTCAGTATTTAGTGATTTCAGTTATTTATTCTGATTTGTACCTGATGTATCTTGTTACTCTTCTGCTGTATTTTGTTTAACTCTGATGTATCTTATTTTTATATAGTAGCTTCATGAATTACCATCTCTTTTACTTCCGCTGCATTATTATTTACTCTGTGTCTGTGATCTGTAACTATTTATTTACTATATATTCTGAGATTTGCCAAATTTTATTTACAACGTGGTATTTTGACTAATTGAAGTCCGACATGTGCGGATGCGAATGGTTGAAAATATCGGGTTGTTACACTACACATATCCAAAACTTCTAAATCCTTTCATTCTACCAACATAGCAAACACCACATTTTGGTGTTTCCTGCTAAGGGCATCCAGTACCTTATTTCCTTTTCCTGGAGTATATTCTATACTAAAATCGTAAGCAGCCAAAAACTCCAGCCACCTCTGCTGTCGAATATTCAACTCTTTCTGAGAGAATAAATACTTAAGGACTTATGTTTAGTGTATAGCTCAAATCTATCCCATAAGAGATAATATCTCCAAATCATCAATGCGAAGATCACTGTAGCCAACTCCAAATCATGAGTAGGATATCTTACTTTGTGCGATGTAAGTTGTCGAGAAGCGAAGGTAATGACTTTACCCTTCTACATAAATATAGCTCCCAATCATGTTCCATATGCATCAGTGAACACCACCAACCCTTTGTTTTCATCTGGAACAACGAGCACTGGCGCATTGGTCAACGAATGTTTTAACTTAAGGAACTCTTTCTCATATTTATCGGACCAAATGAACTTCACATCCTTCCTGGTCAACTTAGTCAAAGGTGCTACATCCATGCAAAATCTTTAACAAATCTCCGATAATAGCCAGCAAGTCTGAGAAAACTTTTGCTCTTGGTTACCGTCTCCGGTCTCCTCCAATTATTGATAGCTTCGCTGTGACGCCCTACCTCTATACCCACGCTAGCCAAGGACATACAGGGTAACGCCGTCAACTAACACGGAGAATAAGGCTGGTTAGGAGCGATCATCTATAGCCTTGCTCTAACTATCTATTGAATACATCGACAATAGACATACCAAGCAGGTCGACATACCCAATGAATACTTAAAACGAAACCATAGGTGGTTGGAGGATCTATCAGAACAGAATATAACAATTCAAATGTAATATACATCACAGAACAGTAGATCATCATATACACATATATTGATACATAACAGAGTTTACAAAATAATACATGTCAAGTGGTAAGGCAAACCACTATATACAAACGATTCCAGATGAATACATATCAGAGTTACAACAAAATAGGACTACACAAAAAGCTATAACAGAAAGGAGCAAGCTGGATAGTCCATGCGGAAGCAAAATAAGCTAAGTCCAAATGCACCTAACCTAAAACATCTCGGTCTGACCCGAGTATAAAATGCACGGATCAGTCTAGCTAAACAAATCGGTTAGATAAACTGAATAACAATAAACCTGCAAGGTTACAAGGTATAAAAAATATCTCTAAGGGAGATAACACAATCATCTAACAAAAGATGAACATAACAAAACAAGCCTTATATCATCAGCATCTCAAATAAACAGAGGATAAAAATATCCCAAAGCAAGCCAAAAGGTAAATAACAAATACCCATAAGGTATACAAGTTCCACAAGGTAACCGCTATATCTCGTGCGGCTCAAAAAGACCAACACCGAAGAGCGATACCTAGGGAATATACATATCAACGAAAACAAAAGATTGCTCGAGCTCAGTACTGTATAAACAAGGATCCATAAGCCCGAAGGCTCCAAACCCAAATATCACCCGAGCGGCTCATAAAGACCAATTCCGAAAGCGACACTATTAGGGCAACATACCCGAAGGCACAAACCCGAAGGTACAAACCCGAAGGCAATATACCCGAAGGCAACATACCTGAAGGAGACAGTCCGAAAACACTATCCCAAAGGCAACAAACCGTAGTGGTGAAGGTCCGGAGGCCCAGTACTGGACACCATTAACTGGCGGAATGTGTCACAACTCTCGAAAAGGAATCCGAAAAGTGGTAACGTGAGTCCCATAACCACTCGTTCGCACAAAACGGTTTACTATCTGTTAGTTAATTTCACACTCAAAGCAGTACAGAGCTTACCTCGTTCCATCGGTAAACCAGACCAAAAGGCCAAAACGATCAATCGAATAGGTTGGGGACTAATCTGAAAGATGAACGCATGGATTCATGGTCCGTGTTTTACCTAACCATTTAATCTTCCTTCCACTTCGCTTGAAGTGCGAAATTGTGTGTGTGCATTATAAATAGAATTTATAAATTGGAGAAGGAAACTTTTCATACGATTTGAAGGGGTTATTTATAAAACCCGTGAATGAAGTTAAAATAAGTTATCAAAACCAAAAATGCAATAACAACCACTAAGAACCAACTTGAATCGATAAAATTTGGAAAACCAATCAAAATGAGCAAAAATAGGCAAAACAGGAGAAATAGGAGCAGGTCGGTCGACCGGACTTCCTGAATCGGTCGGCTGAACCAGAGGCAGAGAAGTGCTCGGGGTAGCAGGTCGGTCGACCGGACTTCCTGGGTCGGTCGACCGAAGCCTAAATTCCTGCACTTCCAAAACAGAGGCAGGGGAGTGCTCAGGTAGCAGGTCGGTCGAATGGACCCTGAGTTCGGTCGGCCGGAGCCTAAATTCATGCACTTCCTGCCCTATCTAATGAATGCCAATCCTTTCCAAATCAAAAGCAATAGCACATGAATACTTGTTAGGAATTCATACCCAACATCAATGAAATCAAGAGAAGTAGATGTGAGTTCAAAACTCACCTTTTTACACACAAACAAAGACGAGAAGCACAAACACAAGAAGGAGACTAACTACTCTTCACTTCACTCTACAAGCTTCAATCTAAGAATAAAACACATATTTCCCAAATTAGGTTTAGGAAACTTTCAAAAATTGAAGAGGAGAAGAGTTGGAGAAGATGAAGAGGAGGATTACCAATATCTTCACTTTGATTTTGGAGCAAGAATTCAAGTTGCAAGAAGAAACTTGGAATTTCTAATTCCTCTTCCTTTCCCCCATTTTCAGTTTTGGCTTGAGTTTGGAGGTGAAAATAAGTGAATGGAAAGAGATGGGCTAAGCTAGGGTATTTAGTTAGCTAGTGGGCTGAACCCAAACCCAAAACCCAACTAAAAAAGGTAGCAAAATTCAACTTACTCCAAACATATCAAAGCTTATACTCAAAAAGATCGCAAACGCCATTTTGGACTCAATGGAGGTGGTTTCGGGTCCTAATTCGGCCATTTGCAAAAAGTAACATTTCGGATCCAAAAATCCGACCAACGACGCTATATTTAAATATAAAATTTAAATATAAAATCATTAAATACGCGGGTTATTACATTCAATCTTAGCTGGATCTACTACCGAACCTCTCTTCGATACTACATGACCAAGAAATTTGACCTCATTCTACCAAAAATGACATTTTGAAAACTTTGCCTTTAGCTGATGCTGCCTTAGCAATTCAAGCACTACTCTCAGAAGATTCTCATGCTCTTTCTCATCTTTCAAGTGTCCAAAATGTCATCTATGAATATTGACACGAAGCTATCCAAGTGTTCTAAAAAACCTAGTTCATCAAGTCGATGAAGAAAGTAGGTGCATTCGTCAACCCAGATGGCATCATTAACCATTCATAGAAACCATACCTAGCTCGAAATGCTATCAAAGAAATACTGTCCTCTGCCACTCTCAACTGATGGAAACCGATTGCTGAATCTAATTTGGAAAACACTCTGGCTCCATTCAACTGATCAAACAGATTGTCAATCCGTGGCAAAGGATATCTATTCTTGATCGTCCTTTCGTTCAACTTATGGTAGTCGATGCACATCTTCATTGACCCATCTAACTTCTTCAAGAAAATTGCAGCCGCTTCCCAAGGTGAACTGCTTGGTCTAATAAAATTACTCCCTTCTAGATCCATTAGTTGCACCTTCAATTCTTTCATTTCAGTTGGTGTCATTCTACTAGGTGGTCTATTGATAGGATCAGCTCCTGGTACAAGATCTATCTAAAACTCCATAGCTCGTTATGGTGGTAGTACTGTTATTGGCTCAAATATATCTATAAATTCTTCTGCAACTCGAACCTGACTTAACTACTCTGTTGCTTCCAAAGTACTTAATACAACACAAACACTTCAGTCGGAATTCTCTACTGAGAAAATGATCCAGTTATGACTATCTGGGTGCCTTATTGACATTTTCCTATCCTGGAAAAATATCCTTGCTTCATATCTACCCAACCACTCCATACCAAAAATGATCCCGAAATCTACGAAACCATAAACATACAAACTGCATGCAAACTATTCCCAACAAACCCAGTTCTAACTGATCACATCTCATCCCTAGAGTTGCATGCCCTCCTATTGGGTTCGCAAACCATGAGGAAGAAACAGAGTAAGTGGGCTCTAGCATAATTTATTAACCAAATTCTGGGATATAAATGAATGTGATGCACCGGTATCAAATAGTATCCTAACTGGAATACTTTGAATCAAAAACGTATCTTCCATCACAGACTTTCCCTTATCTACTGCAGTTGATTTGGAAGAAGACGATGGTCCAATAGCAAAAACCTTCCTTTTTCTGCCCTAACTAGCTCTGGACACTGGTTCTTGTAATGCCCAACTTTATCATTTAATATGCTTCTTATCCATAACCTTCTTCTGCCCCTTGTCTGACCGGCACTCATTTGCAAAATGACCCTTCTTTTCATGTTTGTAGCAGACTAAATCAGCTTTTGACTTCTTGACTGAATCTCCCTGCTGGGCTCCTTTCTTTTTGAAGAACTTTCTTTTCTATCCCTAAGAACTCTGGTGTTAAATTAGCTTCTCTCTAGCACAAATAGCAAGCATCTCTTCATGGCGAACGTCCATCTCCACCACCATATTACAAGGATCACGGATATGATTCAGGGTCGCCCTTGCAAGCTTGGGCCTTAGTCCTTGAATGAACCTTTCATTCCTTTTAATGTCGGTGTTTATAATAGCATATCATATCGAGATAGCCCATCAAATCTATTTCATTCCATTTAATGTCGGTGTCTATAATAGCATATCATATCGAGATAGCTCATCAAATCTATTTGCATACTCGATAACGGGCATTTCTTCCTGAACCAAATCCATAAATTTTCTCATCAATGCTGACTTGGAAACTTCAAAAATAAACCGCTATTCGAATCTCCTTCGAAAATCAGAGCAAATTAACTCTTCCTCCGGAACTCCAGCAGTCACAACATTCCACCAATGAAGTGCTGACCCTTGCAACTGTCTAGAGGCCAACATTCACTTCTGCACATCTATTAAACCCAAATCAGAGAAAATCCTTTCACAAACAACTTGTAAAATTCACCACTTGGATTATGTTTTGAAAATCTTTTTAATTTGAATTGCTTAAGTTTTCATAAACATATGCTCTGATACCAACTTGTAACATCCCCCACTTAGAGGCCCAAAACTAATGGCTACGGATGCTACAGTCATCCATGGTTATTAATCCTCGGCGACCAAATACGGTAATGTTAGATCAACTGATATACCAATAACACATGGATATGGAAAAAGTTCAAAATTTCTAAACAACTTTCACATTCCATTCCAAACTCATTCCGACATACATTACATAATCCCACAACTTTAACCACGTTAAAAAAATATAATTATTACAATATACTTTAAGAGCGACATATGAAGATGCCCCTTTGGTGATCGAAGTATATAATAGGCAATAAAAAACTTTGCTTTAACAAAAAAACACAGCAAAATCACATGAGAGAACTTTAATAACCAATGCATTCTACAGGACTCTAGAAACTTTTACGGCTTAAGAAGTAGCTGAAAACCTCAAATCTTAAACTACTCAAAATCAATTGACTACCCGAGAGTTTAAGGAGAAAACATAAATTTCGAGTCAGACATAAAGCCTGGTATGAATAATAATATACCATCTCAAATTATTTAGATATCTAGTGAGACCACATCACTTAGCGGAATGGGTTTCCCCTCACTAGTATCTTAAAACCTTTATAAACCATTTTCTATGCCCCTGCATCCATAATGGTTAATTCAGTTCAAAAGGTTACTGGGTGATGATATGCGAAACAATTGAATTAATTCTAAACTACTCATCCCCAAATCATTTTTGGACGGTCATAATTATAGTTTCTGGGATTACTATTAACTTAATAGTTTTCATGGGCTAACTAATAACCAGTTAAACTTTTAAGGACTCCATGTCTAATTATATAGTTTTCATGGATTATTATGAACCTATTGATAACTCAAATATCATTTCTTTTTATCCTACTTTTCATGGGTTGAATATGAACCAATTGACTAATAGTTAATATCTTTCTTTTACCTTAGTTTTCATGGGCTAACTAGGAACCTATTGACTATCTGTCAATATTTTATTTTCTTATCTGCATATAATTTTCATGGGCTTACTATAAACCTGTCTAACTGACAACTTTAATTATACATAGTTTTCATGGGCTAACTATGAACCTATTGGCCTCTGCCGATATCTTTTCCCTTACACGGTTTTCATGGGCTTACTGTTAACCTATTAGCCTTTTCCAAGATCTTTTATTTATTCACTACTAGGTCAACCCAACTGGTTATTCTACCTTTTTCCGAAGTACGGTTTTTGGATTCATTATAAAGTGAATATATACTTATGTAAAGATGCAAACAATATAACTTGGTTAATTCCTTTAACTCATTTAGACTTCTTCATAAGTTCCATTTCAAAATACCTTGTTTATTAATATGCCATGGTTTTGCTTTTTAAATAAGATCGGCTTATTTGTTTTGAAAACTATACTTCCAAAACCTTCGAAACCTTACTTTCAACCTCACTGGATAGCCTCCTTCGAAAGCATATATCTCTTTTCAAAACATTAGGCTTCTACCCATTAAAATCCTTCTTTTGGATTCTTTCTAATATAATAAAGTGTTACTTATTAATTATTAGAAACATAGCTTTGAAACCATTGGAAGTATCTCTTCCTAAAGCATTGAAAGTCCCCCTTTTGAAATCATTGGGTTTATCTCTTAAATATCATTTGAGTCTAAGTAAATATAAATGAAAGTATCTCTTTCGAAACCATTCTTTACTATATAAAAATATTGGAGAATTTATGATGGCATCGATACAATCACTTTCGATAGAGTCGAAAGCACACATTTTAAATATTGAAGGATAGCTTCGAAACCCCTTTTGAAACTATTGCCTTCGAAACCCATAACCCTTTCGAAAGCATTTAGAAAGTGGCTTAATTCAACTTTAAAACAAATAATACCTTTCGACAGTATTGATGACTTCAATACGCTTGAAAAACACAAGAATTGCGGTAGGGCTTCGACTAGGTTGGAAACCCATCTTGTGAAAGCATTGATTTATAATTAAAGGAACTCCTTCGATTCTTTTAAAACGAACATGTCAACCCCTTCGAAAGCCATTATAAACTTCTTTCAAAAACATTTGTATCGGCTAAATCGAAAGCTTAGTAAAACAAAGGCAGACACTTATCTTTTTAAACAAACTGAGGTAACGACCCCATCGAAAGCTATGCTTTTGACACTATATCTTTCGCCTTTCTCCAATCCACTATGTATCACCTAGATGATACATTGTGTATTGAATTTAGCTTAATTGGGTTTTGACATAGTCGAAGGTGAAAGGTAGGGGCGAAAGGAAAGGTACTCTGAATTGAGGAGAAACCTGTTTTCTTGGATTATATAGCAACTTATATAAACTAACCTGCCTACGTGTAAATTTCTTATTGGTTGCCTTAAATTTTCCCATGATTTTCAAAATTAACCACCCTTTTATTTTGGATAAATATCAAACTTAAACTTTTGAAACTAAAATCTTCCTCTTATTTACACGTAAATCATTTTGATCCTCTTCTCAAAATAATTTATTTTGTATATCAAATTACTTAAGAAAAATCCCCAAAATTCATAAAAATTTACTTTAATCATGTTATCTAACATATCAAAATTTAAAATCCAAATTCTCAATATATTTTCTAAAATAAATTATTAAACCCAACGTGCTATATTTTCATTTAAAAATTCATAATAATTTTTCCAAAGTTTGAAAAATTATCAAACTTAAAACCCAACTCTAGAATCATGTTTTGCATAACATATAGTTTTTCCATGGCATTTAAACATCAATATCACATGGTTTTGATCTAAAACTCTATGAACCCTTATTTAAACAATCTTGTTTAAATTTAAATAGACCATAATTCAAGAATATCATCATCAAATATCATATATACTTATTTTGAACTTAAATCTGAAACATGTATTTAACAAATAGAGATGGAAATTATCATTTACCTTAATCTTTGATAAGGAGATGGACTGAGGTGAGTTTGATTCCCTTTTTTATTTTTCTCTTCTTTTTCTTTGAATTTCCTCTTCTTCTTTTCTTTTTATTAGCCGACATTAACTTCACTTCTTACGTTTTTGTTTTTGTGAGAAAATGAACACAAGTGTGAATGGATTAAGGGTAATCATATATGTGTGTGTGTGTGTGTGGTTAGGTGTAGTTAAATCCCATTATACCCTTACATAGTTTATTTTGTCTATAAACCATTCTTTAGCCCATTTAAAGCAATAAGCACGGCCACTTAAAATATTCAAATCTCAATCCCCTTATCAAAACGTTTACATTATTCTATTTAATTAATCTAGTTAAACATCCTGAATAATGTTATTTAAAATTAGTGGTGTTACAATATATAATGAATATAATGCTAAAGCGAGCTCCAAATGCAAAGCATACGCCATCCGCACCTACTAAATACTCGATAACCAATGAAAGCATGTATATAGAATAATATCAATATATAGCATACACTAGTACAACAACTATACGCAAACATAGCAAATGCAACAAAAGAAACCATCAAAAATTAATATTCATCCAATTAATTCATAGCCATATCGATTTGCATTTTCCAATGTCAACGTTTAATTTATTAAACCCACACAATATACATATATCATCCATACATAAAATCATACCTGATCGCTCGCTCGATCATACAATTTTCCTTCCAAAATAGTATCGTACAAACGACCATTCTTGTACGGACTTAGATCCGGTTCCTTGATTAGAAAACCGACATTCTCCTTGCATAACTATATACTATGATAGAGAATATTAGAATCAATCAAAAATCCATATCTAAGGTTTTCCATTAAGAAATCGAGTGAAAAATCCCAACTCGGATCGGTGTAAATCACCTCGAAATTGTATTCGAATCTGGATCAGACAGTTATACGAATAAAATAATATACATACTTGTGTATTTATTTCCAATTGGTTTCTTATTTATCCCATTCTTATTCCCGATTCTTTTATTTATTTTCAATTCCTTTACTTTCATTTTGTTGCATTCAATTTAAATCAAATTCAATTATTCATCTAATTTCACTTACATTCAATTTATTAATATTCACTTATTTATCTTCACTTCAATTTATGTTTAACAACATTTCATTCCATATACAGTTTATCTAACTGCCTGGTATTTTCAACCATTCACATCCGCATATGTCGGACTTGAATTATTCAAAATACCAGATTGTTAATTTAAATTTGGAAAAACTCGGCATGTACAGTAAATAAATGAATCACAGACACGGAGTAATATAACAATAAGCAGCGGAAACAAATGAATAGTAGTTTGTGAAGCTACTATATATATAACAGAGTAAAACTAGATACAAAGAAGTTTTGAATACAGTAGTCAAATACAAAATCAGAATATATCACAGAAGTCAACTGAAGATCTGCAAGCTGAAAAGATAGGTGGATCTCCAAATCGAAGCTCCAACTCCAAAGGTGAGTCTCAAAAGCTGTATCACCCAGTATGACCCGAGTGTAAAGCAAAAATACAAAACACTCGAGTCAGGGTTAACATTCTTAAACTATAAATCCAACTCAAGTGAAATAACAACTGTAATACAAGTAACTCAAAAGATGTTTGGGATAACCATCCTCTAAGGATCCATTAAACTATCTACTATGTAGTAATATACGCTATTATAATAACGTCTATTGTAAAATCAACTATTAAAATAGCGTTAAGGCGTTGCCTATATCCCCCTTAAAAAAAATTATAGTGCCAATAGTCTATACAGTACCGTAATACCTCCTGATCGGGAGGCTACCAGAGGATACTTCATAGGTACGACACAAAACAAACTCATGGTGGTCTCAATAGGGTAGGTGACATGGCATAACAAGGTAATGCCAGGATAGATATACCAATTACACTTCCGGGCTGGTGGTAACGCATACCACAGCTACCGCCCACCTCGAGCCACACTCCCAAATCAAAGGTGCGCACCAAATCAATCACAAAGTAATAGAATGGCATACGAAGAAGTGTGTCCGATCGGAGGAGCTACCTCACTTGATCCGTCGATTGCTCCTGTTTTAGCCACCTTATGCAAAATCACGGGAGCCGAGTCTACGTATATACCTCAAATAGAACGTCGCCACCATCCTACTTCATTTTGGAATCTCCACCGTGTACATGGTTGTTAAGTGATTTTCAAAGTTAGTAGAGAGTATGACAACTTTCGATCTCGGTCTCTTTAACAACCAAACGTTCTTATAACACCGCAGTCATTTTAAAATAGTTCATTCTTCAAAACCAAAATATCATTTCCATTTCAAAACCAAATCAATACAATATCATTTCCATTTCAAAACCATATCAATATAACATCATTTCCATTTCAAAACCATATCGACATGATATCATTTTTCACTTCAAATATATCCATTTCTAAAATCATAGTACTTTCAAAGTTATAACACTTTCGAAACCAAAACAGTTTGAAATCATAATACTTTGGAAAACCATAACATTTTGAAATCATAACACTTTGGAAATCATAACACTTTGAAATCATAATAGTTTGGAAAACCATAACACTTTCCTTTAAACAGTTTAGATATTAGTAATAATATATATAATAAAATAGTTTATAAAATAAAATAGTTTATATAAAAAATAGTTGTAAGTTAAAATAGTTTACATTAAAATAATTAGTACATTAAAATAGTTTATATTAAAATGATTTATATTAAAACAGTTTATATTAAAATAATTTATAAAGTAAAATATAAAAATGATTTAAAATATAATTTAAAATACTTTATATAATAAAATAGCTTCCTCAAATTTCACAAATCGATTCAAATCAACTCGAATTTCAAAACTCAAATTTAGTTCAATCTCAATTCATCAATTTCAATTCAGCTTCTCAATAAACCATTTCAAATTATATCGACTTCAAATATAGATTATTAACTACAAAATAAACCATTTCAATTTCAATATATTTCAAAGCTTTAAATATTCATACATTTCAAAACTAGATTTGATAATTTGGTATATATATATATATATATATATATATATATCAAATTCACTTTACTATTATTCATTTTGAAATATTTACTTAATCATTCAAATTACATTTAAATAAAACTTCAAATTTCAAATTTAAATAAAACCAAATATACCATTTTAATTTATGTAACTTTGAAATATTCATTTAAATCGCTTTTGATCAAAATCAAGTTATAAAATAAAAACTTTAAAATCCCAAATCTAATATATTTCGTATCAAACTTATTTGAGTATAATTCTTAAATAAAATCAATTTCAAACCAATTTCTATTTCTCTTTCCAACCTGAATTTTATTAAAATCATTATAAACTCTATATTTGAAAATATAAATTTTAAATAAACACTTAAATATGTTATATATTAATTAAATCAACTTTAGTAAAAAACTTTAATAAATCAAATCTTATTATTAAACTTATTTTATATATATTTTAAAATAGTAAAATTGTAAGTAAAATCTTAAAATTTATAATTCCAAAACTAACTTATAATTTTAAAATTTCAAAACATATAATTTTAAAATCAATATTTAAAACCTTTGTAAAAATAAAATTTATATATTTATATATATCTTAAAATCAATATTTATTAAAACCAAAATATTCATTTCAAAACCTTGGAAATCATTTCAAGATATATATATTGACCAACGGTGTTTGTATATAATTTCTATCCTATGGTCAAGTGATACGGATATTTATCATTTCAATCAGTATTTAAATGTATACTGGTATATATCATTTCAACCTACATTCCCAAATTTAACTTAATGAAAATCTCTTGGGTTTATCGTTTCAACCCATAACGATTTTCTCCTATTCTACAGATCATTCGGGTATCTATCATTTCAACCCATAGGGAATTCTATACTAACAGGGAACTTGCAGAGTGATACCATATATGATAATAATATAGCAGGCGTATATCATCAATATAAATAACAGATAATGGTGTTAGATGTCATAGGTGAACAGATACAGATAACAACAGATATATAGCAATGTAAATAATTGCAGCAGCATATTTCGATTGTCATTTCAATTGAAATTGAATTTAATAGATATAAGAACGTTAATCATGAGCGATTGCTCACCTTTCGAGGCTAGACATGAACGAGAATGAGATGAATTAAGAATCCAAACATGAACTTTGAAGCAAAGCAAAATTGGCATGAATTTGATGATAAAGCTGATAACAGGAATCGAGAAAACAAATCGAATCAGTTTTGATATAAACTGAAAATATATACATTATTATTATATTGTATATATACAATTTCAATATTTAGCTTAAGACAAATATTAAAAATAAATAACATTCAAAATCATTATACTTAAAACTAAATAATAAAATCAGAGTATATATAAATTATATCTTAAATCAGTACCTGAAATCAATAATTTAAACTTATAAAAAAACAAAAACCTTACTTTGAAACCTATAACATGTATTATATACGAAACAAAACGATACATATAGACATATAACTATCGTAACTTGTAGAGTATAAAAAGCCTTTACATATATTTATACATGTATATATATAACTTAAAAGTCACAATATATGCAGTATACATATATAGTAAACTAATATAAATAATATAGCTTATATATATACAACATGAAATAAACTACTCATATAATCCTTATATATTTACCAAACTTATATATACGTGAAATTCAAAAATTAACATAAATAACATTCATATAAACCATATAGATAAATATAAACTGACATACAGTAAGCAGTTGTTTTAAAATTATATATATCCCCCCAAATAATAACATAGATATGTATAAATTTTATCTCAAATATCAGCGAAAGCTCCTTGTGCATATATATATACACACACACTATGCAATGTATAACTTGCATGCATATTTAAAACAATGTAAATGTCATAAAAGTAAGATTTTTATGCAACCTGGACCCTATTATATTCATATATATATATATATATATATATATATATATATACACATACATACATACATACACTTTTCATATAAATATATATAAATAAATAAGTTTATATTTTATAACACAGACAACAGCCGATTGTATATATAAGTAAACTAACTTAAAACAATATATATACATACATATATATATTTATAAACTCATATACATATACACACTTAGTTTCAAATTTTAACATATATATATATATATATATACACACAGAACAAAGGACAGAACAGAGTATAAATATACTTTAAAATATATACGGGTTCTAACAAATTCCACTTATATATATACTAACTGCAAATAAGAATCTTGCAAACTCATATATATACTACAGGCGATCAATGCCCCTACCCAATATGTAAACCAAGTTTATATATATCCATAAATTTCGAGAATATATATATCTTCGTTCGACTTCAAAAATATATATATGCACTGCTACTGCAAGAAAAGCAATGTAGCTCGGCAAATGCAACGACTCGTATTTTTTTAACTATTTTAACTAATAGAATTTGATATAATTATTAGATAAAATGGATAAAAATAAAGATTCAATGATTTATTAATGTTGATTTATTGAATAATTCAATTTTTTAAAATTTAATATTGAAAATTATTTAGATGAATTAATTTTGGATTTAAGATGATTGAAACTGATATCGAAAATTTATTTAAATTTTGTTAAAAATATGAACGACGACGGCTAACATATAAAATTGGATTTAAATGTGGATAATTTAAAATTTTGAATTTTAAATTTTAATTGACGAGTAAAAATAACCATTTTGGGCATTGTCTCAGATTTTGACGAAACTTGTTTCAACGGATCCGTAATGGCGAATTAATATAGGATTTCAAATTTCATAGTGATCGGACTTGTCGTTTGACTGTGTGAGCTTGAAACACGTAGAAATTCAATTTCAAATTTAATTAAATTATTCGATTTAAAAAGTTATCTTCTGCATACAATCGAATTAAGCTTCGGAATGAGTGCCACTGGTTCGGGATAGGGATAAAACATTATAAACGCCAGGCAGTACGCGTCATTTGGAGTTCGGAAAGTTTTGTGAGCAAGTTGGTTTGATATTTTCTAATATTATTTATATATTATTATTATTATTCGTTACTCGTTCAAGGCCCACGCCCATGTCTATAGCCGCAACTACCATTCCCTTTCACTCCCTTTTATTTGCAAATCACCAGATCTCCATAAAATAAAATAAAAACGAAAACGAATGAAAAAAATAACGAACAGAATTAAAAAAAAATTGAATCACGATCGACGCCTCATGACCTGGGAGGAGTTGCGCGCCGCAGCTTGATGTTCGCCTACGACTGGGAGATGAGTGAGGCAGCAACGAGCTCAGCGTATGATTTTAGGGCTTCGGAGTTGCTTGCTCGCGCGTGCGATTGAGATGTGTTTTGCATGACGGTGGCGGTGCTTGGTGCGCACACAAGTGATGTGAAGGCTAGGCGGCAGTGCAGGCACGTAAGGCGGTCGGCGACATCGACTGGCGATCATTGTTCGATCGAGAGAAAAAAACTATGGAGGAAAGTCGCGATCTTGAGCATGTGAAGAAGGGGTGAGCTTTTCTTTTTGTTATTTATTTCATTTTAATGTTAGTTGAAATTTTATTTATCGTTATACTAATTTACTAATAACTCTTTTACATGATATCCGATTTGACCGAAACGAGTAATGCTGGGTTCGTATCGACGGCGGCTCCAGCTTGGAATCGGAGTGAGATTTATTTGAAACTGAAATTTATTTCAGTACAATGTAAGGAGAGTGTTGACGCTCACGTTTGACTATTTTATTTTTATGTTAGCAAAAAAATTTATCATAAAGTAATTTAAATTTATTGATGGTTGTTGGATGAATCTGAAGTGAAATTTAACTGACATCTGAATTTATCGATAGGATTTGAATCGATAGTAAGATTAAATTAGGTTTAACTGCTAGTAAAATCCCCGATTTTTCGATAATTGGTTGATTGTTGTGGTTATTGACTATTTGGTTGATTGATTGTGATGGATGAAAATTGGTTGATATTTGAATGATTGAATGGTTAATTATTTTGATATACTCTATTATTACCCAGTATGTTATTTATAGTATATAAAACTGTAAATTAATTATTCTGAATAAATTAAGGAATAGGTTGAAATGATATATACCTATGACATTTATTTTGGATTGAAAGGTTATATATTTATCCTTCGAATTTAAATTGAAATAATGATTCACTTGGCCATAGGATAGAGAATTATATACGGACACCGGATTGGTTGAATTAAATGATTTCAAAATTTTGATTTGAAATTATTTAAATGATTTGGTTCTAAAGGAAAAAAATCAAATTTATGGAAATTGAGTTATTTTCGAATTTGATCTCGAAATGTTAAAATTTAAATTTGATAAACAAAATTGTTTAAATAATCAAATTTGAGAATTTGAAGTTATAATCAAGATATGATTTGAATTTCATAAGTCGATTGTTTTAAAGATTGAATTTTTATTCGAACTTTGAATCTTGCTGAGTAAAGTGATAAAACGGTATTCTAAAATTTAGCTCGGATTTGAATCATATTTAAAATTTTAGATTTTTAAATTCGATATTGAAGAAATTTTGATTTAAGTGTTTTGAAATTGATAATTGGAAATGGACTCGGAATTATTATAAATCGAAATGGTTCAAAAATTGGGATTGGATTTAAAATTAATTTTTAACTGGAATTTAAAATTAATTTGAAATTGGAAGTGAAATTAATTGTGATTGGAATTTAAATTCGACTTGAAATCGGAATTGAATCGAGTAAATCAAAATGGAAATTGATTTGGATTGGAAATTTGGGAGTTTGGCTTGGAAACTATTTTAAAAGAAATTATTTAACTCTTTCAAACCTATTTTCCCTAAATATTCAAACTAAATTTTATTTTCCCAATAATTTTACTATATAAACCATTTTATTTCTCAAACTATTTTCTATTAAATTATTTAACTAATTTAAAACTATTTTCTAAAATCCAAACTGGTTAAAGGGTGGAATGTTTATGTTTAAATCTTAGATTTAAATGCAAATTTGATTAAACTGAATTATAACCAAAACCGTAATTCGAATCAGTTTGAAGTGAAATCGATATATCGAGTTGAATTGACATTTTTGAGTAAAAACGATGATTTCAAAATGGATATGATTTTTGAGTAAATGTGATGATTTCGAAACGGATTTGATTTTTAAAGCGAATACGGTATTTTGACATCAAGTACGAATTGTTTTCGAAATTTAAAAGTACCAACCGGAGTGTAAAATGACGTTTGGTTGTTAAAGAGGCTGGGGCCTCTTTCTAGCATACTCTCTGCCAATATTGAAACCACTTTAACAACTATGTACGCGGTGGATGATATCCAGAATATAGTGGTTGAATTGGCGACGGGTACTGGAATGAAGTAAGAGAACGATGATGGATAGCCTTGACATTCGTGTCAAATTAAAATGACTAAAACAGGAGCCTATGTTTGGCCACTGAAGTTGGCTACGTCTAGCGACGTTGATCCCTCGTATTACTATTGTGGTTTTGGATTCGATGGGTGCACCTTATTTGTCATTTGGATTGATTATCGTGGTCGACCACGGATGGGTTACGACCAGCTAGAAAAGTTAAACTGGTAGAATCCTACCTTGGACATTGCCTCATATTTATCCCTATATGAGCCCATTACGATTTTGGTTTAAAACGGTAAGTGTGTTGAGGTGGATCAATGTAAAGCCTTAACGTTATTTTGATATTTATTTTACTGTTAGACATTATCTATTATAGCGTATACTATTATGTATAAATAGTTTAACAGATCCTTAAGAGATGGAAAATCCCGTAACATCTCTTAAGTTATTGCACTCATTTTTGGGATATTGATTTGACTTACATAAGAGTATTTTAGTCCAGACTCGAGTGTTTGTCTTTTCATTACGCTCGGGTCAGTCCTGAGTTTTTCAGCATATTGAAGACTATTCTTTGGAGCACGAAGACAGAGTTGTGGTATATTACTATTATTATTATTATTATGCCATGCATTATGTTGTTCTACTGTATTAATCATTTATTCCCGATGTATATTTATAACTCTGATAAATGTGTACAGATTATAATCGAATGTATAGTAAACAACTTCATGAATTGTTTATTTGATTATTATATTTTATCGGTTCCACTGTGAGATTCTGTGTTTTGCTTTCTTCTTCTCTTCTTATTTTTCTTATTTAACCCCATTGATTATCCACGTTTTGGATTGTTTAAGTCAACATGTGTGGATTATTGTTGATTTAAACCTTTCAAAATATGGGTCATCACAGTTGGTATCAGAGCGAAGGTTTAGCGATAACCTTGGCTTTGTGGGGTTTGACTCATTAGAGATAAGGTAGTAATACCCTAGAATGAGTCAGTTTGAGTGTATATATGAGAGAGCGTACTTGTTAGAGTTATTAAATATTTTACATTGTGTTTACTTATCTGTTGGGTTATTTATGAATTCTGGTCGATATACGGGACGTCGTGTTATCGATAGGGGTTTCTAAACACTTAAACGAGGCAAGTCGACATAATATTGTTTTAAAAAAAATCGAGTAAATGAAATAATTTTGGCTAAACTATATTATATATATATAAAGTGATTTTTAATGAACTTGTTGTTAGAAAATGATAATTTTTAATTATCGTCAATTATTGATTGAACTAAAGATAAAACGAATACTTAGTGAATTTTATTTTATGAAGCATTGATAATAAAATATAAAATAAAGAAATTAAATAAGAATTGGTTCAAATGACCAAGTGTAAATTAATGGAATATTTCAGCAATAAGTTAAGGAAATTTCTATAAGTATATTTATAATATAGCTTATATATAGAATGATTTTAAAAAAAATTGAGAATTTTAGAATTTAAAACCTTTTGTTTTCAAAATTTGTTTTTCAAAGCCTTAAAATTTAATAAATAGTATTATTTGAAGGTGTTTTAACTAGAAAAAATATATTTTGAAAGGATTTTCGAAGAAATAAAAGCATTAAACTCGCTTGGTCACTGGAAAATAAATCTGGGTATGACTGCAGCATCGCCAATGTTCATTTTTGAGTTTCTGAGTGAAAATTGCTACCAAAAGAAATTTATTTCTGATTAAAATAAGTTTTGTTGTGAAAAATGTTCCAAGTATGATCTAAAATAAATCTATGAAAATAGTTTTGAACTTATAACTGAAAAAAAGTACATAAAGAATGAGTTTATAGCTTATAAATTAAAAATAGTATAGAAAGGAAATAAGTTTGCAACTTATAAATTTGAATACGAAAAAAAACCAAATTCAAAAGGGTAAAATTTTGGTTAAGCAAAAAAAATGAAAATTTTGAATTTGAGATACGAAATGAAATAATTGACTAAAATATTTTTAAATTGATTGAGCAGTGAAATATAGTTTAACTTGTGAAAGCTATAAAAAAATGAATTGCATTTGAAATGAAGTAGATAAAATAATAGAATTAAATTTTGAATGAATAAATTGTATAATGTATAGATTTGAGAATATTAACCTAAGACAAAGAAATTAAATTTGTTGAATTTGAATGATAAGAGGAAAAAAAGGGTTTAATTTCAATAAGATTAAATAAATGAGCAATAGACTAAATTAAATTGAAGTTTACTTAATAAATTGAATTGGACATTAAATGAAATTAGATAAATTAGTAAAGCGGATTAATTTCATTTGAGCTATAAAATGAACTAATAAAATGAACATGAACTTGAATTATAAAATGAAATGTAATTTAAGTGTGAAGGAGGTTAAATAAAATAAATGAATGTAAGAAAAAGTTAGTATGATTAATTAGATTTATTTAAAATTGGATAAAGGAAAGTCTAAATTGCAAGTGGAGTAGTTTAAATAAAAATTTGAATGATAAACATGGAATAAGTTATTGAATAAAAATTTATAAATTAAAGTGGACTTAAGAGAAGATGAAAGAATTAATTGTGAAGAAAAAAAGGTTATTAATATGAATTGCGTTTTAAAAAAAATTAATTACTTTAGTAAATTAACTTGAATAAAAGAAGTAAATCGATTAATTAATAATAACTTAAGATGTGAAGTAATAATAATAAACGCGAGTTATGTTGTATAAAATATTTATAATAAATTTAGCTAAGTTATAAATGATGCCAGTGTAATAAAAAGGAGGATATACTAAGTGGAAATAAATTTAACTTCAACAAAGTTAAGGGGAATTTTTTTATAAATGATTCACCAATGAATTTATATGAAATAAGTCAAACAAAATAGGAAACAACTGGAATTTCACAAATTGAATTGAATAAAATTGAATATAATGAAAGAAATAAATGGAATGTAAACCAATTAAATGTGGATGAAACAAGTGTAAATAACTGAGACAAATCATTTGAATGTAAATACATCTAATTGTAGTCAACCAAATGTGAATGCAATGAATATTGGGATATTCAATAAAAATGGATTGAATCTAAATTAGTTAATGTAAATAAATTAAAAGCAAATAGATTAAATATAAATCCATGGTTTATTAATAAAATAAATATTAAATAGTGATTGTGAATCGATGTATAATATATGGAATGTGGTATGGACTAAATTACTTAAGTGTAATTAATTATTTGAATTATTGAAATGAAATAATGAAAGTGAAGAAAGAAAAATGAATGTAATTATCAACGAGTGTAAATTTATAGAATGTGAATTAATTAATGTTGATAAGTGCATGCAAATTAATTAAAAGTAAATGAATCGAATGGAAAATCAGTTGGATGTGAATCTAATTAAATAAAAGTTGATTGAATGCAAATAAATTGAAATGAATCAATTAAAATGTTAATGAAATGAATGTCAATAAAATGAAGGGTATAAATAAAAAAAATGACAATGGATAATGAAAATTCACATGCTTATGAATTAATTGGATTAATTGGATGGATATTGATGGCTGGACGGTTTCTTTTGTTGCAAACCATTGTCATTACCATTTTGATTGCATATGATTGTTATATGTTGTGTATTTGTGATTATTTTGTTGTTTGAATTCAAAACCCATGTTAAATGCTTATATTAAGACTTATACATGTTTCTGTATCATTATAAGTAACTAACATTCTGAATTAGGTTGAGATAGGTACATTTGAAGACCATTTGGGCATATATGCGGAGTTTTACATGCTTTTGCTTGCTTAATACGAGCGAACTCGCTCGTATTATAAATAATAAGGTACGTATCTCGGATTAAATATTGCGATTTTATATTTTTTCCCTTCAGGATGCCTCATCATTGAGATGAGATGTATATTTGATATATATTTGTTATACTTATGTTATATATTGAATTGTAAAAAATTCCCGATCGAGCCGCGCAAAGGAGACTCTACCGAATTTTCCATAAATCCAGGAGTTAGAAAAATTTTGGAGTTTTAAAATTTTTTATAACTTGTTTATATATGTAAATTATATTTTTCGAAAAATTGATATCGGAATAGCGTAGTAGAAGCGTGGTAATAGTTTGCAAGTATGATATTTAAGTTTGTAAGTTAATTATTTGAATGAAATCTATTGTATGTTAAATTCTTTACTTCACGCCTTTTCGAGGACGAAAAGTTTTGAGTGGGGGAGTATGTAACAACACGTATTTTTTTAACTATTTTAAATAATAGAATTTGATATAATCATTAGATAAAATGGTTAAAAATAAAGATTCAATGATTTATTAATATTGATTTATTTGATAATTCGATTGTTTAAAATTTAATATTGGAAATTATTTGGATAATTTAATTTTGGATTTAAGATGATTGAAACTGATATCGGAAATTTTTTAAATTTTGTAAAAATATGAACGGCGACGGCTAACATATAAAATTGGATTTAAATGTGGATAACTTAAAATAGCCATTTTGGCCACTATCTCGGATTTCGACGAAAATAGTTTCATCGGATCCGTAATGGTGAATTATTATAGATTTTCAAGTTTCATAGTGATCGAGCATGTCGTTTGACTGTGCGAGTTTGAAACGCGCAGAAATTCAATTTCAAATTTAATTAAATTATTTGATTTAAAAAGTTATCTTGCAAATACGATCGAATTAAGCTTCGGAACGAGTGCCACTACGTTCGGGATGGGGTAAAACATTATAGACGCCATGTGGTACGCGTCATTTGGAGTTCGGAAAGTTTTGTGAGCGAGTTGGTTTGATATTTTCTAATATTATTTATATATTATTATTATTCTTCGTTACTCGTTCAAGGCCCACGCCCATGTCTATAGCCGCAACTACCATTCCCTTTCTCTCTCTTTTATTTGCAAATAACTAGATCTAAATAAAATAAAATAAAAACGAAAACGGACGAAAAAAAATAACGAACAAAATTAAAAAAAATTGAATCCGATCGACGCCTCGCGACCTGGGAGGAGTCGCGCGCCGCAGCTTGACGTTTGCCTACGACTGGGAGATGAGTGAGGCAGCAACGAGCTCAGCGTACGATTTTAGGGCTTCGGAGTTGCTTGCTCGCGCGCACGATTGAGATCTGTTTTGCATGATGGCGGCGGTGCTTGGTGCGCACGCAAGTGACGTGAAGGTTAGGCGGCAGTGTAGGAATGTAAGGCGGTCGACGACATCGACTGGCGATCGTTGTTCGATCGAGAGAAAAAACGATGGAGGAAAGTCACGACCTTGAGTATGATGAAGAAGCGGTGAGCTTTTCTTTTTATTATTTATTTTATTTTATTTTATTGTTAGTTAAAAATTTTATTTATCGTTATACTAATATACTAATAAATCTTTTACATGATATCCGATTCGACCGAAACGAGTAACGCTGGGTTCGTATCAACGGCGGCTTCAGCTTGGAATCGAAGTGAGATTTATTTGAAACTGAAATTTATTTCATTTCAATGAAAGGTGAGTGTTTACACTCACGTTTGACTATTTTATTTTTATGTTAGCAAAAAAAATTTATCGTAAAGTAATTTAAATTTATTGATGGTTGTTGGATGAATTTGAAGTGAAATTTTTAACTGACATCTGAAATTATTGATAGGATTTGAATCGATAGTTAGATTAAATTAGGATTTAACTGCTAGTAAAATCCTTGATTTTCGATAATTGGTTGATTGTTGTGGTTATTGACTATTTGGTTGATTGATTGTGATGGATGGAAATTGGTTGGTATTTGAATGATTGAATGATTAATTATTTTGACATACTCTGTTATTACCCTGTATATTATTTACAGTATATAAAACTGTAAATTAAATTATTTTGAACAAATTAAGGAATAGGTTGAAATGATATATACCTATGACACTTATTTTGGATTGAAAGGTTATATTTCGATCCTTCGAATTTAAATTCAAGTAATGATTCACTTGGCCATAGGATGGAGAATTATATACGGACACCAAATTGGTTAAATTAAATGATTTTAAAATTTTGGTTTGGAATTATTTAAATGATTTGGTTCTAAAGGAAAAAAACCGAATTTATGGAAATTGAATTATTTTCGAATTTAACCTCGAAATGTTATAATTTAAATTTGATAAACGAAATTGTTTAAATAATCAAATTTGAGAATTTGAAGTTATAATCAAGGTATGATTTGAATTTCAAAAGTTGATTGTTTTAAAGATTGAATTTTTATTCGAACTTTGAATCTTTCTAAGTAAAGTGATAAAACGATATTTTGAAATTTAGCTCGGATTTGAATCATATTTAAAATTTTGGATTTTTAAATTGGATATTAAAGAAAAATTGATATAAGTGTTTTGAAATTGATAATTGGAAATGGACTCGGAATTGATATAAATCGAAATGGTCTAAAATTTGGGATTGGAGTTGAAATTATTTTGTAATTGGAATTTAAATTAATTTGAAATTGGAAGTGAAATTAATTTGGGATTGGAATTTAAATTCGACTTGAAATCGGAATTGAATCGAGTAAATCAAATGGAAATTGATTTGGATTGGAAATTTTGGAATTTAATCAGTTTGGCTTGGAAACTATTTTTAAAAAAAAATTATTTTAGCATAAACTCTTTCAAACCTATTTTCCTAAATATTCAAACTAAATTTTATTTTCCCAACAATTTTACTATATAAACCATTTTATTTCTCAAACTATTTTCTATTAAACTGTTTAACTAATTTAAAACTATTTTATAAAAATCCAAACTGGTTAAAAGGTGGAATGTTTATATTCAAATCTTAGATTTAAATGCGAATTTTGTTAAAGAGAATTATATCCAAAACTGTAATTCGAATCAAGTTTGAAGTGAAATCGATATATCGAGTTGAATTGACATTTTTGCGTAAAAATGTTGATTTCGAAATTGATATGATTTTTGAGTAAATATGATGATTTCGAAACGAATTTGATTTTTGAAGCGAATAGGATATTTTGATATCAAGTAGGAATTGTTTTCGAAATGTAAAAGTACCAACCGGTGTGTAAAATGACGTTTGGTTGTTAAAGAGACCGGAGCCACTTTCTGGCATACTCTTTGCCAATGAAACCACTTTAACAACTGTTTACGCGGTGGATGATATACAGAATGTAGTTGTTGAATTGGCGACGTTTGCTGGAATGAAGTAAGAGAACGATGATGGATAGCCTTGACATTCGTATCATAATTAAAATGACTAAAACAGGAGCATATGTCTGGCCATTGAGTTTAGCTACCTCTAGCGACGTTGTTCCCTCGTATTACTATAATGGTTTCGGATTCGATGGATGCACCTTATTTGTCGTTTGGATTGATTGTGGCGGTCGGCCACGGATGGATTACGACCAACCAGAAAGGGTAAACCGGTAGAATCCTACCTTGGGCATTGCCTCACGTGCCTTGTCATATTTATCCTTATACGAGCCCATTACGATTTTGGTTTAAAACTGTAAATGTGTTAAGGTGGATCAATGTAAAGCCTTAACGCTATTTTGATATTTATTATATAGCTAGACATTATCTATTATAGCGTATACTATTATGTATAAATAGTTTAATGGATCCTTAAGAGATGGAAAATCTCGTAACATCGCTTAAGTTATTGCACTAATTTTTGTGATATTGATTTGACTTCCAAAATAGCCAATGCACCATAAAATTAAACATCCAAATCAACCACATATAAACCAATAGCATCCATTTGCAACCAATATCCAAAACAGCCAATGCATCAACAATTAAACCAATTATCAAAATTTTAGGAATTTTACTAGCAATCTAATTCTAATTCGATTTAATTGTCAATTCAAATTCTATCAATAAATTTGGATGTCAATTTAGATGTCAAATAAATTTATCAACAGCTTTCAATAAATTTAAATCACTTCATCATTTAGCTTAACTAACATTAAAAGCAAAATAGTCAACGTGAGCATAAACACTCACCTTTAATTGAATCAGAAAATTTCAAACCAGCTAAATCAATACGAAATCGGCTCCATAGCGTAGAGTTTGTCGATGGATTCCAACGAAATTTGTCTCACCCAAATCGAACCTCAAACGAAGAGGTTATGCAATAATTAACATTCAATTATAATAAAACATAATCAACGAATTAAATAAGATAAAACAACATTAAAAAAAACCACTTATCTTCCCCATGACTGTAACAAGCTCGCACTCCCCTTAGGTCGCACGCGACATCACTTCTTTTTTTCTTCTTCTTTTATTCGCCAGAGCACGCCGACACAGCCTAGCCGCCACCCCTAGCTCCTCACGTACGCCTACCACCATCAATCGACACCGCCGTCACCAAGTCGAAATCCTCATCGCACCAGCGCCGAAGCCGTATCCATTGCCATCGCGTCGTCCCCAAATCACCATGCCCAAAACCCTAGCACGCAAACCCCAAAATCAAAACCCTAAAATGGCGACGGCTTGCGATACCTAAACATCTCTGCCTCAATCAGCAACACGTCGAATTCACCCTCCAAGCGTCGCAAATCCCCAGCCTCCAGCTTCACTCGAGCCGCAAGCGACAGGCCCGTGTTCGGTTTTGAAATCGCGCTCTACATTATTTTTATAGTCTTCGATCGTTCTTTTTTTTGGTGATTTTGATTCGAAAATGACGGGAGTGGAAGAGATACGGCAGTGAAAACGGGGACGTCGGTTTGAACATGGTTTTTTTTAATTCTTTTATTTGATCAAGTCTTGTTTGTTTTTTTTCTTTGATCTGCGTTCATTTATTTTTTTCTACTGCTTGAAGGCTGCGATTCGATAAGAAGGGAGATGGGTTAGCGTATGGGTAGGCGGCGTACAATACGAGTGCTGACCCTTTATTATATTATCAAAATACGAAAATATCTCGTCCCATTTTGTCCGCGCAAAACCGAACTCTAAATGAAGCATGCCGATATGCATCTATAATGTTTTACCTCGTTCTGAACGTAATGAAACCAGTCCCAAGGTCTAGTTCGATCGTATGCGGAAGATAGCTTTCAACATCGATTATTTAATTAAATTCGAAATTAATTTTCTATGCGTTTCAAGCTCGTACGGCCAAACGACAAGTCCGATCGTTACGAAACTTAAAACCATAGAATAACTCGCCATCATGAATCCGATGAAACTGGTTTCGACGAAATCCGAGACAGTGGCTAAAATGGCTATTTTTACTTGTCAATTAAAATATAAAATTCCCAATTTTTAATTATTCACATTTAAATCCAATTTTAAATGTTAACCATCTTCATTCATATTTTGAATAAAATTTAAATCAATTTTCGACATCATTTTCAATCATATTAAATCCATAATTCAATTATTCAAATATTCTCCAATATTAAATTTAAACAAATTAAATTATCCAATAAACCAACATTAATAATCATTATATTTTATTTCTACCCTTATTTATCCAATAATTACATTAAATTTAATAACTTACAATTGCCAATAATATGGATCGTTATATACTCCCCCACTCAAAACTTTTCGTCCTCGAAAAGGCGTTAAGTACAGAATTTAATATACAACAGATTTTATTCAAATAATCACTTATAACTTTAAATCTTATTAGAAATTCTTTACCATGCTTTTACCATGCCATTTCGATCTCAATTATATGGAAATATAATTTATATATAAAATAAGTTATAAAACTTCAAAAAAATTCTAACACCCGGATTCACGGAAAATTTCGGCAGAGTCTCCTTTGCGCGGCTCGATCGGAAAAAATTTCACAATTCAATATATAACACAAATATAACCAATGTATATCAATATACATCTCATCTAAATGATACAGCATCCCCAAGGGCAAAAATATAAAATCGCGGTATGTGATCCGAGATACATACCTTATTATTAATAATACGAGCGAGTTCGCTCGTATTAAGCAAGTAAAAGCATGTAAAACCCCATGTATTCGCCCAAACGATCTTCGTATGTACCTATCTCAACTCAAATCAACAACATTAGTTAACATACATGATATATAAGCATGTATAAGTTTAATATAACCATATAACATGGATTTTAATCTAAACAACACAAACAATCACAAATACATAACATACAACAATCATATGCAATCAAAACAGTAAAAACAATGGTTTGCAACAAAAGAAACCATCCAACCGTCAATACCCGTCCAATTAATCCAATTAATTCACAAGCATGTGAATTTTCATAAATAAAAAATATACCCTTCATTTAATTAACATTCATTTCATTAACATTTTAATTGATTCATTTCAATATATTTGCAATTCAATCAACTTTTATTTAATTAGATTCACATTCAACTGATTTTCCATTCAATTCATTTACTTCTAATTAATTTGCATGCACTTATCAACATTAATTAATTCACATTCTATTAATTTACACTCGTTGATAGTTACATTCATTTTTCTTTCTTCACTTTCATTATTTCATTTCAATAATTCAAATAATTAGTTACACTTAAGTAATTTAATCCATACCACATTTCATATATTTTAAATTGATTTTCATTCACTTATTAATATTCATTTCATTAATCATACGATAGATTTATAATTAATTCATTCGATTTTAATTGATTTACATTCAACATATTTGGTTTTAATTCATTCTTTTCTTCCAATCAATATTTATTGCATTCAAATTTGATTTATTTTAATTCAATATACTTTCATTCAATCGATTTGTTTATATTTATATTTGTTTCATCCATATTTAATTGGTTTACATACCATTGATTACTTCCAATTTATTAACACTCATTACAAATTCATTACATTCACTTTTTTCAATTCAATTTATGAAATTCCAATTTGTTTCACCTTTTTGTTTAACCTATTTCATATAAATTTATTGGTGAATCATTTATACAATTATTCCACTTAACGTTGGTTAAGTTGAATTTGTTTCCACTTAGTATATCCCTATCTATTTATATACACTAACATCATTATAAATTAGCAAAGATTTAGTATAAATATTTTATACAACTTAACTCACTTTTATTATTATCACTTCATATCTTATGTTATTATTAAATATTAATTCATCGATTCACTTCATTTATTCAGATTAATTTACCAAAGCAAGTTTCATTTTATGACTCAATTCGTGTTAATAACCTTTTTTTCTTTTGTTCGCAATTAATTCATTCAGCTTCTCTCAAGTCCACTTTAATTTATAAAAAAAAATCAATAACTTATTCCATATTATATTAGTTAACATTCAAATTTTTATTTAATCTACTCCACTTGAAATTCATAAAAAAATTCAATTCAAATTAATTTCAGTTAACCATATTAAATTTACTTACATACATAAACCACATTTTAGTTTAAATTCAAGATCATATCCATTTGATTAATTCATTTTATAGCTTGAATGGATTTTAATTCACTTTACTAATTTATCTAGTTTCACCTAATATCCAATTCAACTTATTTAATATTAAGTTAAACTTTATTTCAATTTAATTCATTACTCATCTTATTTAATCCTATTCAAGTTTAAAAAATTCTCTTATCATTCAATTTTAACAAATTTAAAATTTGTCTTAGGTTAATATTCTCAAATCTATAAATTATACTATTTATTTATTCATCACTTCATTTCAAATGTAATTCAATTTTATTTAAACTTTCATGAGCTAAACTATATTTTGTTTATTTCATTTTACTAACTCAATTAATTTAATATTTCTTAAGTTAATTATTTTGCTTAACCAAGATACTAACCATTTTAAATTTGATTTTTTTCTCTATTTTCCTATTCAAATTTTATAAGCTATAACTTATTTCTTATATACCATTTTCAATTATAAGTTCAACAAATTTCATATATTTATTAAATCACGCTTAGAATATATTTTTTACTTTCATAATCAAAACTATTTTAATTTAAAATAAATTTCTTCTAGTAGCAATTCTCACCCAGAAACCCAGAAATGAATACTGGCGATGCTACAGTCATCCTCAGAATTATTTCCCAGTGACCAAGTGAGTTTAATGCTTTTATTTATTCAAAAATCTATCCAAAATATATTTTCTCGTCAAACTCTTTTATATAATACTATTATTAAATTTTAAGGCTTTGAAAAACAAATTTTGAAAACAAAAGGTTTTAAATTTTAAAATTCTCAATTTTTTTATCATTCTATATATAAGCTATAATATAAATATACTTATACAAATTTCCTTAACTTAATATCAAAATAATCCATTAATTAACAAATTGGTCATTTTGCCAATTGTTATTACATTTATATTTCAATTCAATTTAATTATCAAATGCTTCATAAACAAAATTTACTAAGTATTCGTTTTTACTTCAATTCAACCAATAATTGATGATAATTAATTATTATCATCTCCTAACAAAACTTTCAATTAAAAAATATTATCATTTAATATATAAAAAATACAATTTAGGGAAAATTACTTCATTTATCCGATTTTTTTTAAAACAATATTATGTCGACTTGCCTCATTTTAAGTGTTTAGAAACCCCTATCCATATCACGGCGTCCCGCACATCGACCAGAATCCATAAACAACTCAATGGATAAGTAAACACAACATAAAATATTTTATAACACTAACAAATATGCTCTCTCATATATATATATACACTCAAACTGACTCATTCTAGGGTATTGCTACTCTATCTCTAATGAGTCAAACCCCACAAAGCCAAGGTTATTGCTAAACCTTCGCTCTGATACCAACTATGATGACCCATATTTTGGAAGGTTTAAATCGACAATAATCCACACATGTCCGACTTAAACAATCCGAAATGTAGATAATCAATGGGGTTAAATAAGAAAAATAAGAAGAGAAGAAGAAAACAAAACACAAAATCTCACAGCGAAAACAACAAATATAATAATCAAATCAGTAATTCATAAAGCTGTTTACTATACATTTGATTATAATCTATACACCTTTATCATGGTTATAAATATACAACAAGGAGAAATAATAAATGCAGTAACATAGCATGATATAGGGTATAATAATAATAGTAATATACCAAAACTCCGTCTTTTTCCTCCAAAGAATAGTCTTCAATACACTGGAAAAAACTCAAGTCTGACCCAAGCGTAATGAAAAGACAAAACATTGGCGTCAGGACTAGAATATTCTTATGTAAGTCAAATCAATCTCATAAATATGAATGAAATAACTTAAGAGATGTTATGGGATTTTCCATCTCCTAAGGATCCATTAAACTATTTATATATAATAGTATACGCTATAATAGATAATGTCTATTAGTAAAATGAATATTAAAATAGCATTAACGCTTTACATTGATCCAGCTTAACACATTTTACAGTTTTAAACCAAAATCGTGATGGGACCGTATAGGGATAAATATGACAAGGACGTGAGGCAATGCCCAAGGTAGGATTCTACCAGTCTACCCTTTCCGGCTGGTCGTAACCCATCCGTGGCTGACTTCGGCAATCAATCCATACGACAAATAAGGTGCACCCATTGAATCCGTAACCACAATAGTAATATGAGGGATCAACGTCGCTAGAGGTAGCTAACCTCAATGGCCAGACATAGGCTCCTGTTTTAGTCATTTTAATTATGACACGAATGTCAAGGCTATCCATCATCGTTCTCTTACTTCATTCCAGTAAATGTCGCCAAATCAATTACTACATTCTGGATATCATCCATCGCGTACACAGTTGTCAAAGTAGTTCCAATATTGAAAGAGAGTATTTCAATAAGAGGCTCAGGTCTCTTTAACAACCAATCATCATTTTACACACCGGTTGGTTCTTTTACATCTTGAAAACAATCTGCACTTGATATCAAACTATCATATTTGTTTCAAAATCAAACCCATTCCGAAATCATCATATATTCAAAATTATCAAATTTGTCCGATAAATCAATTTCACTTTCAAATTTTGATTCGAATTCAATTTTGGTTATAATCTTCACTTTAACCTAGTTCGTATGTAAATCCAAGATTTAAATATAGATAATTTACCCTTTAACCAGTTTGAACTTTATAAAATAGTTTAAATAGTTTAAAATAGTTAACTAGTTAAAAATAGTTTAATAGAAATAATTTGAATATAAAAATGGTTTATATAATAAAATAGTTTGAAAAATAAAAATAGTTTGAATATTTAAAGAATATAGGTTTTAAACCAGTTATACTAAAATATTCATTTTTAAAATAATTCCAAAGTCAAACCGGTCAACTTCCCAATTTCCTATACAAATCAATTCCAAATTTCATTCTGATTCAATTGATTCCATTCCGATTCAATTCATTCAATTCCGATTTCATCTCGAATAAATTTCGATTCCACACAAAATTTCCTTCAACTCACAAATTTCTTTAAATTTCAATTTCCATTTCCAAATTAGTTTAAATCTCAATTCCAAATTAATTTCCAATTCCAATTCTAAATTTATTTCCAATTCTAAATTTATTTCCAATTTCAATTCTAAATTAATTGAAATTTCAATTTCAAATTAATTTACAATTCCAAATTAAATTAAATTCCAATTTCAAATTAATTTAAAATTCCAATTTCAAATTTATTCCCATTTCCAATTCCAAATTTGATTTCAAAATATCGATTTAAACACTTAAATCAAATTTACTTTCAATGCCGAATTTTAAATCCAAATTTTCAATTTATAATTCGATTCCAGACTCAAATTTTGAAATTATCATTTCATATCATTTTTCCTTATAAATATCTAAAGTTTGAATCAAAGCCCATCTTTTAAACAAATCCATTTCGGAAATTTATGATGTGCTTCTTTATAACTTAAAATTTTAAACCTTGATTAATTAAACAATCTCGTTTATCAAGTTTAAATTCCAATGTTTCGAGCTCCAATTCAAAATAATTAAATTTTCAAAATTTTGATCTGTATTATTAAAATCAATTCATTTAAATAATTTCAAAACAACTTTTGAAATCATTTAATTTAACTAACCCGGTGTCCGTATATAATTTTCTAACCTATGTCCAAGTGGATAATTATTTCAATTTGATTTCAAGGATGGATATATCAGTTCAATTCAAATAGCTGCTATATAGGTATAATATCATTTCAACCTATTTCCTAATTTATTCGAAATAATTCAGTTTACAGTATATACCGTAAATAACATACAGGATGATAACAAAATATATAAAATTAAACATCCAAATCAACCACATATTAACCAATAGCATCCATTTGCAACCAATATCCAAAACAGCCAATGCATCAACAATTAAACCAATTATCAAAATTTTAGGAATTTTACTAGCAATTTAATTCTAATTCGATTTAATTGTCAATTCAAATTCTATCAATAAATTTGGATGTCAATTTAGATGTCAAATAAATTTATCAACAACTATCAATAAATTTAAATCACTTCAGCATTCAGCTTAACTAACATTAAAAGCAAAATAGTCAACGTGAGCGTAAACACTTACCTTTAATTGAATCGGAAAATTTCAAACCAGCGAAATCAATACGAAATCAGCTCCATAGCGTAGAGTTTGTCGATGGATTCCAACGAAATTTGTCTCACCCAAATCGAACCTTGAACGAAGAGGTTATGCAATAATTAACATTCGATTATAATAGAACAAAATCAACGAATGAAATAAAATAAAATAACATAAAACAAAAACCACTTATCTTCCCCATGATTGTCACAAGCTCGCACTCCCTTTAGGTCTCACGCGACATCAATTCTTTTTTTTCTTTTTTTATTCGCCAGAGCACGCCGACAAAGCCTAGCCGCCACCCCTAGCTCCTTACGTACGCGTATCACCATCAGTCGACACCGCCGTCACCAAGTCCAGATCCTCATAACACCAGCGTCGCAGACGTATCCATCGCCATCACGTCGTCCCCAAATCACTTATCCTAAAACCCTAGCATGCAAACCCCGAAATCAAAACCCTAAAATGGCGACGGCTTGCGATACCTAAACATCTCCGCCTCGATCAGCTACACGTCGAATTCACCCTCCAAGCGCCGCAATCCCCAGCCTCCAGCTTCACTCGAGCCGCAAGCGACAGGCCCGTGTTCGATTTTGAAATCGCGCTCGACATTTTTTTTATAGTCTTCGATCGTTCTTTGTTTTTCTAGTGATTTCGATTCGAAAATGAGGGGAGTGGGAAGAGATACGGCAGTGAAAACGGGGACCTGGGTTTGAATAAGTTTTTTTTAAATTCTTTTATTTGATCGAGTCTTGTTTGTTTTTTTTTCTTTGATCTGCGTTCATTTTTTTTCTACTGCTTGAAGGTTGCGATAAGAAGGGAGATAGGTTAGCGTATGGGTAGGCGGCGTACCATACAAGTACCAACCCTTTATTATATTATTAAAATACGAAAATATCTCGTCCCGTTTTGTCCGTGCAAAACCGAACTCTAAAAGAAGTGTGCCGATATGCATCTATAATGTTTTACCCCGTTCCGAACGTAATGGAACTAGTCCTGAGGTCTAGTTCGATCGTATGCGGAAGATAGCTTTCGACGTCGATTATTTAATTAAATTCGAAATTAAATTTCTATGCGTTTCAAGCTCGTAAGGCCAAACGACAAGTCCACTCGTTACGAAACTTGAAACCATACAATAACTCACCATTACGAATCCGATGGAACTGGTTTAGTCAAAATCCGAGACAGTGGCTAAAATGGCTATTTTTACTTGTCAATTAGAATATAAAATTCCCAATTTTAATTATCTACATTTAAATCCAATTTTAAATGTTAACCATCTTCTTTCATATTTTGAATAAAATTTAAATCAATTTTCGATATCATTTTCAATCATATTAAATCCATAATCCAATTATTCAAATATTCTCCTATATTAAATTTAAACAAATTAAATTATCCAATAAACCAATATTAATAAATCATTATATTTTACTTCTACCTTTATTTGTCCAATAATTACATTAGATTTAGTAATTTATTATAGCCAAAAATACGGATCGTTACATTTCTTATTTTCTGAAAACGTCTATTACAATAACAAACGTTGAAATCTATGTTTCCGGTACTTATCACATTTTAAATCAATTTCAAAACCATTAAATTCCCATTTAAAACCATTACTTTCAAAACTTCTTTAAATGAAAATCCATATTTAAATCTCAACATAAAACATTCCATATTTACCATAAATCTCCTTTCTCTTTTATAAAACTTCTATTTATAAAATTCCTTTATGACAAAATTCTATTTATAAAGACATTCTTGTATAAAACTAATTTTACTATCAAAATCCATTTATAGATCCATTTCTTTTAAAAATCAAATTTTTTGATAAAATCCATTTATAAGTCCATTTACCAAATCAACTTCAAAATCATTTACACAATATTTATAAGTTTCGACTATAAATCTATTTCTTTATATATAAAAATATCACCTTTATAAATCCTTTTTATAACTTATTCAAAAACTATTTTCAAATTATTTCTCAAAATTATATTTTTTATAACATCAAAAATCATAACTTTTATTTATTTAAAAACAAATTCATTCTTTTAATAATTTAAAAAAAAATTAACACATATATACCTTTAAAATTAGTTCGAAATCCTTTTAAAATCAAAATCATCATTTCGCTATTTCAAAATACCAAAAATAAGGCCCAGTGCCACCATGGCACTAAATAAATCAAATCATATCAAAGACATCAACATGACATCCAAAACATCATATGTCAGCATATATATGAAAAATAAACCAACAGTGGTGAGGAATCCTGTTGGATCTCTCCAACCTATCTCCCTACATCAAAGACAGATCATAAAAATATAAATCAACCGCTTCGATGTGGAATTCCTATACAAAGGGTCATACGCTCCTACACGGTAACGTAAAAGGTCTCATCCGCTCCAATAGACGGAAATATATATCTAAACCAACTAATATATACATTATATCATCCAAACAAGCAATAATCATCATAAATAAATTTATTTCCATTTATATAAAAGTATAAGCAGGCCAAAGAGGTGAGTTTGCTCACAAAAATGCTAGAAATCGCAAAAACATTCCGTTTTGAATTAAAATTGAATGGTAGTTCAATTTAATTCAAAATTACAACTAGCTCTGAATTCGTCCAATCCAACTCCATAGCGTAGTGCTCGCTGATACGAACGCAAAACAACTTGTCGTGCTCGAAATGGACCTTGTACAAAAAGTTGCGGATAAATTAGCATTTGATGTAATTAAATTTAAATTAACTAAATTAAAAAATTCAACCTTTCTCTTAATACTTCGTTTCCCTCCTTCCGGTTTCTAAGCACACGCTACAGGCCCGCACGAAAATTGTTTTTTTATTCTCGTTTGATCCACGGTCGCGCCACCACCCACGAACGACAGCCATCCCGCTACCGCCGCACTCCGCCGTGCCCCTTCCCCCCCCCCCCCCCCCCCCGGGGGCCTCCACGCGCGCGGCCACGGACCAGCGAACCTAATTTCATTGCTCGCAAACACAGCCACTTTGTCGCCATCTCGGTCGTCGATTCGACGATCCGACCGTACATTAGCTTCGTATGGTTGCCCACTACATTTTCCTAGTTGAACTCGTTGGCTAATTTCACCTTTAAAGGCTCCGATCGACAATGGCCATCGTATGGCGGCTGAAATATCTTTTAGTTTGCAAAATGGAATGAGTTGAGGTCTATTTATAGAAAATTTCCCGTAGCACTATTCATCCGTAAAAATTCCAAACTCCAAACGAAGCATGTCTCCTGGTGTTTTATATATTGTACCCCTATTCCAAACATAATGGAATATGTAACGGAAGCCAATTCCATCATATACAGAAGATAGCTTTTCAAAATCGAATTATCTTAATTAAAATTCCTTTAATTAGTTCCTACGCGTTTCGAACTCGTACAATCAATGATAAGTCCAATCGATACGAAATTTGACAGCATACTATAATTCACTATTACGGATCCAATGAAACTTGTTTCGTCGAAATCCGAGACAGTGCCAAAAATGACTATTTTTTACACGTTAATTAAAACGAGTAATTTTCAATTTATGTTTGTTCACTTTTAATTCAAATTTAAAAGTTTACTAACTCCATTCTAATTTAAATAGAATTTAAATCAACTTTAGAAATCATTTCCATTCACATTTAATCCAAGATTTAATTACTTAAACAATTTTAAATATTAAATTTAACAATTTAATTATCAAACAAATCATTGTATTTGAAATATAAGTTATTTAACTTATAAAATTAACTTTTAAATATTTGAAATCAAGTAAATATTCCAAATTCGGATGACTGAAATTCTGAATCGTTACATTCAAGACGTCCAAAACTACATATAGAGATGTCACATCATCAATCAACTTCAATCTACGAGTAGCCAGGTGAAGACACATTTTCAAATCTTAGCTCCATACCATGTTAGCAACCCAAGAGAGAAGATCTTTTCTGATGACGGAGCTACAAGACACCTAAATACAAGGCACAAGTCTCTATAAATGGAATTGGATCCTAAATTAGTCGATTGAGAAATCATTTGTAATCAGAGTTTAACTTTTGACTAAGCTTTTAGACTGAACTCATTAATGGTCGACAAAGCCGTTGACGATATTTTCGTCATCCTCGAAATGAGACTAATGCGTCGTAAATAACAAATGTCACTGGCTAATCATTAGCATGTGTTGACTCTATTAGTTTGATATACATGCTCATCTTCTATACATATCTGTTATTTGTCATGCCTTTAGGCATTTGACTGTCATGCTTGAGTGTCATGCCTTTAGGCATTTTCCTTAGGCATTTGACTGTCATGCCTTTGTGTGTTGATCGTGCCTTTGTACACTGCTATATATTTGTCATAATTTATATTGTTTATTTTAATGTAAGCTGTGCAAAGATCATTCCAAAATTTAGAAGTTAGTTTTATTCAAATTTACTCGACGGTATGCCGTTACGGTATTTTAAATATATGAGTTGATCAGCATATATTCAAAGCATCATATTGAATGGATCGTTACATCCTTAACACTTCTCTCTCACTCAATCCGACATATCATTTGCAGTCAACCGTATTTGTCAATTTTTACGTCATCCTTGTATTTCACATTGAGCTGCAGTCAGCGACATCGTTCGGAAGTTGAGCGCATTATTCACCATTGTTTGTTTATTCGTCACTCTTCATCATATTTGAATAAATGCAGATTGGCAGGCTGCCCCAACGAACGTTTTTCTACCATAAGCTACCGTGTGTTCTGGATTTGAATACTTCATGGTCTCCTAAGAACCAACAGTCATGCGATCATCCGCTGAAGCTGAATACAGACATGACTAATACCACTACTGAGATTATTTGGTTGCAATCTCTTTTTGGTGAACTTAGCATAACTATCCTTTCTACAACACACATACTGTTATTACTTATTATCTTATGAAAACAAGCATCGACTACCACTTCAGTCATGATCATGGTGTAGCCGCTAAGCTCTTAATCGTCCACTTCGGAATCAACTTGCTGATGGGTTTACCAAACCTAAATTCGCTTCCAAGTTTCTATAACATTTCATCCTCAACATCCGTTTGCATCAGCATACTGAAACACATTTCGGGTTAATTAATTGTTTCGAATGCCTATAAACCGACAAAAGAGAATAGTCACTGAGCATGGCTATTATCGTTTCCTAATCTATCATCTTGTTCACAACCTGCATATCTTCTTTTCTTTACGAGACTAGCTTTTAGTTCAGCACAATTGCCAATACAAATGCACATCTGATAATACAGTATAAACTCCAGTATACGCACTTTTTACAATAAATTTAAGATGTCGGCACAAAATCACTTTAAACTTGCACTCAAAAGACAGTGGAAATGGTGCATAGCCTTCTCAACAGAAGGTGCGTATCTCCCAGTACTATAAGCTGGTGATTCCAACCCTTTTTGTACACCTTCACAAAGTGCAATGTCTTCTATCTGCAAACGATTGAAATAAATTTTCTAACTGCACTCCATTAATCGCAGAATACTATGATGGCAATATTTTACCTGTACTCTTTCGCTCTCTTCCAAACTTCTTTCTATGAATATCTTATCATCCTGCACCACACAAGCACTGCCATCAACAAATTATCTTTTAGCAAAAATGTTGTAACGAAGTGAAGCAGTACAGTTACCGTCATAGAAGAATCAAGAAAGTAATCAAATATCACTAAACATTTTGTTGCACCCAAGGGAATTACAACATTTGTATCCATCCAAGGACCATACCTGAAGGATGCCCAAAAGAAAGTTGAGAGCTATCATTGAACGTAGAATATGAAGTAATTATCATATATATTTACCTGTTGATCATAAAATTAGGGTAAATGAAAGCATATAACGCTTTTAATCCAAGCCTATCGAAATCTTCTTGCTGGGATCCTCTACTTTCACACCATTGAATGCTGACCTTCTCATAAATCTAAAGTAGATTTCAGACCAGAATAGTCCAATGATGTAAAAATTAAATATATACTCAAATGTAATTATGTGATGCTTGGAGTAGATGAAATCTTTAGGAAAGTTTGCCATTAAAACCATAAATTTCAAAAATTCACAAGTATAAAGATATAAATATATATTTTAATAATATAACTATATGGCTAATTTATTTCTGCTATTTCAAAAGCACCATAAGATAAGTGTTTATGCTTAAATAGAAATATTTTATGAATTACAATTTAAGTGCTTAAGTAGATAGTTTACATCAGTGGTATAAGAGTCGAGCTTAAGACCAGAGGCAAGACCTCCATGGGCATATGGAACATGGTAACCACCATCCAAGTAATTGTCACAGTATACCTACGATATCCAATTCAAAATTGAATAAAAATGCACAAATCTAGCCATCAAAGATATTAGTATAAAATAATAAACGAGGACACTTAACTGCAGGAAAAACGTTCTCAAATATCTATTTTATCATTTGAACAACAGGTTTAAACTAGAACCACATTATTTTGGTAAGTATATTCAATTCAAGTTTAGGGCCTTACATCTTAACAGTCATCAATTTATTTATTAGTTTAAACTCAAGTAGATCACAGATGTTCGAGTTTTGACATAGTTTGAAACCTTGCTAGTCACATGTATTTTGGGAATATATAAATGATACAAGCTCAAATAAATCTGTCAACCTTCTAAGAATCAAACCTTCCAATTGCATTCAATGGTATATTCTCGTCTGCATACATGCCTTAGTGCAGAATCAAAGATTCCATTAACGCTAAGTATTTCAGAAGCACTCCCTAGCCAAGCATTCTCAACCGTTTCTTTGATTGAGTTTTGATGAGATAAACTACCATTGTTTATATTAAGTAAAACAAAAGGTCCCCATGTAGCCACATCTAATTCTAGTAGGCCAAAATTCTGTATATGAAGTAGAAACAAGCATGAGGTTGAACGAATAAATTTGCAACAGAATTAATAAATGTAGAACAAACATGATATCATTGCAGAAAATTTAGCGTACACATTTATTGAAGTTCCTAATTCCTGAAATTCGTGTTGCCTTCAGAAGTTCTCCATCTAAACCATACGTCCATCCCTACAAAATCATGGACAATATTATATCTAACTTTCACCATAATTAAATTGAAACAATTTCTGGTTACCCACATGATAAGGACATTGAAAGGAAGATTTCTCCCCACTTCCTTGCACAAGGAGTGAGGCATGGTGCCGACATACATTGTGAAAAGCATGAAGTTCCCCTTGAGAATCTCGACATATCACATACTCTACATTTCCCAGTCTGTTTTAAATATGACTATATTAAGGAAGAAAAGTTTATTATATAATATATTTCCACTTATACAAAGATTGATTCAGATGTTATTCTTTTTTATGTCAAATTCTACCTTGTATACAAGTTTGGTAATCATTACATAGACCCTCATGGATCCATCAATGTAAACAAAATTTATAATAAAATATGTTAGTATTTTATCATCAACTGAAAAAACAACACACTGTTCCATCTCTTTGGCTCTACAAACTACAATTATTGTGAATAAAATGGTGATTGATCGATGCCCAAGCATTGTAATGAGAATGAAAGAGATCATTTGTGGCTCCTACTTCTACATGATGAATGGTAGATATAGTTGGACCAACACGAAGAGGAGGTAGCAATGAGGATATTCTATTTGATAGCCACTAATTACTTTTGATAAATTGATATGAAAATTTTACATGGTGACTAAGTCCTGTATAGACTGAAAGATGATTAAAAATAGAGCATCCCAAAGAATATATACAACTTTTTTCATTGAATGAAATATCTCGAATTAAATTTCTAACCATTAAATTATATTGACACACGGAAAAATAGCATTGTGGGATAATTTTAGGTTTGCAGTGTTCAATGATTCTTCGCTACCAAAAGCAGATTTACTTTCTCTACAATAATCATGGTTGTACCCTTTCTTTTTTTGGAGCAGCGTATGGTAGCAGTGTATGGTAAAACACTTTTAAGGAAAAAGCATTATGTTTCTTTCAGTAAAATACATCCAACAACTTGTAAGATCACCCAACATAATTACCACCATCAACTATAAGGCAAAAAGAATAGAAACCATAAGTAAAAAAAGTTATATTAAAAGCAAAAACCAAACAGTGAGTGCTGAAACTCATAAGCCCAAAATTTTGCATCAAATTGAAACAGATCATAATAAGACGCGCTTTTTGTGTGATCTAATTCATAAACACTAATGTGTCTTCTTCCTTTTTCTCATTCGCCTTATTTGACATTTATCTTATAAAAAATGGGTAAAAATTATTGCTAACTGGAAAAAAGTGCATCAATTAGCTTGAAGTGACATGCATAAAAATAATACAAAGTAGTAGAGGCCTCAGAATGCACAAAAGAACATTCCAAACAAATAATTGCAATAAATGTTTCATCTTCATCTAGACATCACCACCCTTTCCTTTTATCTGATTACTTCCCTTAATTGCAGATAATACAATTCCAACATTTTAATATCATCTTCCATCATTTGTGTGTTCTTTTTTGACTTACCCATGAAAATCTTCACATCTCCCTCTATTACTTTGCAAGTTTTAAATTGATTGAAGATCTTACAAATTAAGTACGCCCCAAATCTCTAATTTGACCTTTTGCTCAAAATTAGAACAGAGAAAATCTCATCATCCAAATTGTATGAAATATTGTGTGTTTTCTCCAATTTGATCCTCGGTAAACACCAAACGTATTTAGAAAATTGACAATTAAAGAATACAGAACCTCTATCCTCCACCTCTTGGTCACATAAAACGCAATTAACCTATCTTTGGTTGCAACATGTTTTTAACAGCTTTGACCCCCTACATTTTTACCTTAGTGATGGATGAAGTTACAAATGGTATACAAGGAGAGATTCCTTGGTGTATGCTATTTGCTGATGATGTTGTGCTAATTGATGATAGTAGGATTGAGGTTGATAAACAACTTGAGCTGTGGAGACAAACTTTAGAATCTAAGGGTTTTATGCGTAGTAGAACTAAAACAGAGTATATGAAATGCGAGTTCAACGGTGTCAGGTCAGAGAATGGAGATGTCATTCTGGCCAGACATATAGTTTCTAAGAAGGAATCCTTTCGATATTTGGGATCTATATTGCAGTGTAATGGTGAGATTGATAAAGATGTTAGTTTTAGAATTCGGACGGAATGGATGAAGTGGCGACAGGCATCTGACATTCTCTATGATAAGAAAGTCTCAAGAAGCTTAAAGGAAAGTTCTATAGAACGGCAATTAAGCCTACGATGTTATATGGTGCAGAATATTGGCCTACTAAAAACCAACACGTTCAGAAGATAAACGTAGCAGCGATGCGTATGCTGCGATGAAGTTGAGGTCATACAAGGAGAGACCGAATTAGAAATGATGATATATGTGGGAAATTTGGAGTAGCACCAATTGAGGAGAAACTAATTCAACATCGTTTAAGATGGTTTGGACATCTCCAACGAAGACCGCCCGAGGCACCTGTGCGCGTTGGAATTATAGGCCGCGTCGTTTGCTCAAAAAGAGGTAGAGGTCTACCAAGGCTGACATGGGAGAAAGTAGTTAAAAGGGACATGAAGGGTGAATATATCCGAAGAGCTGGTAACGGATAGAAGCGCGTGAAGTTAGCGATCCGCGTACCAGAACCATGAGCTATGAGTTGTATAAGTTTCAGCTTATAGGATTAAGGAAAAAGAGCCTAGGACGTAGCGTTTGGTCTTTGATCAATATTAGTATCAACATCATTATTACTATTTGTGTTGTTATCATCATTTATTTATTACTATTATTATTTATTTATTTATTTATTATTATTATTATTTTAACATTTGTATTTCTACCTTTATTTTTATTTTTTACTTAGTCACGATTATTGCTAATTTATTTATTTGACTTTATTTTATTATTGCTATTGTTATTGTTATTGTTATTGTTATTGTTATAATCTTTACATTACTTTTATCACTTAGTTTCGGGTTCCATCTCTAGCCGACCCCAACTTGTTTGGGAAAATGGCTTTATTGTTGTTGTTGTCGTCTGTGCATTCAATGACATTTGTAATTGATTTGATCTAATAACAAGATTTTAAATATCAGATTTTGGTCATGTTTCGTCTCGGAAATCCTAGAGACCTGATCTCGTATCAGGAGAGATCTTGTACGAGATGAGTGCATCTTGGACGTCCATCTCGGATTTACATCTCAGATCATGAAGTTCATTTCGAGAATATCTTGAGGTACATATTATCTCTAAAATTGATTTGCATGCATACTAATATTTATAATTACCATCTTAAAAATAATAATTTTCACTTGATTTGCTATTTCATTATTTCTACTTTATATTGTCCAATTCCATTTCTAATTGATCTAAATTATTCCATGATCCAAAATCAAACTAAACACATAAAATTGAATATTTTTTTTATAAACTGAACTTCTCTTACCAAATTAAATCAAATTACTTATAGTAAAGTTTTCTAAATTCTTTAACAAATCAAAGCAACGTAAAATCACAATCAAATCTCTACCTAATCGAATCCGGTCATCTTTTAGTTTCAAAATTAAACAAACAATAACAATATTTATCATATTAAAGCATGAAAGGAAAATAACATCCAGTCATGGATAAGAGGGATAAATAAAGAAATTTACTCACAAGTTTCTCTTAATCGATATTAAATTTGAATTCCATTTTTCTACTCTCTTTTAAATAATTTTTCATTCTACAATAAAGTTCTCTTGCCCAATGACAAATAAGACAGAAATATAACAAATAAGATACTTATGAATCGAAATTTTGACCTCAAAGTTGAATTGTCGAATCTCAACGAAATAGATATCGTATCTCCTCAAAATATTTCTAGTGACCCGCTTTATATTGGGATGCAGCTGGACAAATTTGTATAAATCCCGAAATTAATTTTTGCGTAACCGGTCGTATCTCGAATTATGTGCATCTGAGCATGATTTGACTTGCACGATTATTTTTATTGATGTCAAAAAACCTTCATTTCGACTGGTTACATGCATATATAAATATAAATTATACTACCTATCACATAATTTTACTTTTCATCAAAATTAAAGTTGTGAAAAATAATCTTAATATCGGCCTAGATATCGAAATTTGATCTCGACCAGTATACCGTTCGAGATAATATGATCTCAGCCGATATAATGAAAAACGAGATTTATACCGATATTTTATGTTTCGTTTCTTTAGAATTTCTCCCCGAGATCACGGCCGAGATGGTCGAGATTTGAAACGGTGTCTCATACTATGTTTGATCGTTGAGCTTTCGAAAATTGAGTTATTATTCCCTCACAAACCGATTTCAAAGAGAATCCATTATTAGATAGATTTCATACCAATGTGTCTTTATCACCTTTTCTATCGATTCTAATGTCATTAATGATATTGGATGGACCTCTACTAAATGGTAATGATTCACATTTACATTCTTCATTTTTTAATGATAGCATCAACATTAAAATCTCTTCCACCGTATAATTCAAAAACATCTCAACCTAGAATTTCTCCAAGCATGCATTGTTGCAATCCAACGGTGAAACCATAAAGATGTCAATTTACCATTAACCATTTCACCTTTTATCATATGTTTCCAAATTTCTTTAGCCCTCAATAAACTTTTCCAACAAGTGGAATCATTGTATCTATATTCTTTATATAAAATTATCTTTCTCATATCTATTATGCATCCACTTCGTCCGCTAATCTTCTCATTTGAGGTAATTTCATGTGTTTATACAAACTGTTTTTTAGCCTCAAATAAATTTCTAAATTTTACGACGCCCTCAAAGGTAAACATGAAGTTTCCCAAATTTTGTGGTTTCCCTCATCACCAAAAATTTGGACAAAGGAAATTGATTTTTTTGCAATTGTTGCATGAGGAATATCGATGCTTAAATCCAATATAACACCATTGAAGAAACGAAAGAATGTATAAGTTCAATCCTCCCAGCCGTGCTTAATAAAAAAAATCTCCATAATTAATTATTTAATGAAAGAATTACGGTCAACATAATTAAGTTAACAAGAAGATAGAGGAATGCCTAAATAGTTAGTTGGCCAATATATATGGTTTGATTTTGTTACATATAACCTTAAAAATGATTTTATATAAAACATTACAGCATGCAATAGGACTATAATCTCCGATAGAATAAGGTTTCTCAATTTTGTAAATTAGGACAAAAAAAAGTGTGATTGAGTTCCTTAACATGTTTTTCAGTGATAAAAGCTTCAAGGATAACTTCAAAAACCGACTCTTTTACTTTTTCCCGATGAATTTTAAAAAAAATTGCAATAAAACCATCAGGATCTGGGTTTTTATTATCCTTCACACCAAGAATCGTTGTTGTAACTTCATCCATCATAAGGGTATTATATAGAAAAAATAACCTACTTCGTTAATAATCTTCTTACATTGAAAGGTAGGTATCTCCGACACCACTAAATCTTCTTCATTTGCATTATATAATGCAGTGAAGTAATCAATAGCTTTATTTTCAATCTTTGCACCATTAAAAACAAGTTCACCATTAATGTCGATAAGAGCTAAGATTATTCATGTTTCTTCTCATGACCATCTTCGCATTAAAAGACGTGATATCATCTCCCGTAGTGAGTTAATCCACTTTCGCCTTATGTATTAAAACCATTTTGATGCATTTCCAATAATGCTCCATACTCCTTCCCCGCAACCATTTGATAAAAGAGTTCTTGATTGCTTGAATCACCATCTGCTGTCAATAAGGTATCTTTAGATTAAGCCTCTGCCACTCCGAAAAACATGTTACTGTTGTTTCTTGTTTTATTCCAAGCTTTTAGCTCTAGTTTTACCTGTTTTAACCACAAAACAAGATTTATATTTTATAGGATTAAGGTTTGGTACAGCTCAAACCTTTGTTAACACGCTAAATAGCCTTCATAAAGCAATCAATCATTAAGATATCTAAAAGGAGAGCCTCAATGAAACTAAATTTGAAATGTAGAATTACCAAAAGAGGAGTACGATCAATGGTGGAGATGTGCAAAGCAACAGTGGTAAATTAAGGAACTTAAAGAAAACATCACAATTAATGAAGGTCCTATCAAGTTTTGTCACCGTCCTCCTATTCCTCCATGTATATCTATACTTCAATAAATTTCGATCAACCTTGATACTAACAAGCAGTTATTCAAGCTTTAAATTCGGTTAAAAGGGATGCATATGCCGCTACATTGTTTGATAGGTTTAACAAATTACAACAATCCCCAAGTACAATCCAAAGTTTATCAATCACAGTCGATAATTAATTCCCAGAGCTCTCACGTTCATAATAGCTATTACTAGCATAAATAAACGTTAAATTTGGAATAAAATCTGAATTATTGAGAAATTGTTGAAATGGATCGAGGGGATTTTGCAATAATACATGTCTCAAATATCCTTATCCCGTATTAAAATTCTACCTTTGCTTCTTTGATCATCATTATCTTCCTTCATCCAATGTCGTGGCAGTAAATTAATAAATTGTTTCAACATTTCATCCATAAGTTTATTCTCCAACAAGCCAACAATTCTCGGTTTGTGTTTGAAAAGGTGATTAAGCATGTCTAAAATGCAAGTTCCAAAATGTAACTTCTTCACATTCCAAGAAACAATGATCATTTAACTTTAACGGTGTTTTTTGCATAAGTTCTTTCAGGAGAAGCAGTGTCATTATTAGAAGGGGCCTTTCTACACTTTCATTTTCCTTTATTTTCTCCAGCAGTAGAATCTTCAAATTCAATGTTATCAATAACTCCTTTTTTAGCTTTCCATATATGCCTCTTCAACGCGTCCACTTTCTTTTTTTTCCATATCTTCTTTCGGGATTCTCCTTCCAACTTCAACAATAATAAATCTTCATCCACCAAGTTCATGTCATTCAAAAATTCATCCGCATCATGAAATTTATTAACGCTGTATTGGACAGGATGGAATTGAGTGCAAAATATAAAAGCTTTGATCAAATTCAGCTTCATGTAACATATTAAAGTTTGTAGGCAGGAGATACTCTCGAGCTAATGATATAAGCAATGATAAGCTGTGCAGTTAAAGCACTAAGCGGTTTTATAGCGATGAAGATGCAAAAAGCTATAGTGTAGAGAAAATAGAGAAATATCGGAAAATAGCGAAAATGTATATTGGAGATAAAATCAAATAGTCAAAGTGGATTCATTCTCATTCCAACCCCATTTATGTAAAAAAAAAAAAAAAAAAAAAAAAAAAAAAAAAAAACTCATATATTCGATATCATTATCCATGCAGTTCAAACTTGATGAATGAAATAGAGTTCAAATTTATGTTGAGAGCTTAGGACTTGAACTTTAAACTTATATCCTAAATTTGTTGGTTTGATTTATAAGATAACCAGTCAAATTAATCCTTTTATATTAAGTTGCAAGTGCGAATGCTAAAAACCCTTAATTTAGTGGGCATAGCGGAAAATAGCGGAGTTTTAAACTATTCAATGATGCTAAATCGAAAAAAACGTAGTAGTCGAAGTGCACTAAGTGTTTTAACGGGGCATTAGCGAGGTTTAGCGGGGCATTAACTGCTTAGATGAGAAGCAATGGGATCAAGATGTAGTTGCTTCTCAAGCATGGACATGAAAGGGTGTTGGGGTATGCCTTTGGTTGTAAGGGAGTTGGGTTGCGTCAGAAAGGTATCTGCAGATTCAGAGGTAGGAGCTGATGGGACGTGGCCAGGTTGTGTAGTTGTGAGGGTGTTGGGAAAGGTAGTGGAAGCTGCGGGTTGGGGTGATGGAACATGGCTATGCATGGCTGGAGCAGGAAAAGTGTGTTGGTCTGGTTGCGAAGGAAGATGGTCAGGTAATGAGGATGAGCTGGGAGGTGTAGGCTGGGGTTGATTATAGGTAGAAGTAGGGGAGTTGTGGATAGATTGTGAAGGGTTTAACAATATGTGAAAAAAGAAAAGCATCCGCAGTCATTCCAGACCATATTGGGGGTGGGTTTGACAAGGAATTTGCCCTTGATCATCAGTCATTAAATAAAAGCATTGTCTACACCCCCTTTACTTCAGCTACCTTCTTACCTATTGTTGATTAGTACGCCAAAAAATCTTACAAGCATGACATTTTGATGGAATATACTCTCATACTGTACTAGAATTTCCTATTTGGTACCATAAAAAAAATTAATCTCAACTCTCCTTTGAAAATTTGAGGTAGCATTCATCTCAACCAACATCCTAACATAAGCTGATTATGTTTCATTAGCAATCAGTGCATCCAATTCCAATGGAATACCCAACACTCTAGCTATTTGACTTTGTTAAATAAAGTTGTACTAAAAGCAAAAGCCATAATAAGTATAAATTTTTTTAGAACTGAATAAAATAAAGACTAATTCTATTAATGTCCCTACAATAACCATACACATCCTAGTAAAAAATATAAATTATTTTATGACAACAGTGCCCTTGGTTATTTTTACAAAAGAAATAATTGTTCTAAACATTAAACTCTCCCTTCCATTCTGGTTTAACCATCCAATCTTATCCTTCAATTGTTCAATTTTGTTTCCAAATTTATATATTTTAGTCCATGCATTCTCCCTTGTCATCGATAATTGAAGTAGGAATTATTGGATCAAGCAATATGTAGAAGCCCGAATAGCTGAAAACTTTGAAGAAATTTATCAGATCCAAGTTGATGTTGACAATGCTTTGTAATCAAATCCAGACAAATCAAAACACCAAATAATATATTCGATTTCAAGTCAACAACCTTAAGTATATGAATAACCCAATGAAAATATAATGAATTATGTTTTAATGCCTATTATTTATTGAATAAATCAATTGTTAGCAGCTAAAAAAAAAAAAACCTTTACAAGGTTCAAAACAAATGATCTAATCAGCTAAACAACAAAGAAGAAAGGAAGTAAATGATAAATTGATGTTATGGAATGTACAAGGCTAAAACGGGAAGCTAATGGGGTGCTAAAAGAAAAAATTGGGGTGTGCTATTTTTTTTTTCAAGGGTGTAAGGTAAATGCAGGTGGGTTAATAGAATCTGCCTAAATAAATGGAAAACAAAATTGTAGGAAAAAAACCAATAGATTGCCCAACATCATCCAAAGTAGAAAAGCGAAAAAGAGTTAATATCTATTGATTATGATTCCAAAAACTATTAGACTGCCCAACAAATAACTAGAGAAATTGGTTGACCAAGATATACCTTCCAGTGAAAAAATCATTAGACTTCTCAACTTGTTCGGTGAAACCTGAGAACATAAAATTATTTACTCTGTTATTTGTTTTTCAAACTAACTGTAAACTACAAAAGAAACCTAAAATAAGATTAACCTACCAACAGCCAGCCATCCTTTGTAAAACAAGCGTTCAAATTCAAGATCAAGAAACGAAGGGCTAGTGTACCATGATGATGGTGGAGTTACAGCTTCCTCAATTGGGATTAATGGGTCAAAAGAGTCCACCAATTGATGGCAGTGATTATCAGTAGCAGAAGCTGAGATCTCTAACCTGGATAGTAAATTTGAATTCCTAGGGCTAAAAGCATATGCTTTTGTGGGTATGAAAATAGAGGGCTTTGCAAATTTGGGTATTGGTTGGGTTCGGGTGGAGATACGTTGGGTATTAGTATTATGGATAATTGCCATGGAATGGTTTAGTTGAAATTGATGTGATTATCAATCTGTATCGTGATTGTTTATGCTGCGCAATAAAAAAGAAAGCAAGGTCACGCTTTGTTTGTTTTCCAGCTAAAAAGATATTGATGTTATTAAAAGTAAATTTGGTCAAAAAATTATGCTAATTGAGTATTAGTAATGGTGATACCACGGAGGACGATACTCAATGATGTAAAATAACTAAAAATTCATACATGAACATCATATATAGCGTATAGATAAAATATAATAAGCAAATAGATGTAAAACAAAGAAGACAGTAATATAATCAAATGAACCATAAAATAAAAACATCATAGTGCAATAGGTTCACAGGTTAAATAAAACTAAAATAATAGAGTTTATACATCTTACATTTTGGAACAAACTCTATAACTGTCTCTAAAGTAATACAAGTATCGGTATAGCTCTACGGTACTGCACAATGAAATAAACGATAGTAAGCTCCAAAATAGGGAAATACGAAAGTGCGGCCCGCTGCTCCTTCTCCTTGTAGCTTAACGCCATATCCATGCATGTTATTAATAATCTACTCATTTAAGAGTAACCGAATTAATAAATGACAAAGCGTAAAATTTCAAGTCAGACAACATTCTAATGTAAGCAATACATTATCTCAACATACTATAAAAATCGTATATAGTAATAAGAAAATATGTCATGTAGAATCATACCAGACATCTCCTTGCATCTAAAGAATTAGCACGCAACAATCAATATATGCTAATCTACTGTTATTATCGTATGAGTGTACTACAATCAAAGTACAATATCTAATGTCTATGTATATAGTCAAAAATACCTAAGTTGTGTGGCATCCTAGAGTGATAAACAACATTACAAGAAAATTTGTCTTTGGTAGTACGCAAAAAAAGTAACCGTGATAGTATTTTAGAGAACGCCGTTATACGATATGCAACTAAAAATTCATGACTTTCTGTTGTCTTTTCATAAAGGCTACAAAAAAGTAACATATTACAGCATTCTAAAAATGCAACTAAAAAATGTTATCGTAGTGCTGTATAAAAGTCATTAAAAGTATTGTTGACGCTACCCCAAAATATTATGGTAGCATTTTTTGTCTTTCACTGTATATAGCGTTTATTAAACACTGCTAAAAGTTGTTAACTTTTTATGCAAATTTCGCTCGTTGTGGTAGCTCGTTAAGTTTACACTTCATTTTATTTATAGCATATATTATATATTTCAGTATAAAATCAACAATCACTCATATAACTACCACATTCAAACAATCGAAAAACACATTAGTCACATGATAAAATACGATATACAAACAATTTGATACAAAATATACTATCAAATTTTATACCCAATGAAAAATCAAAATTTGAAAACTTCAAAATTCTCTGAAAGTATACCATAGATATAGTTATATAACAAATAAAACCATCTTTTACAACCTTTCTAATTTTCATCCCCCTCCACCCGCTACACTAACATCATACATTAACCTTGTTAACCATGAAATGACATCTGCCCTTGCTTATCTACAACTTACCGTTCACCTACTGCAAATAGCATACTTATTGCCCTACCCTGTTCACCTGTAATAGCCTAACTCGAGCTGCAATGCTGCAGCTTACTTGCTATATTATGAAACAAATCTTGAATGGGAATGTTCGTTTTCACTACAAATGGGCTAGTTTCCCAACAGGTTAGCTAGTCCTACATCTAACACTAGTTTATCAAAAATAATGTATTCTCACTTCACTATTATCACTTACACGTTTTATTAGCTATTTCATACATTAAACTAGCATTTTTCACAAATTCATTGAAAAGCTGTTGATAAGCTATTAGTCTTCGAAGGCAATAATGAATCATTTTCAAAGAAAAAACATCTATTTAACTTAAACCTACATCAATGAACAGTTCTTTATAAGTGTCGCCATTAACCTCATCCATGCATTCATTATGTGTTTCGATTTAACGAACATTCCTATGCAATGAGACTATCAACCCTGTGGGCATTTAGCAAAGCTGGCACAACCAATGGAGCTACCATGACATATGCCTATCATGGTCAATCTTCAACTTCTCACCTAGTTTCTTAATTTCATCCATTATCATTATTTATATCCTATTATTTCATATCTTCCATGTCTCTTTGATGTCATTTTATTCACACAGGATTTATTCCTAATCATAACCACTACTTGAACAACCCTAAATCGGTTATTAATTCTCAATCCCTAGTGTCATTTATTGATTGAAATTACGTAAGTGAGTAGACAATCATAACACAAGCAAATAAACATAGATACTTGTTAAATTTATGTAAGTGCAAGAACATAAAAGAGTTCATGACGACATTTAATATATCATCGGTATTCGTGTGTCGATCATTTAGTCGTCCGAAAGACGGGTCATTAGGATGAAAGAAAGAAAGATAGAACAGAAGAAACTAAACAACACAGAATCTCACAATGCAACAAAACAATATATATCACTGAACATAATATATTACAAAGTCATTTTGAAAATATTACATCAGAGCCATACTAATACAAATGACAGTTATAACATTCTGTCCCTACCTAAAAGATACAATATACATATAATACAGTGAAAGACAAGGTAAAAAATAGCTATCGATGAAGCCACCTGCTCCAAGCTTCTCTAAGATGAATCTGCGGAAAACCTGAACTACTTGGCTGCCTATTCAAATTTGAGCACCCAAGAGTTTAGAAAAAAGAAAAATAACCTTGGGGTTAGACATAGGTATGGTGTGAGTAAAGCATAAGTATTTGACTTTATAAAAACCTTTAAATCAAAGGCATCTCGTAAAATTAGGCCGGACATAAACACGGACGAGTTTTTATCTTACGATAACCAAAACATTTGTATATAAAATCCAGTGATATTATAATAATGTTTATGGGTAAAATAAAAATATGAATATAGCTGAAATGCTTGCATCTCACATTTTAACACAGTTGGGTTCATTTAAAACTGTAAAGGCACGTATTGGGGAATGGATTTCATACTACGGCAAGTTAAGAAACTACCTTTCGATGGTACATTTCTTGATCAAATGCATAGAGGACTGACAAGAACATCTTATGCCCCTGCCACACCGGACTGGCCTACCACTTGACTAGTAGTACCGAATATGATTACCCTACTTTGGGCCCCAAGCATGCATGAGTAGATAGTAATCGATCTAGAATTGGGATGACCACCCTGATGGGATCAACCCACATGGCCCTGCCGCATGCTCGATTTTTATCATTTCCTGGTTGATGAGGCTACGTTATACCTTTCATGTAGCACTTTCCACTTAGGATGCAACACTGCTCTCCAAACAACAATGCAACGCTAGCATTTATTCATACAAGTTGTCCAAGAGATGGACAAACCGAAGGCACTACTTCTACTACATCCATTTTGGAATCACCCTCAGGAATAGTAGCAAACAACCATTGCACTTCAAAGAACTTTGTCTTTAATTGCATCATTTCCAAGACATCTTCACTTCAAAATGCTTGAGTTGGATCAAAGTTGTTTTTGGATAACATATTTGATCTCGGTCACTTCAAAACGACATTCGATAGTTTCCGGTAAACTCAACCTCGGTTCTTTCAGAAATAATCAGACAATAAATAAGTGTGGAGATCACTTTCTGACTATTGGTGGACGAATTTTCTTATCATTTGTCATAGGAGAATTAAATGAGATTTATACATACGGTACAACATCATCGAAGATGACTATACCATGTAACTCACATGTTTCTCCTAGATATTTTTTGAAAGTTACGTTTTGGGTACATTTGATAGTCGGTTATTTAACTATCAATTAAAAAATAATAACCAATTCCATATGAGATTTATTTGTCCATAGCAATCATTAAGCCACAAAACAAATCCTTATTTAGTAAATCTCCTTTTAAAACGTTTGTCTAAAACATTCATATACTTCTATCTCCGACATAAGTATATTCATGAAATATTTGTGAATACCTTCTTACTTCCAAATCATGTTAAAAAAGATTAAATAAATGTTGTTTATATTGGAGGTAAAGACAACCCTAAACACTATCCCACGGTACTAAATATGGAACAGATGTTCCATACTACAGTTTTTAAAAGGTCAGTTGAAAAAAACCCAGATCTTGAATTCTTTTTATAGGAAATTATTGCGAAGGACAAAAATTTTCAGTGTTTTAGCTTGAAGGACGGACCTTTAGTATTTTAGCTTGAAGGACAACTTTCTTTAGGTATCAGTTTTTAGTTATTGATAGCATTTTAGGTATCAGTTTGTAGTTGTCGGTAGCAGTTTTTAGGTATCTTTTTTTAGTTCGGTAGCAGTTTTGAAAGAATATTTGTCCTTATGAATAATTTTGAAAAAATGTTTGTCCTTTTGAATAATTTTTAGAAAAATGCCTGTCCTTATGGTTAAAATATTGAGGTCGTATCCTTGAGGCTAAAAATATATGAATTTTTGTCCTTTAAATTAACCCCCCCTTCTTTTTGTACTCCTTTCGATAAATCCTTTTTAATCAAATTTATTTCATTTATGAAATCTCTTTCACTTGAAATCCAAATCCATTTCAAAATGCTTTCGCAACTCCCAAATTCATTTGTAAAATCCTTTTATAAGTGTTCGAAATCATTTATATAAATTGCTTTTATAAATATCCAAACTTTTGTATAAATTTCTTATAAATATCCGAACCTTTTTATAAACTCCCTTTCTGAATATCCAAATCACTTTCTAAAACTTCTTTTATAAATACCAAAATCGTTTATAAAAATTCTTTATCAACCATTCGTGTTCAAACAACTTCCTAAATAACCTTTAATCAAATTAGCTTCCTTTAATAAGCAAACGCATTTTATAAATCTCCCTTATTTATAAAATCTTCTTTACTTAAAAATTCAAATCCATTTACTCAAAACACTTTACAAATTTCCAAATTCCTTTATAAGATACTTTATATAAACTTCTTTTTATAACATGAAAAATTGTTCCATTAGTTAAAAAAACTTTAGTAAAGCCACTTGTCAAATCATTCTTTAAATATCTTGTTCAAATTGAAATAACTTTGAGCCCATTTCATAAAATGGAATATTCATCTTTAGAAAATCAAACGGAGACTTAGCGACCCCAATGGTGCTTTTATTTTGATTTTACTTATCTAGTTTAACATGGCATCACATATCAATAGATATATAAAGGATCAACACATAACCATCAGTCAACTTAAGTAAATGTCCAAGTTAATTATAATAGCATGATGGTGTTTTGTTCTGTTAATAGATGTCATTTATTTTTCCTAATCATATGGGGTTGGGTAAGCAATACAGAAATCCCTTGATTTAAAAACAAACTTGAAAACAAAATGATTTAAAAACAAAACCGATTGCTTAAACTCAAAGCAATTTTAAAACAAATTAAATCTTATTAATTTGAATCAAATTCTTATTAAACAGTAATTAAAGTCTAATTAAAAATAATTAAACCTTATTAAAACATAATTAAACTTTAATCAAAGATTAATTATATAAATCCCCTTTAAAATAAAATTTTATTAATAATTATCTTAAATAAATAATTAAATAATAATTAATCAATACTTAAATAAAAATTAAATAACGATTAGCTTTAATTAAGTAACAAATCATGATTAACTTAATTGATTAACACTTAAGTTCAAAAACCATTATTAATAAATGATTAAGTAGTTATTACCTTTATTAATTAATTAATCAATTAAATAACCATTAAATAATTAAATAATTTTTCTCCACTTACTTAATTAAAATCAGAAAACGTTTCCAAAAAAATATTTCTAGGTGAATACAAGTTTGGATTAGAAAACTACTTAAATTCTTTCGAACTGCGTGTATAGCGACTATCGCTATATGGACTCATAATTTTAAAAACTTGAAATATTGATTTTTTAACCTTTTAAACTTTAACTTTGAACTCTCGTCTTCTTTAAAACATGAAAATAAACTTTTGAAACCAAAATCAAAGATTTAAACTTGAAAACATTTTGCTTTGAAACAAAAACAACTTTTCGACAAATAGAAGGACTTATAAGTCACTTCTGGTTAGCGAATCGCTAGCTTCATGTCATGAACCCACGTACAACACATACAACATTCAATCATAATATCACATCATAATATTATAGCACATTCATAAGCAAGAAAATTACTTCATAAATACTAACTGAATTTTTCAATATTCTAGGTATAATCTTTATCGCCTACTCAAACTTCGGCATAAGCAATCAACACCATATCAACATATATGCATGTACACGCATCATATAGCATTACTATATACTTAAGCAACATTCTAATTCATATATTTTATAACTTTAAAAAGTTAGCAACTTGAGTTTTAAAAACATGAATTTTGCTCACCAAAGTGAACCGAGACGAAGCTTAACTTCCACCTAACTTGCACTAGACCTAGAGCTCGCACTTAGCCTTGAAAGATATTGAACTTTGTAGGCTTTGAGGGCTTGGCTCTGCGTGGGCTGGTATTTTGGCTCAGCCTTGGAAAGTTTTGGAAGATGGAGCTTGCTTTGTGAAGAGAAGAGTTGAGGAATTGAAACGGAGTGAGTTAAGCTATGTTTGAAATGTTTTTTCTAATCTTTACTCTTAGGAATTTAGTGAGGAGGCCATGAGAGTATGAAGGATTTAAAGAAGAAGATGTGAAGAAAATGAAGAATGGAAATGTAAAGGGGCATTTGGTGAGAGGAAGCGTGTGTATATAGGCTTAGGAATATTATTAAAATACATAAAGTGATTAGACTTAAATACACACACATGCACGCACTCTATACCTCCCACCATACTTTTCTCTGCATGTCCTTCCCTATCTAGGCTGTGCATTTTGCACCAAGTGTGCACAACATTCCCAATGACTTTCGGTCGTTGAAAAGTCAAAATTTTACATTCTTCGGTCATATTTCTCTATTTTTATTTGAACTATCTGTATTGGTTAAAAAAAATTGAAAACTATTTTATCATCATTATTAAATAATTAATGTTATCCTGTCTTTTGGCAAGACCGTGACACCAATGACTTGACTAGAAACTAAAGACAATCCGCCCCAAAGATCAGTTATATACATGTCCACAATGGATACAGGCAAATTTGGTCTCGAATCGAGCTACAATTAGCATGGTATGACAAGCAAAGCTAGGAAAGGTAACATTTCAAATTTTAGGTCAATCGGAATTCGTATGCTCAATTTATGTATCGATCAAGGTTCACGTGAAACATGTTCACTTCGTATCCATCAGCTTCGTATCCATCTATCTCACAAACATCCATATACTTCGTATCCATCCGGTTCGTACCCATTGAAAGTGTGCTATGGATCGTGTAATATGGATATATGATAATACAGAGTATAATGATGATAATAATACATTAAATAGTGCGGAATAAAAAATGGTATAGTAAAATGACACTAGAGATTTTTATACTGGTTCAGAGCACCGTCCTACGTCCAATCCCAGACTCCTTTTGGAATTTCACTAAAACGACAACACTCACTTAACTCAGAGGAACAAGTCTATAGAACCCCTGAGCAGCCGAACAGGGACCTGAGCAGCGGAACAGGATTTTGCCTCAGCAACCGAAGAGGACTTCAACTAATATAGAAAATAGTTTTGACTTGTTGTGTGTTCTGATAACACAGATTTGTCACTTGTAGTACACCCTTCCTATAATCTTTTCCTCGACTATGGTGCGTATGTTTGAAATTAATGAAGATTAGAAAGGAACAATATTTCTTAGAATATATAAATCTGATTTAAGCAATAAGTATACAAGAATAAGAAAGTGAGGTAAGAGAGAAAAGTAGATTCTGTTATTTGAAATCAAGTTAGAATATGTATTTATAGATATTAAAAAGCAACGACCATTGGCGAAGAGTTTGGTTGAAGTGTTGTGTCCAATCTCTTTGTAGAGGTTCGCAACTCTTCACAAATGATCGTGTCTTTTAAGAAAAATATAGCTGTTATAGAAATTTAGTCGACTGAACTTCTGGGCCAGTCGACTGAATATTCAAATGAATTTTAAATAAATATTTGAATATTTGTGCACCTATGCGTGTTGCACAAAAATTGTCAGGTCAGTTGACTGACCTATTCTGTGCAATTTGCACGGTTTTACATAGGTTTACTAGGCTGTTTATAGATATTCAGTCGACTGAATGACTTGTTCAGTCGACTGAATTCTATTGATAATCAAAAACCACCATAGCTTATTTGGTTAGAGCACTTGCATTCTGAACTAGCGACTTAGGTTCGAGTCCCGCTTCATGCATTTTTTGAAAACTTAATTTTGATTAAAATATGCATGCAAGTTTATTTGAATATGAATGATGATTCTTGAGGAAAGATTTTAACAAAGCACTAAACTAGACTCTATATACATATTTGACGACTCTTGTTAAAAAATATATAACTATATGAACCATACTTTGAGTCGTTGAGTCCGGATGTTGTCGTAGTCGTAGATTCATGAATTGGTATACTTCGTATCCATCTAATTTGTATCCATTCGGTTTGTATTCATCTACTTCATCCATCGGCTGTATGTTTCACATCGATCACTCAGTTGATCGATACGAAGACCAGGGGAAAGCATCGATACGAAGGACAATGTGTGGGATGGATACAAAGGGCATGGTCAAACCAAAGGAAATAGTCTTTAGGCGTGAAACATGGATCTACGCAGAATTCTTGCTCCACGTCATCCATACAAAATCCATCGATACGCAACCACCGATATGAAGCCCTTAGCAAAACTGGAAATCCAATCTTGGATCGATCATTACTCAAAAACTACAAGTCCAAATGCCATGAAACTTTCATAGAAGCTTGCCTGTTCACTTAAGAACCACCATGGTCGAACGCAGCTCCATTGGGCCATTCCTTGATCGATATAAAGTGCACATGGATCGATCAGGGATCGATCCCAAACAACCCCTGATCGATCTGGTGGGTCCACCCACGTGTGAGAAGAGGTATTCCGAGGTTTGAGGGAGATATTTTCAGATCTACTCCTATAAATAGCACCCTTACGCCTATTGAAAAAGGACTTTTGGACTTTTATGTCTACTCTGCTGAAACTCCATTGTAACTTGAGTGCCAGTGATTTGTACACTTGTGATCTATCGAGAATCATCAATAAACAACAAAAATATTCAAAGTGGATGTAGGCTACAATGCCGAACCACTATAAATTCTTGTCTCTTTCTATTTCTACATACTTTTATTGGCGTGATTGTTAGATTAGCCTCTTTTTCCATTTAATTTCTTCATTCTAATCTTTTCAATTATATCTGAAGAGTGTTGTGCCTAATTTTAGTACAAACACTTTGGTGCTTCCATGGAGAAAAATCCGTTTTTCTCTGATTTCGTGGATCCCCTACCATTGTTAGATTGCTAAAATCAAAGAAGGAGATCTAGATTTGTCTTGTAGTAGTTCCTTCTATTCTAAATAGATTAATCCAGATCTTGGAAGAGCTACATTCAACATGGTGCGCAATACCAGAACTGCTTCAAATGTTGTAGATCCAAAAGGAAGGGATAGGCAAAATCCCATACAACTAACCATGGCAGACAAATGTCAGATGGAGCTCAAGATCCACTTGGTCTGGTGACTAGACAGGAGTTTCAAACCCTTATGTAAGAGCATACACAGAGCTGTCAAGAGCTCAATCAGTAGATCTGTGCCAAGATGGAGCTTGCAAACTAGCTGAACGAAAAAAGGCGAGGGAGATCTAGAAGAGAACATACCTCTCATTCCTTGTCTGAAAGCTCAACGTCCTTGGACTTCAATCACAGATCTACATGCCGTCGGTTGGATGGAAAACTACGTAGAAGCCTTCGGGCACTAGCATGTTATGGATCTCGGACAAGCCGGGATTGGTCCTTCCATAGGGCATCAAGCTGGACACTTTTTCCGAGGAAAGACACTTCCTTATCACACCACTCATGAACATGCAGCTACTGCTGCCATAGATCTAGAAGCCGAGATCCAGAACCAATACGATACATCCTCTCGTCATTGCGTTCATGCTCATGATCCTCATTTTCCTGAAGACTGGGAGCTAAGGAGGCATGGAAAGGACCGTAGACAATGACCGAACCGTCCCTGTAACATGGAACCCGACCATGTCTTGGTCCCGAACATCCAAATGCCTGACATTCCAACCATGATATGCCAAATTATTAGAGAATGTCAAGGCCTCATAAATGATAATTGGAGAAAGTCACAACCCATTCACTAATGACATTCTCTAAGTGGAGCCACCCCGTCGATTCAGGATGTCAAATTTGCTGGTTCATGAAGGAAACTTGGATCCTAATCAACATATTTTGAAATATGAATGGCTTATGAATGCTACTCGAGCTGACGATGCAGTTAAGTGTAGAAGCTTCCCCATCTCCTTGGGAGGCATTGCAACTATGTGATTCACTTTTCTACCACCCAGGTCCATTTCATGTTTCGATTAGTTGGCTACAAAGTTTTTTGAACAGTTCTGTATGCATGTTACAAGACCGAAGGATGTCAACACCTTGTCCAGTGTTACTCAAGCTCTTGGAGAGACTCTTAAGCGTTATCTGGAAAGATTTCATGCTGCTTGTGCTGAGGTCAGCAACCCCAATGATAAATCTATTCTAATGATTGACTAAAGGAATTAATCCCGATTTCGAGTTTGGCAATTGGTTGGCTGGGAAACCCCCCGCTTAGTTGGATCATTTCTATGCTAAGGCAGTCTAGTTTTTTAGGAGAGAAGATGCTAGACAATCTAGGAAGCAGGAAAATGCAGGGCCTAGTGGTGAAGGCATTCAGAGCAATGTTGTAGTAAAGTAGACCGGTGAGAATTCCAGTAAAGTACATTTGAACATACTGAAGAAGCAAGGTCAATAAAAGGGTAATTGAGATCAGAGGAAGAAGAGAGACCCACATCGTAGGTCGAGACCCTAAGCTCATGCGTTCGACCGATATACTCCCTTAAACACGTCGCTGGAAAATGTTTACCTTTAGACTTGCAATACCAGACAGTATAAGAAGCCAGCTCCAAAATCATCATCTAGAAACAAATTCGGACCGAAAAGTTCTATAGGTTCCACGATTGTTACAGCCATAATACTAATGAGTGCCTTCGTTTGCAAGATACCATCGAGAGGTTGATCAGAGAAAGTTAGAACAGTTTGTTCAGGTGCCACATGATGGAGGCGTGGGTCCATCTAATCCGAATCAAGGTCAAGGCCAGGCTAGGCCAGAAGAACCCACGCGTACTAGCTGGAGGTTGGTAATAAACAATGTGAGTGGTGGTCCTCATCCGGCTAATCGGAGCTGGAAGGAAATGAAGTCATACGATTAGGCATGTGGACTTCAAATGTTGCAGTAGTACTAATGACGACGCCCCAGAAAAACAACAGAGGACGATAACAGACGACATCGATTTCAGGAATCAAGATGCTGATAGAGTTAAGGCCCCACTATTGATTCATTGGTTATTTCAGTCCAGATAGGTCATGCTTGGATGAAGAGGATTTTAGTTGACAATGGAAGCTCTATGAACATTCTTTTTAAGCACGCTTACGACCAAATGACAATGGAAGCGAAAGAACTGTAACCATGCCAGTTGCGCATACATGGTTTTAATGGAAGCGCAACTATACCAGTTAGGATGGTAGAGTTACCCATCGAGTTGGGTATTGGAGATCATCGTAGGGTCCGAATGTTGCAGTTCGTTGTGTTGGACATACATTCCCCATACAATGCTTTCTTGGTCGACTGGCCCTCATAGATTTCAGGGCACTGATTACCCTATGGTGTCTAACTCTGAAGTTCCCCACTATTAACGGAGTCGAAGTAGTATATGGGGATCAGGAGGAGGCTGGATGCGCCTGTTATATTGCGGAGCTGTGGGTTGCGCAGTGGAAGGAGAAAGGAAATGGCATAGAGAAATCTCTGTACATCCATTTTTCAGAAAATTGACAGCCAAGCCAGGGCCTCGGCCTGGGTGCCACAACCAGTTCCTTAAAGACCTTGATCCCCAAGACAATATAATAAGGAGGAAGTAAAAGATTACCAGGCTTCCCCATGGTAAAGTTGACGATCGATGTTCTGATCCATGACAATGACGATTCCAAAACAGTGAAGGTCGGATCTGAACTCAGCCCTCAAATGAGACAGGAATTGGTTGATTTTCTTCAAGCAAACCTTGATGTGTTTGCTTGGAATCATTCACACATGTGTGGGAAGTTATCGAACATCACGAGCCATGCATTAAACATCAACCTGCGGCATGTCCTAGTGAAACAAAAAAGGCACGGTATGGATTCAGAGCTATCTGTCACCCTGAAGGAAGAGGTAGATAAACTCAAGATGAATGGGTATATTCATGATGCTTTATACCTGTATTGGTTATCAAATCCAGTGCTTGTCAGAAAATCGAATGGGAAATGGCGGACATGCATGGACTACGTAGATTTGAACAAAGCTTGCCCCAAAGACAACTTCCCGCTTCCCAGAATTGACAAATTGGTGGACTCAACGGCCGGACACGAACTCTTATCTTTCATGGATGCGTATTTCGGCTATAATCAAATCCCAATGCATATTCCTGTTCAGGAGCACACTAGTTTCGTTATCGATCTAGGACTCTATTGCTACAAGGTGATGCCATTCGGACTCAAGAATGCTGGAGCAACTTATCAAAGGCTCGTGAACCGAACGTTCGCTAACCAGATCCTAAAAACCATGGAGGTTTACGTGGACGTTATGCTTGTGAAGTCACGACTATCCATCAACCATGGCAGTGATTTGGAAACGATGTTTAACATACTCCAATAGTATAGAATGAAGTTCAATCCGTTGAAGTGTCATTTCGAAGTAGCATCAGGAAAGTTCCTTGGATTCATCATCAATGCCAGAGGAATTAAAGCCAATGCTAAAAAAATCTAGGCAATTTGGAATCTCGAAACTCCCAAGACCATAAAGCAGGTGCAAAGTCTCAACAGGAAGGTGGCAGCCTTAAGCAGATTCGTTTCCAGATCTACAAACAAGTGCATTCCCTTCTTCGATCTGATCAGAAAGAGGAAACGAAATTTCAAATGGACAGAGAAATGCAAAGGCGCATTCCAGGCAATACTTCAGCATCTGGCAACACCTCCTATTTTGTTGAAGCTAATTGATCATGAGAGGTTATATGTCTATGTAGCGGTTTTGGAAAATGTAATCAGTGCTGCGTTAATTCGAGAAGAGGATTGGATCCAACGAACGGTCTATTATATCAGCAAAAGATTAACTAGGGTAGAAAGAAACTACCCAAAGGTGGAAAAGCTAGCATATTATCTTGTCATAGCCTCAAGGAAGCTCCATCCATATTTCCAGGCTCATCCGATTACTGTTTACACCAACCAGCCGTTACGACAGATCCTTACACGACCTGAGATGTCTAGTAGATAGCTTAAGTGGAATATCAAACCGAGTCAATTTGACATCACTTATATAATAAGGCGAGCTATTCAAGGACAAGTTTTGGCAGACTTCATAGCTGAATTCACCATATCAGAGGATTTGCCCGAAGCCAATGAATCTCCTAAGTGCACGTGGAAGCTCTATACTAATGGTACGTCAAACGACCATTGCTCGGGTACTGGAGTGGTACTTGAAACCCTAAAAGGTTGATCTGTATGCTGCTTTAAAGTTTGACTTCCGTGAAACTAAAATGAAGCCGAGTATGAAGCATTACTTGATGAACTAAGACTTGCCAGAGACTTGGGATGCTGTGGAGATTTACTGTGATTCATAATTGGTCGTATGCCAGGTTAGAGGGGAGTATCAAGCCAGAGACCGAAGATAGGCCACTTATCTTACTCGGGTTCAGGAAGCGTTGAATTAGTTCGACTACTATGCCATCCACTGTATACCCTGAGAGCACAATCAGAAAGCTGATTCTTTAGCAAAACCGGCAAACACCGGCGAGGCACAAGAAATTGGACTCTCCCCATCGAGACACTTTCTGCCCCGAGTATCGACTAGATGGAGACAAACTGGGTACATGAGGCAACTCCCAAGAAGCGGTCATGGATGACTCCATTCAAAAATTATCTTAAGCATGGAGCATTATCCGAACATAGAAGTGAGAAAAGATGGGTCCTTCGAAAAGCTTCGCGATTTATTATCCAGAATGGAGTCCTATACAGAAGGGGATATTCTGTTCCTTTACTACAGTGTATCGTTTACGATGAGATCAAACAGTGTTACATGATGTGCATGAGGGAGAATGTGGCGATCATATTAGGGGGCGATCCCTTGCGAAAAAGAAACTCAGATATGGGTATTACTGGCTGACCGTGAACCGAGACGCATCAGATTATGCTAAGAAGTGTGATAGATGCTAGAAACATGCCAGAATTCCACGAGCCTCACCAACTGAGATTACTCAGATGGTCAATCCATGGCCGTTTGCCACATGAGGCATTAATATAATAAGGTCTTTACTTCTGGCCAAGGGTGGTGCAAAGAACGCCATCATTGCAGTTGACTACTTTACAAAATGGGTGGAAGCCAAGCCCATTGCTACTATCACGACGAAGAAAGTAATCAACTTCGTTGTGCGCAACTTCATCTGTCGCTTTAGTCTCCCACGAACGATTATCACTGACAACAGAGCCCAATTCGATAGTGTCGAATCCAAAGATTTTTGTCAATGCTACCCCATCCAAAAGAACTTCTCAGCATTAGCTCACCCTCAAGCAAATGGAAAAGTCAAAGCTGTCAACAAGGTTGTTAAGTCCATTCTGAAAAAATGAATGGATAAAGCAGGAGGTAAGTGGGTCGGTGAGCTTTCCATGGCCCTTTGGGCATATCGAACTACCTACAAGTCCACGACCGGCCATACTCCGTTTGCACATTTCTACGGCTCTGAAGCCGTCATTTCAGTTGAGTTAGAAGTACCTTCTCACAATGTGACCTATTACGATCCAAAGACGAATGCCATTCTACTTGCAGAATCTCTGGATTTACTGGATGAGAAACATGAAGAGGTTGATTTGAGGGCAGTCACACACCGTAGTCGAGTCGCCCGACTATACAATGCTAAGGTCCGACCTAGAACTTTTGAAGTTGGCGATCTCGTACTTAAGCGAATTTATCCGGTCCCTTTGCACATGAAACCGACATAGGAAGGACCGTATGTCATCGAGCGGAGACTTAGAGACGACATATTCAAACTATCAACTGTTGATGGTCTCACTTTACCGAGAGCATATGAACAGCGAAAGTCTCCATCGCTATTTCACATAACTGGCTTTTATTCATTTAGGGATTTTTTCCTTTGAAATTTGTTTATGCATTTTTGAATTCGAACTTGTAACAAGGCAGCTGACTTTGTCGTACTTTCTTATTTCAGCTATAAGGTGTAGACTCATCAAACTAGATTGATGATTCTTCAAGTGCATCGTGCGTCTTTCACGATGTACGAAGAGCTAAGTTCCATCTTACGGTAGGACTTATTCAAATAGCGAGTGACCGTGATCCAATCGGTCACTCACTAAGTGAAGCCCGAAGCTCGGGGGCAAGCAATGATAAAATAAATAAGGATTGAAACATGACGATCCTCGAACGAACCCCAGCTCCCGAAGTGCAAGCTAGAATACAAACTCCAAAATATGGGCTCTAAGTGGGTGGGTCTGTCCGCCCATGAACTTCACCCTCATTCAATCTAGACTCGAGGAGGATGGATTTGTTCGTCCATGACCTCTTCTTCATTTTTCCAAAACTCGAAGAGGATGGATCTGTCCATCTACGACTTCATTTTCCAAATCAAGGTGGATGTGATCTGACGGTCTACGACCTTGACCAACTCCTTGTTCTCGAATTACGAACGAGATTCTAATACTTAAACAGATGTGATTGACCATCTATCGATCAACTCTAGTCCTGAGAGCGAAGACTGGGGTATAAACACCAAATGGGTGTGATCGATCACCCATCGACTAACTCTGATCCCGAGAACGCGGACTAGAGTACAAACGCTAAACGGGTGTGATTGACCACCCGTAAATAAACTTATGCCCCCAGAGTATGGATATAATTCTAAATACCAAGTGGGTATGGCGGACCACCCGAAAATTAACTTATGTCCCCGGAGTGTGGATATGATCCTGAACATTAAACGGGTGTGACCGACCGCCCATAAATATACTCATATCCTTGAAGTGCGGATATGATTTCAAACATTAAGCAGGCGTGACCGACCAGTGGCATATAAGTTTAATCCCCAGAGTGTGGATATAAATACCAGCAAATGAGCGAGTGTGATTCGACCAATCATACTCATGTCACTTTAACTTCATTCCAACTGAGTTAAATTAAAGTTGGTAAAGGCGGAGAACAACTTCCAAGTGACTACATCAATTCTCTCCAGAACTGGGGCCATAACTCAAGTATCAGCCGCTGACCGAGGCAACGCAACGTTGGAACTCGACTCAATGTTTGCTTATGACCCGAAGCCATGACTTCAGGGCATAATGACCGAACTCAAGTTCGACTCAGAGACTTAAGCCTTATGAGTACATTGAATGGAAATGTGAGTGCTAAAACACTTAGACAAATGAACATAGAGTTATGCTGAAAACAAAAAAATAAATTTTATTTCCACTATTCTTTGAAAAAGTAAGTAAAAATCTGTTCAAAGAATCCCTATAAGTGAGGACCAAGCCCGCATCTATACATGGTCTATAAAAAACAAAAGAAAATCTTATTTTAGCCGTTTACAAAAGAAAGGAAACAAAAATGCAAATCTACTCCTTTGGTTTTCTATCCTTCTTGCTTTTCTTCGGTGTAGACCCGCTCGAACTACTACTTAGATGTCTCTTTGAGCCTTTGCCTCCACGACCTACTCCAGCTGGCTTGTCTTCGGTTGGAGGAATTGAAGCAGTCTCCTCCTTGGAACTCATAGAGACTGGAATATCCTCTGTGGGTTGAACTGCAGGAATGGTGGCACCCTCAATGTTAGAAGAATGAGGTGTGTTGGTATAGATGACGGTGCCTTCTGAAGAAACAACAATATAGGGAACAGACCGGGACCTACCATGCCTCCACCAGCACTATGAGCCTGCTCATCCTGCTCTATCTCAGCTTTGATTTCCTCCATTATCTACTCAGCTCAGTCTGCATGTATACCCATTGGAATGCTACTGGTCAGGCCCGAGGAACCCGTGCTGATCATGTCTTCATTAATATCTAAGGTCACTTCGATACTTGGATCACTTTGATGGCTGTAGAGTGCTTCCATCAATTATTCATCAAGCATGCAGCTGCTATCGTGCATCTCCTCAGCCGAAGTGGTGACCATCACAATTGTAGCCCTTGTCATTAGCACCTCCTACTCGTGATGTATATCTTAACCTGCGGGAGGATCAGTCAGTGCGTAATTTAAGATTGAATGAAGATAAGAGAACATATTAGTAATATCATCTAATTGTGCTCCTGCAATTTGAGGAATATGAGAAGTGTCCAGAATACCTTCCTCAATTTGGCTCCCAGGTTGGGCCGACAGGGCTTCCGAGCTGCGCCCTATGATCAAGGAGAGATGCAGCCTATCAAGATCATATTCTAGAACAACTGGAGGATTGACAGAAGAAGTAGGCTCAGATTGGGACGCCGGAGGCACTTTAGAGCCGACTTCATGATGTTCAATTTCGGATCTCTCCCCAACTATCGGTTACTTGGCGGCCAGTTTTTCTTTCTCGAGAGCAATGGTTGTCTCATGGAGGACTTTAAGCTCATCTTCTATTAGCACTTGACTTTGTAATTCGAACTCGTCGATAGTTGCAACGTTGCAGATCACCTTCTCATCCTTTAGATAGCGATTCCAGGCCTTGTGTATTTGGAAAGGATAACGTTCATCGGGCTAGTCTAAGTTGTGGTTTCTCAAGATATTAGCATTATAAGTATTCAGGAGATCTTCAAATTCTCTCTCCATCCTGGCATCAACTACTTGAACTTCCCTTTCAATCCTGGCATCGGTCTCCTTGGCCTTTAGATTCGCTGCATCCCCCTCTCCTTTGAGCCATACCGTGTCCTCACATGCCTCTTGGGCCACTTCATTGGCTTCATTCTCTCTTTAAGGGCCTTGGTCAGCTTTTCCCTTAGCTCCTCAACTTCTTTCCATGCTTTATCTCTTTCTCAAATGGTAATAATGTTTCGATGACCCATCTCTTGCACTAGGTCCATGTGAGTCTTTCTCATGTTTTCCATGGACTGCCTAGCCTCTTCGACTCTCTGGTCAGCCTCCTTCTCCGTTTTTCTTGAAGATTCAAGCTTGTTGGTGAGCGCCGTTCTTATTCTGCCTTTTTGAGAAAGGTCGCTCTCCACTTTCTAGTTCGGTTTAGCCCACTCGAGAGATACCGCCGAAACTCTTTCTATAGTCCTAACCCACTCCCAATACTGGTTGTACACGCCATGCATGTAATCTTGCACCAGTTTTTCCATGTCATTCGGGATTCTTTCTAAGTTTAGAAGGAAGTGGAAGCCATCAAAACAAATATTCGGGAAGTCTTTCTTCTACTTGGCGATTCGAATAGCTCCTTCCCCTGTGGGCTCTATAGCAGTTTGTTTTGTGACGGCAGGAGCTTCTATTTCAGTTCTATGACGTTGATCATCGGATTTTGGAGTATGGAACGACGCTATTTCATATGCAGTTTTGGAAGATGGCCTACCAGAGCTGGATGATTTTGAAGGTCCTTTCGATTTTGGAGATCGTGATCGAGAACGGCACCCGCTTTGATATGACCTTTCCTTCTCCCTATCATAACGCTTGCGCTCTTGGCTGGAGTAATAGCCGTGATCATAGGCTCTCTCACATTCACACTGCTATGGTTCAGAGTGTAAACTATAAGAATGGCATGAAGAGTGAAGATTGTTGAGCATAGACCCTTGTTTCACCATCGTGTCTGTAAAATGAAAAGAGAAGCAGAATTAGTTATCTCCAGAGATTAAGAAACATGTGACTAGAAGTCGTGTGTTGCCATGAAATGTGTGTATGCATGTGCATACCCTCCAACCAGCCGATTGTGGTAGCCATGCTCGTTGGAGTTGGCTCCCTTATGTCTAAAGTAGTTAGGCCTGCGCCAGTTTTTGATGGGGAGTGGAGCCCCTCTAACCCAAGATCCTTGAACGAAGATACATCATTCGAAATAGGGGTGTTTGACAATCCTCTCAATGAACCGTATGTTTGCGAAGAAGAGGTCTCCGGACCTATCGAAGTTGCAACAGGCATGGTTAGTACAAGAGACTTATGCCTCTTGGCTTCGTGGATGAGGGTTTTACCCATTCTTTTTTATTCTGTTGATCGAAGGCCCTGCGGTGGTGCGACCGCGGGCTCATGTCTAGCTGTCATACTCTCATCTTCGCCTAAATCGACGACTATAAGTCTAGATACACTCTGAGCTCCACCGATTGGGGGTACAATAGGAGCTCTTCTTCCTCCTTGCCTTACCGGAGCCACTCTAGGAAACCCAATCAGCCCAATGCTCTGACCTCTATCAATGAGCCCAATGGTCATCAAGTTATCATCGCTAAGAACTTCATATATTTCTCTAAGTTTACGGACAATGCCTGAAGAATTCTCACTATCTTCTAGAACTGTGCTCCTTCAGGCCGTGGAATCGAAGCTGCAAAAAAATGCAGTATCAGATTCAGCATCAACTTATATTACCCAGTTAATTGAAGAAGAAGTTAAAGCATTTATGTCAAACTAATCACTGTCTAGCAAATCCTGCCAGGCATCTCACGAAGAACCATTCAGTTTTGAAGTAGCTCAACTTACTCCAAGCACCTGCCATGACTTGGCAGTTTCTTATCGCTTCTAGAAAAGTGAATGAAGGATTATCCCTTGACTCTTGACGTTAAATAGGTATCTGATCTCTTCGACGGTCTGGGGACGAAGGAGGTGCTCCATAAATATGATGTATAAGCTACTGAGAAGCGCGTATCCATTGGGGTGAAATTGAGAAGGCACGATCTTCAAAAAAATAATACATCTCGAATGAATGGGTTGAATTACGGAGGCAACATTCTAGCTACACACACGAATCTGTTACATGCCGTAAATCCTTCCGGGGGATTGTGCACTTTGTCTTCTAGCCCTGATAATAGAACGTTTTTCGAAGATAGTCTACGCCTGAGACAAATTCTGCCTAGCATATCTCCAAAAATCTTGGAAAGGTCCGAGTCCTCCAGATTCAAAACCAATGATGCACCCGGAAGTTCGTCCGGAGCAGGGCTTTATACATCTGTTGCGATGTCTAGCACTTCAAGTCTAGGAAGTGGAGGACTCTAAACTCCCTGCTGCTCGGAGTTTTCGAGATCCATAGCTATTAAACCCGGTAAAAATCATTATTAGATGGAAGAAACCCGTGTTCCCCCCAGTGTAAAGTGAGTGATCACGTTGTGTAGTGAAGTGCTGCATAAAACTTTAAATTTCTACAAGTTTAAAAAATGGTAAAGAAGATTCGATCGGAGTGATCGTCATCACTGACCATCCCTACTGTGCCATCCTAACTTCGAAGAATGATCCACGCTAAAGTTTGTTATGCTTTTCAAATTACCATTCCATCGAAGAGCTTGGCAGGTTGGTCATATATGCAGTTTTTCAATCAAATCCAAGTAGGCAAGGCCAAATCTCGTCGGAGTTAAACACTCGAATATGCAAAAGCTATGTTTCATATCCATCATGGTTTGAATTGGATCGTTCCCCTGAAGCATGAGTTCATATCGATGCAAAATCTGGACTGATAGCCTATTCGTATTGGTACACTATGTATCGATCAACTGTGTATCGATACTCATCGTATCGATCCAAAGCGAGCGGTCTTGTATCCATCAACCTAAATCGACACGAACTCCCACAATTTCCAAATTGATACAAAGCAACTTCCACCATCTCTTAACGATATGGGTTTGAAGCAAATGATTGGAAGTCATTGACTCCATCGTCTCCATCGATTGCTCTCCTTCTTCTCTAAGCCTCCAAGACGCCATCAATTGCTTCCTCAACCTTGCCATAGTCAAGCTCCGACACAATGGCACCGAAAATGGACATCTCCATGAACGAAGTGGCGTCAAGCTTGATCCTTGTCACTTTAAACATGGGCTACTTATCATTTACCTAGATTAGAAGAATTGGATTGAAGATTGATAGGTTAATTTTTTGGAGACGTAGGTTTTGACAGTTTTGTTTCTTTTTGGAGCGATATGATGAGAAAATGAATGCAAGTGAAAATTTTGTCCAAGTCCAAAAGCTTTTTATATGCCTTCTTAACCAAAGAGGGACGCTTCGTATCCCAGTTACTAAATCAAGAGAATTAGTCAACATCCGTCGATATGAAGGTTGGCATTCGTATCCATCAATACTGATCGATCTAAAGACCAATGTTTCATAAGCGTTGATATAAAAGTCATTGCAAGACCATGTCTAGACCATTCTACTCCATCAACATGAAACATCAATTTCCTATCCATCTATTTGAGACCCGAAACTTCGTGTCCATTGATACGAAGCGCTTTTAGAGACTACCTATCTCGTATCGATAGCTATCAATACGAAGCCTACATTACATCCCAGATCGATCTAGGAGAGGATTGATATGAAGGAGTGAATCATAATGACTATCAATCATTGTTACAACTTGAATTTCACATCGATCTAGGAGAGGATCGATACGAAACTCGATCCAAATAAGAACAAAGGAACTTGACGATGACCCGCAAACATGCAAACATGAACGAGTCAAGTTAACATACGTGCATGTATGCCAAACTATCATTTGATTTTCAATGTTAATAGGAATTGAATACTTACCTGGTGACAACCAGAACAATGAACAATGACTTGCTAGCACTCGATCTTCAATTACAATATAAAACTACATGACATTAGCAGTGTACAATTCAACATTTATATTACCGGAAATTAGTCAAAGGTTACATCTCTTGTTGAAAAGGTGACAACCGCTTAACAAATCTGATAGAGCTTTTTTCGAATAAAGATTGCAGCTTTTCAAAGCACGTCATGTTCACACAGGATGTACATTGGGGGCAAATGTTATCCCACCTTTTGGTAAGGCCGTGACACCAAGGACTTGACTAGAAACTAAAGACAATCCGTCCTAGAGATCAGTTATCTACAGGTCCACGATGGATATAGAAAAACTTGGTCCGAGTCCGGATCGAGCTACAATTAGCATGGTATGACAAGAAAAATAATGAAAGGCAGCATTCAGGCCAATCAGAGTTCGTATGCTCAAGTTATGGATTGATCAAGGTTCACGTGAAACATGTTCACTTCGTATCCATCAGCTTCGTATCCATCAACCTCACATCCATCCATATACATTGTATCCATCCGATTCGTACCCATCTACTTCGTATCCATCTACTTCGTATCCATCTAATTCATATCTACCCGGTTCGTATCCATCCACTTCATCTATCAATTAGCTGTATGTTTTCTATCGATCCCTTATTTGATCGATACAAAGACCAGGGGAACATCAATACGAAAGCAAGGGCATAACACTGATACAAGGGACAATGTGTGGGATGGACATGAAGGGCACAATCCAACCAAAGGAAACATTCTTTAGGTGTGAAAAATGGATATACGCAGAATTCTCGCTCCACGTCATCGATACAAAATCCATCGATACGCAAGTATCGATATGAAGCCCATGGAAAAATAGAAAATCCAATCTTGGATCGATCATAACTCAAAAACTACTAGTCCAAATGCCACAAAATTTTCACAGAAGCTTGCTTATTCGCTTAAGAACTACCATGGTCGATCGCAGCTCCATTGGGCCATTCCTTGATCGATATGCGGTGCACATGGATCGATCAGGGACCGATCCCAAACAACCCCTAATCGTTCTGGTAGGCCCACCCACATGTGAGAAGAGGTATTCCGTCGTTTGAGGGAGATATTTTCACATATACTTCTATAAATAGCACCCTACGCCTATTGAAAAAGGACTTGGCTCCCTTATGTCGTTGCTCTGCCAATTCTTCATTGTAACTTGAGTGCTAGTGATTTGTACTATTGTGATCAGTTGAGAATCGTCAATAAATAACAAAACCATTCAAAGTGGACGTAGGATACAGTGGCGAACCACCATAAATTTTTGTCTCCTTCTATTTCTACATACTTTTATTGGTGTGATTGTTAGATTGGCTTCTTTTTCCATTAACTTCTTCATTCTAATATCTTCAATTACATCCAAAGAGTGTTGTACCCAGCTTTAGTACAAACAATTAAGATAGGTTTGTTTGCTAATAAAAATCCATGTATTGATTATATATAGTATATTTAAATAGCACATTTCGAAGTGGAAAAATCCTGGGTCCTTACAAATCTATTTTACCATCGTTTGTTATTATTCAAAAGGGTTGCATTTTAATTATAAAATTGATTGTTTGAATATTTAAAATATTAAAAGTTCGCGAATCAAGGCGGTAAAATTCCGAGTCGTTACACTATGATGAATGAGTTATAATTAACAACAATTTAGAATTCAATATTTCACAAAAGAGAATGACAAAATATATCATTTTTATATATACTCAAGAAAAATAAATTGTAAGAGTAAGGAATATAACCAAACTATTCTTTATGATGACGCACAAAAATAAACTTATAATCATCCATCTTATAGTAGCACGATATTTCTACCCGTCTTCTTAGGCAACAAAGCTGCAACCTTAGAATGCTTGATATCCCATACTTAGCTGCATACCTGAAATTACCAAAACACCAAGATAATCAATAAGAATTTACAAATTCCTTCTAAATAAAAATATTAAAAAGTCATGCTTTGCCAACCCATTATTCAAAATAACTCGCTCGTTAAGACAAAAATTCTCAATCAATTGAGTCTTTCTAATTTGTAAATTCCCCATCGAAATACTGCATCTTTATGAGTTTTCTGTGTAATATATAGTGACAGTGTCTAAGTATGTCAATAAAGTAAATTTAATTAATAAGCTATGGACATACATATATTAGGCTATGATAATAAATTTATTATATTATTAATTATATGCGTGTGTGTAATATACAATGACATAATCTGAATATGTCAATAAGGTAAACATGTGGAAGATGAACAAAAATTATTGGTTTAATTTTACGTATTTATACACTCATATTTAGAACTAAACATATACAAAATATAACAATAAATGGCTCAATGTCCGACAGAAGGCTTGGGTAGTAGGATTTTAACAAGGATCGGACGGAGGATAAGGGGCATCGATATGCAAATCATGATTTAGAGCATGTGAGCAATTACAAGATTAGGAGATGTGTTTGAAGGTGTAACAAATAGTGCAATTATCATATTTGCATAGGTAAATCACTTGGGCAAACCCAATCTTACCTTCAGATAAGCATATCGAAAGGAAATCTAAAGGAAGCTTACCTAGCAAAATCTCAACAAAAGATTTCACATACTCATTGCTTTTTGTGCATTATGAATTGCTGGAATTATTTTATGAATTTCTCTTCAAATCCGTTCACTACATCTTTGTTTTTGTCTTCAAGTTCTTTCATCAAACCTTCCAAAATTTTCTCTCCAAATCTCCTACTAACAATGGGTAGCAAAAGATCGGTACAACAAATCACAACATCATATCAACTTCTATATGGTTGGTAATTAGAAAAATTATGAAATAAATAAATAATACATAAATGATTTTTTATTGCCTGTATTTTATAAGATGCTAAGGGAGGAAAGAAATAGTTAATTATTGGTCCTTGTCAGCATACAAATAAGTAATAAGATCTAGTATAGTAAGTGATGAAAAGAGTCCCAGAAACATGATTCTTGTTTGTGCAAGTAAACATGGTTATATTCAATAATAAGTGAATGCAATAGTATTGAATGATTTAACATGCAAATAAAACTATCTAACAAAATATGCAAAGGAAATTGACGAACGAGAAACATGTCATATATAGTGCATAAGCCAAAAAAACCATCAAAATTTCTTCCTACTTCTATCATCAAGAATCTATGCAAAAGTAATAGAGCTTCATTTTCAACTCCTTTTAATGGCATACACTAAAAACTTGGACACATAATATTTATGTACCACACTAAATTCATATGTACCACAAGACAATTCTAGAACTATATATATCAACCCTTTTAGTTGATATATGGCACTGTCATCCACTTCTGAGTTTATACAAAACTTAGAAGTGTAGTGGTTATGTCCCTATAACGTTTGTTAAGATACAACGTGACTAATCTTTCTTTTAAATGGACAATAAACAAAGTGGTGATATTAATGAGAAGAAAATATAATTAAAATCAGATTGCATTTTGTATCAAAGCCGTTAATTCTCCAATATCGCCATTGCAAGACATGATAATTATATGTGTGTGTATCTTTTCTAATCTATGGATAAAGTATTTTATGTAAACAAAGATCATGGAAGAAAAAGGCTCAGTTGCATGTGAATCATCCAATTATCCCTTTTTATTTACTATGAATTCTAATTTTACCCTCTTTATGTGACATATCAAACAAGTTGTGTTATGTCATAGAATGATTTGTTGCGTACGTTGTTGTATTTATAACCAATGTAAGCAACCCCTAAATCTCTAGGAAATAAAAAAGCATGGGTTGCCTGAGATATGGAAGAGTCATTATCTTCATTAATGATGGATTCTGAGACATAAAATCTTGCCACTCTGATTTATCTGTCTTGCTATCCCCATTCACGTTAGCTTATCTAATTGTCTATTCATAGCAACACTGTAATCAAAGAATGATATCAAAACCCAAAAAATAAATATGCTCAACAGATTTACACTTACCTTATCTAAGATTGTCTCAACCATTTCATCAGATAGTCTAATTTCCGATTCGAATAGAAGAGCAACTAGCATCTGCTTAACTTATAATTTGATAAATAGCTGCCAAAGGTAAGTGATAAAAAAGAATAATTTGTACATGTATATGTGAAAGAAGTAAGATTAACTTAAATATAATAGCAGAAAAAAAGCTGCAGCAGCAGAGGCTGTTATTATAACCATCAACTGGGTAATATACAACATGAAAGATGTCTACAGATTCATAAGTAATAATACTTAATTTTTGCTTTCAATATGCGTGGCCTTACATCAAGATTTATTAGTCTAACCGTCTAACAATAAAAAACATATGATAAAATTGTATTTCAATACATCAAAATACATATGAATTGTAAAGCTCAACCAACTCATAAATTCTATCATCAAGAATCTATGCAAAAGGTTTTATCATAATTGTATATATATCTCTAGACATAGCTTTAAAAGGGAGTTGATAATGTAGATATACCAGCTTGCAAAGGCACGGAGCTCCATTTTCCATCATCAAATCTCTCAATATGCTTCTTTAGGATTTCTTCTTCTTCTCTACTCCATGCTCCTTTTATTTACATATAATAGTCGAATCTTATAATTTATAGTCGAAATAGTCGAATCACAAAATCCAATCAAAATAGTAGATCAGATTGAAATAGTCGATCCAATTGAAATAGTTGATTGAAATATAAAATTCATACCTATTTAGGGTTTATGCAGAAATCTCGAGCAATTAGACGTGGGTATTCGATTTAAATAGTTGATAAAGATAGAGTGAACTAGCACGACGATGACGATGGAGAGTGCTAGCGCGACGATGACTATGGAGTAATCGTAAGACGAGGTGAATTTTACCAAAGTGAAAAGGTGAAAAAAATTCAAGCATTTAAGATGAATAAAGGGAAGGTTAATTTTTTTTCAAAGTATTGACAATGAAGGAATACATGACAGAACAAAGGCGAACAATTTTTTTGAAGGCGTGAAATTTTTACAACGCGAGATTGGTGGGTAATATTTCATTACATTAATAATATAGGGTAAAGTATTATTAGTTGCACTTAGCGATCAAAGGCTACCGCTTAATGCAACTAAAGACAAATTTTCTTATAGTGAACCATGACAAACACAACATCCATCGAAACAATCATTACAATCACCCATGTGCATTGGATATATGATAAATCATGTGGCACAACCACAAACCAGAAACTCAATTAAATCTAAGTTTCTTGGTGCTCAAATCCATTCCTCTTCATAAGGCTAGGAACCGGACTCGAAATCGCAAAAGTCCTACGTATTCACAGTCATAAGATCTAGATGCGGTAATAATCCAGGTGGATGTCTCCACGTACCACTTGTATATGAGTATAATAGAAACCTTTGATTTATCAACGATCCATTTGCGTGTGTCTCTATGGCAGAACTCAATCATTATTCCATCACGACTATCTTCATAGTAGAACACAATTGTAAATTCAACCCATATGTCTGCAACGTTGAATATGTCCTTATAGATCACCATCACAACTCCTGTCATTGAGTCGTCGTTATTGGAAAACCTCTAGATATCCATTACAAGTCGTAGGGCCACTGTACTAAGGTTTCAAAGTAGTCATGCTGAAGCGTCACATCTTGTCTCACTGGTCGCATTCGAAAGCCAAAGTCACCTTGCATTGTCCTAGACTCATACGCCCTAGCCCAAAGAACAACCCTGAAGTAGCACTCGGGAAGATCCGAAATCCTCCGCGAGCTAACCTAAAGCCACCCAAAAATCCACCAAGGTATTTTTTTTGGCAAACCCCTGTCCGATCCCTAGGCTAAACCCAAAGCACAATGCTAGTATCCCCAAACCAATTCTTCATCCCCCTCCCCGAACAATAACACCACCGGATAACATTTGCTACCCAGGTTTCCTCCATAACCGAACGTGGAGCATACCCCTAGTAACTCACCACCAAACCAACTTCCCCCGGATAAATGCTACCGAGCAGAATTGTTGTAGTATCTTCAAACTTCAATTTCACATTTATTTCACCACTATGCTTTATTCTTCAACCCGTATCCATTCCTCATGCATCGATACGACTCCTAACATCCTAAAGCCTATCCGTTGAAGTCCAGTTCTATGATTTCCCACCTCTAATTCGCTCCAACGAGCATTTTCAACCATTCAAGCATACACATAAGCACTACACACTCATCAATAAATATCCAAGCATGCAAACCATATAACAAATAATGAAAATCATTATACAATGTATCTATAACATAGCCTAACATATATATAGGAAACCATACATCCAAACAACATGATTTAAAGACTAAAAAATCATTTTATCTTGTTTTCACTTCAAAGTGGGTTTTAAACAGCATAAAAACATGGTTTAGACTTTAGAATTGGATCCAAAATATGTTAAAACTTATAGATATGTAACAGCCTCATATTTTCAACCATTCACATCCACACATGCCTGAATTGTTTAAAATACAAGATTGTTAATTTATATTTGGCAAAAATCAGCATATACAGCAAATAAATAAATCACAGAATCATAGAGACAGAGTAATATACAATATGCAGTGGAAACAAAATGAATAGTAGTTCGTGAAGCCACTATATAAATATATATTAGAGTTAAATAAGATACAATAGAAGTTTCAAGTACAATGGTCAAATACAAGATCAGAATACATCACTGGAATCGACTGAGTAACTGAAAGCTGAAAAGATGTAAATGGATCTCTAAACGAAGCTCCAACTGCAAAGGTGAGTCTCAAAAGATGTATCACTCAGTTTGACCCGAGCGTAAAGCTAAACACAAAACACTCAAGTCAGGATTAACATTCTTATATCAATAAATCCAACTCAAGTGAAATAACAACTGAAATACAAGTAACTCAAAGAATGTTTGGGATAACCATCCTCTAAGGATCTGTTAAACTATCTACTGTGTAGTAATATACGCTATTATAATAATGTCTAAAGTAAAGTAAACTATCAAAATAGCATTAAGGCTTTACATTTTCCACCTTAACATATTTTATATATTCCTATTGTCCATACAGTACCGTAATCTTTCCTACTGGGTATCGCCAGAGGGCACACTATAGGTATGGTACAAAACAAACTCATATAAGGTGCGCTAGGGTGGGTGGCACGACACAACTAGGAATGCCAGCATAGATATACCGATTACACTTCTGGGCTGGTGGTAACTTGTTCATCGATGGAAATTCTATCGGTTTAGAAAACCGCCAAACGAATTAAAATTAAAATTAACCGCAAGCGCATGGTGTACGAATGTAGCACGTGGCGAATACAGGTCGATCCACAGGGAATTGTTGATTTAAATTTCCTACTCAATCAAATTATACCAAAGTCGAGAGTGTGTTTAAGCTAGAAATGAGAAAATGAACTAACTAACAAAAAGAAAAGAAATGCAAATTTGAGAGTTAAATGATAATTTAGAGAATAAATCCACTCTCTAGATCATAGTTCAACACATGAAATCATGATCTCTCTTTTATGGTCATTAGTGTTTTAATTGATGTGTTTATCATAAGTATGACATATTTGAGCTATTGATTAGCCAACATAAGCCATCAAACTATAACACACCCCTTAAAACACTTACTACTTTCATGAAACTTGACAAAGAAAATGAAAACGAAATCTATTTTAAGTATGGCCTATTAACTATTTATTAGAAACATAGACCGTCAAATTTTAATTTCAAATCACTTTCTTATGCCATAATCATATATTCATGAAGAGGCATTTGTGTTAGTGATTGTTTAAGCATAGCCTATTTGGTGTCAACAATATAGACTATCAAATTCAAAGCAAAAACAACAAATAAAACCACTTATATCATCATCATTAAGCACAAAAAGAGAGCATGAATTAACAAAATGTTGAAGCTACATTAATTAGAGAGCTTCATTACCCCCTAAATTGAAGGAGTTTAGCTTCTCATATTTGTCATTTTCTTAACAAATGTAGCTTGCAACATGAAAGGAAAAGGAAAGAAAAATGAAAGCAAATGAAAAGAAAACTATTCTACTTGCATAAAAGTAAATCTACACTACTAGCATGAAAGGAAATGAATATGTAAGTAAAAGGAAACACTAATTAACATTGCATAAAAAGAAAAGAAAATTACATAAAATAAAAATGGCTAAGTAGTCATGAAAAGAGAAAGAGAACTTTCATTTATTTGATATAAACTAAACTAAAGAGAAGGAGGCCTAAGAGAGACTAAGAGAAGAGGATGGGGTTATATGAAATATAAGGGGTATTTATACAAGTTAGAAACCCTAATGCATATTTTTAGGGAGTACCCAAAATGCCCCTTAGGAAGTATGGAGGCCAAGTAATCATTAACATGTCTTAATTCCCATTAAGTGTACATGAAACCATTAACTCCAAAAGCATGTGCATTAGCCTTTAGTTTGTACATTAAGGTAGGTGGGTAGGTGGGGTCCTCCATGATCTTCACTTTGAATTATTTCCATCTTCATTCCTTTATATCCATTTTGTGCATGCATGTTTCTTCATGAACCCACTAATATGAGAAGATAAATTCCTACAAAATATTATAGAAATTTCCAATTAAATTCTCTCAAATTAATGTACGTGCACAAATGGCCATTTTGCCCTTATATGAAGATGAATATGTGAAAATTTGGAATTAATATGAATTTTGGTTAAAACAAGTTAAAATACCCAATATGATCATTTATTTAATTTAAATAGAATAAATATGGTGGTAAAAATATGCACATTTACGTGCACATCAAATACCCCCACACTTATCTTTTTATTCGTCCTCTAATAAACTAAACTAAGATAAATCCGTTTTCGTAGGAAGCACGATTGCATTGAGCGTATGCAACAAGCCGTTAAACCTCTGGGTGTTCCCAGTAGGACGAGTGTAGTCTCGTGAGGGTTTTCAGCGGATACTACCCACAAAATCCAAATGCATGATGAAAATATTTACAAAATGCAAGATTTATTTACAAATGAAGGTTTTATTTTTAAATTGACACGAATAAGTTAAATATAGGTTTTGGCTATTATCTTGAAAATTTATGTCATTTACTCGTCAAAATGTCCAATAAAAACGAAGTTATCATAAATATACTATAGTTTAACTTGTTATTTCGGTTGATAACAAAGTATAATTATGAAAAGGATTCTTAGTTGATTATCAAAGTTTATCAAAGTGGTATTTTCATTTCTTTTCAATAACAAATCAAATCAACTAAGTAAAAATAGTTCTAGGATTTTAATTGCTTGCTGTCTCATTATTTGCATGAAAAATTACACACCTAGCTCAGGTAAATTGAGGCCAGATATATCACCCATGCACTGCCTTTCGGGCTTATGTGAGAGGAGCACAGAGCATGGCGAGTGCACACACTTTCATGCATACACTATCGACTGTAGGTGGTTTTTATTAAGTCTTTTTTTACATGTGTTCCATACATCATAACCGTGAGGACTTTTAAATGAGTATGGAAGCACGTAATCAAAATTTCCAAGTAATTCACCCATGCATAACCGTGAGGACTTTTAAATGAGAGTGAATACTTTGGATGTATTTTTTTATATATATTTTTTTTAAGAGAGAGAGAGTTTTGCAAAATCATCTTAGCACCATTTAACTTAGAAGACAAAAAAAATGTTATATCCTTTACTTTAAATTCACCACTTTTAAAACAAAGATTTTCAATTAGGATGTATTTCATAATTAACACGTATGAATCTTCCTATATACTAGTTAAACCATATATTTATCCTATAGTGTTTCTTTAAAAAATAAATCAAAAACACTAAAAATAAATTCCTCTTTTATTTTTGGATTTTTTTTTGAGTTTTTGGAAGAAAAATGAAAAATTAATCCTGAAAAATCAAGAAGAAGATGAGTCTCCCCCCACACTTGATTTTGACTGTGTCCCCACAGTCAACCTAAGTGGAAGGAGAAAAATAAAATAAAAATCCAATATTTACATGAAAGATTATTATTTACAAGGGATGAGAAAGTATACAGTCAAAAAGTAAATGAAACGGTCTTCTAAAGACCGATTCATTTGTCTCGTCAAATGTTTGAGACATAGTTTAAGCACGAAAAACCAAATCGTAAAAGATTTCGAAGTTGAGTGTGGATTTGGAAAAACGAAAGTCGTTTTATTGAAAATCGTATGAGTTGTTTTATTTTCGATGATTTTTGGGGTTGATAAAACAATTGATTGAAATTCAAGTTTATTTTCACTAAATTGAAGTTCAAACTTATCATTGAAAACTTCTTCAAAATTATCGATTTCAAAATCAAAATGGTGATCGAAATTTTCCCCTTTAGAATTCAACAACTCATTTTCAAAAAGTCCATAAAACTCATGTTCGTTAAATTTGACTTCCTTTGTTGGATTATCAACAACTTCATCATGTAAATGGAGTTTAAAATTCAAAGTTTTCGTATTCAAGTTTTCAGAAAAAGGAAGATCGAAGTTTAAATCAACTTTCGCACCCTCAAAAGAATTGAAATCCAACTTAATTACCGTATTTTCAACAACTTGATTAAGATCGTCATTATCAATTTCAAAAGTTGTTATTTGAAAATCATCGATTTGGGTAAAAGGTGGATTATCACTTGACTTCTCACACGTTGGAATTTGAGTATGTTTATCACGTTGATTCAAATATGTTTCAAAAACCAAATCCATGTGATCATTGTACATTTCATTCATTTGCTCAACAAAGTCAAATTTGTAATTATTAACTTGAAAATTTTCGATTTGGACTTGTTGAGAACAAGAATTGTCAATTTCGATAAACAGTAGATTATTATTTGATTCTTCGCAAGTTGAGATTTCTTTATGATTTTCATGAATTTTTTTGTATTTTTCAAGTAATAAATCCCCGTTATCCTTTTCCATTTAGTCAACAAAATCAAATTCATGATTATCAATTTGAAAATATTCATTTTGAATTTGTTGATAACCAAAGTTTTTAATCGTATCGTTATTGAAACTATTCCCATTGCCAAAATTATTTAAAAATTGGTTCACATTTTCGTCTTGATTTTGAAATTTATTTTGAAGCTCTAAATTGAGTTGGCATGGGTTATACTCGAAACCATTTGAATTTTGAAGTGAATTCAAATCTTGATTGGTTTAACAATTTTGACTTGAGTTATCACACAAATAAGAATTAAACAAATCATATATCTCTTGATTTTGTTGTGTATAGATTTCAAGTAGAGATAAAATGCTATTTTCAAGATTTGAGGGTTGCTCCGAATTTTGAACGTAATTTTGAAAACTTTGTTGTTCAAAATTCGAATTGTTTAAAGAATAGTTGTTGTTAAAATATCCATATGAATCTGGAGTGAAATTATATGGATTATATTGATTTTCACAACTATTGTAAAATTCACGTAAGTGGGGAAACTTGGACATTTTCAAGAATGTTTTTTTTTGGTTTTTTTTCATAAAGAAAAAATATTTACAAATTTATTTTTAAAAAGGGAAATTGATTTTTTTTTCATTTTTCAATTTTTTTGTTTTTTTTTGAAAAGATTTTTTTTTTGAATTTTTGTTTTTCTAAATTTTTTTGGATTTTTGAAATTTCAAAGAAAAATGATTTAAAAATTTCAATGGAAAAGGAATATTTAAAAAAAATTTAGTTTTGGATTTTGAATTTTTTTCTTTTTTAAATATGTATGAACTAATGCAACTAAACGAATGTAGGGTTAATTATAAATGATTTATCCCAAGTCAACCCAAAACAGTATAATCACACATTGTCTTAGATAAACAAGATAGTTCTTAGCCAGGTAACGGACAGGATTTATTGGTGCACCACGAATCACCGTAGCAATGCAGCCGAAGGTTTAAATGCCTTTAGAGGAACAACCAGTATAATATTTACAAATCACCGTAATATTTATAAATGGTTATTACTCTACCGTAGCCTAGACACCAAGAAATTAAATTGTTCAAAGAAGACAATTTGTCAATATACAGTTACGAGCTATCGATGTCTAACCATTATTATTAATCAAAATCTAGGATGAAATGCAAAGCAGAAATTAAACGTGTATTAACAATGCAACTACAAACGAATCTTTTTTTTTGAATTTTTTTTTTGGATTTTAGAATTTTTTTGTATATCAATGCAAATGCAAACAACCAATAATACAAAACGAATAAAAACAAGAGATAAGAGTGCAATTTTTTTTAAGCAAGCAGTTTATTTAACAAGCAGAGCCGCAAGCTATTCCCTTCTGCTTTGGCAACCTGAAACTAAAGCATGATATATACAATCTTTTTTTTAACACAGAATAGAGGATAACAAATGCCAACAAATCACAATACAACTAAACTCCAAACAAAAGAAAATTGTAAACAAGATTATTGAAATATTTTCTTTTCCTTTTTTTTGTTTTGATGTTGTTTTTTTTTGAAAAATGGAAAATTAAATTGAACTAAACAAATAAAAATAAAATAAAATAATTAGATCAATCCTAAAACCGGCCCACTAACCACTTGAAACCAAATCCACCCAAATGCAGTTGAAAGAGAATGTTTTTTTTTCTTAATCATATGGCCCGACCCACTTTTAAAAACAAAAACAAAACTAATCCCACTTAAAAAAATTAGAACGAAATGCGCACGCTCAATTACACAGCGAATCATCAAAATTTCATTCTCAATTCTCCAAATTAAATTTTCAATTCTTGAAATCGAACTCAAAATCAAAACTCGCAGCCAAAAATTTGTTCGAAGGCGAGAAATGCAAGCTCGAATTTGTTGAATTAGGAGGTGGCTGTGGATCGAAGGAATTGTTGATGTCGCGGTGTTCAATGGAGATGGTTTCGGCTCTGGTGATTGTCAAGGTTGGAGGAGAGATCTGGGTTCGCGGTCTACAAGCGATGGCGATGGTTGAGTGCCGAGTTTCTGGCTATGAGGCGCGACGACTTGGTTTCAGCTGGTTATTCAGGGTATTCGAATTTCGGTGGTTGCTGAGGCTTATTCGATGATTTGGGGTTTCGTATGGAATGAGGTCGAGTATTGATCGCTTTGTGTTGCTTTGGAGATTGATTTTGGTGGCAAGTCGTGGTGGTGAATTGTGAATGATGGTAGGTTACAGAAGCTTGATGTGCACTGAGGTTAGTGAGTGGGCTTTTGATGGTAAGTCTGTTGTGAACGTTTGTTGGATTGGATTGTGATGAATGTTTAGTGAAGCAGTATTGTGTGGTGTAGATTATGCAGTCAGGAATGATGTTAGTTCGTGGTGATTTGGTAGGGATGGGACGTTCTGTTAGCAACTGTTGATTGGTGAACTGTTGTTGCCTTCAGGTTAGTATGTATGTTGAGTGACTGATGTAGTTGGGTGGAGCAGCAGTTGGACTTACAGGCAGTTGAAATGGTGTGGTAGCAGGGTGTATGTGTTTGAAGTGATGCGGTGTAGTGTAGATGTTGATGATTATGGTGAATGGATTGATGGTCTTGGAAGTATGGATGTTTGAAGTAAAGACAGTGGTTGGGGTGATGTGCAGTAGTTGTATAAGGCAGTTGTGGCAGGGGTGATTGAAATTGATGGTATCGAGCAAGTATGGAGAGGTTGTTGCAGATGTTGGTAGCTGTAGAAGGAGACGGTGAAGGATAGAGGTGGTCAGGTGAACTGTTGAGAAGATGGGTGGACAGTGGTTTTGAGGAAGTGATTGAGTGGCAGAATTGAAATGGCGAAGTGACGTTGGAGATGATGTAGGTTCAGGCGGTGTTTTGGTAGTGAAGTTTGAAGTGCTGGAGTGGGGGATTTCAATGGTAATTGGTCTCAGCAGTGATGTTGTGAGGTGGTTGTTGTATTGTGATGAGATGTAGATGGCTGGTTGTCAGGCTTGGGGAACAATGTTGGAATTTGATGGGTGATTGTAGAAGCAGATTGTTATGAAGTAAGTGAATGAAATTGTATGAAATGTAGTGAGTGAAGAAGTGGTGAAAATAGAAAGAAAAAAAAATAGAAAATGTAAACAGAGAGTGTAACTGAAACTAAATTGTAATGAAATGTTTCTTATTTCTTTCTTTGTTTGTAAGCAAGAAGAATGCAGTTTGAATGCACAAAGAACTGAAAACTAAGTGATAAGTAACAGAGCACAGTTACAAGCTAAACCAAGAAAAACAGAGAGCATACAAACTAGAACATAAAGTAACAGAGAGCAAGAATTTTATAACAAAAATAGAATGCACAGTAGAAAGAAAACAGAAATGAAATAAGATTTTTTTTAACTAGAAGAACTAGAAAAGCAACAACTAAATGCGAATGCAAATTAACAAGCACAAATGCAAACAAACACACAACCAATTTTTTTTTGTTTTTACAAGGAAAATGCAAACACACACAAAATAAAGAGCACACAAAAATCAAACAAAGAAAAATATCCGAATAATAAAAATTTAAAATCAAAACAACCCCCCGGCAACGGCACCAAAAACTCGTTCGTCGACGGAAATTCTATCGGTTTAGAAAACCGCCGAACGAATTTAAATTAAAATTAACCGCAAGCGCACGGTGTACGAATGTAGCACGTGGCGAATACGGGTCGATCCACAGGGAATTATTGATTTTAATTTCCTACTCAATCAAATTATACCAAAGTCGAGAGTGTGTTTAAGCTAGAAAATGAGAAAATGAACTAACTAACAAAACGAAAAGAAATGCAAATATGAGAGTTAAATGACAATTTAGAGAATAAATCCACTCTCTATATCATGTAGTTCAACACATGAAATCATGATCTCTCTTTTATGGTCATTAGTGTTTTAATTGATGTGTTTATCATAAGTATGACATATTTGAGCTATTGATTAGCCAACATAAGCCATCAAACTATAACACACCCCTTAAAACACTTACTACTTTCATGAAACTTGACAAAGAAAATGAAAATGAAATCTATTTTAAGTATGACCTATTAACTATTGATTAGAAACATAGACCATCAAATTTTAATTTCAAATCACTTTCTTATGCCATAATCATATATTCATGAAGAGGCATTTGTGTTAGTGATTGTTTAAGCATAGCATATTTGGTGTCAACAATGTAGACTATCAAATTCAAAGCAAAAACAACAAATAAAACCACTTCTATCATCATCATTAAGCACAAAAAAGAGCATGAATTAACAAAATGTTGAAGCTACATTAATTAGGGAGCTTCATTACCCCCTAAATTGAAGGGGTTTAGCTTCTCATATTTGTCATTTGCTTAACAAATGTAGCTTGCAACACGAAAGGAAAAGGAAAGAAAAATGAAAGCAAATGAAAAGAAAACTATTCTACTTGCATAAAAGTAAATCTACACTACTAGCATGAAAGGAAATGAACATGTAAGTAAAAGGAAATACTAATTAACATTGCATAAAAAGAAAAGAAAATTACATAAAATAAAAATGGCTAAGTTGCCATGAAAAGAGAAAGAGAGCTTTCTTTTATTTGATATAAACTAAACTAAAGAGGAGGAGGCCTAAGAGAGACTAAGAGAAGAGGATGGGGTTACATGAAACATAAGGGGTATTTATACAAGTTAGAAACCCTAATGCATATTTTTGGGGAGTACCCAAAATGCCCCTTAGGAAGTATGGAGGCCAAGTAATCATTAACATGTCTTAATCTCCCATTAAGTGTACATGAAACCATTAACTCCAAAAGCATGTGCATTAGCCTTTAATTTGTACATTAAGGTAGGTGGGTAGGTGGGGTCCTCCATGATCTTCACTTTGAATTATTTCTATCTTCATTCCTTTATATTCATTTTGTGCATGCATGTTTCTTCATGAACCCACTAATATGAGAAGCTAAATTCCTACAAAATATTATAGAAATTTCCAATTAAATTCTTTCAAATTAATATACGTGCACAAATGGCCATTTTGCCCTTGTATAAAGATGAATATGTGAAAAATTGGAATTAATATGAATTTTGGTTAAAACAAGTTACAATACCCAATATGATCATTTATTTAATTTAAATAGAATAAATATGGTGGTAAAAATATGCACATTTACGTGCACATCATAACGCATAGCAACCACTATCGCCCACCTTGAGCCATACTCCCAAACCAAAAAAATCTAAAGTGTCCACCAAATCAATCACAAAATCATAATATAGTATTGAAGGAGTGTGTCCGATCGAAGGAGCTACCTTACTTGGCCCATCGATTTCTCCTGTTTTAACCACCTTATGCCAACTCACGGGAGTTGGTGCCACGTATATACCTCATATAGGATCGTCGCCACCATTATACTTCATTCTGGAATCTCCACCGCATATACGGTTTTTAAAGTGGTTTTCGGAGTTGGCAGAGAGTATGACAACTTCCGATCCCGGTCTCTTTAACAGCCAAACGTTATTATAACACCGCGGTCATTTCAAAATATTTTATACTTCAGAATCAAAATATCATTATCATTTCAAAACCATATCAATACGATATCATTTTCGTTTCAAAACCAAATATGATATCATTTCCATTTCAAATATATTCACTTCCAAAATCATAGTACTTTCAAAGTTATAACACTTTCGAAACCAACACTTGAAATTATAAAGGAGTTTCACCCTTTACAAATAATTCAGTGGAGCTATGGGATGCTCTAAATCAAAAGAATTTGGATAGGGAAAGACAAGAATATATTTTTGAACATGTAACAGCCTGGTATTTTCTACCATTCGCATCCACACATGCCGGATTTGGATTGCTCAAAATACCAGACTGTTAATTTATATTTGGAAAAACTCAGCATATACATTAAGTAAATAAATCACAAAATCATAGACACAGAGTAATACACAATATGCAGTGGAAACAAAATGAGTTGTAGTCCATGAAGCCACAATATAAACATATATCAGAGTTAAATAAGATGAAATAGAAGTTTCAAATACAATAGTCAAATATAAGACCAAAATACATCACTAGAATCAGCTGAATAACTACAAGTTGAAAAGATGTGGATGGATCTCTAAATGAAGCTCTAACTCCAAAGGTGAGTCTCAAAAGCTGTATGAGTCAGTTTGATCTGAGCGTAAAGCAAAACACAAAACACTCGAGTCAGGGTTGACATTCTTATATCAATAAATCTAACTTAAGTGAAATAACAACTGAAATACAAGTAACTCAAAGGATGTTTGGGATAACCATCCTCTAAGGATATTTAAACTATCTACTATGTAGTAATATACGCTATTATAATAATGTCTAAAGTAAAGTAAACTATCAAAATATCGTTAAGGCTTTACATTTTATACCTTAACACATTTTGTATATTCCCATAGTCTATACTGTACTGTAATCTCCCTCATACTGGGCGTCGTCAGAGGGCACTCTATAGGTATGGTAAAAAACAAACTCGTATAAGGCGCACTATGGTAGGTGACATGACACAACTAGGCAATGCTAGGGTACATATACCAATTACACTTCCGGGCTGGTGGTGACGTATAGCAGCCACTACAGCCCACCTCGAGCTACACTCCTAAATCAAAAAAAAAATCAAAAGTGGCCACCAAATCAATCACGAAGTCATAATATAGTATCGAAGGAGTGTGTCCAATCCGAGGAGCTACCTCACTTGGCCCATTGATTGCAACAGTTTTAGCCACCTTATGCCATCTTATGGGAGTTAGGTCCACGTATATACCTCATATAGGATTGTCGCCACTATCCTACTTCATTCTGGAATCTCCACCGTGTACACGGTTGTTAAACTAGTTTTCGGAGTTGGCAGAGAGTATGACAACTTCCGATCCCAGTCTCTTTAACAACCAAATGTTATTATAACACCGCGGTCATTTCAATAGTTCATACTTCAAAACCAAAATATCATTGTCATTTGAAAATCATATCAATACGATATCATTTCCGTTTCAAAATCAAATACGATATCATTTCCATTTCAAACACATTCACTTCTAAAATCATAGTACTTTCAAAGTTATAACACTTTCGAAACCAACACTTGAAATTATAACACTTTCAAAGCATAATACTTTGAAATTCATAACTTTGAAAATATAACTTCCACCGCTTAAACAGTTTAGATGTTAAAACAGTATATATAATAAAATAGTTTATAAAGTAAAATAGTTTATATAAAAGAGTTATAAGTTAAAATAGTTTATATTAAAATGGTTAGTTTATTAAAATAATTTATATCAAAAATAGTTTATATTAAAATGATTTATATTAAAATAATTTATAAAGTAAAATATAAATAGTTTTAAATATAATTTAAAAATACTTTATATAAAATAGTTTCCTCAAATTTCACAAATCAATTCCAAATGCTCACAATAACAAAGAGTATTAAAAGAAATACTATCCGTTATTACGAAGAATAAGGCTGGAAAGGAGCGGCCATCCGTAGTTAGGCCTTACACTAGTATTGGTTATCTCGATAGGAGTGGTATATATTTTTATTTTTCATCTCTTATTTATTTACTCCCATCAACATATCCATTTCCAGTGTAAAACGAACTACGATGGTTCATAATAGTTTAGGACAATAGATATAATAATAACACAGATAATTCAAATGCGGAACACAGATAAACAAAAATCTCGTATATATAATAAATGATGTCAGTTACAATACATGTGATACAGTACATATAATACACCTACAACTTTCGACTCTGGAAGTTACATATACAAGTACATTATCGTGAATAATATACATGAATATACAACATCCTATACAAGTACACTTACTACTTTAAATGATGACGACTACTCCAAAAGTATAAAAAGACTTCATAGCTCTAACAGCAACCCAAAGTAAGATATCAACAACCTGTAAATACTCGGTCTGACCCGAGTATTAAATTCAAAAGAAAATAATACACGGGTCAGTCTAATTCAAACTCAGTTATTAGTGCACAGAAGCAATAATAATTAAATAATGAATAGACGACAGTCACAATAAATCTCGTCTATCCGATCCTTAAATAAAGAAATCGGATAACGATAAATATAACACGTAATAGTGTTAAACAACAAATCAGCAAATTCAAATCATCAACAAAGATAAGTGAAAAGAATATCGATGAAGATAATTTAAAAACATCAGAATTTCCTAAACTGCAATTAACAACAAAATCATCAAATTAACCAATCAAAATACAACTCCAAAACAAAATGAAATATCAATTAAAATGCCAACTCGGGTAGGGCTGCAGTACACGCACGCGTGTACTGCCTCGCCACTACAGCATATAGAATATGCAAAAGATCAATAAATCAAAACAAAATAGAATATCCATAAAAGCCATACCGTGTGGCTGCAGTTCACGCTTGCATGCACTGCCCTGCCACTACAGTGATGATGTACACAAAAGCTCAATACCATGTGGCTGCACAAAGACAGCAGGGTACAACACGTCTCAAAGTATCGGTCACTACTAACAAGCATGTGTGGTCTAGGAAACCCAAATACTACATGAAACAGATATGTAACTGTCCCAAATGGTCAAGACAGCCACAATGAATAATCAAACTCGCGAAATACTTCAACTACATGTGAAAAGTAAGATGGCCAGGAGACCTAACAAACATGCACAGGCATAGGCTACCCAAGCATGATGTAGCAAAACAATTAATGCAACCTGAACAAGAATGGAACAAAGGTGGCAACATGGGACTATACCAAAGGAATGTCATCAGGTATACACAAATCAATGCAAACCAGTACAGTTTGCATACCGAGACCAAGGCAAAAATGAAACAGAGATGATATACTATACATGTAGTACAAATGCACATATATATAGCATGTACCAAAAAAGAAAAGTGAACAGCAGGTGGTACGAGACTGAACTAGACGAATGCACTGAATTCAGGTAAATGGCAACAGCAGTGAGGCATCAGTGAAACAACTAAATATGTAAACTCTATATGCAGCTCAAAGACAGGTTCTAAAAGAACCAACCACAAATGCAATGCATCACTGGGGCACAAATACATAACCAATAACGCAACTGTATGCATACAACCCCGAAGGAAGTAGCATGATCAGGAGTACAAAAATGCAGACTGCATAAGAATCAATATATAGTGACCATATGGTGCGGTGAAAAACAACAGCAAGTGTTGACCAAACGGTGAAATGCAACAGACTACACTAACTACAGCATATCAAGCATAGAAGACCGATGCCGACAATGCCAATAAGACTTAGTTCAAGATGCAACACAGAAGCTAAAGAGCTCACATTTATCAAAACTACAAGAATCAAACCTGAAGCAACACTCCCGTGTAACCTCAGCTACAAAATGTATGCATATAGTCAAGAAATGACAAAGACAAAGAAACACAAAACTTCTAGATGAATACAAGCATCAAGGATAAATGAATCTACAAAACAGCAAGTGTTTAACTACATAGATATATGCAGTAACTATATATGGAGTTGATACAGAGTCAACTAATGAAACTGGAAAATGCAAATATCACCAATCCAAGACCAGAAAAAAAACAAACTGCAACAACCCAAGTACAACAAGCACTTCCCAAAGTCAGAGACCATAATCAAGGAACAACATATATAGGTCGGTGAACAAAATCAAGTGAAAGTCGAAGTCAACTAGAAATTCACGCAACAAGTCCACATTAAAGCCAGAAATTCACGAAATCAAAGAAACAGGTGAAGTCAAAGGAAATCAACATCGTGGAATTCAAGCAACGAAAACATTTTCAAATTGAACAAGTCATAAGAAATCGAAGTCGTTGTCTACAAAGGATACCGTGGCCAATAAATGACCGAAGTCAACAAGTGACAGGGGTACAGATGTATAACAGTTATAAATGATATCAACCAAAATGTCAAGGCCGACATTAACCAAGTCATAATCAGGTCAGAACCCATCAACGTTGAAACCAAAACAAACGCAAAGTAAAGTACTAAGTTAAACTAGATGTGAGTGACAATTCAAATCACTCACCTTTGACACCGAAGCGAAGACGAACTCGACCAAAAGAAGAAGCGGCCGAAGCAAGCAATGAGGAGATGATCGATCAACTTTAAAGTCGACGCTTCGAATTAGCTCAAGACCCTAGATTTGAAAAAAAGAATGAAGGAGAACGAAGCCGTCGCCATTTTCGTTCGCTTAGATTTTTTTTAGGGTTACGAAGAAATGAAAGAGGAATGGGGGCCGGTTTGTCTTGGATAGTTATCACGACACAAATACGTGGGCCGAGATTAAGAATTTTTTTTTAAAGCCCAAACTATACTTAACAAATCTCTCAAGAATTTTAAACCCGATTACAAACTCCCAACAACAATTAGCTAGCACGATAATCGTTTAATGACTATTATAAATTGGTGCTAAAATCCTGGTTGTTACACTGCGCGTAAAATTTCATCAGCTCCTTCTCTTAATCAATGAATGCAAACCCTAGATCCAATTACAATTCAAAAATCAAAGCAAAAATTCAAACTCCACAAAATATAACAAACTATGTATGGATTTCGAAGCTCTCAAAGAGTGTAACTTAGATATGAAATTCCTTTTTCAATTCGAGGTTCGATGTGGCCAGAAATCGAGCAAACATTCACGACCGTTCGTTGATCGTCGATGGATTTTGACGGATCGACAAACCCTTTTTGGGTTTTGTAAAGGAGACTGAGGGGATTGCATTGGCATAGGTAGAACGTCGATTTGACGGTTGGATTTGTCGCAAAATTTCGTTAGGGTTTCGAGATAGGTTTGTTCTTGCGGCGGCTAAGGGCATCTCGCGCGAATATCGTGGTCGGCAATCCTAGGGGAGGGGTCGCATCGGTTATGGAAGGTGGCAAGCATGTCGTGGGGCGCAACGGAGTGGGGTACGGTGGCGGCGCGAGGTTGCGTGCTTTGGCAATTCGAACTGCATTCGCGATTTCCTGTAGATCCTACGCGTGGCCAAGCACAGGGATGCTGACGTGGAGGTAGTGAAAGTGAGTTGTTTTACTTTTGTTTTTAATTTATTTTGATTTTCAACTCGTTTAAGTCGAGCAACTTTCACATACGATATCCATTTCACTCGCAATTTTTTTTGTTAGGGTCATAATAAAATTCCACACTTTGACGCTGGTTTGGACGAATTTGGAGACTGTCCAATTTTTGGGTTTAAATTGGATTTAAATTCAATTTAAATCCAAAAGGTGAGTGTTTTAACCCACTCACTATTTCTAAAATTTCTTATGTTTGTTAAATTACTTTATCATGTGTTTAGAAATTTATTTATAGCTATTCGGCATATACTTCATCATTATCTCACTTAATTTGCATTCATATAATTTACTTGTTATTTAATTCATTTTTGCATATAAACTGCCAGTTAAAATTTTAGCTAAATTTATTATTGCATATAAACTTCTAGTTAAATTTATTTATTATTGCATATAAACTACAGTTAAACAGTTATTTAATTCATTATTAGAAAATTAACTGTCAGTAATTAATTATTATTTATTGATGTGATTGTTTGAATTGGATGATAAATTTATAAATGGTTGATGATTGATATGATGGATGAATTAATGCTGTTTTTATATTGTATAAACTGCAAGTTACTGTGCATTTTCATTTCATTCGGGATTGCGGTTTGAAATGATATACAACCGCATTTTTATTTTTAAATTGCGGATTGAAATGATAAATATCCGTATCACTTGACCATAGGATAGAAAATTTTATACATACACCGTGGTATATATAATTATTTTTGAAATGATTTTCTATGGTTTTGGAAAGAATACGGTTTAATAAATATTAAATTTTGATATAAATATAGTAAAACTTTTTGAATTTAGCTATGTATAAATTTATTTCAAATTTTAAAATAAGCTAAATAATGAAGTTGATTTCGTTTATATAATATGGTTAAAAATATATTTGAAATTCTATTGTATATAGAGTTTATAATAACTCAAATAAAAGTAAGGTTGAAGATAAATGTGAATATAATTTGAATTAAAGTATTTAAGAATTTTCCTCGAAAAATTTGTTTTGCAATGTAAATAAATTAAGATTTAAAAGGTATGATCTTATAACTTGATTTTTGAATTGATGAAACGAATATCAAATTAATTTAAAGAATATTATCAAGTTAATTTAATTAAAAGAATATCCTGTTATTGAAGTTTAAGGGTTTTACCTGAATAATATTTGTTTAGTAAGTAAATATTTCAAATTTAAATAATAGGAATTAGATTTGATATATATTAAATTATCAAAAAATCCATTTTGAAATAGCAGAATATTTAAAGATTTAAATATATGAACTAAAAAGTTTTGAAATATAGAATATTTAAGCTTTGAAATGTATGGGAATTAAAATGGTTTATTTGGAGGTTCAAATTGATATTGGGAATTTGTTGTGAAATTTAAAGAAGCTGTTTATTTTATAAAGTAATATAGTATTTGAACCATTGAGTATAAAAAGTTATGTTTCAAAGCTATGGTTTCAAGGTATATAGTTTTGAAAAGGCTATGATTTTTGGAAAAGATATATTTGAAATAAGAGTGATATCATATTGATTTGGGTCTTTGAAATATAAATCATATCGTATTTATATAGTTTTGAAATGAATATTTTATTCTGGTTTTTAAAGGTATAAATTATTTTGAAATAACCGCGGTGTTATAATAACGATTGGTTGTTGAAGAGACCGGGATCGGGAGTTGTCATACTCTCTGCCAACCCCGAAAACCACTTTAACAACCGTGTACGCGGTGGAGATTCCAGAATGAAGTAGGATGGTGGCGGCGTTTCCTTTGAGGTAAATACGTGGACCCAACTCCCGTGAGTTGGCATAAGGTGGCTATAACAGGTGCGATTGACGGGCCAAGGGGATTAGCGCCCTTTATCGGATACTCCTCTTCGCGCCCTTTATCGGATACTCCTCTTCGATACTATACTCTGATTTTGGATTGATTCGGTGGCCACTTTTGATTTTTGATTTTAGGGGGAGTTTGTTCGAGGTGGGCGGTAGCTGCGGCTACGCGTTACCACCGGCCCGAATGCGTAATTGGTATATCTACCCTGACATTGGCTAGTTATGCCATGTCACCTACCCTATCGCGCCTTGTACGAGTTTGGTTTTCTTCGGTAGCCCGTGAGGTATCCTCTGGTGGCTTCCCGATCAGGAGGGACTATGATATTGGATGGACTACTGGGACTATTACGTGTTAAGGGCTATATGGGTATCCTCTTAATGCTACGAAAAAAGTAAGTTTATTTTACAATTAGACACTATTATAATAGCGAAATATACTACATAGTAAATAGTTTAACGGGTCCTTAGGAGATGTAAATCCCGAGCATCTCTTGAGTTATTGCACTCATATTTATTCCTGTTGATTTAACTTACATAAGATCTTTTAGTTTACTCGAGTGTTTCGTCTTTTCAATTCGCAAGGGTCAGTCCGAGCGTTTCAGGATTTCGAAGACCTTAGCTCTGGAGTACGAAGACGGAGATTTATTATTATTATTATTATTATTATTATTATTAGTCCACTATACTCATATTGTTCCGCTGCATTGTTATTGGTATGTGTAACTCTGATAAATGTGTAAGTATAATCGAATATTTTGTAAAACAGCTTTATAAACTGTATATTTTATTATTATATTTTATCCTTCCGCTGTGAGATTCTATTTTGTTTTATTTCTTTACCCCATAATAATCCGCCCTTCCGAACGGTTTGAATTGGCACGTGTGTCGATTTAAAGCGTGTGAAAAGGCGGGATGTTACAATGTGGTATCAGAGCTTTGGTTTAGCGATAAACCTTAGCATTGTGGGGTTTGACTCTTTATTAATAGGGTAGTAATACTCTATGGGAGTCGTTGAGCGTATATGTGAGAGAACGTATTTGTTAGTGTTATAAAAAAGTTATAATATTGTGTTAATCTGTTCCGTTTTGTATTTATAAATTCTGGTTGATGCATGGGACGCTGTGGCATCAATAGGGATTTCTAAACATTTAATAGGACAGACCGACATAATATTTGTTTTATTATAGGCAAATGAAATAATTTTGCCTATCATATTTTCTATATATAAAATAAGTTTTTAATATATATATATATATATATTTGGTTGCAATATATGGGTTGTTAGGTAATAACTTTATAATTAATAGTCAAAGTAAAATTGAAAATAAAACAAAAAGGAAATTGGGAATTTAGGATGTAAATTCCGGGGTTTTGAATATTTCTTTTGAGTGATTTTGAAAATATAGTAATAATATTATTAGAAGTATTTTGATATAAATATTTAAAGGAATTGTTTAAGAAGATTTTGGAAGAAATAAGTTTGTACTTCCCTCTCTGTCGCTGGAAAATAATTTCGGTGATGGCGGCCGCATCATCGACATTCATTTTCGAGTTCCAAAGGGGGAAGGCCACTGTGGTAGTTTTACTATAGATTTATTTTGATAAACAAAAGTGAATTTTTAATTTGTTTAAATATAATTGGATTTATAGGTTGTAAGTATATATTTATCTATTATTTTAAAATGATTTGAAATAAAACCCGGTATTCAATTCTTAAGTTTCCATTAATAAATAGTTTCACTTACTGTAGTGAATTGGAACGAAGGTAATTAATAAATTGAAGCCTCTAAAGGAAATAAGAGATTTAATGCTAGGTTATAAATAGTACTAAATGAAATTTGAAATTGGAACCTATGAAACAAATGATAAAATTATGGAACATTTAATAAATTTTAAAGAAAATAAGATATACTTGTATTATTTTCAATTACATTCTTAAACACACACACATATATATAACTTACCAAAAGATATGAAAGTTGAAAACGTTAATAAGAATATGTAATAGATATTATACCAGTAATTAACTTGGGGTAATGAAAGTAATAATGAAATTCCTTATTTATAAGAAATGATGTTATAAAGTTATAAATTTAAGTGTAATTAAAATGTTACTATAATTAAATATAATAGAAATATAAGCATTAAATAAATGAATGAAATTGAGAAATGCATAAATGTTATGCAATAAAAAGGAAACTTACATGACCTGAATAAATGAAAATGAATAATTATAGGCAATAAATTAAAATGAATAGAATTAATAAGAATAAACTAATTGTTGTTGTTGTTGTTTTGGTTTGTGGTTGTTTGGGTAAGGAAATTTAAAATTGTTTGGATGAATAAATAATCTATTTAGTTTCATCTAAGACTGTTGAGTAAATGATGAGTTATGTAGTTTATTTTCATTCCGTACAATTTAAAGTTTTGAGCCCGAACAACTATTTGGGTTGTTGATATGAATGAATGGTTGATGCGTGTTGATTTTATGTGATGGTTGGATGCTTGTTGCAAGTGATTGTTGATTGTATTGAATTGTTTGTTTGTAGTTGAAATAACCTTAAACATTTCATTTTATATAATTGTTAACCTTTCTGGATCACATAAGTGAAATACAGGTTACGGAAGCAATTGCTACTGCTTTTGGTTTCATAATTAAGCGTTAATTCCCCGACAAATAGGTACGTTTTGGATTTCGGTTTTATAGCGCTGTTATATTATTCTTCCCGTTGTTGGGATATATTATTTTGGAAAGTATATGTGATATATTGTTATTTTGATATTATATTTTCTCCCGAGCCTCTCGGTACAAAGGAGACTCTGCCAAAATTTTCCGTAAATTTTGGACTTAGAAATATTGTGAAAATGTTTTCCAAACTCTATAAATTTAAATATAAAAAGATTTAATGGTTGTAAATGGGTATATTTTATCTAAATTAATTAATTTTGAAAAATTTAATTGTTTAAAAAGTTAATGTTTTGAATAAGACATATTGGTTTCTTAATTCTTCTTTTCCCTTTTTTTCCTTTTCGGGGACAAAAAGTTTTGAGTGGGGGAGCGTGTAACGAACCGTAAAATTCGATGGTTTAAAATGAGTAAATTTAATAAGATTTTAATTTAATTTGGAAAGAAATAAAGTCTTAAAATTTATATTGGAGTGAATGCAAAAATTTGATGAAGCAATTGTAATTAAACGTTAACAATATAATATTTATATGGCAATAAATTGAAATAATATAAATTGTTATACTTGGATATAGGTTAAAATAAGAAACCAATTGAAAGGTTGAATTTGTGAAATATTAATAAAAATATTAACTAGGATGGAATTCATTAATATAATGATGAATAGTGAAAATGATTACATTTGGTTTTAAAATAGAAAAGGAGTAAATGAAAGTAACTGTTAAGTAAACCAATGAAATAGTTGTAGATAAGTAATTACAATGAGTGTTGTTGATGATAAACGTACTTAAATGGTAATAAATTGAATATAAGGAAACAAATGCATTTATTGGATTAATTAATGAATTCATGGAAAAACATCAATGTCCTGTAGGTGATTTATAATATTGTTGGAAGTGAAAACGTATTAAGTATGAAACCAAGGAAGTAAATTAATTAAGAATGTAATTAGTAATTAATATACATACTTGGCAAATATAACTAAATAGTATGAAATAAGCATGCATTTATGATATGAAATATAAGTCAATGTTAATTTCACCTATAAATGTCAATTTATTTAATAGCAGGGTTTTAAATCAAGTAACGGATTTGTTAAAGTTTTAATTGATCATTTATAAAATTTAATATGAAATTTATTGCAGTTAAGTGACCAAACTGTGCGGTTAGGATAAATTGTTTTGTCATAAAAGATTGTTAATTCCAGAGGATGTAACCAATGTTAATTTCATTCATAATATAACAAGTTGGATCTATTGTAGTAAATGGAATTTAATATCCAATCATTTGAAATTAAGATAAATAGGGATTAATGCAGTATGATATAGACCATGATAATTGTACCGTAAATTGAAATTGATTGAATAGCTAAATCTATGCATGCCCAATTAATTGAAACAGATGGTAAAGTTTTAATTGATTGAAATCAGCAAATTGAAAATTAAATTCAAGTTATAATAGTTGATGAAATAATACGCGGTAAAAATTGTAATTTGACATAATAGATGATAGGTAAGAAATGTTATTTTAGTCAATTGTTAATAGGTTATGAATGGGAGTAGATTTGGCTTATTGTGATAACTATTAATTATTTACCTATGTATATAATTTAGTGAATTAGATCTAAATCCATTTCAATAAAACGTAATTAATCACCACGTTGATATAAATTCAGTTGATTACTGGAAAATATTAGGGAACTGGATTTTCAGTAATGTAAAATTTACCCATAAGATAATGATTGACTGAATTTAAAGAATGGAAAGTAAATAAATTTAAGTTAATTGAAGTATAAAAAAATTCAATAATATAATTAATGGCAATAAATAAAATTTAACACTAAATTATTACGTTATTAGAAAGTTAGATGGAATGTAATAATATTACGGTAATAGTTTGCAAATTCAATGTAAAATTTTATCCGTTTAAGAATAATGAATTGGATAATAAGAATAAATAGTGAATTCAATGGAATTATTAAAAGGTAAATTTATAACTGATGAATATAATGAAATTGGGATTTACACCGAAATTTATGATTGAATCAACATTTAAATTGACATCTAAATTGGTTTAACTCACTGAGATTGTTTAAGAAAACAAAACCGATAAGATTTGTAAATTTTGGAAGTGAAATTGAAGTGAGTAAATTAATGAATCTTTAATTAATTTAATTAATATAAAAATAGCCATTTTGGCCACTGACTCGGATTTCGACGAAACCAGTTTCATCGGATCCGTAACGGTGAATTATTATAGGATTTCAAGTTTCGTATCGATCGGACTTGTCGTTTGATCGTATGGGCTTGAAACGCCTTGAAATCAATTTAATTGAAATCAATTTGAAAATATTGATTTCAGAGTAACTTCTTCATACGATGAAATTTGACATGAAACTTTTTCCATCGCGTTCAGAATATTTTTAAACATCTATTTTGATATATGAGTTGACCCAATTTCATTCCGGAGTCAGAACGGGCTTTTTGGGCCAATTACCGTTTAGCACGTTTATAATTCGGATCCATTTGTCTATTTCAACTTTATCTATAAATACCTAGATAAACCCTAGCCTCAACATATTCTCATTTGTCTACACGTAAGATTTCATCAGCTCCTTCTCTTCCCCAATGAATGCAAACCCTAGATCCAATTACAATTCAAAAATCAAAGCAAAAATTCAAACTCCACAAAATATAGCAAACTATATATGGATTCAAAGCTCTCGAAGAGCGTAGCTCAGATATGAAATTACTTTTTCAATTCGAGGTTCGATGTGACCAGAAATCGAGCAAACATTCATGACCGTTCGTTGATCGTCGATGGATTTTGACGGATCGACAAACCCTTTCTGGGTTTTGAAGAGGAGACTGGGGGGATTGCATCGGCATAAGTAGAACGTCGATTTGACGGTTGGATTTGTTGCAAAATTTCGTTAGGGTTTCGAGATGGGTTTGTTCTTGCGGCGGTTAAGGGCATCTCGCGCGAATATCGTGGTCGACAATCCTAGGGGAGGGGTCGCATCAGTTATGGAAGGTGGCGCGCATGCCGTGTGGGGCGACGAAGTGGGGTTCGGTGGCGGCGCGAGGTTGCATGTTAAGGTGATTCGAACTGCATTCGCGATTTCCTGTAGATCCTATGCGTGACCGAGCACAGGGATGCTGACGTGGAGGTAGTGAAGGTGAGTTGTTTTATTTTTGTTTTTAATTTATTTTGATTTTCAACTCGTTTAAGTCGAGCAACTTTCACATACGATATCCATTTCACAGCAATTTTTTTTGTTAGGATCGTAATAAAACTCCAGACACTTTGACGCTGGTTTGGACAAATTTGGAGACTGTCCAGTTTTTGGGTTTAAATTGGATATGAAATTCAATTTAAATCCGAAAGGTGAGTGTTTTAACCTACTCACAATTTCTAAAATTTCTTATGTTTGTTAAATTGATTTATGATGTGTTTAGAAATTTATTTATAGCTGTTTGGCATATATTTCATCATTATATCAGTTAATTTGCATTCATATAATTTACTTGTTATTTAATTTATTTTTGCATATAAACTGCCGGTTAAAATTTTAGTTAAATTTATTATTGCATATAAACCGCTAGTTAAATTTATTTATTATTGCATATAAACTACAGTTAATCAGTTATTTAATTCATTATTGGAAAATTAACTGTCAGTAATTAATTATTATTTATTGATGTGATTGTTTGAATTGTATGATAAAGATAAATGGTTGATGATTGATATGATGGATGAATGAATGTCGTTTTATATTGTATAAACTGCAAGTTACTATGCATTTTCATTTCATTCAGGATTGCGGTTTGAAATGATATAAAACCGAATTTTTATTTTTAAATTGCGGATTGAAATGATAAATATCTGTATCACTTGACCACATGATAGAAAATTTTATACAAGCACCGCGGTATATATATATAATTATTTTTGAAATGATTTTCTATGGTTTGGGAAAGGATACGGTTTAATAAATATTAAATTTTGATATATATATATATATAGTAATTTTTTTGAATTTAGCTATGTATAAATTTGTTTCGAATTTTAAAATAAGCTAAATAATGAAGTTGATTTCGTTTATATTATATGGTTAATAATATATTTGAAATTCTATTGTATATAGAATTTATAATAACTCAAATAAAAGTAAGGTTGAAGATAAATGTGAATATAATTTGAATTAAAGTATTTAAGAATTTTCCTCGAAAAATTTGTTTTGCAATGTAAATAAATTAAGATTTAAAAGGTATGATCTTATAACTTGATTTTTGAATTGAGGATTTAAACGAATATCAAATTAATTTAAAGAATATTATCAAGTTAATTTAATTAAAAGAATATCCTGTTATTGAAGTTTAAGGGTTTTACCTGAATAATATTTGTTTAGTAAGTAAATATTTCAAATTTAAATAATAGGAATTGGATTTGATATATATTAAATTATCAAAAAATACATTTTGAAATAGCAGAATATTTAAAGATTTAAATATATGAACTATAAAGTTTTGAAATATAGAATATTTAAGCTTTGAAATATATGGGAATTAAAATGGTTTATTTGGAGGTTCAAATTGATATTGGGAATTTGTTGTGAAATTTAAAGAAGCTGTTTATTTTATAAAGTAATATAGTATTTGAACCATTGAGTATTAAAAGTTATGTTTCAAAGCTATGGTTTCAAGGTATATAGTTTTGAAAAGGCTATGATTTTTGGAAAAGATATATTTGAAATAAGAGTGATATCATATTGATTTGGGTCTTTAAAATATAAATGATGTCGTACTTATATAGTTTTGAAATGAATATTTTATTCTGGTTTTTAAAGGTATTAATTATTTTGAAATAATCGCGGTGTTATAATAACGATTGGTTGTTGAAGAGACCGGGATCGGGAGTTGTCATACTCTCTGCCAACCCCAAAAACCACTTTAACAACCGTGTATGCGGTGGAGATTCCAGAATGAAGTAGGATTGCGGCGTTTCCTTTGAGGCAAATACGTGGACCCAACTCCCGTGAGTTAGCATAAGGTGGCTAAATCAGGAGCGATTGACGGGCCAAGGGGGTTAGCGCCCTTTATCGGATAGTCCTCTTCGATACTATACTTTGACTTTGGATTGATTCGGTGGCCACTTTTGATTTTAGATTTTAGAGGGAGTTAGTCCGAGGTGGGCGGTAGCTGCGGCTACGCGTTACCACCAGCCCGGATGCGTAATTGGTATATCTACCCTGGCATTGCCTAGTTGTGCTGTGTCACCTACCCTATCGCGCCTTGTACGAGTTTGGTTTTCCCCGGTACCCCGTGTGGTATCCTCTGGTGGCTTCCCGATCAGGAGGGACTATGATATTGGATGGACTACTGGGACTATTACGTGTTAAGGGCTATATGGGTAACCTCTTAATGCTAAGAAAAAAGTAAGTTTATTTTACAATTAGACACTATTATAATAGCGAAATATACTACATAGTAAATAGTTTAACGGATCCTTAGGAGATGTAAATCCTGAGCATCTCTTGAGTTATTGCACTCATATTTATTCCTGTTGATTTAACTTACATAAGATCTTTTAGTTTTGACTCAAGTGTTTTGTCCTTTCAATTCGCTCCGGTCAGTCCGAGCGTTTCAGGATTTCGAAGACCTTATCTCTGGAGGACGAAGATGGAGATTTATTATTATTATTATTATCATTAGTCCACTATACTCATACTGTTCCGCTGCATTGTTATTGATGTGTAACTCTGATAAATGTGTAAGTATAATCGAATATTTTGTAAAACAACTTTATAAATTGTATATTTTATTATTATATTTTATCCTTCCGCTGTGAGATTCCATTTTGTTTAATTTCTTTACCCTATAACAATCCGTCCTTCCGAACGGTTTGAATTGGCACGTGTGTCGATTTAAAGCGTGCGAAAAGGCGGGATGTTACAGAGGTGGGCGGTGGTTGATGATGAGGTTGGCGTGGTGTTGATGAACTAGAGGGAGGAAGCGGTTGCTGTCGTGGGTGTGCACATGGCTCGGCAAAATGAGGGAGAAAAATGGTGGGTCTAGAGGAAGGAAAATGGCAAGAAGGAGGAGGAATATAATATAACTTTTATACAGATTTCGTCGACAATGAAAAATATAGCCGAACCAACATTTACATTGAAATGGGCAAAAAAAAATTAAAAAGGTGGAATTGCAAAAGCTACAGTTTGAATTAGTGGATATACTAAAAGCTGAAGGCTGGTGGTATTACACAATTGGCAACTGAAAAGACAAAGGATACCAAAGTTCGAATACAAAACCAACACGGTTACCCTTTTTCGTGGATTTCGCTGCGTATCGGTCTTCAAAATACAGAATTAAATATACTGTAGAGATCAGCATGACGAGACGATCAAAACGGTATATAGATATTAGTGGTACGGTCATCCAGTTAAAAGTCGATATCAGTTCCGAAATGCTGATAATATGTCGAAAATAAGATAAATGGAGCAACAACAGCCAAAATTTGAAAAAAAAAGAAATATGACGTCTCACTCGGAAGAGATTTATAAATTTATTATATAAAAATATTCAGTTTTGTAAAAAAAAATTATTACCATCAAATTCTAACTGATTTGAATTGAAATAAAATTACACACGAAAATAAATTTTCATATTATCTAATGAAAATTTACCATTGGTTATTTTTATTAGACGTATTTTAAATATTAAATTTTTATTTCAAAAGATTATCATTTAAAATTTACCAAAAACTCTTAAATACGTTATAAAATTATTAAAATTTACGGGTTGTCACACTCTCCCCCACTCAAAACTTTTCGTCCTCCAAAAGGAACGAGGTAGGAGAATAAGAATAACCTGAAAGAAAATGGATTGAAAACAAAGTAAACAGTTTATTTAAAACCATATAAATTTCAACTTAAATTAATTTATACTCAATAATTGATTTTAAATTCAAGGTATTTCATTAAGTTGACTTAATTTCAATTTATTAATTTCTTCAAAACAAAATTTGTTTTATTTATCTCGTTTGTTCATTATCCTATTATTCAGTTTATCTTAATTAACATTTTTATAATTAAAATTTAGGTGTATAATATTTATTATAACCACTCAAATTTTATTAACTATCCAATTACATATCCAACTTCTGAATGATTTAGGTAAGTAATGTATTGAAAAGTAATTGAGTATTATATAAGTAAATTTTCCCAACCCAACTATTTTAATTTTGAATATTTACTTAAAATTTTGGCTTCCTTTTGTAATTAAAATTACCTTTAACGTAAATTTAAGAATTAAATTTCCAATTAATTTCAAACCATTTAGAGATACATATATATATATACATACATATTCTATATATCTCAAACTAAATATATTCTCATATACTTGTATACATACATACATATATATATACATATATACATACATACATACATATATATATATATATATATATATATATATATATCAAGTCATACCTCATAAATTCAAATAAATTAATTTTCCAAAACAAAAGTGTAGCAAGATACAGAATGATCTTTCTTCTTCGAAACTCGAAAATGAATGTCGATGATACGGCCGCCATCACAGAAATTATTTTCCAACGACAAAAAAAGAGAATACTGATTTTTAAAACTTAAGAAAACAATTTCTATCTAAAAAACTTTAAATAATATGCATTCTAAAGTTTAAAATAAAGTTTGGAATCACCGAAAATTAAATTCTCAAAATTTAAATTCAATTAAATTTTCCAAAATAGTTTCTAAACCATGTTTTTAATTTCACTTTTTTATATCATGTGATAATAGTCAATGGATTACAAAACCAAAAATCAAATATTATCGTTTCTATAACCAATTTAATTAACCTATTTGATTTCATGAAAATTATACTTACATATAACATAATTATACAAAATTTATTTCATTTTTTAAAATTTGAAAATACTATTGTGTCAGTTTGTTCTATTCAAGTGTTTTGGAAATCCTATCGATAGCGTTGATCAGATGAATCGATCGAAAATCCAAATCAACATAACAACTCAAATGACACAACATATAAAACATTTTAAATATTAATTACAAAGACACTCCCTCACTCGATGATATAGAATGGATTTCAAAACAAAGATAGGGATTCAAAATTAGGGAGACCCTAATCAAATAGATTCAAACTAAGAAAATAGATTCGAAATAGAGATAAATAATTAGTATAAAGAAGAGGGGATGGATTGACCAATATAAAATCATGGGCAACCTTAACCGGGTCAACCGTGACTTCAAGAATATGATCGATGTAGAATTCTGAGGCAAATCGACATTCGATCGCAAGAGATAGAATTCAAGCATAGCCAGAGATATAAAGCATCGTAAACCGATAATATAGAAGTCTTTGGTCTATTAGTGCTTGTTGTAAAGGAGTTTCACCCCTTTATAAATAATTCAGTGGAGCTATGGTGTGCTCTAAAATCAAAAAAAATTGGATAGGGAAAGACAAGAATAGATTTTAGAACATTTAATAGCCTGTTATTTTCATCCATTCATATCCACACATGTCGGATTTGAATTGCTCAAAATACCAGATTGTTAACTTAAATTTGGCAAAACTCAGCATATACATTAAATAAATAAGCCACAGAGTCACAGACACAGAGTAATATGCAATATGCAGTGAAAATAAAATGAATAGTAGTTCATGAAGCCACTATATAAATATATATCGGAGTTAAATAAGATACAATAGAAGTTTCAAATACAATAGTCAAATACAAGATCGGAATACATCACTGGAATCAACTGAATAACTGCAAGCTGAAAAGATATAGATGGATCTCCAAACAAAGCTCCAACTCCAAAGGTGAGTCTCGAAAGCTGTATCACTCAGTCTGATCCGAGCGTAAAGCAAAACACAAAACATTCGAGTCAGGATTGATATTCTTATATCAATAAATCCAACTGAAGTGAAATAACAATTGAAATACACAGGCCCGGCCCTAGGGCGAGGCGAGCAAGACAGCCGCCTAGGGCATCCGTTCCGGCAGGGGCAACGGTTGGAAGTGGTGATGGATTTAGCAATTTATTATGATAATAATGTTTCGTACCATGGCAATGTTAATTGGTTTTGTAGTTTGGTGGTAGTATCATCTTGTATTGATTGGGGCAACCTAGGTTCAAATCTCAGCATGTTGTTTTAATTTTACCACTGCTGCTATTTATTGGGCTTGGGCAACTACTTTGCTTGGGCCGGCCCTGGAAATACAAGTAACTCAAAGTACGTTTTGGATAACCATCCTCTAAGGATCCATTAAACTATCTATTATGTAGTAATATATGATATTATAATAATGTTTAAAGTAAAGTAAACTATCAAAATAGCGTTAAGGCTTTACATTTTCCACCTTAACACATTTTATATATTCCCATAGTCTATACAGGTTCGTAATCTCCCCCGTACTGGGCGTCCTCAAAGGGCACTCTATAGGTATGGTACAAAACAAACTCGTATAAGGCACGCTAGGGTAGGTGACATGGCACAACTAGGCAATGCCAGGGTAGATATACCAATTACACTTCCGGGCTGGTGGTAACGCATAGCAGCCACTATAGCCCACCTCGAGCCACACTCCCAAATCAAAAAAAATCAAAAGTGGCCATTTAATCATTCACAAAGTCAAAATATAGTATCGAAGGAGTGTGTTCGATCGAAGGAGCTACCTTACTTGGCCCATTGATTGCTCCTGTTTTATCCACCTTATGCCAACTCAAGAGAGTTGGATCCACGTATATACCTCATATAGGATGGTCGCCGCCATCCTACTTCATTCTGGAATCTCCACCGTGTACACGGTTGTTAAAGTGGTTTTTCCGGAGTTGGCAGAGAGTACGAAAACTTCCGATCCCGATCTCTTTAACAAGCAAACGTAATTATAACACCGCGATCATTTCAAAATAGTTTATACTTCAAAACCAAAATATCATTGTCATTTCAAAACCATACCAATACGACATCATTTCCGTTTCAAAAACAAATACGATATCATTTCCATTTCAAATTATTCACTTCCAAAATCATATTACTTTCAAAGTTATAACACTTTCTAAACCAACACTTGAAATTATAGCACTTTCAAACATAATACTTTGAAATTCATAACTTTGAAAATATAACTTCCAGTACTTAAATAGTTTAGATATTAAAATAGTATATATATATATAATAAAATAGTTTATAAAGTAAAATAGTTTACATAAAAGAGTTAGAAGTTAAAATAGTTTATATTATTATAGTTAGTATATTAAAATAGTTTATATTAAAAATAGTTTATATTTATATTAAAATATTTATAAAGTAAAATATAAAATAGTTTTAAATATAATTTAAAAATACTTTATATAAAATACTTTCCTCAAATTTCACAAATCGATTCCAAATCAACTCGAATTCCAAAAATTCAAATTTAGTTCGATCTCAAATCATCAATCTCAATTTATTTTGGTTTCCAATAAACCATTTCAAATTATAATGATTTCAATTGCATATTTTTAACCACAAAATAAACCATTTCAATTTCAATATTTTCAAAGTTTTAAATATTCAAACATTTCAAAACTAGATTTGATAATTACATATATATATATATATGTATGTATGTATCAAATTCACTTTACTATTACTTATTTTGAACTATTTACTTAATCATTCAAATAACAAATACATAAAACATCAAATTTCAAATCACTTTAATCAAAAATCAAGTTGTAAAATGGGGCATTTCACTAGTAGGACAAACTTTGCAGTCCAATTAATTTCTAGGACACACATCCACAGAAATCAATTTCAAGGTCAAAGTCAGCAGAATAATTACTTTAAGGACAAAGTCAGTAGTCCAATTACTTTCTAGGACATAATTTCATAGGTTTTTAGGCCTTCGAATCTAATTATTTTGCATTTTGTCCTTAAAAGTAATTATTTTAGTTGTGTGTCCTAGAAACTAATTGCACTTGCTAAAGAGGCCCTTGTGGCTAATTTCCACTTATAAAATCATACCTTTTAAACCCCAAATTTAACAAATTTAAAATCAAACTTATTTGAGTATAATTGTTAAATAAATTCAATTTCAAAACCTTGGAAATTATTTCCAAATATATACATATACACACACAAATATATCTTAAAAATCAATATTTATTAAACCACATATTTCTTTCCAAAACCATACAAATCATTTTCAAAATATTTATATATAAACCATGTCTGTATATAATTTTCTATCCTATGGTCAAGTGATACAGATATTTATCATTTCAATCCATAATTTAAATATATATGGGTATATATCATTTCAACCTACAATCCCAAATTCAATTTAATGAAAATCGCTTGGGTTTATCATTTCAACCCATATTGATTTTTCTCCTATTCTACAGATCGTTCGGGTATGTATCGTTTCAACCCAAGGTGAATTCTATACTAACAGGGAACTTGCAGTGTAATAACAGATGTGATAATAATATAACAGACATATATCATCAATGTAAATAACAGATAATTGTGTCAGATGTCACAGGTGAACAAATACAACAAATAGCATATATATAGCAAAGTAACAAACTAACAGCAGCATATTTCAATTGTCATTTCAATTGAAATCAAATTTAATAAATATAAGAACGTTAATCGTGAGTGACTGCTTACTTTTTGAGGCCAGAAATGAAAGAAAATGGAAGCGAATAAACAAAGACAAACATACAGATCAAGAGAGCGGCATAGCGACAAGTTGAGAGCTTGTTGCGATAGATTTGGTATTGAGAATGTCAGTCAAATGGCACGAGATCAATGGAACATGATATGTTACACATATAAATTTTCTAAAATTTCAAATTTAAAACATACAGTTAAAATAATATATATATATATATATATATTATCAAATCAATGTTTATTATGTATATCCATATAACTTACTTTGCTATAATAAATATTTTGCCTCAAAACAGATCATAATATACCATTATATATACATATATATAAACTCATGTTCTTCTTATATTTAAAAAAATCAATATAACTAATATATAAACAAAATTCATATATAGACTTGCAGGCGTATATATCTAGAGACAGTATATAATTAAAATCAAAATGTATGTATGCAGTCTACAACTATCCTATGCATATATATACACACAGATATATATACATAAGACCAGTATATTCTTATCCACCCAAACTTGTAATATATGAATAAAAGAAAGTTGTTGCTTTAAAATACATATAAATATCTCATATACTTTATAATAGAATATGGGCGCTGTACCCTATAGCTTTTTAGGGGCCATACTTCTGTAACTAACATGATTCAAAGAAATAGTACTTCCCAGTATATGCAACTCACACATGATATATATAAGATAATTTTAAAATCACTATTTAGTTACAAAATATATTACCTTTTTAAAACAAATACCCACATGAAATCTTAAACACATAGGTATAAAACTATTTTGAACCAAATGTTATATGTATATATTTTAAAATCCATAAAGTACATTATATTTTAAAGCCTCATACAAGAATATACTACAACATACAAAATATATATGCAGACAAGATTAAATGAATAGTATCCTGCAACATATATAATATTAGCATACCCTATGTTCCATAAATACTTATATACTATATACATAAATCTACAAAGAATATATAAACAAATATACACAGCAACATAATATTGTAAGATCCATATAAAATAAACGAACTACAAACTGATATAAATCAACATATAAAATAAACTATCCTATATATGTTGACAGCTTTCACGTATGACCTGAATGACTTAATATATATGTACATACATATAAAACTGCACTATTATATAGAACCAGTAAACAATATATATATATATATATGCATATACCTTGTCGAAGCTTATAAGAAGAGGAAGAAGCGGGCTAGGTTAGCGTGACACGGTGACGGGAAGCAAAAGACACGGTTCGGGGACAGTCTCGAAAAATGAGTTGTGGGTTTATGGCGGAGGTAGGAAGGAGCTCGGGATGGTGAGCTTTGGCATGGGCTTGGCTAGGGAAGGCAGTGGGAAAAATGGGTAAGCGGAGGTGGGAGGTTAGGTGTTGTGGGTGATGACATGGAAAGGGAAAGCATCGGCTCGGTTATGGGAAAACATTGGAGGTTGTAGGCCGGAGGCAGGCATTGGTTGATGACGAGGTCGGCATGTGTTGGTGAGCTAGAGGGAGGAAGCAGTTGCTGTTGTGGGCGCGCATTTGGCTCGGCAAAATGAGGGAGAAAAATAGGTGGGTCTAGAGGAAGGAAAATGAAAGAAGGAGGAATATAAAATAACTTTTATATAGATTTCGTTGACAATGAAAAATATAGCTGAACTAACATTTACATTGAAATAGATAAAAAAATTTAAAGATGTGGAATTGCAAAAGCTACAGTCTGAATTGGTGGATATACTAAAAGCTGAAGGCTAATGGTATGACACAATTGGAAACTGAAAAGACAAAGGATACCAAAGTTCGAATACAAAACCGACACGGTTACCATTTTTCGCGGATTTCGCTGCGTATCTGACTTCAAAACACAGAATTGAATATAACGTAGAGATCAGCATGACGAGACGATCAAAATGTTATACATATATTAGTGGCACGGTCGTCCAATCAAAAGTCGATATCGATACCGAAATGCTGGTAATATGCCGAAAATAAGATAAATGGAGTAACGGCAGACAAAATTTGAAAAAAACGAAATATGACGTCTCACTCGGAAGATGATTTGCAAATAATATAAAAATATCCAGGTTTGAAAAATATTTTATTACCATCAAATTCTAACTGATCTGAATTGAAATAAAATTACACAAGAAAATAAACTTTCATATTATCTGATGAAAATTTACCATTTGTTATGTTTAATTAGACGTATTTCAAATACTGAATTTTTATTTCAAAAGGTTATTATTTAAAATATACCAAAAACTCAATTAAATACGTTATAAAATTATTAAAATTTATGGGTTGTTACAAGATATATATTTATATATATATATATATAATAAGCTATGAGATGATAAATCACTCATCAAATAGCCAAAAAGTGGTGATTTGCACGTAAAACGAGGCAAATCCTAAAATGAATGGCAAAGCCCCAAATTTTCTTCTCCAAAACTATGGATTTGAACATCTCTAGTTAATCCCCTTATTAATCTACCCTGGATCTATGATTCAAATTTGATTTGGAAGATAAATGAGAAGGTTCTGGCAAAGGGATAGTTAATAGAGGCTTAGATCTATTTGGGTGACGAGAGAAATGATTTAGGGTGTATTTTAACATATAGTAGCTTAAAAATCAAAATCGGTAAGTGGGTGTGACGACCCACCTTTTTGGATGGCTTAAAATCGACAATAAACCACACATGTCTAATTCAAACCATTCAAAGAGAGGATTGTCAATGGGATAATAAGAAAATAAGAGAATAGAAGGAAAAAACACAACATAGAATCTCACAGCGGAATGAAAAATATAATAATCAAATAAAAGGTTTATGAAGCTGTTTTTTAATATACATTTGATTACACAATTCTTACAACAATCAGAATACAAACAACGACATACCAATAACGACGCAGTGGAAAATGCTAATAATATAATATACCAAACTCTGTCTTCATCCTCCAGAATAAAGTCTTTAATACTGAAAAGCTCAAGCTGACTCGGGAATAATGAAAAGACAAAACACTTGATGTAGAACTAAAAGTTCTTATGCAAGTTAAACCAACAACAAATAAATAAGAGTGTAATAGCTTTAGAGATGTTTATGCGATTTTACATCTCCTATCTAGTGTATATCGTGCGTGGAATAACTTAAGAGATGTTACGGAATTTTCAATCTCCTAAGGATCCGTAAAACTATCTATATGTAGTAAAATACGCTATATATATAGAGTGTCTATCAGTAAAGTATAATATTAAAAATAGTGTTAAGGCGTTGCCATATCCCTCTTAACACATTTTTATAGGCATTGTGGTCTATACAGTACTGTAAACTCCATCGTAAACCGGTGGGCTATCAAGGAGCACTCTATAGGTACGACATAAACCAAAATCATAGTGGTCTCGATAAGGATAATATGACAAGACACGCGAGGCAATTCCCAGGGTAGGTATCTATCAGTTTACCCTTTCTGGCTGGTGGTAACGCATCGTAGCTACGACCGCCTATTGAGTCCACCACCTACAAAATCAAATCAAGGTGCACCAATCGAGTCCAAAATCAATATAATAATACGAAGAGGTGATGGCCTCTAAAGGTTGCAAACCCTATGGCCAGACATAAGCTCCTGTTTTAATCATCATTATGATCCGAAGGTCAGGGCTGTGTTTCTTACCTCATTCCACTAGCGTTTGCCAAACCATCCTACTTTGTTCTGGATTCTCCACCACGTGCACAGTTGTTAAAGTGGTTTTGGAATTGGCAGAGAGTATGACAATATCTGACCCTGGTCTCTTTAACAACCAGATACTTATTTCACACCATGGTTATTTTATAAAGTATTTGTGACGACCCGAACTCGATGTCCGACAAACCACATCAAATTCGTATCGCCGGAGCTTGCAACAACATTAGATGATAAATAACACAGCGGAAAAAAAATAAAAGATGAGATCACTGATACAACATGAATACAATATCCAAATACATCAATTTGATACAATGATAATCATCAACATCAGAGAATACAAAAATACAGCGGAACATGATACAATATGATAAGTCTTCACAGAATCCAATACTGCAACTCTGATCCAAAAGCTCCAAAGACAAAGCTCCCAAACTCCAAGCTCGATCCACCATAAAGGTTGCACCAAGATAAGCAAGTCCGTCCGTGGACTCAAAAGACTCCAAAATGATCAAATAGAAAGCTGAAGGCTACCAAAACGATATCTACTACCTGACTATCTGAAAAACCAAACTCTAGACTGCCCGTGTGGAAAATGGTGGGCACCCAGAGTTTAGAAAGGGAACAATAAACTCCGAGTCAGTCGTGGGACTGGTATGAGCAAACAAAAAAACATTTGATCTTTGAAAACAAACAGAAGGTTTAAAGTTTTGAAATTCGCAATGCTTTTGGAAAATGAAACTACCATAAGGCCTCCCGCCACACACACAATGCAAACGCAGAATTGGAGGAGATTTCTCCTTATGATAGTCAGAAATGCTTGATACGAGGAAATTTCTTTGATATTATTACTATAAGTGCAAAGTGCATAAAAACCATTTCGAAAGTATAATATAAATCCTAGCCAGCATAGACATTCCGAACTATGCCTACTATAGCTGCCATTTTAAATGGCAGGTAATACAACTAAAACCGTACAAGGCGCGTATTGGATGAATGGGTTTCCAACAAATGGTCAGGCTAAGGAACTTCCTATTGCCACATGGGAACGCCTCTGGCGGGACGCCCCGAGAACCACCCTGGCTCTCTGCTAAACAAGGCCGGCTACCCCCTTCCCGGGGAATAAAACCTGAGATATACCACCCCCGGTCCTTTGGGACCTTTAACCGAGGATCCTCTACACCAACAACATCACACAGTAATAGATATATACTACAGTGCCCACATGAGTAAGTATCTGGGCTCCATACCATGATACTACCCTTTTCCAGAAGGAATGGTCATACCCTAGGGGAGCTACCCCTGAAACCTTGCCGCATCTTTCCTGTTTCGACCATTACCGGTTTGTGAGGCTCGATGAGGTTTCGTCCACAAAGCTACGCTTTTTCACAAAGCCACGCTTTGATCACAAATGATCAACAAATGATCGTCAATCACACAGCAGCACTTAGCATGCCACACTACCAAATTGGGAGTATATCGCTGATGACTTCAACTACATAACCTCTGAGCTCGTACGTCTCAGAGAAGGGTGTTAAGCTAAGAGAATAAATTCTCCGCCACCAACAGATATGTATTTGAAAGAAATCGGCTTTAAATCTCAAAGTGTAGTGTCGGACACACGACCATACAAGTCTGTTCCGGGCTCGAACAGAACCGAAGGCACTTCCGAAGAAGCCCTTGCAAATCCGGGTATCCACAATCCCGATCGGACTTTCCATCACTTAGGGAATCTCTATACCGTAGCTACTCAGTGCAGAGACAATCGATAGGTCATCCTATCGTTCTCGCAAATACCCGGTCTTCACCACCGGTCTTCAATTGCTATCCACAACGACGTATCATTATTCGGAATGGGTTATATGACACAAGGTCCTCTCCCGGCTAAACCGAATAACGAGCGCAAAATCTTAAAAACATATGGATATGGATTTCAGTTAAGTCACAACTTAAATTCAAAACTATTTCAAATGGTTTACACAAATTACCATTTCAAATCTTTGAACAAAAAGATTTATTTCACAAAGTTTCACAAAGTTCCATTTACGGATTTCAAAACAATTTCCATTTCGGGTGGATTAATCCATTTAATCTTTAAATCAATAATTTAACTTATGGCTTTCAAAAACCATTTCCAAAAGTTCATTCATAACTTGGAAAACTGTTTTTCAATTCAAATTTGAAATTCCTATACCAATTTGGAAATTCATTTCTTATATGAAAGCTTTAATCATTTGAAAACAAACAGTTTTCACTTTGGAAAAATTCGATTTCAATTATACAAGTTAAAGTTTCTCAAACTTGGGTTAAATTTAATTCTCAAAACAACACTTTCGAAATTGGTTTAAAAACCCATATAAACTTGTATGACCTTTTACTTCATAAATTCTCAAAATAGAATTTAATTTCAGATTTGAATTCAATTTTAAATTGAATTATTAAGTTTCAAAACTTTATTAAGTTATTCAAAATAACCTTTATTTTAGGAATTCTTTTCCAAAAGCTTTTCATTTTAAAACCCGACCCATTTTCAAAATCATTTAGATTTAAAAATTCAGTTTTACAAACTATTTCAAAAATCTGTGACTTAACCAATTTCCACGTGCAATCCATATTTGTGTGTGTATAGTGTAGTCCAAGGGGCTTTACACAATAGTGCACACATCTATCATCACAGGTATATTGATAAGCGGTATAACCCATAACGCTTATCTTCATTCACAGATTCATAGATAAAGTAAATTTATCAATCACAAAGATTTACTAATATGATTCGATGTGGGTTTCGGATAACCAATTGGAATCCGACTCCCTGTCGCATCGAAATTCAAATGTCGTTTTTGGGTCAAAGGATTTGCATATCCATATAACAATATATTCATCACAGATCAAACAGCTTAGCATAAAGCATCACATAGCATCGCAATCACATATCAAATATGTCAATCCACCATATAGCATTCAATAACAATCAAACATCTACAATTAAGATGAACAATTGAGGCGGTTTTTAAATTTATCAACCACATAATTGCTTTCATTAGTAATCTTTAATCAATGATTAATTATCATTAACTACAATTAATTTAGTCTTAATTACTTTCATTAATTAATCATTTCTAAATTAATTAACTTAACTAATTAACCCTTAATTACAATTAATTAAATCTTAATTATATTTATCAATTAATTTATTCCTTAATTAACTACTTTGATTAATAAACCCCTAATTATTAACTTATTAATCATAAATCTTTAATTATCTTCCCTTAACTACTTTCACCAAGTAATCACTATTTTAATTTAATCATTCATTAATTACTTTATTAATTAACTTAAATTACAAATTAATATAATCTAATTAATAAATCCTCAATTATTAATTAATTTAATTATAACTAATTATCCTTTAATTGATTTTCTTAATTATTCATGAATTAATCTTAATTACTAATCATTATTTACTTGATTATCATTAACGATATAAATTCACTTACTTTTAAGTTAAAGTTTTTAAAACATTTGATTTTTTATTTCTAAATCATTTATAATGTTTCATTTAAAATAACTTGTTAGAAATGTAAATTTAAAACTTAATTGTTTTTAAAATCCTTTATTTCAAAACTTTTAACTTCTACTTTTAAATAATAAAAAAAAACAGAACAGGTTTTAGTTATTAAAAATCTGTAATCAAATTTAACTCGAGATGACCCCCAGAATGCACGAACTCAACTTCGAGTGACGCACTGGGTTACCCGATCCTTTCCCCGAGTACTCCCCCTCTTCCATTTCATACTTTGTTCACTGTCAAATTTCAGACCATACTGCATAGTTAAAACACTCGCATGCTACTTCGGGACCAAACCCGAGCTACAACCCCACACTCCCGAGCCTGACTCGAGTTAAACTCCTTCTTTTTCTTCTTCTTCGAGACTTCCTTTATCTCAGCCACCATCGGATACACGTACACGTGTACACGCGATCAACTACGATCTGATCATCACCACCTCCTCCAACAAGTCGCCGACAACACCAACTAGCCTCCCATGTACCCAGATCAACTCAAACGGCCACCAATTTGAAATCGACTTGTTCAACACCCAGGCAACCAAACCCAGTTCCACAAATACCTTCCGCGTGACCACCTCTGGCCACCGGCGACCGTGCGACCAACCCCGCAGCTGCTCCTACATCCACCACATCTTCTCTCGAAGTCCGGTCCACTTCGGTTCGCAATTGACCCCAAAATCGATTCGAGAACATCACTGACACCACTATGCCCTGAAACCCTATTTCGATTCATATCTCGAACTAAAATGAATTAAAAAAAATTCTTGTATTTTTCCATTGATCCCTTGACTTCTGGCAACCCCCTGCCTAAATCACGTGGATCATCATCTCACCAATCACCGCCAATTCACAACAAATGGTTTTCTGTTTAACTCAAAATAACATGACAGTCCCAAGCTTAAAAAATTTGATCTCATCTTTAAAATTCGTATTTCGTGAAGGGGAGTAGGGTTATGAAATCAAATTTTACTTTTTTTTTTATCAACAAAGTTTTGCACTTTTCCCCATTTCACTGTGTTTTATTTTTTTTAAACTTCCAGATAAACTCAAACTGGTTATGTTTAAAAAAATAATTTTTAAATCTTTGTTTTATGATTAAACAATCATAATTCATTTAAACACCACAAATTATCAGAATTTTTTAAATGAAATGATTTGAATTTTAGCTTTGTTTTAAACCCTGGAAAATAAGAACAGGGTATATAAAATGATGTATTACAGACATGTACATGTAACCTTTTGAATTTATACATATGTATTTGTACTTATAACTAACATACATGCATTATCACAGACGAGCCAAGATTCACATATACAGGTTTAAAAAAATCTTCTTACCCAGCTTTGAAGAAAAACTAAGAACTGAAATTTTTTTTTTCATGTTTTAAAGCTCTACTGATTCTCTTCTTCCCATACAAATTATCCTCAAATTTATCTTAACACTACTTTTAAACTTGGATTTGGATTTGTGTAAACAAATTTTATTTACATTCTAAGATCAAAAATGAAGTTGAGAAGGGGATTTGGTTTTATGAACAGGGTTTGAAAACCTGAAATCTAGAACAGGGCTCATGTCTTTGTTTACAGACCAATATTTCACACAGTCATACATGCACATCCACAAAACATACAAACAACTTCAAGCATACATAAGATTTTAAGGGTTTTGCTCACCTGACTTGGATGAAGAACAGAGAACAAAAATTGAAGAGCAGAGGACAAATTTGAGATTCTGAAAGCTTTTTTTTCTTTGAAACTGCAAGTGTTCCAGGTTTTACTTGATTCTTTTGAATAGTTTCTGTTTTAGATGAGACAGGGAAAACTTTGGGTCTGCTACTTGAAATTTTCTTTTCTTTTCTTTTTTTTTTTCTTTTTTTTTTTTTAAAATCTGGCTCTTGAACTCCTACTTTACTTCTTTGATCTGTAGCTTGCTTCCAGTGTTAACCACTTGATACATTGCCCTGCTACTTCCAGGTTTTAAATTTGAATTTTTTTGCAATCTCAGGTTGATGAGTCTGATCTGGTTTCTGTTGATCAGATCTTTGTTTTGCATCTGGAAACTGAAATTTGCATTTGCTTCCTCTTTTTTTTTTTTTTTTTTTTTTTTCCAGGTTCGAGAAGAATGAAACCTGACTTTTACCTTCTTTCCTTTTCTGGTTTCTTATTTCAGGTTTTGGGAAGCTAAATGGCCTAATTACTATTTTATTATATTTTTTCCTTTTTTCAAAAATTGAATGCCATTTGTCCATTTTCTTTTTGCATGTTGAACACTTGTAGTTTGTAGGGAAATTTATGTTTGAATCCCTTTGACTCAATTTAATTTGTAAACTTTTGTTTTAAACCTTCATATAGTTATGTTTTCATATATGCATATGCTTTAAATTTTTAAAGTTGTTTATATCTTTATTTATATTTATATTTTTCACAAATAAAAATCTCTATTGTTTTCACATTCAAATTTTTATTTATTTTACCCACTATGTCTATATACAATAAATTTATACATCTTATATTCATGCATTTTGTTTATCATTTTGTTTCAACTTCCAAATATATCTAAATATAATACATTTTATTTTTCTATATCCAATATTTGTTGATAAATACTTATTCTTATTTTTCCAAATCAATTTACTATTTATCTTTAAATCCATATTTATTTTTAAATCAATTTTTTTTATTTATTTATTTATAAATTACTTATCTCTAAATTTTAACCCAAATCCTACTTATAATCTAAAATTTTAAAATCATTCAACAAATTTCCTAATTAATTCATGAACAAATTCACAATTTTATTTTCAAAATTAAATTAATTGCCATATTAATCGTAGTTAATTTTCAGGAATGTTACAGATTCCCCCCCTTAAAGAAATTTCGTCCCCGAAATTTGCTAGGGAGACGAGAAAGAATAGACGATAGATAAAGAACGATTGATCAAATCGGATCGAAATATTTATTCTGCGTTTGGCTTACCAAAGCAGAATATCAACAAACATGAGAATCAACTCATTCAATTATGAAATAATTGGGTTATTAGATCTACGAAATATACAGGGGTATTGGTTAGTTCGAAGGGATAACTAACCATTCGTAGATTACATCGAAACCCAATGAAATAGACATAAATAGATTCTACTATGATTCAGATTCAAAATTTAACTTATTTATGATTTGCTAAGAAATAAAACTGGGTGTAGCTCCTATAACGAATCAAAACTCGAAAATTTAATCGTAAACGAGAAGGTTACCTTATAAAATTTCCTTTATCAGCCCTTTGAGGTTGAAGAATCACCCTTGACTGCATACCTCTTTGCTACTAGAGCTTGCTTCTTTGCTGGACAGTCATTGATCCTATGTCCTGGCCTGCGGCAATGATAGCATCCTGTAGATTCCTGATCTGGCCTCATAAATGGTTCTCTCAATCCTGGCTTCCAAGGATTCTTGCATTTATCCGAGTAGTGACCTCTTTCCAAGCAGTTGAGACAAGTGACTTCTTTCAGCTTTTTCTTTCGAGAATTCTTCTTTTCTTTATCTTTCCTTGATTTCTTTCCACCAAACTTCTTTTTCCTCCAATTCAGATTGCTTGTATCTCCATCCTCCTCTGGAACTTCCTGTTTATCCAGAGTATCATATCTATAACCCATATCAATTAATTCAGAAAACGATTCCTTAACGTGAATAGTCATTCTCTCCTGATATTCCTCGTTCATTCCTCGAATAAACTTTTCATTCTTCTTTAATGGTGTATTCACCAATTCTGGACCAAATCGAGATAACTCGTTGAATTTGTTCAAATACTCTTCAAATGATAAACTTCCTTGCTTCAAATCTATAAACTCTTGGTACATTCTAGAGATACCAGCAGATGGCATATATCGCTGCTCGAACACTTCCTTGAATCGACTCCAAGTAAATTCATCCACCGGTTCATCTAATGTAATAGTTTCCCACCAAGCTAAAGCCTCTTCCTGGAGTTGCCAAGTAGCTATCAATCGCATCTGATCATCTTCCAATTGTAGTCCTTTAAAAATCCTTTCACACGATCGAATCCAGGCTTGTGCTTCGATAACGGTTTCTTTGCCAGTGAATGGCTTTCCACCAAGTCTAGAAAAACTTCGATATAAATCAGCTAGATTTGATTGAGATTGAATGGGAATATCTGTCGTTGGAGGGCCTTGACCAGTTGAAGTGGTACCTGCCTGTCCCCAATCTCGTCCTCTTCTTCCATTCATTCTCACTATCTGTAATAGTAAGAAACCCGATTTAGGCATTCGGACGAAATATCTTAGAGAATAACAACAGATAAAGAGAATAGACTGAGAATTTGGATTTTGGTTTCACTGGTTATACTCATTCTAGGGCATACTTCACCCTATCTCTAATGAGCCATCTAATGTGTTACACTCCGTAGCTAAAGTTCTTACTCAACCTTTAGCTCTGATACCAAACTGTGACGACCCGAACTCGATGTCCGACAAACCACATCAAATTCGTATCGCCGGAGCTTGCAACAACATTAGATGATAAATAACACAGCGGAAAAAAAATAAAAGATGAGATCACTGATACAACATGAATACAATATCCAAATACATCAATTTGATACAATGATAATCATCAACATCAGAGAATACAAAAATACAGCGGAACATGATACAATATGATAAGTCTTCACAGAATCCAATACTGCAACTCTGATCCAAAAGCTCCAAAGACAAAGCTCCCAAACTCCAAGCTCGATCCACCATAAAGGTTGCACCAAGATAAGCAAGTCCGTCCGTGGACTCAAAAGACTCCAAAATGATCAAATAGAAAGCTGAAGGCTACCAAAACGATATCTACTACCTGACTATCTGAAAAACCAAACTCTAGACTGCCCGTGTGGAAAATGGTGGGCACCCAGAGTTTAGAAAGGGAACAATAAACTCCGAGTCAGTCGTGGGACTGGTATGAGCAAACAAAAAAACATTTGATCTTTGAAAACAAACAGAAGGTTTAAAGTTTTGAAATTCGCAATGCTTTTGGAAAATGAAACTACCATAAGGCCTCCCGCCACACACACAATGCAAACGCAGAATTGGAGGAGATTTCTCCTTATGATAGTCAGAAATGCTTGATACGAGGAAATTTCTTTGATATTATTACTATAAGTGCAAAGTGCATAAAAACCATTTCGAAAGTATAATATAAATCCTAGCCAGCATAGACATTCCGAACTATGCCTACTATAGCTGCCATTTTAAATGGCAGGTAATACAACTAAAACCGTACAAGGCGCGTATTGGATGAATGGGTTTCCAACAAATGGTCAGGCTAAGGAACTTCCTATTGCCACATGGGAACGCCTCTGGCGGGACGCCCCGAGAACCACCCTGGCTCTCTGCTAAACAAGGCCGGCTACCCCCTTCCCGGGGAATAAAACCTGAGATATACCACCCCCGGTCCTTTGGGACCTTTAACCGAGGATCCTCTACACCAACAACATCACACAGTAATAGATATATACTACAGTGCCCACATGAGTAAGTATCTGGGCTCCATACCATGATACTACCCTTTTCCAGAAGGAATGGTCATACCCTAGGGGAGCTACCCCTGAAACCTTGCCGCATCTTTCCTGTTTCGACCATTACCGGTTTGTGAGGCTCGATGAGGTTTCGTCCACAAAGCTACGCTTTTTCACAAAGCCACGCTTTGATCACAAATGATCAACAAATGATCGTCAATCACACAGCAGCACTTAGCATGCCACACTACCAAATTGGGAGTATATCGCTGATGACTTCAACTACATAACCTCTGAGCTCGTACGTCTCAGAGAAGGGTGTTAAGCTAAGAGAATAAATTCTCCGCCACCAACAGATATGTATTTGAAAGAAATCGGCTTTAAATCTCAAAGTGTAGTGTCGGACACACGACCATACAAGTCTGTTCCGGGCTCGAACAGAACCGAAGGCACTTCCGAAGAAGCCCTTGCAAATCCGGGTATCCACAATCCCGATCGGACTTTCCATCACTTAGGGAATCTCTATACCGTAGCTACTCAGTGCAGAGACAATCGATAGGTCATCCTATCGTTCTCGCAAATACCCGGTCTTCACCACCGGTCTTCAATTGCTATCCACAACGACGTATCATTATTCGGAATGGGTTATATGACACAAGGTCCTCTCCCGGCTAAACCGAATAACGAGCGCAAAATCTTAAAAACATATGGATATGGATTTCAGTTAAGTCACAACTTAAATTCAAAACTATTTCAAATGGTTTACACAAATTACCATTTCAAATCTTTGAACAAAAAGATTTATTTCACAAAGTTTCACAAAGTTCCATTTACGGATTTCAAAACAATTTCCATTTCGGGTGGATTAATCCATTTAATCTTTAAATCAATAATTTAACTTATGGCTTTCAAAAACCATTTCCAAAAGTTCATTCATAACTTGGAAAACTGTTTTTCAATTCAAATTTGAAATTCCTATACCAATTTGGAAATTCATTTCTTATATGAAAGCTTTAATCATTTGAAAACAAACAGTTTTCACTTTGGAAAAATTCGATTTCAATTATACAAGTTAAAGTTTCTCAAACTTGGGTTAAATTTAATTCTCAAAACAACACTTTCGAAATTGGTTTAAAAACCCATATAAACTTGTATGACCTTTTACTTCATAAATTCTCAAAATAGAATTTAATTTCAGATTTGAATTCAATTTTAAATTGAATTATTAAGTTTCAAAACTTTATTAAGTTATTCAAAATAACCTTTATTTTAGGAATTCTTTTCCAAAAGCTTTTCATTTTAAAACCCGACCCATTTTCAAAATCATTTAGATTTAAAAATTCAGTTTTACAAACTATTTCAAAAATCTGTGACTTAACCAATTTCCACGTGCAATCCATATTTGTGTGTGTATAGTGTAGTCCAAGGGGCTTTACACAATAGTGCACACATCTATCATCACAGGTATATTGATAAGCGGTATAACCCATAACGCTTATCTTCATTCACAGATTCATAGATAAAGTAAATTTATCAATCACAAAGATTTACTAATATGATTCGATGTGGGTTTCGGATAACCAATTGGAATCCGACTCCCTGTCGCATCGAAATTCAAATGTCGTTTTTGGGTCAAAGGATTTGCATATCCATATAACAATATATTCATCACAGATCAAACAGCTTAGCATAAAGCATCACATAGCATCGCAATCACATATCAAATATGTCAATCCACCATATAGCATTCAATAACAATCAAACATCTACAATTAAGATGAACAATTGAGGCGGTTTTTAAATTTATCAACCACATAATTGCTTTCATTAGTAATCTTTAATCAATGATTAATTATCATTAACTACAATTAATTTAGTCTTAATTACTTTCATTAATTAATCATTTCTAAATTAATTAACTTAACTAATTAACCCTTAATTACAATTAATTAAATCTTAATTATATTTATCAATTAATTTATTCCTTAATTAACTACTTTGATTAATAAACCCCTAATTATTAACTTATTAATCATAAATCTTTAATTATCTTCCCTTAACTACTTTCACCAAGTAATCACTATTTTAATTTAATCATTCATTAATTACTTTATTAATTAACTTAAATTACAAATTAATATAATCTAATTAATAAATCCTCAATTATTAATTAATTTAATTATAACTAATTATCCTTTAATTGATTTTCTTAATTATTCATGAATTAATCTTAATTACTAATCATTATTTACTTGATTATCATTAACGATATAAATTCACTTACTTTTAAGTTAAAGTTTTTAAAACATTTGATTTTTTATTTCTAAATCATTTATAATGTTTCATTTAAAATAACTTGTTAGAAATGTAAATTTAAAACTTAATTGTTTTTAAAATCCTTTATTTCAAAACTTTTAACTTCTACTTTTAAATAATAAAAAAAAACAGAACAGGTTTTAGTTATTAAAAATCTGTAATCAAATTTAACTCGAGATGACCCCCAGAATGCACGAACTCAACTTCGAGTGACGCACTGGGTTACCCGATCCTTTCCCCGAGTACTCCCCCTCTTCCATTTCATACTTTGTTCACTGTCAAATTTCAGACCATACTGCATAGTTAAAACACTCGCATGCTACTTCGGGACCAAACCCGAGCTACAACCCCACACTCCCGAGCCTGACTCGAGTTAAACTCCTTCTTTTTCTTCTTCTTCGAGACTTCCTTTATCTCAGCCACCATCGGATACACGTACACGTGTACACGCGATCAACTACGATCTGATCATCACCACCTCCTCCAACAAGTCGCCGACAACACCAACTAGCCTCCCATGTACCCAGATCAACTCAAACGGCCACCAATTTGAAATCGACTTGTTCAACACCCAGGCAACCAAACCCAGTTCCACAAATACCTTCCGCGTGACCACCTCTGGCCACCGGCGACCGTGCGACCAACCCCGCAGCTGCTCCTACATCCACCACATCTTCTCTCGAAGTCCGGTCCACTTCGGTTCGCAATTGACCCCAAAATCGATTCGAGAACATCACTGACACCACTATGCCCTGAAACCCTATTTCGATTCATATCTCGAACTAAAATGAATTAAAAAAAATTCTTGTATTTTTCCATTGATCCCTTGACTTCTGGCAACCCCCTGCCTAAATCACGTGGATCATCATCTCACCAATCACCGCCAATTCACAACAAATGGTTTTCTGTTTAACTCAAAATAACATGACAGTCCCAAGCTTAAAAAATTTGATCTCATCTTTAAAATTCGTATTTCGTGAAGGGGAGTAGGGTTATGAAATCAAATTTTACTTTTTTTTTTATCAACAAAGTTTTGCACTTTTCCCCATTTCACTGTGTTTTATTTTTTTTAAACTTCCAGATAAACTCAAACTGGTTATGTTTAAAAAAATAATTTTTAAATCTTTGTTTTATGATTAAACAATCATAATTCATTTAAACACCACAAATTATCAGAATTTTTTAAATGAAATGATTTGAATTTTAGCTTTGTTTTAAACCCTGGAAAATAAGAACAGGGTATATAAAATGATGTATTACAGACATGTACATGTAACCTTTTGAATTTATACATATGTATTTGTACTTATAACTAACATACATGCATTATCACAGACGAGCCAAGATTCACATATACAGGTTTAAAAAAATCTTCTTACCCAGCTTTGAAGAAAAACTAAGAACTGAAATTTTTTTTTTCATGTTTTAAAGCTCTACTGATTCTCTTCTTCCCATACAAATTATCCTCAAATTTATCTTAACACTACTTTTAAACTTGGATTTGGATTTGTGTAAACAAATTTTATTTACATTCTAAGATCAAAAATGAAGTTGAGAAGGGGATTTGGTTTTATGAACAGGGTTTGAAAACCTGAAATCTAGAACAGGGCTCATGTCTTTGTTTACAGACCAATATTTCACACAGTCATACATGCACATCCACAAAACATACAAACAACTTCAAGCATACATAAGATTTTAAGGGTTTTGCTCACCTGACTTGGATGAAGAACAGAGAACAAAAATTGAAGAGCAGAGGACAAATTTGAGATTCTGAAAGCTTTTTTTTCTTTGAAACTGCAAGTGTTCCAGGTTTTACTTGATTCTTTTGAATAGTTTCTGTTTTAGATGAGACAGGGAAAACTTTGGGTCTGCTACTTGAAATTTTCTTTTCTTTTCTTTTTTTTTTTCTTTTTTTTTTTTTAAAATCTGGCTCTTGAACTCCTACTTTACTTCTTTGATCTGTAGCTTGCTTCCAGTGTTAACCACTTGATACATTGCCCTGCTACTTCCAGGTTTTAAATTTGAATTTTTTTGCAATCTCAGGTTGATGAGTCTGATCTGGTTTCTGTTGATCAGATCTTTGTTTTGCATCTGGAAACTGAAATTTGCATTTGCTTCCTCTTTTTTTTTTTTTTTTTTTTTTTTCCAGGTTCGAGAAGAATGAAACCTGACTTTTACCTTCTTTCCTTTTCTGGTTTCTTATTTCAGGTTTTGGGAAGCTAAATGGCCTAATTACTATTTTATTATATTTTTTCCTTTTTTCAAAAATTGAATGCCATTTGTCCATTTTCTTTTTGCATGTTGAACACTTGTAGTTTGTAGGGAAATTTATGTTTGAATCCCTTTGACTCAATTTAATTTGTAAACTTTTGTTTTAAACCTTCATATAGTTATGTTTTCATATATGCATATGCTTTAAATTTTTAAAGTTGTTTATATCTTTATTTATATTTATATTTTTCACAAATAAAAATCTCTATTGTTTTCACATTCAAATTTTTATTTATTTTACCCACTATGTCTATATACAATAAATTTATACATCTTATATTCATGCATTTTGTTTATCATTTTGTTTCAACTTCCAAATATATCTAAATATAATACATTTTATTTTTCTATATCCAATATTTGTTGATAAATACTTATTCTTATTTTTCCAAATCAATTTACTATTTATCTTTAAATCCATATTTATTTTTAAATCAATTTTTTTTATTTATTTATTTATAAATTACTTATCTCTAAATTTTAACCCAAATCCTACTTATAATCTAAAATTTTAAAATCATTCAACAAATTTCCTAATTAATTCATGAACAAATTCACAATTTTATTTTCAAAATTAAATTAATTGCCATATTAATCGTAGTTAATTTTCAGGAATGTTACAGTATTTTTAATAATAAATCTTAAATTACAATTTAAAACAATACTAAAATGTTTAACTTCAATTATCTATATTTGGATTTGAAACATTTCTTAATAATTCATATTAAATTGTTATTTTTTTATTTTTTGGTATGGCATTAAATTACTTTTTTACATTTCAAAATTTTATCCTTTGGATATCAAATAAACAACAACTTAAATAAAATCTCATTTGAATTCAAATCCTTCATACCAAATTAAGTTACAACTTCATCTCTACTTAGATTCTTACATTTTATTTATTAAAATTATTATAAAAAACTATATTTATTATATTAAATTAAATTTTAAACTATTTAAATTATATATTTAAAACTAAAAAAAATTATAAGTTAAAATCTTAAATTTACATTTAAAGCCATATATTAACTTATAATTTGAAACTTTAAACATATAAATTAAATTATTTTCCAAATATAAATTTTAAATCAAAACATTAAATTAAATTTAAATTTATAACTCAAACATACTTTATAATTTTGAAAATAATATAAACCGACCAACGGTGTCCATATATAATTTTCTACCATATGGTCCAGTGATTGGGTATATATCATTTCAACCCAAAATAGTTAAATTTTCCAAATATATATCATTTCAAGCCGTATATCGAATCAATATTTTCCGAATCAGAGTGACATCGGTATATTTCGCTTCAACCTATTTCTTAATTTATTTGAAATAATTCATGTAACTGTTTATATACTGTCGCTTAGTATGCAGGGTGATAACATGGATATATAAGAATAAATAAAAATCCAATCATCCAAAATGTCAACAAATAGACATCAATGACAATCAATATCAAATCAGTCAATAAATCACAACAATCAACTAGTTATCAATATCAGGTATTTAACAAGCAATTTAAATTCAATTTTAATTTAAATGGAAATTTAATTCATTAATATTCAAATTGAATTCAAATGATAATTTAAATTGCTAAACAATATCCAATATAATTCTTATCACATTATAAATTTAAGTCAACTAACATAAGATGGTTTAGTATAGCGTGAGTGGGTTAAATCACTTTTGATTTATAGCCGATTTAAAATCCAATAAAAGCTCAAAATTTGAACAGTCTCCAAATTCAACCGAACCTGTTCCATGTTATCCAGAATTTTGATACGATCCCAATGGAAGAAACCGCACCTAAATCCGAATTCACATGCAAAAGTTATGAATGTTAGTACATTTGAAATTAAAATTAAATTAAATATAGGGGCAAATACATAATTACCTACCATCTCAAACCCTACACGGTCATAATCGAACCACTCAATGTCAACAACCGCCACATTAATCCACCAATCGCCACTGCTATGATCGACGCGCCTCAGATCAGACAACGCCGTGCGCTCCGCCTAGTCACACCGCACTCCTCCACCATGCACGCCCCCCTGAGGCGCGCCAAAATGCCAACCGCCATCGCTGCCATCACACGACGATTGTGGAAAATTCGCATGCCAAATCGATAACCTGGGACCGTAGATTAGCTCCATTCATCGCCCTCTACGCTACGCTATCCCTCGATCGTCGTATAGTCGAAGATCCACCGTTGCAAGCAAAACCCTAGTGTCAATAGCCGAAACTTCTTCACTGATTTCAGGCCACGCCGAATCTTGATTGCAAAAAATAATTGTAGAAGTAGATTACAATCATCGAGAGCTTCGTGATGATATATAATTCTATAGGTTTTGAGGAGTATTTCAATTTTGGAGTTTGATTTGGAATTGGGGATTTAGGGTTTTGATGTCTGACATTGGGAAGGAGGGAAGGAGCAGATGAGAATAAGAAGTACGTATAGGGTTTGGAATAGACTGCTAGGGTTAGAGGAAAAATTTATTTATATAGACAGAGATGGACAAAAATGGATGGAACAGATTGAATGGGTCAGAGCGATAACAAAGGCCCAAAAAGCCCGTTTCGCTCCTAAAACGAAAATAGGTCATGCCACATATCAAAATATAGGCTTTAGATATTTTTAAACTCAATGGAACTAGTTTCAAACCCTAATTCCACTGTATACATCAGTTAGCTTTCAAATCAAATTAAATTCATTTAATTTCTTTAATTCAATTGTATGAATTTCAAGCTCGAACGGTCAAACGATAAGTCCAATCGCTACAAAACTTTAAATCCTACAATAATTCACTATTATGGATTCGATGAAACTGATTTTGTCGAAATATGAGACAATGACTAAAATGGCTATTTTTACATGTTAGTTATAATATGAATTACCAATTTCTAATTATTCACTTTTAAATCCAATTTCAAATGTTCACAATCTTCATTCATATTTAAATAACATTTAAACCAATTTCCAATACCATTTTCATTCACATTAATTCAAGATTCAATTATTTAAATAATTGCAATATTAAATTTAAATAATTTCAATTATTCAACAAATTACATTAATAACCATTAATTTCAAATGAATGTTAGTTATCAACAAATATTTCATTTCTATCTAAATAATCCAATATTTATTATTCAATTCCCGCTATTCATAACAAACACATTCTATTTAGAATTTATTTCAATATTTGATATCGCCAATTGTCTTCGAAATTTTCTATTTCCAAATTTTATTAAAATTCACATTTAATAACTACACTAGGTATTCATTAAATTTTTATTTCCAACAATTTTTGTTCAATAATCACATTAAATTTAATAATTTAAAATAGTCAGAAATGGGTCGTTACAGTGGGTCCATCCCAAATCTCACTAATTACCCACTAAGCTGCTTCAAAAACTGTCAAACTTTAAATAGTCATATGTCCTAGCTAGGAAGCCCAATCACTATTATGATCACTCTACAGAAAGAGAAACCATCATATCTTTTCAGTAGAAGTGGTCTTGGACCCTAATTCATTATTATATCGAATGTTACAATCATTACAAGTTTTCAAAGGTAAAATAATCCAATAAAAATTTTCAAGATAAAAAATATCACTACTCTATATTCCCTGGAGTTATAGTGTCAAAAGAATGAATATGGAATTAAAAATAATATTTTACAACCCTTCGATATGTAAAATATAGGTCATTACAATATGCATATGTCAAATGCAAAGAACTATTCCTACTCACCTTATCAACATTTATTTACATCTCAAATCCCAACAAAACTGTGCATATTATAGAGAATCTCGATACGGTCGCAATGGTGAAAATTACATCTTGATTGCACATTGTATGCAAACGATACGAATCTTGTAAGAATATTGATTATTATTTTTAAGAAAAATGAGCGATCCTCTATTAGAAGAGCAGAGCACTCATGTATTTTATTCTATACTATAAAAAGGAGCTGTCAATATGCCTGACAGGTACATAAATCCATCCCATACAATATAGACTAGAGATTAAAAAACCAAATCCTATAAACTAGGTTCCATGATAAAATACAATATAATTATAAATGAAAACACCATGATCCACTAAAAGTGATAAATGAATATATCCTCGAATCAATTGAATCCATCCAACCATGGGAAAATCTAAAGCTGCAAAAAAGAGTATACAAAAACATAAGACCAATACATATATGTAAAAAAAATATTTATATATATTTATATACATACATATGCAAAAAAAAAAAAATCTAACACTAAAAAACAAGTAACGGCTTAACTATAATGGGTAAAAGAAAAAATAACAATACAGATTCAATTACATAAACTCAAAACTAATTTTCTAGCCATCGTATAATATCAAATGTGATATTAGGATAAATATATAAGGAGGCTAATTTTAAGTCATTACTATTTCTTATATTTTTAAGAATAATTTTTTCCTTTAGGAGGTCAATACGAGATTTTTTTTGAACTCTTTAAAACTAGCAATTTTATCTAATTTATAACTAGGATTTGAAATCCAATTAAAACTAAATGAAACAATTACATATATCAAAACCTCCTAGCCAGCACTAATGTTATTAAACACTTGTAGATTTTTTTCAAGCAAAATGTACCAATATGCAATTGTGTAAATAGTGTTTAGTAGGAACCTATTATATCCTTCATAATAGAATCTAAAACTATGCCAATATACATCAAAATTAATACTACTATTTTTTTAGTATTAAAATCAAAATTCTTAAGAATATTTAAAAAAATATCTCTAGTAATACTATATTCAAAATATAAATGCATTATATTTTCTACTTTATTATTACTAGAAAAATAGGTTTTTATCCCAAAATATTTTTGTCTTTTTTAAATGTTCGGTAGTATACAATTTACCATGTAAAATTAACCACATAAGTACTTTTGCTCTAGATGGAGCATTAACTCTCTAAAGGTATTTAAATGTATTTGATTTTACTCCTGAAAAATTTATAAAAGTGTAAAATGAATGAGATGTATAATTTTTACTCTTACCCCAACACAATTCTTTAATGTCATTTTCATTATCGATATTGTATAATTCTTATTTAGCATATAATAAAGCAAAATGATATGCATGTAAATGTACATATATTTACATCCATATTTTATCTATTTTGATTCAAATAAACATCATATTTGCACATTTTAACATGTTTAAAACCAAAACACAATTATTTTCAAATCATCATATTTTCGTCTTCATTCAGGGGCAAAATGGTCATTTTTGTGCATGAGTCAATTTGAGAATTTTTACATGGACAATTTTTATGATTTTTATAGGATATTTTAATGCATATGGAAGAAGGATTCATGATGATATATGCATGCATAAGGAAATAAAAAGGAATGAAGATGAAATAATTCAAGTTCAAGATCATGGAGGACCAGAACCACTTACCTAAATCTACAATTAGAAGCCAATGAACAACTAAGTGGGGGTTAAAACTTCATGCACATTAAATGATGGATTAATTAGTGGCTAATGGTTACTTGATGGCCACACTTCCTAAAGGGCATTTTAGGAAGTACCCTAAAATTGAATTAAGGTTTCATGCATGTATAAATAGCCCTCTTATGTACGTAAATAACTTCTACTTTTCACATTAGTTAGGAAGTTAAAAAAGCAAGTTGTAAGCTCTATGTTGAATGAAATAAAAATGGCTTCCAAGCCTCTTCCTCTTTTCTTTTCTGCATGCTTTTCTTTGTTTTATTGTTAATGTTTATTTATATGCTCTCTTTCTTTTTATGTTCATAGCTTAGATTTACATTTATGCACTAGTTTTATTCATTTCCTTCTAAAAGTTAATCTTCTTTTCTTTGTTTATTCTCTAATTTCTTTCATTTTCAATGTTGAAACTTACATGTGTTGATTTGATAACACAAATGAGCAGCTAAACCCCTTTAATTTAAGGGTAATGAAGCTCTCAAATATTATGTAATTTCAACATTATTATAGTTTATGATCTCTTTAGCTTATGCTTCATGAAAGTGAATTTTTATGTAAGTTTGTATAAGTGGGTTTGATAGCTTATATTGCTTATACAAATGAGCTATTCTTATTAAATATAAACACAGTTTACATCATCGTTTGCTAATTAATTTTTGATTTTGAAATGGAAGTAAAAATAAAATTTGATGATCTATATTACTAGTTGCAATAGTGAATAGATCATACTTAAAATAGCTTTTGCTTTGGCTTCATTTTCATGAGAATTGATAAGTGGTTTATTTGTTGTATTATAGTTTGATGGTTTGAGTTATGTTAGTTAATAACATAAACAAACCGTACTTATGATAAATACAACAATTATTTCATTTAATATTAAAGCTAGAGATCATAAATTATTTGTTTGTTTATTTACAAAGAATATGAGAGTGGATTTACCTCTAAATTGTTCTCTAGTCTAATAGTTTTTAAATCACATTCTAGCTTTAGCTTCTTTTTATAGTTAACAATTTCCATTCACTTTGATCTAATTTGATTGAATTAAAAAAATTATAATCTTAAAAAATCCCTGCGGATCGACGCATACTCGCCACGTACTAAAATTGTATGAAGTGCGCTTGCGGTTAAATTTAATTTGAAATTTCTCAACAATTTTCTAAACTGATAGAAAACTAGTCGTTGAACAACTTTTTGGCGCCGTTGCCACGAATTTGGATTTGATTTTGGTTATCTATTCTTGGAATATTTTTGTATGATTTTATTTGTTTGTTTGTTTGCAATTAAGAAAATATAAAAATAAAAATAAAAATAAATAAATTGTGAGTGTTTTGTTTGATTTTGGTTGTTGTTGTTGTTTCATAGTGTGTTGTTCATTTGCATTTGTATATACTTAAATATATATATATATATATATATATATATATATATATATATATTACACAATTGCATTTGAAAAATAAAAAAAATTCCATTTAATTCACATTTGCATCTTTTACGGTTACAAATTTCTTTCTCTTTTTTTCATTACATTTCTCTCTTCCTCACTCTCTCTGTTTTTGCATACAACCCATTCCTGCATATACATATTGTGCATCACCAAACTCCAACCTACATACACCTTTGGCCAACAAGCTAACAACCATATAACACCAATCTGTCACTTCCACAGTTCAACACTTCCACCGCTCTGTCATATATCCAAACTTCCAACCTTCAATCATCTGCTTGCCTCACAACAAATCCATCATCACTGCATACAAGCAATTTCCAACTGCATACCAGAACTCCCTACACTACAAACAACTATAGTAGCCAGTATCACCTCCTTCAACTACCCATAACTTCCAACATCCACAAAATCATACCTATTAGTTGCGCACATCGCTTCTGCTCACTGTAGTGAACAACCATCTCTAGCTGGTGCATTTACCTCTCTCCACTATGCCCATTTCCTTACCACCTGATCACCTCACAGCAACTTCAAAGGAACAATCATTTTTATTCCCTGACCCGCTTCTTCAACATTCTCACTTTTCATCAACCAGATCATACTCACAGTAACAAATGCAATCACCTCACCTCCAATCTACTGCCAATACTTCATTCCAAAACTCAACATCTTTGCCAACCACTACATACAACCACACTCTCCACTGCATTGCAACAAGATTTCTACGCACCATCGAGCTCCAGTAACCAGCATACCAGGAACAGGATTGTAACAAGACTTCTTCCACAAACATACCAGCAATAGCATTACAACAGGATTTCTACACACTATCGAATTCCAGTAATCATCAGAGAACTACCCACTGCAACCGCCTGCTCATCAACTGCTACTGCAACATCCAACAATACAACCTGACATCTACCTCCAATTGCAAGTCCACTTGCAACACCATCAAAGGTCTGAACCACCTTCGACCGAACACCATCAATCCTACTTGCTCCAATCGACGTTAAACTCACCAAACTCCAACCACAGGCACAAAAGTCACCATAACGAACAACTTCCTCCGGCCTCTAATCGATTGTCATAAACGAATCCTCCACCCAAACCCAATTTGAACAACCTATCGAAACTGCACTACTTCAACGCAGCCCATCCACTATGTAACGACCCGTCTTTCACTCCACAGAAAGACGAATCGTTAATTAGAAACAAAGGGATAGAAAGGGAAGGAAAGAGAAGAAAGAAAGAAACAACATTGGAATCTCATCAGCGGAACGAATAAGTTATTTTAATCACATAAGATATTACATAGTATCATATACATCAGAGTTACACAACTTCATATCACAAATTAGACAGTTATAAACATCTGTCTATTTACAACTCAATATACAACACAATACAAACGACTCAGTGAATACACAGCGGAACACTATATATATCTACAAACGCTGATGCCTTTTGCTCCATTGCTCCTCTAGAATTCATCAAAGCTAACCTGAATCCCTTGCTACTCGTAAAAATTTAAGTATCCAAGATTTAAGAAAAACAGAATAAACTCCAGGTCAGACATAGGTCTGGTGTGAGTAAATGGGTTAAAGTTTCTTAATTTAAAAACCTTTGAAAACAAACGGTATCATTTAAGACTTCCCACACATAAACATGGGTAAGTTTTTACCTTACGCTAACCAAAATATTTGATAGGAAATCCAACGATATTATAATATGGCCTATGGTTTCCAAATATAAAAGAAATAGCTGAAATTGTTACATGATTAAATTCTAGCATATTAGCCACAAAGTGGGTAATACAATCAAAATCGAAAGGGCACGTAGGAAGAATGAGTTTCCATCAATGGTAGGGCTACTGGGGTATCGCCCGTCACAGTACGTGACCTAGATCACCGTACTGAGGATCCACCCTAAATCCTCTGCAACACAAGGCCGGAATCATCCCTTACTAGACAGTCCCGAACAAGACAACCCAGCAGTTGTTTCGAACCAACTTCCCACACAGCGGAATAAAAAGGGACTCTAGACAGGGGTCCATCTCATCCTACTTGGGTGCTACCCACTTAGCCTTGCTGCACCTCCCCTGTTTTAGCCATTCTCAATTGATGAGCCTTGAGGCTATGATTACCTTTAAAGAACACATCTCTTAGAATGCTCATCGTCCACTTGACGATGTTCTGAAAGTATTCAATACATACAAGTTCGTTTCGGGTTCTAACGAAACCGAAGGCATTATCTCGTTACACTCATTTTGGAATCACCTTCAGAGTTAACGACGATAACCCTTGCACTTTAAATCTTCATCTCCATACAAAGCACTATCTCCGTTAACTCGTTTTGGAATTACCCTCAGAGTTAACGACAATAGCCTTTCTTTGGATCTTCATTTGAGATGTCAGGACTTATCGTTTAACTTGGATCGATGTGGTTTTCAAATAATCAAATATGATACCTGATCCTGGTCTCATCGAAATCCAAATGTATCTTAAAGGCCAAGTTGTTTAAGATTTAAACAATTAATTTCAATTTAATACTTGAATTCAGACAGCATACATCACAGATAAATATCACACAATTTATCATAGATATATCCAAACATCATGTCACAGAATATCATAGCATATGATCCAATAGATATCAACCAATGCAGATATTCCACTCAAACAATCATCCATAAGCAACCATATTTAATCCATATTATAATTAATTTAATCAACTTAAATTAAATTAATTACTTAACAATTAATTACCAAATCCTGCTTCATCAATCATTAATTAATTACAATCCATTTAATTAATTAATTAATCATTTCTTTAAATATCCATCTTAATTAAACACCCTAGATTAAGTACTCTAATTTCTTTAAGTAATTAGCCTTAATTAATTTACACAAATTAATTATTCACAAACAATTACTGTAATTAAACTTTAATTACTTTCATTAATTATATTAATTAATGATCCTTAATTAATTTCTTCCATTAATTAATTAACTATCATTAATTACATTATTCCTTAATTAATTACTTCCATTAATTAATTAACTATAATTAATTACATTATTCCTTAATTAATTACATTAATTACTTATACTTTAATCAATTACTTTTATTAACCAATCTAAATAATTATAATAGTAATTAACTATTCTTAATTACTTCTTAATTTCTTCTTAATTACTTTTATAAATCTCTTGATTAATTACACCAAGTAATTAATCCTCATTTACTTTTACCAAGTAATTATTCTTCAAATTACTTCACATTAAGTAATTTCCCTTATATCAATTACATCCAGTAATTCATTTATCAATTACTTACACTAAGTAATTACACTTATCAAATCTCATTAAGTAATTATACTTAATCAATTACCAAGTTAACAAATTAATTAACTTAAATTAATCACATTCATCTCATTAATCATAACTGAGTAATTCATCCCATAATTACCCTTTAAACAAATTAATTAATCCTTAATTACAGATTAATTATCCTTTAACTATTAATTAATAAACCTTAATTATTAATCAATATCCTTTAATACAAAGTAATCAATCCTTAATTACTTTTATAATTAATTAATTAACCTTAATTAACTAATTAATTATCTCTTAATTATTAATTAATAAAACTTAATTATTAATTAACAACCTTAATTACAAATTAATTAATCCATAATTACCAAATTAATCAATCCTTAATGACAATTAATTAACTCTTAATAATAGTTAATTAATCCTTAATTAACTTTAATTATAGATTAATAATCTCTAAATTATTAATTAAGAAAAACTAATTATTACTTAATAAACTTTATTAAGCACTTCTTAATTACCAGTTTAATTAACCCTTAATTACTTAATTAATTAATTTTTAATTACAAATTAATTAATATCTAATTATTTATTAATCCATCATAATTATTAGTTAATTTAATTAATTATTCTTAATTAATTACTTAATTAATCCTTATCAACAATTAATTTAATTAATTAATTAAACTTAAATTTTCTTAATTAACTTAATTAATTCCAACTCATTAAAATCTTAATTATCCTTAAGATAAAACATTATCTTTAATCATCATTAAAACATTTAATCTTAGTAATTAACTTTACTTAATTAAATCATTAATTAAGTTTAAAATAAAATAATCATTAATTATTTATCTTTAATTATTAATTAACAATCCTTAATTACAATTTAATAAATCACTTAAACCCTTAACTGTTAATTAATAAATCATTAATCATTAACTAATTTAACTAACTAACCACTCTTTAATTTTTCCATTAATTATCAAACTTTAATTAAGTTCTTAAGATAAAAACATTTCCTTATTAATTTCCTTTTTACATTTCAAATTAAGTTTGAAAATAACTTTAAGGGTTTAAGTTAATACATTTAAGTTAAACAAATTAATTTATACAAACCATTCATTACAAAAAAAGGGATTTTCAAGAGAATTGATTTAACTTGATTTTTAAAATTTAAAAACTTACTTTTATATAAATTTTAAAAACTGGTTAAATATTTGTTTTGGTTTAACCCATATGTACCTAAACTAAAACTATGCACATCTTCCTCTTTTCTTCCTTTTAAAACAGTTTGATTTTAAGTTTTAAAAGCTGTTTGAAAACTCAACAGTTTGGTTTAAAAATTTAAAACTATTAAAATTTAATAGTTGCACAAACCTCGCAAACGACCCAGAGACAAGCTCGAGCCAAAACTAAATCCACATGAGTTCTTCCCCATCACAATCATCAAAGTACCACCACACGCCATGATCCCAAATCGAACTATCCAGTCGAAACTGGAATTCAAACCACTACCAGAAAAAGGAGCCTCGCCTAATCGATTCTGATCACCGAAAGGTGAACAACTTCGTCCACGCCTTGCCAAAATCCTACGCAACCAATCCCTTCAACCTCGACCCACTCGATCAACCATAGGTGACGCCCTCCCTCCAATTCTGACCACAACCAAAAATAGGTTTTAAAACTAATTCGAGCAATTCCCAATACCATAGTGGATTAACCACCTTCCAGACAATTTTGCCCACACACCTGATCATTCATCTAGCTCCAGGAAGAACTTCGACCACCAGAAACACTCCAGTCACCAGAAATCATTCAAAAACTCCATTCTGATCATCTAAGAACCAAACCTTGATTTCAATTCTAAAAATTATGATTTTGTTTTAAAAATCTTATTTTCCATAAGTGATTCAAGAATTAAACTTGAATCAGTAAAATACAACACTTGATTTTTACAAGTTTTAAAGATTTCTACTGTTATTTCCCAAATACAAGCATAATTTAAAACTTACATACTTGTTTAAATTTTTAATACCTAGATTATGCTAAAACTAATCTATTTTGTTTTAGATTCAAGTGCTAACAGAGATTAGATATGGATTTTTTATTAATTGGTAAACAGTAAAACCTGGGAAACAGAGATGCAAGCACATGTACAGTTCATTTCTCACATACATACAGAGTACATACATACATAGTACATACATATATATAAACATGCAAAGATAATTCATTCAAAAATCATATGAAAGCAAATTTAAATCCATTTTAACTTTTGGAAAAGGATGTTTACTTGTTTAAAGAGGCGGAGCTTTGAAAAGTAGGAAGTTTAAATTGCATCAGTTTTGAAACTGAAATACTTGCTTTGAAAACTGAAATGCTAGCTTTGAAAACTTGAAAACCATGGCCTCTGGAATTTGTAAGCTTTGAAAACTTTGCTTTGATTTGCTTCAGATTTACTTGCATGCATTCTTGAAAGTGATTACAGGTTTGAAGAATCATTGTAGATTGGTTTGAACTTGGTTTCAGGTTTGAGAACAATTGATTTACAGGTTGCATTGCAGATTTGTTTTGAGGAGTGCTCAGGTTTGCTTTTGAAAATCTGGTTTGAACTTGCAAAATGGTTACAGGAAAAACAACATTGTAGATTTGAAAAATGTGACAGGGTTTTGGTTTTAAGAATTGTTTTCTGGTTTCGGTTTTGTTTTGCAAATGTGAAAAATAAACAAAGAAAAAGGAAAAGAGAGGGAATAGGCTTATATATTTTTATTTAGATTTGTTTTTGAATTAAAGAAAATAAAATTTGAATTATGACACTTGTTATCATACTTGCACTTGTCATCTATAATAATTAATTAGCTAACACATGTATTTAACATGCTTAGAAATGCAACACTTGTCATTTTTTTATTTTCATTTGTTTTAAAATTATTTGAAAGCCTTTATAAATGAATTTTCCGAATTAATTAATACTTTTCTAAATAAATAAATGCTTTCCCAAATTTATATAAATAAATTTTTAAAAGAAAAAAAATAAAAACCCAATTATCTTCTAAATAATATCATATAAAAATATAATTAATACTTTTTTAAGTGTTAATGTAAAACTATTATATTTATTTAATATTAAATAAACACTTCCTAAATTTATATAAATAAAATTTCTTTTAAAGAAAATATTATAAAACAAATCTTATTTTAAATAAAAACTTTGTTCATACATTTCATATCAAAATATACTAAAATACTTATCTTTAATGATTCTAATTTAAATTTAGATTCAAATTTAAATTTTACTTTTAAAATCTAATTTAAAAATCAACTCAAACATTTATATTTTTAAATAAACACATTATTAAGTTTGAAATTGATTATTCCATTTAAAAACAGCTTAATACATATACATGCATATATATATAAAAACAATACTTATTAAATTTGAAAATAATAAGTCTATTTAAAATCAAATTTATAAACTAACACAAATTAAATAATTATTCTTATTAAAAAAATCAATCTATAACCATAATTAAAACATCACATTATTATTATTTGCTTATTTATATTTGAAAATAACAATTTTATCAATTTCAAATAATTTAAATTAAGAGATTATCATATTTTAAATTCCTTGAAATTCTAGGATATCACATTCCTCCCCACTTAAAAGAATTTCGTCCCCGAAATTTAAAACAAAAGATAATCTAAAGATTTCTAATTTTATTTTAACAATCCAAGCATACACATTGACTATACACTGTCAATCAAACAACCATTCGTCCAAACAAACAATTTCATCCAAACAAACAAATCTAGCTATCCGGACATAGATCTGGATAAGCTTCCTAAAATTATCCAGAGTTTCCCAAATACAAATACTGGGATGCTCGCTCTACAAAATCCAAACTAGCTACACCACTAAGCTACTGAACTCCCCCTCATCTAGGTCTACTATCTACATAAGATATTTAACCACAGACAAGATCGACTCAACTACCAAATCCCCCTGAACTGCTGGTTCCACAACCAGTGATGGATAATACACGTACTCCCTAAGAGATACGTGAAATGCATTGAATCTCAGTTTTCCAAACTTGTAATTCAACCTCCAAGCCAAGACACTAATCCACACAAAAATTCAAAAAGATCCAATACTCGGAGCTATCTTCCTAGTCTTACCCAATCTTATTTTCTCCCTTTTACCGAAGAAATAACAACGAAGTCTCCAACTTCGAATTCCAAATTCCTCCATCTCTAATCCACAGAACTCTTCTGACGATCCTGGCTTTCTTCATCCTTCCTAATCAACTCAACCTTCGCTGGTGCCTCTTGAACAAACAGGACCAAAAATAACTCAACATAACAATCCTCTCAAGATCTACCAAAATCCAGAACACAACTCTACTCCACAAACATCAGTAGATTACAAACCTACTTATCCTATCCAAAAAGATAAAACAGATGCACCTGCCAATCTGGCCTACAAATCCTGAAAAATTTCCTGTAGAAACCCTCTAATCCAAACACTACAACTTCCAGTTGCTTCCACTCTAGAACAACTACCACTAGCTTCCGCTGCACAACTTTGATCCGGAGCAGATAAGAGTGCCGTCGATAAACACGAGCAAAAACTTGACCAACATACCCCATAAAACTTGGTTTCTCAGATCCATAATGAGAAAACATAGAAGCCTAAAAAAATCTTGAGCTGCTTCCCCAAACCTCTTCCTAGAAGACATCCGAAAAACCTTTAACAACTCTATAACTCTTACATCCTCTAGAGATGCCACCACTCAAGCGGAAGATTACCCAAGAGAACACTCAAACAATCGCAAGTCACTTTTGCGATCCTATCCAACCCAATATCCAAAAATACTGTTCTTTCTTTACCCATCAGAACCGTCTTAGTGCTTGACCAATCCATTTGAAAAAAAGAATCATCTCTGCAGCTTCTGAACTCCACCTCCCGGAAACTGCTAATGCCAAAAGATCTTCCAGCTGGAACACAAAACACTTTCGAGCTACACTGCTGCCACAGATGCCAAAACTCCTTATCCAAAGCTCCTTGAGAAACTTAGACCTCAGACCAAACACAAATATCCTGCTTAACTCAGCCACATCTCCAAGGAAGACACACTTTCTTAAACTTGCTCCAGAGAAAACATCTTCGGAGACATCCATAGTCAGTGCGTCTCATTACGCAGCTATTACTTCCTAAGTAGCCAAGATACCATCACTTGCTTCTGCTTAACCGATAAATCCAAACTCTTGGAAATCTACTCACACGAGCGCGATCAAACTTATACCTCAATGATGGACTCCGAACCTTAACAGGCTTCCTTCTGAAATCAGTGAAATCCTTACACCACTGCAAAGCTCACCCGAGACGGTATTTGGCATACAGTCTCGACAGATACACTTCCAACCTCAAACATTCAAATTCCAACCATTGGTAGTCGTGTTACACACACCACTACCCTATCTACCTTTATAACTTATTGTTGGAAAACCCGAAAAGGTAACCCAACAAAATAGGTAGAAATGTGTATGTGTGTGTATAATTACAAGTACGCTCTCTCAAGATAGACACCACTCCAGAGCCTAGGTATTATCTTAACCCATGCTCTGATACCACCTGTAACGACCCGTCTTTCACTCCACAGAAAGAAGAATCATTAATTAGAAAGAAAGGATAGAAAAGAGAAAGAAAAAGAAGAAAGAAAGAAACAACATCAGAATCTCAACAGCGGAACGAATAAATTATATTAATAACATAAGATATTACATAGTATCATATACATCAGAGTTACACAACTTTATATCACAAATTAGACAGTTATAAACATCTGTCTATTTACAACTCAATATACAACACAATACAAACGACTCAGAGAACACACAGCGGAACACTATATATATCTACAAACGCTGAAGCCTTCTGCTCCATTGCTCCTCCAGAATTCCTCAAAGCTAACCTGAATCCCTTGGCTACTCGTAAAAATTTGAGTACCCAAGAGTTTAAGAAAAACAAAACAAACTCTAGGTCAGACATGGGTCTGGTGTGAGTAAACGGGTTAAAGTTGCTTAACTTTAAAAACCTTTGAAAACAAACGGTATCACGTAAGACTACCCACACATAAACACGGGTAAGTTTTTACCTTACGCTAACCAAAACATTTGATAGGAAATCCAATGATGTTATAATAGGGTCTAGGGTTTCCAAATAAATAAGAAATAGCTGAAATTGTTACATGATTAAATTCCAGCATACTAGCCACAAAGTAGGTAACACAATCAAAACCGTAAGGGAACGTAGGAAGAATGGGTTTCCATCAATGGCAGGGCTACTGGGGTACCGCCCATCACAGTATATGGCCTAGATCACCGTGCCGAGGATCCACCCTAAATCCCCTGCAATACAAGGTCGGAACCATCCCTTATCGGACAGTCCCGAACAAGACAACCTCGCAGTTGTTTCGAACCAACTGCCCACATAGCCGAATAAAAAGGGACTCAAGACAGGGGTCCATCTCATCCTACTTGGGTGCTACCCACTTAGCCTTGCTGCACCTCCCCTGTTTTAGCCACTCCCGGTTGATGAGGCTTGAGGCAACGATTACCTTTAAAGAACACATCTCTTAGAATGTTCATCGTCCACCTGACGATGTTCTGAAAGCATTCAATCCATATAAGTTCGTTCCGGGTTCGAATGAAACCGAAGGCCTTATCTCGTTACACTCTTGGAATCACCCTTAGAGTTAACGACGGTAACCCTTGCACTTTAAATCTTCATCTCTATAAAAAGCGCTATCTCTGTTAACTCATTTTGGAATCACCATCAGAGTTAACGACAATAGCCTTTCTCTGGATCTTCATTTGAGATGTCAGGACCTATCGTTTAACTTGGATCGATGTGGTTTTTGGATAATCAAATATGATACCCGATCCAGGTCTCATCGAAATCCAAACGTATCTTAAAGGCCAAGTTGTTTAAGATTTAAACAATTCAATTCAATTTAATAATTGAATTCACACAGCATTAATCACCGATAAATATCACACAATTTATCACAGATATATCCAAATATCATATCACGGATATCATAGCATATCATCCAATAGATATCAACCAATTCAGATATTCTACTCAAACAATCATCCATAAGCAACCATATTTAATCCATATCATAATTAATTTAATCAACTTAAATTAAATTAATTACTTAAGAATTAATTACCGAATTCTGCTTAATTAACCATTAATTAATTACAATCCATTTAATTAATTAATCATTTCTTTAAATATCCATCTTAATTAATCACCCTAGATTAATTACTCTCTAATTACTTTAAGTTATTAGCCTTAATTAATTTACACAAATTAATTATTCACAAACAATTACAGTTTAACCTTTAATTACTTTCATTAATTATATTAATTAATGATCCTTAATTAATTACTTCCATTAATTAATTACTATAATTAATTACATCATTCCTTAATTAATTACTTCCATTAATTAATTAACTATAGTTAATTACATTATTCTTTAATTAATTATATTAATTACTTATACTTTAATTAATTACTTTCATTAATCAATCTAAATGATTATACTAGTAATTAACTATTCTTAATTACTTCTTAATTTCTTCTTGATTACTTTTATAAATCCCTTGATTAATTACACCAAGTAGTTAATCCTTAATTACTTTTACCTAGTAATTATTCTTCAAATTACTTCCCATTAAGTAATTTCCCTTATATCAGTTACATCCAGTAATTCATTTATCAATTACTTAAACTAAGTAATTACTCTTATCAAATCTCATTAAGTAATTATACTTAATCAATTACCAAGTGACTATCTTTAATTAATTAACAAATTAATTAACTTAAATTAATCGCATTCATCCCATTAATCACAACTGAGTAATTCATCCCTTGATAACCCTTTAAACAAATTAATTAAACCTGAATTACAGATTAATTATCCTTTAACTATTATTAATAAACCTTAATTACAGATTAATTATCCTTTAACTATTATTAATAAACCTTAATTACTAATCAGTATCCTTTAATACAAAGTAATCAATCCTTAATTGCTTTTATAATTAATTAATTAACCTTAATTAACTAATTAATTATCTCTTAAGTATTAATTAATAAAACTTAATTATTAATTAACAACCTTAATTACAAATTAATTAATCCATAATTACCAAATTAATCAATCCTTAATGACAATTATTAACTCTTAATAATAGTTAATTAATCCTTAATTAACTTTAATTATAGATTAATAATCTCTTAATTATTAATTAAGAAAAACTAGTTATTACTTAATAAAACTTTATTAAGTACTTCTTAGTTACCAGTTTAATTAACCCTTAATTACTTAATTAATTAATTTCTAGTTACAAATTAATTAATCTCTAATTATTAATTAATCCATCATAATTATTAGTTAAGTTAATTAATTATTCTTCATTAACTACTTAATTAATCCTTATCCATAATTAATTTAATTAATTAATTAAATTTAAATTTTCTTAATTAACTTAATTAATTCCAACTCATTAAAATCTTAATTATACTTAAGATAAAACATTATCTTTAATCATCATTAAAACATTTAATCTTAGTAATTAACTTTACTTAATAAATCATTAATTAAGTTTAAAATAAAATAATTATTAATTATTTATCTTTGATTATTAATTAACAATCCTTAATTATAATTTAATAAATCACTTAAACCCATAACTGTTAATTAATAAATCACTAATCATTAACTAATTTAATTAACTAATCACTCTTTAATTATTCCATTAATTATCAAACTTTAATTAAGTTTTTAAGATAAAAAAATTTCCTTATTAATTTCCTTTTTACATTTCAAATTAAGTTTAAAAATAACTTTAAGGGTTTAACTTAATACATTTAAGTTAAACAAATTAATTTATACAAACCATTCATTAAAAAATGGATTTTCAAGATAATTGATTTAAATTGATTTTTAAAATTTAAAAACTTACTTTTTTTAAAATTTTAAAAATAGGTTAAACATTTGTTTTGGTTTAACCCATATATACCTGAGCTAAAACCAAGTACATCTTCCTCTTTTCTTCTTTTTAAAACAGTTTGATTTAAGTTTTAAAAACTGTTTGAAAACTCAATAGTTTGGTTTAAAAATTTAAAATATTTAAAACTTAACGGTTACACAAATCTCGCAAACGACCCAGAGGCAAGCTCGAGCCAAAACTAAATCCACGCGAGTTCTTCTCCGAGGCAACTGCCATCCAAAACCAACTGACACGACCATGCCACCATGCAACCTACACCATCCACGGTGATCTTCTGACCATCGCCAGAACCTCCTACATATCCACGATCGCTCCAGCAACCCATCACAATCATCAAAGCACCACCACACGCCATGATCCCAAATCAGACTATCCAGTTGAAATTGGAATTCAAACCACTTCCAAAAAAGTGAACCTCGCATAATCGATTCTGATCACCGGAAGATGAACAACTTTGTCCATGCCTTGCCGAACTCCTATGCAACCAATCCCTTCAACCTCGACCCATATGATGAACCATAGGTGACGCCCTCCTCCCAATTCTGACCACAACCAAAATTAGGTTTTAAAACTAATTCGAACAATTCCCAATGCCATAGTGGATTAACCACCTTCTAGAAAATTTTGCCCACGCATCTGATTATTCATCTAGCTACAGGAAGAACTTCGACCACCAGAAACACTCCAGTCACTAGAAATCATTCAAAAACTCAATTCTGATCATCTAAGAACTGAACCCTTATTTCAATTCTAAAAATTGTGATTTTTGTTTTAAAATCTTATTTTCCATAAGTGATTCACGAATTAAACTTGAATCGGTAAAATACAACACTTGATTTTTACAAGGTTTAAAGATTTCTACTGTTATTTCCCACATATAAGCATAATTTAAAACTTACATACTTGTTTAAATTTTTAATACCTAGATTATGCTAAAACTAGCCTATTTTGTTTTTGATTCAAATGCTAACAGAGATAAGATAAAAAAGATATGGATTTTTGATTAATTGGTAAACACTAAAACCTGGGAAACAGAGATACAAGCACATGCACAGTTCAATTCTCACATACATATAGAGTACATACATATATTTTGAAATCATTCAGAAATCATATGAAAGCAAATTTAAATCCATTTTAGCTTTTGAAAATGGATGTTTACTCCCTTATTTAAAGAGGCAGAGCTTTGAAAAACAGGAAGCTTTAAACTGCATTAGTTTTGAAACTGAAATACTTGCTTTGAAAACTGAAATGCTAGCTTTGAAACTTGAAAACCATGGCCTCTGAAATTTGTAAGCTTTAAAAACTTTGCTTTGATTTACTTCAGATTTACTTGCATGCATTCTTGAAAGTGATTGCAAGTTTGAAGAATCATTGTAGATTGGTTTGAACTTGGTTTCAGGTTTGAGAATAATTGATTTACAGGGTTGCATTGCAGATTTGTTTTGAGGAGTGTTCAGGTTTGCATTTGAAAATCTGGTTTGAACTTGTAAAATGGATACAAGAAAAACAACATTGCAGATTTGAAAAATGTGACAGGGTTTTGGTTTTGAGAAATTGTTTTCTGGTTTTGTTTTGCAAATATGAAATATAAACAAAGAAAGAGGAAAAGAGGGGATATGGACTTATATATTTCTATTTAGATTTGTTTTTGAATTAAAGAAAATAAAATTTGAATTATGGCACTTGTTATCATACTTACACTTGTCTTTTATAATAATTAATTAGCTAAGACATGTATTTAACATGCTTAGAAATGCAACACTTGTTATTTTTTTATTTTCATTTGTTTTCAAATTATTTAAAAGCCTTTATAAATGAATTTTCCTAATTAATTAATACTTTTCTAAATAAATAAATGCTTTCCCGAATTTATATAAATAAATTTTTAAAGAAATAAAATAAAAAAACCCCATTATCTTATAAATAATATCATATAAAAATATAATTAATACATTTTTAAGTGTTAATGTAAAACTGTTGTATTTATTTAATATTAAATAAACACTTTCTAAATTTATATAAATAAAATTTCTTTTAAAGAAAATATTATAAAACAAATCTTATTTTAAATAAAAACTTTGTTCATACATATCATATCAAAATATATTAAAGTACTTATCTTTAAAGATTCAAATTTAAATCCAGATTCAAATTTAAATTTTACTTTTAAAATCTAATTTAAAAAATCAACTCAAACATTTATATTTTTAAATACATTAAGTTTTAAATTGATTATTCCATTTAAAAACAACTTAATTATATATTTAAACAATACTTATTAAATTTGAAAATAATAAGTCTATTTAAAATCAAATTTATAAATTAACACAAATTAAATAATTATTCTTATTAAAAAAATCAATCTATAACCATAATTAAAACATCACATTATTATTATTTGGTTATTTATATTTGAAAATAATTTTTTTTATCAATTTCAAATAATTTAAATTAAGATATTATCACATTTTAAATTCCTTGAAATTCTACGATATCACACATTATATGCAACCAGAAAGCGAACCCAATCAATAGTGAATTCCCCAAACCCAAAATCGCATCCCCAAATCGATCCACAAGCGCCCCTCTGATTCCACAAACTCAAGCGTGATCTTCTTACCTTCAAACAATTTTTGTTAATTGGGTTGCAAAAGCAAGAAATCGCAAGGAGGAGAATAACTTGCTAAAAAATTGCCATTCTTGCGCTTAAAACAAAAAAAATTGCCGCTTCAAAATAAATTGATAATAAATCTGCATGCTCTAGTATTATTTTTATTTGAATTGCATTGTTGGTTGCTTGCATTTGCATTTATATATATAAGAATTCCAAAAACAAATGTCTTTTTAGTTGCATTGTAAATTCACGTTTAATTTTTGTTTTACATTCATCTCATCTTATTTTCTTTTCTAAGGGTAATACCTCAATTCACATAAGGTGAGGGATTTCATCACCCTTTCCTTAGCCCACAAATGCATTTCATCGTAGAATTTGACAAATAATGAAGGTTAGGCATTCGACTTAAGGATGTCGCGAGCTTATCTAGGGCTTAATTATATCTTCACAATTTGAACAATTTTATTTCTTGGTGTCAAGGCTACGGCAGAGTAATAACCAGTTGTAAATATTACGGTGATTCGTAAATATTATATTGGTTGTTCCTTTGAAGGTACATAAACCTTCGGCTGCATTGCTACGGTGACTCGTGGTGCACCAATAACTCCTGTATGTTACCTGGCTGAGAAATATTTTGGTTGATTTAAGACAAAGTGTGATTATAAAATTTTGAGTTAGGAGCTACTAAGGACAAAAAATTGGGATTAAGTCCTTTGCATTCATTTAGTTGCATTAGCTCATGCATATTTAAAAAACTTAAAAAATCAAATAAATCCAAAAAATAAAATTGTAAATTTTACTTAACTTAGTTTTTAATCTAAAAAAAAAAAATCCTTTTTTCCTTTCCTTTGAAAATTTTCAATCAAAAACAATAATCCAAAAATGTCTATATAAAATCTTTTCAAAAAGAAAACAATTCAAAAAACAAAAAAAAATGAAATTCAAAAACAAAAATATAAATCAAATTTCCATTTTATAAAAAAAAAAAATCCTTTGGCAAATATTTGAAAATTTGAAAATTAAAAAACAAAAAAATCACAAAAACAAAAAACATATAAAAAATTGAAAAGCCAAAAAAATCAAACTTTTCTTTTGAAGATAAATTTCATTTGGTAAATATTTTTTATCCTTTAAAAAAAATTTCACTTTGTTTTTCAAATCTTCTTTCATTCTCTAAACTCAATTCCAGCTTCTTTCTCTTCTCGACTTTCACTTGTGCACGAGCACTTGGATTTGTGACACAACAATAAATCGTTAGAGTCACGACTCAACAACTAACCATTCAACTCGGACGAGACGATCCTTCTAAAATGGCGAACGATAATGCCCTCGAACTCTTATGGATAGATCTTTCCCGATAGAATTTCCATTCCATCTTGCATCACGTTACCCGCCCCTATGGGAAACCATTTTGAAATTCACTCGAACCACATTGCCACACTTTCGAAATTTGGCAATTTCGAGCATGATGATCCATATATCTTTTTGACTAAATTCGAACAAGTTTGCACAACCATTAAACACCAACAACTTTCCGATGACGGAATCAAACTTCGATTATCCCATTTACTCTTATGGATTATGCTAAAAAATAGTTGTACAACATACCATCGAACTCGATTAAAATTTGGGAAGAATTCGTAAAAGCTTTCTCAAAAAAATTCTACCCTTTGGAAAAAAAAGAGTAGAATTCAAAAAAAATTATAAATTTTCATCAATTCAAGGGAGAACCATTTGGAAAATATTTTGAAAGATTCAAAGAGCTTTGATAAAATGTCCAAACCATAACTTTGAAAAATGGACGATTTGCCAAATCTTATAAGACGGACTTGAAAATAGCTTACGAACCATGCTTGAATCAATATGCCAAGTCAACTTTCTTGCCCAACATCACGACGATGCTTGGAAATTTCTTGAAAACCTCGCCGAAAAATCATCCCAATGGGAACGTTTGAACGAAAAATCAATTTACTCTCAATCGAGTGGACACACGATAGAATCTTCTTTTGCTTTGCAAGCTAAGATTGACACAATGATTAAAAAATTCGATAACGTTTCTCATGGAATAAAACGAACCAAGCTTCCTAACTGATGTGTTATAAATGCAACGATTCCAATCGTATAGCCGATCTGTGTCCCAATAATGTCGAACAAATCAATGTTTCAATAAAGCCAAAAACGACCCGTTTTCTCCATCGTATAACCCTGGTTGGAGAAATCATTCAAATTTTACGTGGAACCAAAGAAATCCCAACACGAATACGATTCGTTCTAATTTTCAAGAATTTTCGAATAATGCCTCGAATCCTCCCTTTCAGCCTAACAATTTTCAACCAAACTTTGCAGGTCCGTCTCATAATCAACCGCAACAGTCAAATTTTCAACCAAATTCTGCTCATCCTCCCTAAGACGATAAACGTTTAACTTCGCTTGAGAAAACTCTTGTAACATTGGCTAAGGCAACTACTCAAAGCCTTCAATCAAATAGCAAGTTGCAAAATTTATTGACCTCATATATGCAAAACATGAACAAATTAATTGCAAAACTTGAAATGCAAATGAGTCAATTAGCCACATTTGTAAGTGAACGTGAACGTGTAACATTCCCAAGCCAGCCTATTCCAAATCCCAGAATCAAAACGCAAATTCAAATCAAGCCCATGTTGTCCAAGATAGAAATGTCACCCAATTGAATGATACAACTCTACATTCTGGTAAACAAATCGATAATCAAGTCATTAATCCAAACGATTTACCGAAAAACTCTATCGACACTTCTAAAACAATGAATGAATCTGAACAGAGCATAGAGCCAAACTTGAATTGAACGCCAATCAAAAATTTTCTTCTACTCGAATAGACCTACTTACCGAGTATCGTGTTCCATTTCCACATCGTCTTCGACCAAAGAAACTTTGTCGATTTTCATCCATTTCAATTTTAAGGTTTTATGTTGCATTTAAATTTAGTCAAATAGTCGAACCAAATGGAAAAGATGTTGGAAATTTTTAAACAAGTCAAATTTGACATACGGCTTCTTGACATCGTTCAGCAAGTCCCCACTTACACGAAATCTCTTAAGGACTTGTGAACCCAAAAGAGACACACTCAAGTGTCCAAAAAAGTCTTCTTAGCTACTAGTTTGAGTGAAATCTTGTCCCAATCCATGCTCGTCAAATACAAAAATCCTAGCTGCCCTACGACTTCGTGTACAATTGGAGACAAGACGATTAACAAATATTTAATAGAATTAGATGCGAGTGTTAATCTGATTCCATATTCCATTTACGAACAATTAGGCTTAGGTGAAATCAAACCCACAAAAGCCATGCTTCAATTTGCTGATCGTTCCATTAAGTAGCCCATAGGAAAAATCGAGAACGTGCTCATTCGAGGAGGACAATTCATATTCTCCTTTGACTTTATTGTTCTCGAAACACAACCCGTGACAAATCCTGCAAGTCAAATTCCATTAATTTTAGGCCGACCATTCTTAGCCACCTCAAATGCCTTAATCAATTGTCGTAACGGATCGATGAAAATCTCTTTTGAAAACATGACTTTGGATCTCATCATTTTCAATCTTGAAAGCCAATCGATTGAACCTCGTGACCAAACGTTGGAAGTTAGTGCCATTCATGAAAACTTTGAAAATGAAACACTTGATTATAACGATGTACGTGAGGCCGATTATGAAAAATTGTTTCACGAAATTCCTAACGAGATTAAATGCACTCTTACTTTTAAATAACTTCCATTTGAGTCTGAATCTCAACCTAATTCGTCGAGTGAAAAACTCCTGAAGTTTGACCTCAAACCACTTTCCGACCAGCTAAAGTACGCATACTTGGGTGAAAACAAAGCTTGTCCTATCATAATTTCTAACAATCTTTCTCTCGACTAAGAAACTTCTCTTCTCTGTACTCTTTCAAAAAACAAGGAAGCGAATGGATGGTCGATCTCCAATATAAAGGGAATTAGTCCTGCTCTTATAACATCGCATCCATTTAATTGACGACGCCAAGCTTGTTCGTGACACTCAACGGAGGCTTAATCCAAAAATGAAAGATGCGATGCGTGACGAAATTCTTAAACTTCTCGACAACGGAATCATTTACCCAATCTTTGATAGTTCATGGGGTAGCCAATTCATGTTGTACCAAAAAAGTCTAGGCTGACTGCTGTCAAGAATGATTCAAATGAACTAATTCCAACTCGTACTCAAACGGTTGGCGTGTTTGCATTGACTATCGAAACTAAATGCCATAACACGTAATGATCACTTCCCTCTTCCTTTCATTGAACAAATGCTTGAACGTTTAGCCAGCCACGAACACTACTACTTCCTTAATGGTTATTCTGGCTACAAATTCCCATCGCTCTCGAAGATCAAGAGAAAACGACTTTCACATGTCCATTTGGTAACTTTGCTTATCGACGTATACCATTCAGACTTTGCAACGCTCCTGCAACTTTCCAACGATGCATGGTTAGCATCTTTTCTGACATGATTGAGTGCTTTGTAGAAGTTTTTATGGACGATTTCTCTATCTTTGGCGATTATTTTTTCCAATGTTTACATCATCTCGAGTTGGTTGTAAATCGATGTAAGAAAAACAATTGACTTTGAATTGGAAAAATGCCACTTTATGGTCAAACAAGGCGTAGTCCTTGGATATATCATCTCAAATAAAGGCATTGAGGTAGATAAAGCGAAAATCGACGTAATTGCAAACCTACCCATTCCTAAATCTCTTAAGGACATTCAGTCATTTCTAGGACAAGCTGGCTTTTACCGATGTTTTGTGAAAGACTTTAGCAAAATTGCTCGTCCTTTGATGAATCTTATCGATAAAGACGTTCCATTGAATTTCAACTCTGAGTGTATCTCTTCTTTTGAACGTCTCAAAAACGAACTTATTTCTGCTCTAATCATTCGTGCACCCATTTGGGATCTTCCTTTTGAAATAATGTGTGATGCTTCTAACTTTGCGCTTGGTGCTGTATTAGGACAACGCATCAACAAAATCCTTTATGTCATTTACTATGCGAGGATGACTAAGAATGACGCTTAACTCAACTCAACTACACCACAACCAAAAAAGGGCTTCTAGTTGCGCGTTCGAAAAGTTTTGACCTTACTTGATAGGCTCACATATTATTGTGTACACGGACCATTCTGCATTTCGATATCTCTTCGATAAAAAGGATGCTAAATCCCGTTTGATTCGTTGGATCCTTTTACTTAAAGAATTCGACCTTACAATCAAAGACAAAAAAGGATCCAATAATGTCATAGCTGATCGCTCATCTCGTCTTCCAAACGCACCATCATCTTTGCCAATCAATGAGAACTTCCCCCATGAACAACTTCTTTCAATTTCTATCGATCCATGGTACGTTGATATAGTGAACCACTTAGTCACTAAAGAAACTCCCTCATCTTGGCCCAAACGGGATAAATGCAAATTTTTGTCCCAAGTGAAATATTTCTATTAGGACGATCAATACTTGTACAAATATTGTGCCAACCAAATCATCTAACATTGCATTCCAGATAATGAGATCAAGAGTGTTCTTTCATTTTGCCACGATCAAGCGTGCGGTGGACATTTCGGTCCTCGAAAAACTGCGGAAAGGTGCTTCGGTATGGTTTCTATTGGCCTTCTCTTTTCAAAGACTCATTTGAATTCTGTAAAACTTACGATCGATGTCAAATGCTCATACGAATTTCTCGACGAGATATGATGCCTCTAAACCCCATCTTACGATCAAAATCTTTGATGTTTGGGGTATCGACTTTATGGGAACTTCCAATTCTTTTGGAAACTTGTATATCCTTCTCGCCATAGATTACGTCTCAAAATGGGTTGAATCCATTCCTTTCAAAACAATAACCATAGAATTGTTGTGAAATTTCTCAAAGAAAAAATCTTTTCGAGGTTTGGCACACCTAGCATGATAACCAATGATAACAAAACCCATTTTTGCAACCATTCTTTTGAAACCTTAATGAAAAAATACTCGATAATCCATAAGTTATACACTCTGTATCATCATCAGACTTGTGGCCAAGTTGAAGTTTCAAACCGACAAATAAAATAAATCTTGGAAAAACTGTTAACAAAAATCGAAAAGATTGGTCTCAGAAATTGACCGACGCGCTTTGGGCCTACCGTACTGCTTTTAAAACTAACCTTGGGATGTCCCCGTTTCGTTTAGTTTACGGTAAAGCTTGCCATTTACCCTTTGAAATCAAACATAAAGCGTTGTGGGCAATAATAAACTTAAACTTTGATCTTGAGAAAGCTGGCGAAAACTGAAATCTACAACTTAATGAACTAGAATAACTTAGGAACGACGCGTATGAAAATGAGAAAATTTAAAAAGAAAAAACAAAAGTTTTTCATGACAAGTCAATCCTAAGGAAAACGTTTTTGCCTAAACATAAAGTTATTTTATATGACTCAAGACTTCATTTATTCCCGAAGAAACTTAAATCGAGATGGACCAGACCATTTGTGGTACGAACTATTTTTCCACATGGTGTCGTAAGAATAGGGGATGGATCGATTTTCAAAGTCAACATTCATTGTTTGAAACATTTATTGGAATTTCCAAGTAACCAAGATGAGGAGCTCATCATTCTTCATGAGCTAAGCTACGTCTAGTAAGAATGTTAACCCTCTTTTGTAAATATGTACATATTTATCCCCGTTACACTCATTATATTGTGCATTGACTATGGGGACATAGTCAAAATTAAGTGTCGGGGGGCTCAATTTCATTTTTTAAGTTTCATGGCATTTTCTAATTTTCATTTTCTTTTAGCCTAAAAAAATCTCAAAATTTCTAAATCCCAAAAATAGTTTCTTTTTAGCATTTTGATTTATTTTTGAAGAAACACTATGGGATAATTATAAGTTTTGGTCAATAAATTGAAACTTTTGAAAGTTTATTTGTCTTAACAAAAATAAAAATTAAGTTTGACTGCAATTAACAATGGTTTAACTAGTATATAGGAAGGTTCATATGTGTTAATTATGAAGTATGTTCAGATTGAAAATCTTTATTTAAAAAAAGTAGTAAATTTAAAGCAAAGGATATAACATTTTTATCTTCTAATTTTAAATGGTGCTAAGATGATTTAGCAAAACTCTCTCTTTCTAAAAAAAAAAAAACATTTGTATATATGTATATATATTTGACACCTAGAGTCATGGGTACACAATCGTGTGTTCACTCGCCATGCCCTGTACCCTTCTCACATAATCCCGAAAGGCAGTGCACGATCGGTATATCTGGCCTCAGTTTATCCGAGTTAGGTGTATGTATGTAAAAAATTCTTTTTAACAACGCCTGTAGTCGAAAAGTGTTCACACTTGTGTGTTCACTCACAACGCTCTGTATTCCCTCACATCAGTCGGCAAGGCAGTGCATGGGTAATATATCTGGCCTCAGTTTACTTGAGTTAGGCATATGTCAATATTGTTAATATCAATAAAATTTTCAAATAAGAAAGAGTAAGAAATTGAAATCCAAGCATCATTTTAAATTATTTGATTTGACTTGTTTGGAAAGAAATGAAAATACCACTTTGATAAACTTTGATAATCAATCAAGAATCTATTTCATAGTTACACTATATTATCGACCGAAACAACGAGTTAAACTATTATCTATTTGGTATGATAACTAAATTTTTGTTGAAAATTTTGACAAGTAAATGACTTAAATTTTCAATATTATGACCAAAACCTTTATTTAACTTATGAGTGTCAATTTGAAAGTGAATCTTTCATTTGTAAATATTTTCAAACTCTTGCATTCATCTCATTGTAAATAAATTTTGCACTTTGTAAATATTTTCACTTTGTATTTTATAGGTAGTATCAGCTCAAACCCCTCACGAGACAACACTCGTACTATTGGGGACACCCAAAGGTATAACAGCTTGTTGCATATGGTCAATGCAATCGTGCTCCCTACGAAAACGGATTTATCTCAATTTTCCTATATTTGAGGACGAATAAAAAGATTAGTGTGGGGGTATTCAATGTGCATGTAAATGTGCACATATTTACATCTATATTTTATCACTTTTTATTTAAATAAACATCGTATTTGGGCATCTTAATATATTTAAAACCAAATTACAATTATTTTCAAATCATTATATTTCATCTTCATTTAGGGGTAAAATGGTCATTTTTGTGCATGTGTCAATTTGAGAATTTTTACTTGGACAATTTTTATGATTTTTATATGATATTTTGATGCGTATGGAAGAGGGATTCATGATGATATATGCATGCACAAGGAAATACAAAGGAATGAAGAGAAAATAATTCAAGTTCAAGATCATGGAGGACCCCACCCACTTACCTAAATCTACAATTAGAAGTTAATGGATAATTAAGTAGAGGTTAAAGCTTCATACACATTAAATGATGGATTAATTAGTGGCTGACGGTTACTTGGTGGCCACACTTCCTAAAGGGAATTTTAGGAAGCACCCCAAAAATTGAATTAGGGTTTTATGTATGTATAAATAGCCCTCTTATGTACATGTAAATAACTTCTACTTTTCACATTAGTTAGGAAATTAAGAAAGCAACTTGTCGGCTCTATGTTGAATGAAATAAAAATGGCTTTCAAGCCTCCTTTTCTTTTCTACACGCTTTTCTTTATTTATTGTTAATATTTATTTCTATGCTCTCTTTCCTTTTATGTTCATATCTTAGATTTACGTTTATGCACTAGTTTTATTCGTTTCCTTCTAGTAGTTAATCTTCTTTTTCTTTGTTTAATCTCTACTTTCTTTCATTTTCAACGTTTAAACTTACATGTATTGGTTTGATAATACAAATGAGTAACTAAACCCCTTCAATTTAGGGGTAATAAAGCTCTCAAACATTATGTAATTTCAACATTATTATGATTTATGATCTCTTTAGCTTGTGCTTCATGAAAATGAATTTTGATGTAAGTTTATATAAGTGGGTTTGATAGATTATATTGTTTTTTGCAAATGAGCTATTCTTATTCAACATTAACACAATTTACATCATCATTTTCTAATTAATTTTTGATTTTGAAATGAAGTAAAAATGAAATTTAATGATTTATATTACTAGTTACAATAGTGAATAGATCATACTTAAAATAGCATTTGCTTGGACTTCATTTTCATGAGAATTGATAAGTGGTTTATTTGTTGTATTATGTTTGATGGTTTGAGTCATGTTAATTAATAACATAAACAAACCATATTTATGATAAATACAACAATTATTTCATTTAATATCAAAGCTAGAGATCATAAATTATTTGTTTGTTGATTTACAAAAAAATATGAGAGTGGATTTGCCTCTAAATTGTTCTCTAGTCTAATAGTTTTTAAATCACATTCTAGCTTTAGCTTCTTTTTTGTAGTTAATCATTTCCTCTCACTTTGGTCTAATTTGATTGAATTGAAAATTTTAAAATCTTAAAAATTCCCTACGGATCGATCCGTACTCGCCACGTACTAAAATTGTATGCCGTGCGGTTGTGGTTAAATTTAATTTGAAATTTCTCGACTATTTTCTAAACTGATAGAAAACTAGTCGTTGAACACAAATTATGATAATTTAGTTCTCACTAGTGTACGATTAAAACTAAATTCCCATGGAAAATTCATAATTGATCTATAAATTTTCGAAATTAATACCTTTTTAAAATTACAAATTTCATATAACTCTTAGAATTTTATTTTAAGGGGAGTAACAATTATTCAACAAGCATGCCAGAATGAAGTATTATTCCCCGAATGCACAAAATTATTAATTCCTAATTTATAAGTATCAAAGTTTATTTTTATTGATTTCCAAAAGTGAGAAATATTATTTGTATTAGTAATAAAAATGTGATGAAAATTGAATGTACTATCATACCATTGATTTGGTATTATTTCTTTTCATAATAAATATTCATTATTATCATTAAATTTCTAAAACATTTTTCTAATAACGATATATTTAAGTTATGCAAATTTATAATTCCTAATCCACCTTCATTTTAGCTTTACAAATCAATTCCCATTTAACAAGACATTTAAAACTACTATTTGTGTTATCTCGCCTCCATAAAAAATCTCTTCTAATTTTTTCTATTTTATCAACTACCACCTTGAAAAAAGGTAAAACGACATCATTATATAGGTAATGCAGATAAAAATAAATTTATGAGAACTATCCTACCAGTCCTCGGTAAATATTTACCATCCCATTTGGATAACCTTTTATTCGATTTTGCCTATTATAGTTAACCAATCACTGCGGTTAAGTTTTTGTGGTCTTATCAAAAACTCTAAATATTTTATGAGAAATTTCATTGTTTCACAATTCAATGTGCAAGCAACTTGGTTTTCTACATTATTTACGTTATTCAAAATTAGTACCGAACTTCTATCGAAATTAATTTTTAATACAGAAAGTAATTCAAAAGTATAAAAAATGAATTGAAGCATAATAATGTGCTTTGGAAAATGGGAAGTATAAATCATAATATCATCCGTAAGTTGGTAAACCAAAGTGCCATTACTAGTTGTTTGTGTCAAAATTGGGCACAACACTCTTCGGGAGTCGTTGAAGAGATAATAACGAAGAATGTAAATTCAAAACAGATATTATCTAACAAAAACTCCAATCAGCAGTAAAATAAATGCGTAGACAAGCGATTTATAGTGGTTCGGCGTGTTGCCTACGTCCACTGTGAAGTGTTTTGATGTTTTATTGATTCTCTTTCAATGATTACAAGTTGTTGCAGCAATCAACAGCAAGTTACAACTGGAAATTCGAAATCAACAGTAAAATTATGATGTAGGATGATGGAGATCTCGATCCGACAGAGTCTGGGCGCTTGAGAGTCGAAAGATCCCTTTTTCTGTTGGCTCTGGGGCTCTATTTATAGGCGTAGGCTGCTGATATTTCGCTGAAAACTCGGGAGACCATTTCTGGCACGTGAGGGGGCCCACACGCCTGGTCTTAGGAAGTTTGGGCCCACTTTGGCATCGATTCGAACTCCATTCGAATCGATCATAAAATCATCCAATCGAGGTGAAATTTGGTGTGGGCATTCGTCAACATATATGCAAGCTTCTGTGAAAATTTCGTGGCATTTGGATCAGTAGATTGGGAGATATGATGGATTCGAAATGGAGTTCACTGTGTGGCTGTTTGATTCGAAACTATGCATTCGAATCGATGGTTTCGAAACCATGGTGGCACGTGTCTTCGTGTTGACGTGGAGCGCACACTTCGCCTCGATCCGGGTTTTGCTCCGAGTTGAATGCTTCGACTCCATATATTTTGGCATATTCGAACCGATGAAAGACACGTTACCTTAGCCAGTTGACACAGTGGATTCGAACGAAGCTTCTTAGATGGATTCGAACAGGGCTCCAGTGATGGATTCGAAAGAGGCTTCATGGATGGGTTCGAACGAAGCTTCATAGATGGATTCGAACATGGCCTTATGGATGGGTTCGAATGAGGCTCTGTCAATGGGTTCGAACAACTGATGCTCGATGGATTCGAAGGTGATGGAGTCGAATCCGAGGCGCGTTGATGGGTTCGAAGTTGATGGATTCGAAGGTGATCGGTTCGAACCTTTGATCAGCCATCGGTTCGAAACCTAGGTCTTCCCCTCCAAATTGAATCGATCATAACTCGAGCATATGAACTCGGATTGACTTGAAATTTGAGATGCTGACTTCTACGGTCTTTCTTGTCGTGTCCTATCAATTGTAGATCAATCTGGACTCGGACAAAATTCAGCGATATCCATAGCGAAACGAAATATAACCAACCTCTGAGGCGAACTAGTCTTCGTTTTTCGATCGACCTTTTGGTATCGCGGTTTTTCCAAAAAACGGGATAACATTTTGCCCCCCAAAGTACGTCTTGTGGGAACATGACGTGCTTTGAATAGCTATAACTTCTCTCCGAACAATCATTGCTCTCTTTTTGTTGAGACTCGTACTCCGTATTGATGCAACTTTGCGTTGATATGATTGATTGCTGTATAATAGCGCTTAGCCGTTGGCTATTGCATTTGTAACAAGATAAGTGTTTGATCCCTGCAAATGCTTAAAATCGAATGTTAGTTCGATATATATGCACATATGCTAGTTTGATCTTTGTTAACGTCGTGCGTCTACAAGTCGTTGTTAGCTTTGTTTGCTATTGAATTTCGTATCGATCCTCTCCTGAACCAATTTTGAAATTTGAATTGAGACAACGCTTGATGGTTGTTTTGAAAAGTCCCTTCGTATCGATCCTCTCCTGAACCGATATTGAAAGTTGAAGGAATTGGATTTGTATTGCGCGAGTGCAAGATTTCGAACCGATGTGTTGGAGTATAGATGGGTTCGAAATCCACATTCGTATGGATGGAGTATACTTATGTTGTGATGGGTTCGAAACTGACATTCGAAACGATGTGTATGGATGGATTCGAACTAACAGTTCGTTTCGGTAGGTTGTGGATGGAGTTGCGAACAGGGGCCTCGAATCGATGTACACACTGCGCGTTTCGCATCGATGCAACTCGTTGTCCTGCCATGTACTTCGTATCGATGAAGTGCGAGGGTAACATCGAACCCACATGGCATTAGGCAAATGGCTTCGAATGGTGGTTTCGAATCGATCCGCGCTTTCATTGGTTGCAACCGGTCAAGTCTACCGGAAGAGGAATCGCCTCGGTTGCTCTCGAGGCTTCATATAAATAGCAGAGGGTTTCACTTTTTTCACTTTTTACTTTTTTAACTCTCGCCTTGCTTTTACTGTGTTCCGCCTTGTCTCGAAGCGTCAGAGGAGAAGGAACTGCATCACGTATTCGAACCAATCCAGATTCAAGACCTTAACTCCTCGAATCCATCATTCAAACTAGGTAACTAGCCTCGAATCCAAATGGCAAAGTTACTTCGAAACCGCGTCTTCTTCATCGATTGGCCACTCCAGTGATTGGTAAAGCTGGATCTGGTCTGGGGGAGCTTCGAAACCATTTGGGGACTCTTGTTCGAATCGATGATGGCGGCATCATTTTTCTTGGATTTCGTATCTATCTCTTGGATGACCTTATGGGGATGACGCAGTTCGCACCGATTGATAGATTCGATGGGTCCATTCGAATCGATGAATTCAAAACCATCGGCTATCGGTTCGAAGTTCTCAATTTTATATCGATATGAAGAGGATCGACTCGAACGATATCGATGTTAAGTTGGGGGTTTCTGATCGGTACGGACTAGCCAAACAAGGATCGATTCGAAGTCAACCATTTTTGATCGATTCGAACTCGACACCTGATCATCGTTTCGAAGCGCGCCTTCCAGTCATCGATTCGAAGTGAGGTTAGGTTGGTTTCGAACGAGGTCCTTGTGATCGTTTCGAACCCTCTATGATGGATTCCAAAGTTTGAAATTTTCTAAGCATAACTCCGGCGAGCTTCATTCCTGCATATTTGGACTTGAATATTAAACTGCATACTTGACCGCCTTTCGAAGCTCGTCGATGGAATGATAACAACTTCTTTTCGAATCAATTTCCATCATATAAACGGTTCAACGATGACGGTCAGCAATGACGGTCGTTATAACTGGACTCCGTAGCTTTGTCGTTTGTATATTTCTTTTAACTCTGCGATATTTATTCAAGTAATGCATGGCACTGCACAACATACATTCATACACTTTACACTGGAGAACGCACGGGTCCTTTGTCGTCTAACGATGGTTTCTCATGAGTTAGCTAGTTATGGAACCTTCAAGTTCGCAACAGCAGGAGGTTCAAAGTACAGCTGCTCCGAGACTAGAGGTTCCAGATATTGAACCTGAGATCATTGGTCCGGCCCCGGACGAACTTCCCAATGCGTCTTTCATTGCTAATCCGTCGGATTCCGTTCAATCCAATATTTCTGAAGATATGTTGGGGAGAATATGCTTGAGGCACGGCCTGTCACTGGATGACGTCTTATTGTCGGGGCCGAATGATAGACCACACAACCCGCCGGAGGGATATACAGCATTTAATCGCCACGCGTGCGTGGCTGGGACGCTTACTCCGTTCAACGAGTACATAAGGGAGGTGTTGTCTTTTTTGAGGATCGCTCCATCTCAACTACACCCGAACGGGTATGCCTCCGTGAATAGTTTATTCATCGTCTTCATGGAGTACCTTCATAGACCACCGATCCCGACCGAGATCAGATATCTATTTAATTTCAAAACTCGAAGTGATTATCCTTCCTTCACATTTCTGGAAGCGGTGAGGAACTGCCAAGTGGTCACTGGGTCCTGGACCAGGTTGAGCTACTATAAGACGGAATGGTTCTATGTCAGGTGTCCTCCGGGGCTTGCCTGGCGATGGTTATTCAGACGTGAGTGTAGCTGAGTTATCAAGTAATTACTAAGGCAATTGCGGTCAAAGTGAAACTTATGTTTTTTCTCTTTTCTACAGCGACGATTCAGCGATCGGAGGGCGAGCACTTTAAGGAGATGGTGCGAGTACTTCGAGAAGTCCCAAGTGGAGATAGGGATATTGAGCTGCTCTTGACAGATAGGAATCTCCGAACTTACGGGTTGATTGAACGAGGGCAGATCATACTGTTTGACGGGGCATTAAGGATTGTCTCTAAAAAACGAGTCAAGCACAAGAAGCCCAAAGTTATCATAGTCGAGGAGGCTGATTCTGAAAGAACTCATACTGACGACGAGCCATTGTTGGAGCCTACAGACGTGGTTCAGGACGTTGAAGAGCAAAGAAAAGGCAAGGAAGCCGTCGTCACGTCAACTAAGAAGGGGAGATGGAAATCGGTTGTCACGGCCCGATCCTCTCCCGGAGTTAGAATTTCTGAGATGTCTCCTCTGCGAACTGAAAGTCTTTACGACGGGCTTACCGATCTTCCAATCCCGGATGATGTGTCTTTTCAACATGACGCCTGGTTGGAGGAGTTCCATCGTACTCTAGAATTGAGCGAGCCTTTTATTACTAGCTCAGTCGACACTTCTGGTTGGTCGGGGGGAATACATGTTCATACACATTTCACGACACTACATAGCCCCGAGTCCTAGGTCATCGGTTTCGAGAAACCGCTAACTTTATTCTCATTTCGCTTTGCAGATATTATGACTGGACGCGGTTCGATGCTAGGGAGCCTACGACATGCTCGCAAATCTTCCTCATATTACGAGTCACAACGGAGAGAAAAAGATAGGGATTACGATCGCAGGTACTCCGGGTATTCTAGCCAAGAACGGAGAGATAGGGATTATAGACATCGGTCTCGATCGCGCACTCCTCCTCCAAGAGTTCCTATACAACCTCCTGTCCATGTTTCTCGTCCTTCTGATTCCCCGTACACCAGTTGGCCTCTCAATCTTCTAGGCATGAATCTCGCCATCCTAGAACTGAGGCAATGCCTCCAATAGTTGCGGAACAAACCCCTACTGAAATTTCGGGGGAAGGAGCAATTAGGCTTGCTCAGCTGAAGAAGGACTTTCCAAATATTTGCTTTGATAACTACATTTTTCCTCTTCACTTGAAAAGAATCCCGCCGGAGGCCGAGCAGACGGCGCACGATTATGTGCACGACTTTTATGCCCAATACAGGGCGTGGTACAAGGCGGCCGAGAAAGCGTCGTCACTGGCCTTTGAGCGTGGGGCCACCATCGAGAAAATGCAGGCCGAGTTAGCTCAAAAGAGCCGTATTATTGATGTGCTAAATACTGAAGCTGAATCTTCTCGGAAGTCTGAAATGGAGGCTATCAAAAAAGTCGATGAAGCCCAGGCAACAATGGATAGGATGAAACGTGAGCACTATGCCACGGTAGAGGACATGGGCCATCGAAACACCATGGTTACTGCCGAGAGGGACGCAGCCCTAAAGGAGTTGAACGAGCTTAAGTCTAAATTTGCCGAAATCGCCAAGGATAGGGATGATGCGAATAATGCAGCCCATGAGGCGTGTGAACAAGCTGTGATCCTCCGGAATGAACGGGATGCAGCAGTAGCCAAGGTCCAAGCGGTTGAGATGGAGGTTGAGGAGAAAGTTCATCAAGCGGAGGTCAGGCTGGAGGCCGATATTGAAGATTTGCTTATCACTTACAATGCCAATGTATTGAGGCACCGAAATTTGGCCTGGCTCCAAGATTACCCGATACACCTCCGCAGCGCTTGGGGTCGATTGGTTGAGGAAGAAGAGGAAGCACGTCCGGGTGAATCGGTCGACCGATTCGAACTTGAAAACCGGCTGCTGACAGACGATGAGAAGAAGGTCCTTCATGACGCTATTGTCGCTCATGAGGAGGAGATGGTTGGTGGCCGATCTCTGGAGGTTGGAGAGGGATCAGGTGTTGAGTATCACTCTACTGTTACTGAAATCACCGCTCCACCTTCGGTAGTGCCTGTATCTGTGGTTCACTCATAATCCGTTTCTGCTTACGACCCAGAATAGCCGCGGTTATCTCCTATTCAGGAGCATACTTCTGGGGCCGCTCAGTCGTCCGCAAGTCAAACTGGGGAAGGTATTCCGAACTTATCTCAAGTGTTTTCTAGATAGAGAGTTTGCTCTGATGCAGTTACTGATAACCTCTTCTTATCTTTGTTTAGTGACTGGAGTTGCTCCGATTGCCACGACCCAAGAGTCAAGCAAAGGGGATAAGGCCATCACCACCGAGACTACTGTTGTAACTGCAGTATTAACCGAGGCGGCGTAGGGGAGCGGATTATCTCTTGATGAACAAATGGTGAGCGAGCTGCTCGGTGAGCAGGGTGGCTTCTCCACAAGCATGCAGTTCATCATTAGTGACCTTCCGCCAACCTCTAGCTCTTCAATGCAGACCGCGGATGCCCCCAACCAAGCCCAGACGATTCGTGATGAAGAGATCCTGGCCGAGATTCGTGCAGAATTAGAAGCTGCGGGGCAAAGTGGTAGTGTTGGTGGTAGTACGGCGGCGCAGAGACCTACGAGGATAGTATCGTCGGGTGGCACTATCCCATCTTTCGTTGCGGGTCCGGTCCCTCCTACTCCTTCGGCAGGGAGTCTTCACTTAGATTCAAGTTCCGAGGAGGATGTAGATATTATGCCCCCGGCCGAAGAGCAACCACCGGAGAGGAGGTCGTCCAAACGAAGGATTTCCGTTCCTAGCGATTCTGATGACGAACCGCTGATAAGGAAGCCAAGAAAGAAGGAATAGATCGGCCTCCCAAGCAGATTTTTTGGTAGATAGGAACTCGTTTTCGTTTTTTGTTAGTAGGCCGTGTATAGATGCAGGTTCGGCCCCTGCAAGTAGGAATTTTTTTTGGGAGAACTTATTTGCATGTAAGTCCTTGTCTTCAGTTAGTTGAAATAAAATTTAGTTTCTTTGTTTCAACTCTCATTTCTTTTGTGCTTAAGTGTTTGTAGTGTCTCGTTTTCAGTCCGGTGCACTTGTGGTGTTTTTATCGTCAAGTAGAATTTGTTTTTATTCGCCAAGTTTGAGAATCTTGGTCGCAAGTTGTGATCGATGAATAATCGAACTTCGGACATTGTATCACTTTGGTTAGCGATTAACACTTAGCCTTTTTGCCCCTAGTCTCGAGGAATAACATTTATGTTTTGGTGGCTGAGTGCGTTTATTGCAAACTTTAAGTACATGTCCACATTCTGGGGACTTAGGATAATTCATAATCGATAACTTGGTTCGCACTACGGGGATTTGAGAGTTATCGACGTTTGTAGTACGGTTCGCACGCTGGGAACCTAGAATTGATGTTTATACTCCACTTCATGCTCTGAGAACTTGGAGTTAGTGTCGATATTTCAGTTCGCACTCCGGGAACTTCGACTTGGTATTTACGCTCCAATTCACACTCTGGGAACTCGGAGATAACATGTATGCTTGGGTTCGCACTCTGGGAACTTGGATTTGGTTTTTATACTCCATTCACGTTCTGTGAAGTTGGAGTTCGCACAGATGCTTCGGTTCGCGCTCCGGGAACCTATAATCCACATTTATGCTCCGATTCACGTTCTGGGAAGTCGGAGTTAGCTGCTGGATGGTCAATCACATCTATTTGGGCTTTCAGGAATTCGTTCATACTCCGAGAACGATGGATTCGATATTTATACTCCAATTCGCACTCTGAGAATTTGGAGTCCATTCGCACTCTGGGAATGATTTATTTAATGTTTATACTCCAATTCACGCTCTGGGAAGTTGGAGTCTGTTCGCACTCCGGGAACGAATTATTGAATGTTTATACTCCAATTCACACTCTGGGAAGTTGGAGTCCGTTCGCACTTCGGTAACGAATTATTGAATGCTTATACTCCAATTCACGCTTTGGGAAGTTGGAGTCCGTTCGCACTCTGGGAACGAATTATTGAATGTTTATACTCCAATTCACACTTTGGGAAGTTGGAGTCCGTTCGCACTCCGGGACTCCGGGAATGAATTATTGAATGTTTATACTCCAATTCACACTCTGGGAAGTTGGAGTCCGTTCGCATTCCGGGAACGAATTATTGAATGTTTATACTCCAATTCACACTCTGGGAAGTTGGAGTCCGTTCGCACTCCGGGAACGAATTATTGAATGTTTATACTCCAATTCACACTCTGGGAAGTTGGAGTCCGTTCGCACTCCGGGAACGAATTATTGAATGTTTATACTCCAATTCACACCCTGGGAAGTTGGAGTCCGTTCGCACTCCGGGAACGAATTATTGAATGTTTATACTCCAATTCACACTCTGGGAAGTTGGAGTCCGTTCGCACTCTGGGAACGAATTATCGAATGGACTGTCGTGTGTTGGTCCAATTCAGCCTTTGACGTGATGGCTTGCCCCCGAGCTGGGGTTTCACTTAGTGAGTGGCCGGTCGTATCGCAGTCACTCGCTATTTGAATAAATTCCATTGTTTGGTGGAACTTAGCTCTTCGCGTGTCGTGATTGTTGAACGTTGTATTCGGTGAACCACAGCTCTAGCTTGAAGAGATAGTATTTTATTGCTGAAATAAGAAAATATGGCAAAGTCAGTGCCTTATTACAAATTCAAGTTTCAGAATGCAAAGGAAACTGCAAAGTATTCATAGATTGAAGGAGCCTGTCATGTGTGACAGTGACGAGGATCTTCGTCGTTCCAGGCTCCTGAGTAAGTAGGTCCACCACTGATGGCGTTTATCGCCAATCTTCCATGGGGACAAGTCGAGTCCTCCTGTCTCGATCGACTGGGTCCATTGTTTGGATTTGATGGGCCCGCTTCTCTGGGCTACGGTGTTCGCACAAACTGTTCCAGCTTCCTTTCTATGATCAGTTTTTCAACAAGATCCTGTAAGTGACGACACTCTTTCGTATCGTGCCCGTAGCTTTCGTGGAACCTGCAAAACTTTCCCATCTGGATTTGTCTCTCTGGCGACGGCCTTGGTGCAGGTTTTTGATATTGAATTGTATTGCAGGTTTGTAAGTACAAGTCCTCTAGTGATGTATTTAGAGGAGTGTAAGTGTCAAACGTTGGATTCTTGCGCTGTGGGCCACGATTTTGATCTTGTTTTTTAGTTTGATTCACGCTATCACTTCGCCGAGCTTGTTTATTTTTAATGTTCAACTGAAATTTTCCGGAGCTCTCACCGAACTGTTTTATTGCAACATTGCTTTGGGTCCCCGCCGCATTTGGCCCTGCGTCAGTTTGCTTCCTAGACTGTTTCGCGTCTTCCTGTCTCAGGAATTGGGCTGCCTTGGCATGGAAACGGTCCAATGATGCAGGTGGTTTCCCAGCTAGCCAGTTGCCAAATTCAGAATCGGGGTTGATCCCCTTAGTCAATGCCATAAGGATGGAGTTATCGTTTGGATTACTAATCTCCGCGCATGCAGTATGGAATCTCTCTAAGTAGTGTCTGAGTGTCTCTCCGGAAGCTTGCGTGACACTAGATAGAGTGTTGACATCTTTGGGCCTTGCGACATGCATGCGGAATTGCTCAACGAATTTTGTGGCTAGCTGGTCGAATGATGAGATGGATCGAGGTGGCAGTCGGGTGAACCACATGGTAGCGATGCCCCCCAAGGATATGGGGAAACTACGACATTTCACTGCATCGTCGGCCCTGGCAGCAGTCATCGACCATTCATATTTTAGAATATGTTGGTTGGGGTCGGAGTTTCCCTCGTACATGGGTAGAGTGGGCATTCGGAATCGCCGTGGGGGTTCAGCAGTAAGAATATCGTCCGTAAAAGGAGTGTGACTTCGGGAAACCCCCCAATCGTCATTTGTGAATCCCTGACTCTCACGGATCATCTGACGTATCATAGTTGAAAGATCCGGCATTTGCGCCGGAGTATGACCATGTTCCATATTTTGAGTTTGAACCGGATATTGTCGACGGTCCAAGTCTCGCCTTCTCGGCTCATAGTCCTCTGGCACGTACGGTTCAGGAGTACGCCCGCTTTGACGACGGTCCAGGTCCGACTGATCTTGGGCGTCGACCCCTGGCTCAGCCACAACGTTAGTGGTGCGGTATTCTGCGGTGTGATGTGGAACGGCACCTCCTCGGGAGGAGGGTCCGGTTTGGAAACTGGCTGACGGACCAACTCTAAGTTGTCCAACGGTCAATGTCGGTTGGTTTCCAATGGGTGGCATACGACCTCCTCTAGCCGGGGTCGTGGAGGCCGGTTATGATAATCAGAGAATGAAGAACTTTCGCTGGATGAGCGAGAAGCATGGTCTCTCATGGATCTCTTTTGTTTCTGGCGATCCAGCTTGTTGATTAACTCAGCGTTAGCGCGTAGCTGTTCTTCTAGCTGTTGCCGACTCTGGGTCAGCTCTTGGAGTAACAACTGCAACTCTTGTCAAGTAACCGGACCAGACGGTTCAGAGTTCCCAGTAGCATTCTGATTAGATGGAGGTGGGGGCACAGGATTTTGTCTATCCTGTTCTTCTTGATTGACAGCGTTTGAGGTGGTTCTTGTGCTAACCATCTTGATAGTTGAATTCCTTTCCTAGACTTTATGCAAATCTGAATAGAAGGGAAGGAAGTTGGATTTGATGATCTGGATCTCTCTCTTAGATTTATTCAATCCGGTATCGATGACAGACCCAACGAGCAGGAGAAAAGCTGGGTTTTCTCAGTGAAAGCACCAAAGTGTTTGTGTCAAAATTGGGCACAACACTCTTCGGGAGTCGTTGAAGAGATAATAACGAAGAATGTAAATTCAAAACAGATATTATCTAACAAAAACTCCAATCAGCAGTAAAATAAATGCGTAGACAAGCGATTTATAGTGGTTCGGCGTGTTGCCTACGTCCACTGTGAAGTGTTTTGATGTTTTATTGATTCTCTTTCAATGATTACAAGTTGTTGCAGCAATCAACAGCAAGTTACAACTGGAAATTCGAAATCAACAGTAAAATTATGATGTAGGATGATGGAGATCTCGATCCGGCAGAGTCTGGGCGCTTGAGAGTCGAAAGATCTCTTTTTCTGTTGGCTCTGGGGCTCTATTTATAGGCGTAGGCTGCTGATATTTCGCTGAAAACTCGGGAGACCATTTCTGGCACGTGAGGGGGCCCACACGCCTGGTCTTAGGAAGTTTGGGCCCACTTTGGCATCGATTCGAACTCCATTCGAATCGATCATAAAATCATCCGATCGAGGTGAAATTTGGTGTGGGCATTCGTCAACATGTATGCAAGCTTCTGTGAAAATTTCGTGGCATTTGGATCAGTAGATTGGGAGATATGATGGATTCGAAATGGAGTTCACTACGTGGCTGTTTGGTTCGAAACCATGCATTCGAATCGATGATTTCGAAACCATGGTGGCATGTGTCTTCGTGTTGACGTGGAGCGAACACTTCGCCTCGATCCGGGTTTTGCTCCGAGTTGAATGCTTCGACTCCATATATTTCGGCGTATTCGAACCGATGAAAGACACGTTACCTTAGCCAGTTGACCCAGTGGACTCGAACGAAGCTTCTTAGATGGATTCGAACAGGGCTCCAGTGATGGATTCGAAAGAGGCTTCATGGATGGGTTCGAACGAAGCTTCTTAGATGGATTCGAACATGGCCTTATGGATGGGTTCGAATGAGGCTCTGTCAATAGGTTCGAACAATTGATGCTCAATGGATTCGAAGGTGATGGAGTCGAATCCGAAGCGCGTTGATGGGTTCGAAGTTGATGGATTCGAAGGTGATCTGTTCGAACCTTTGATCAGCCATCGGTTCGAAACCTAGGTCTTCCCCTCCAAATTGAATCGATCATAACTCGAGCATATGAACTCGGATTGACTTGAAATTTAAGATGCTGACTTCTACGGTCTTTCTTGTCATGTCCTATCAATTGTAGCTCAATCTGGACTCGGACAAAATTCAGCGATATCCATAGCGAAACGAAATATGACCAACCTCTGAGGCGAACTAGTCTTCGTTTTTCGATCGACCTTTTGGTATCGCGGTTTTGCCAAAAAGAGGGATAACACTAGTGATCTTATTTCCTATCTAAAATCTTATTACTAATAGCCAATTTGATCATTCTAGCAAAAACATCTACTAATAAATTAAATAAAAGAGGTGATAATGGATCATCTTGCCTAAATCCACGTTGCGGTTGAATTTTATTACCTAATATGCTATTAACCATGATATTTGAATTTCCAGTTTTAAGTACAAACATAATCCAACCCATCCATTTATCACGAAAACCCCTAGCCACTAATAAATCCTTAAGAAAATTCTAATAAATTGAATCAAAAGCTTTAGCAAAATCAAGTTTTAAAAGCGCATAGGTGGAATTATTTTTACAACTTTATGAACTACATATACCACATCTGTAATATTTCTACCCTTAATAAATGCCAATTCTGTATTGTCAATTAATTAATTCATTTTTGCATTTAAACTATTAGCTAAAACCTTAGAAATAATTTTAGAAAATAATAATAATGAAATAGGTCTAAAATCTTTCAGTTGATTAGCACCTCTCAAGTATGTGATAAGATTACATTTACAAAATTAAACCTACCTTATTACAGCGTATCATCGTAAAATTCATTAAACATTTTAATGATGTCACATTTTAAAACATTCCAAAAAGTTTCATAAAATAAAATAAGGAACTCATTCGATCCTAGAACTTTATCATTGGGCATGTCCATTGTAGCTCTCAGAATCTCATCTTTCATAAATGAACTATCTAATCCTACTAAATCTATCTTAGTTCATCAGCATATAACTCATCCCATTTTTATATTCTTTTCTAATTCCAAAAAATTCTGTATAATAATTAGTAAACTAGTTGTTTAAATATTTTTGATAAAAAATTTCAGTATATTAACAAAAAAGGAATTAATGATATTACTATGTTTCCTATCATTAGCTACCTTATGGAAAAATTTAGTATTCATATCCCCCTCATTCATCCATTGAACCCTAGACCTTTGCTTTTACATCACTTCTTCTTGTGAAATAATTTTATTTAATTCTTCTTTTAAATTTAAAAGCATGTGTCTCTCTCCAATGTTTATTTTTTTATTCTGTTAAGTTATTAATTTATAAAATATCATTTAGTAATTTATTCTTTTTAATTCTAATTTTGCCAAAAACATCTTAAGAAATATTATTAAATATTTATGTTACCAATAAATACTTTAGTCATGTTTCCACAAAATTTATAATTATAATTATTATATAAAGCCATTTATTTATATTAAAATTATTTTGCAATAACCACATCTTTCCAAATCTAAAAATTTTATTCTCAAAATTTTGATTAATACAAGATAAAATTATTGGGCAATGATTCGAAAAGATTTTCAAAAGTCCAACAATCTTAGAAATAGGAATTTGTCTTATACTTCATCATTGGTAAAAAATCTATCTAAAAGTGCCATCGATGGATAATCTCTGCCATTCGACCAAGTAAACTCTCTAATGCTTAATTTTATCTCTATTAAATGATATTCAAAAATAAATTGATCAAACTTTTCCATAGCAACAAAATCACCCATGGACCTGGAGCGAGTGATTTAAATTCAAGACACTTGCTCCATAAAACCCTACGATCTATCTTAGAGTTCTGTGAACTATAACTAAGATCAGTAAATATAAGATGCATTGAATGAACTTTAATAATAGACTGTAATAATCTAACACAATGTTCTTGCCAACCCACCATTGATCCGTCGCTGTAATAATCTAACATGATGTTCTTTTCATTCCACCATTAATCCGTCCGCATTACCCCTGGCTGGCAGGTGAACCCAATGGCTATAATATAGATCCCTTAGACTCCTATAAAAGTGAAAATCAGGATGTTCTATTTTTATTTCTTGTAAGAATATGGATTATATTTGTAATAACCTGCACTTTAATAGGCAAGAATTTCGGATAATTTGAAATCCAAGTCCATTAGGGTACGGATCGCTGGTTTTGGTAACTTGTAATAAACACAAGAATATCAGAGTGCGATCAATATATTTTAATAGTACAATTGAAAAATATAATATAACATACGTATTGACTAAGCTCACTACCTCAGAATATCATTCCCTGGATATTTATTTCTCTTGTCCACGCCAAGCATGAATAAAAAGACTTCACCATCTCCAGTTCCCATCTTGCTCTAGTATCCCGTCCTTCTAAATATATCATGTTAGTTGTTATGAGGAGGGAGGTTAGAACAACGTTCTGGTGATTGAAAAATTGCATACTTTACCCATACCATTAATTTACGTCAACTAATTTCCATTTAAGTGTTATGCCTATTATTTATGGATAATTTGTTAAATCTTATGTATGCGTACAATATGCCTAATCTAACGTTCTTCAAGGTATCATTATGTATATATGTATACTTATATTCATTTACATCTAAATGTTTCACTATCCAAAACCCCGGCCATTTAATACTTCTTAAAAAGGGAAGAGATAGACCTAGTGGCTATTTAATACCTCAAGTTCCCAAAGCAGGCCCTCCGTAATATAAACGTTAGTCAATCGGTCCTAACTACATAGACTGATGACATCTAGGTAAGGCTTTGTAATATAATTTCTGTATTACTAACGCATCCCAATTCTACAACTTACCCTTAACTGTAGGCCCAAGGCTCTTTCTAGTCCCACACAACCACTGTTAATCCCTACCAATGTAAACGATAGAACTTAAGCCACTTAGTACTTTTTCAATGGAAACTAGACAGAATCTGACCATTTAATACCTATATTTTAGAAAGGTCCATGTTATGTAATATCTATCTCAAGGTGGATTCCTCTCTGATACTATCTAGTTGACATCGCATGGAATTTCATCAGGCTACTTAATACTTTTTTAGAAGAGATGGACCCTATAATAGCTACTTAATACCTCAAACCAAAAGCAGACCCTTCTCGAGATATCCACTACATGCCTAGCCACTAACCCCAACCATTTAATACAAATGAGAAGGAGACAAACCCTATAATAGCTATTAGTACCTCTGTCCTAGAAGCAGGTCAGGTCCTATGTCCTACATGTATTCCTTACTCATAGGTCATATGGTTGAAGATGTCCCATTTTAGTAGTAGGTATACACAACTGTTGACCTTGCAACCCACTAAACTAAACCAATCGCATAAAGCCTAAGTGTTTGTTAAGCCTACTAATTTACGTTTTTTCCTAGACGTATAATGAAGCTATATAATTTCCGACTATTAAAATTATATTGTCTTCTGCGTATATGTAATAGTATTAATACTTACTTTTTCGCTATGTGATTATTCTTATTTTATGCATTTATGCTTTTGTTTCCTTCTTATGTCTAATATGTGTCCGTAATTATTGGTCAATAATGTCAAAATTAGACATTCTTTATTGTTATTTATCTACCCATTTCAAAATCTACCTATTATGGCTATTCATTTTCTCATAATTGTCATATTAAATTCTCTAATGACATTTATTTACAAGTTTTAAAATCTACGTATTATGCCTATTCATTTTCCATAAATACCATTTTATTCTCTAATTAGTCCCTATTTAATTCCTTTAACTCTCTGTTAACTACAAATTTGTTGCCCACTAAATTTGTAGTTAATGTCCATAAATCTTGGAATTCCTATGATTTCATTTTTAGTCCCATAATCTAATATGCTATAATAATTAATACAAATATTGTCGTAAATTACGCTATATATATAATTTTTAATCGATATGCATGGTTTTACGTGTGTGTGTATATTCTCATTTTCTAATTATTAATACCTAAACTGGAACATTCATTTTCACGTTTTAATTTATCAGAGTTATCCTTTCAAAAAGATTACCATTATAACTTTTCAAAATTATCCAAAAATAAAACTTTTGCTCCATTTGAAATTGCAAGGAATTATCTTTTTTTTATTGAAATGGACAGTGGAAAATATAAAGAAGAATATTCATACTTACACATATCTTTCCTTTTTAGTATATTCTTTATCAATTCAAACGACACAGTTTTATACATATTTTTGGAATTAGGTAATTTAGGGAAATTATATAGAAATAAATATAACTAAATTATACCCCACTCCTGGTAAATTAAAATATCGAGATTTACATTCCAAGTCAACTAGAGAAATTTAATTTACAACCTAATTATAAATCTGGAATAAATAAACATTATACAATAATAAGTATTTGAGATTGAATTCAAATTTCTAGATTAGGTTGTACATAATATTTCTATTCCAATTACCTATTTTATTACACATGTATGCGGTAATCCTATTTTTTTTAAGCCTACAACTCATTAGATCTTGTATAGGCATAATGATTAAATAAAATTTTAATGAGATAAATTTCAATGTTATAAATAAATTATATAATTTCTTACTTACATTTCTAGCTTCTAAATCTCCCAAATCTGAATTCAGTCCTTTACTTGACTTCTTTTTCCTTCTAAACCAAAAGAATATGTATAACAAGGTATACACATACTATTAGAATTACATATCAGAGAAGAGATTTGAGGTTAAAGGGAATATAGATTGAAATTTACCTTTTCCGCAGTATTGATTCGCTTCTTCTCTTTTATTTTTCACCCTTCTCTGATTTGTATATACAAATATAATATCCTATGATTTTTAGAAGTGGTGGAGAAGGGAAACTAGTAAAGCCTTGCTGCTTGGATTAGAAAATATAAGAAGAGATTTGAGGGGTAAGGCCTATAGGAGCAAAAATCAATCGTAACCATTAGATTAAAATAATTAAATCTGGGGCATTGGTCAAGATTCAAACCCTAGCCGCCACGTTCAAACCAGTCGACCGCTAGCGGTCGATCGACCAAAGGAGGGGTCGACCGATAAGGTCTCGTATTAAGTGTTATTTATTCCCTTTTTCATTTTTAATTATTTTGCTTCAAAATTTTCAAATGCTAATAAATTTTTTGTTTGAGCTTCGACCGCGAAACATCAAATGTGAAAGTTGCTCGGAAAATCACCACGAATACAATGGTGCAAGTTTCGTTGTCAAATTCCAACGTTTGTTGAAATTTCATTTTCGAAGCCTTATTAATTATTCATTAAATATCATTAATTTTACGTGTTGTTACAGTATTAATTAATTAATTAATACTTAAATAATATTTAACTTACTTAATACCTTAATCATCTTCCCATTTAGTAATCCTGGTCTTGTAGCCATTCGTACCCCCAATTCAGACCACTACCACCACCGCTAGGGACTACTAGAGTGCCTCCAACCACCATATTTGCTTCCTCTTCGCGAGCCAAGCGCCTGACGACACTAGCCACACCCTCTGGCCTAGCCTACCAAAATGCAAACCACCTTGCCCTCTCATCCACACCAACCGTCGCAACCTAGCTCCGACCACCACATGTCACATGAGCTTCTCCAACCACCGCCATCAACTTCCTCTTCGCCGGCTTAGTCCAAAGCATCCTACCACGTCGCCCTCGTTCATCCGCGACTATCCTACCCCAAATACATGATCAAGCTTTAACCATCGCCCTCCTGGTCATGACCACCTCTGGCCATCACACTCACTACCAAGCTTCTCTTTTGGTTGAGGCCACACAACCATGGCCTTCACATCCCCTTCAGTGCATCTCCACCAAACTCGACCTTAAGTTGTTTCCTCCTCCACCGTGCAAAACTTATGTGGCCACCACTTGCTACCTGCCTTCTTCAACAATTTTTCTTGGCAATGGGCAGCAAGTAGCCAGCTTAGGGTTAAGCATGGAGAGTTTTAGTGTGGAGGTAAGTGAATCGAGGAGAAGATATTTTAATACGAGAAGGAGAATATATTTTAAACGATGGATTAACTATCTTGTATAATTAATTAACTTGCTTAATAATCCCTGAATACGTTTTAAGCTCATATGATTTATAGGAGCATCGAATCACGAAGATCCTTCGATGTTGCGTTTCATCTTATTTTTCTCTTCATGATGGTATATAAAATGACATCATTCATGAAAGAGTCCTGGGATGCTTGTCATGTGTTTCAAAGTCGTATTGGCCATCATATCGTCCGATCCCAGAAATTCTTTGACTGCATAATTTATATGATTTTTCTCTTTCCAAAAACATGAATTGTAATACAGGATTCCATCATGCCAAATTGTGTATGTATATCCATACAACACATATAACTAAAAAAAATCTCAAAAATGACATAACATCAAACCAGTCGATATTTATAATCAAAACTCTTCTGAAAAAATATTCTGGACTCAACGGAAAAGGTCTCGAGTCCTAATTTGTTTAGCTTCACAACTTAGCCTTCTGGACATTTGATTCGAGTTAATTAATATTTAAATCAATTATTAAATCTCTAGGCATTTAAAAATACAGATTGTTAAGGAGGGACTTTAGATCCACTTCAAGGTCGATGCGTGAAATAGAGAGGTTACTTCATGACGGACATGATGGAGTTCTGTGACTTTTGATAGTAGTCCAAAGAAGTTTTGAATAATGAAAGCTCAATTGTGTGAGTTGTGATGATAGTCTGAGGAGACAAATTCGGACATGTGAGCTTGTAGAGTAGGATGTATGACGTGTGCTAGGGACCGTTGATAACTCGAAGGTTTCGATATGCACTCGTAAAGAAGGGGTTAGTAAGTATGCTCACTTGATTCATATTATGTGACTCAGGAACTTACTATGGTGATTTGTCCTAGGCTTTTACTATGCGAGTCTGGTATCTTGGCTTTTCGTAGTGGCATGGATTTGAGCGTGAGAAAAACCGAGAAGTTGATATTCTCTGGCCATACAATGTAGTCATATGAATTATAATATACCCAACGGTACGATGATTGATGTGACATAATTGATGGTTGCTAGGTTTGTTATGTTTGTTATGGACGTCATACACTATCAATGTTAGTGATCTAGACATCCCCCCAGGATGATGGTATAACATATATTGATGTTATGTGCTAATTTGTTGGATGCAGAAACATGACAAATATGATTCTTTATACTCAGTCATTCTTTATGCTATATTGGCTCTTATAGTATCTTGATATATATATATATATATATATATATATATATATATATATATATATTGCTCATGTTAACCTGATGTTTGACTCGATGTTTTTATGCTTTGCTTATTATTATTTCCGGTACTCTTAAATAAGTAGACTATATTGCTCATTCTAGTTTTATACTTTTACTTTGAGCTTATTGTTATTCTGTTATGCGGTATTATGGAGCTTTTGTTGATGCTTGACTATTATTAGAGATGGTATTGAAGTTTATTTCAATGATGTATAAACTTTATTGATGTTGTGCAATTATCGGGAACCTATTAATTTGATGTTTTTGGTGGTTCATTTTGGTTATGTATGTCTGTCGCTTATTCTATATCTATTTTTATTATCATATTATCATATATGATGTGACATATATAAGAGGTTCTGATTTATGTTGGTTAATTTACCATTAACTGTTGCACTGCATCATCTCAGCGGCACACTACTCGGATGTATTGGATAGCGGAGGTGTAGGTTGGTCGTCACAGTAACTGGATTCTTTTGTACATCTTCAACTAGAACTTGGAAGAAAGGTGGAGGGCATGTTCAGCGTATTGTTCGTGGATACCTGTGGACAACTAAAACATACGAAGTGTCCCTCTTGGAGATGACCACAATATTAGCATAATCCTCTTGAATTTGAAAGCTCTCAAAGTAAACTTGCACCCTCTCGTATAAATATTAAACACCCAAAAGTTAATCCATCAAATTTCTTCACTAAACACCCCTCGTCTGTCGAGAGCTTCAAGTCCTAGCTAACCTACCTCTCAGAAGATGCTTCGAATGGTGCATTATGAACATGTCTACAAAGACCAAGCATTCATCCTTATATGTTAGAATCAAAATGAATGTATGGTCGTTCAACTCGATGATTCAGTAAATTAAATTGTTAAAGTTGATTTATCCTTTTAATTTTTGAGTTTTCATCCATGCAAAAATACGCACGACGCATGTATGATGAAAGACGACCAATTTAGAAAACGAATTTAACATACAAAATAAAAAAAAAAAAGATTTTTTATATTTTCATGCTTTAAAAAATAATGGAAGTATGAGAAACAATTAATTCTTCCGTGTCTCTCCATCCCCTCCATCGTCCTCTTCATTTTGCTTTCATCCGCTCCGCCGTCTCTTTATTCTCATCATATTTTGTAATTAAGGTTGAAAATTTAAAATACAAAATAAATCATATTTTGTAATTAAGGTTGAAAATTCAAAATACAAAATAAAACAAACAGAATTTTAAATATGTAAATATGTGCTGTTACTTAAGGAAGACGAGGCTCTACAAATAGCAAAATTCCGGATCCCAAAATTGACCCGATTCCTCATTACTTATACCATGAAAAGTATCAACGTATTTTGTTACGTCCTACTCAGGAAAATGAATAACAAAAGGGGCAGAGAACTGCACCCAGGTGGTCAGATGGGAAGTTCGTCATCAAGTTCATTAGAGGTGGCCATGGGGATGAAGGGGAAGGCAACTGAAGACATAAAGATAATTATGCAGGAGAAGGAAGCATGTTGAAGTTAAAACTGATATTGTATTCATATTTACTAAGATGAAAAATATATCTTATCCATCTCCTTAACTAAAAATTATCTCCCAAAAAAATATGTTATACAAATTAAAATTTACTTTAATAACCAATTAACCATCCTGGTTAAATGCTTAGTTAGTTTCTTCATCTGAAGCAAGAAAAAAAATCATGTTAATTACTCTCTAGAGTAAAAGAGATGAAGTGCCAGCACATATAAGCTTGTGGTCTCCACTCTTCCCACATCGGCCTCATAATTCCAATCTATCATCTCTGCTAATGGAAAATATCAGAACACATTCACTTCTTGCATCCAATTAATAAATAAATTTTCCATGGCTCTCTTTCAATTACTGTTGTTGTTTTAATTTCATCAGTTTCTTCTTTTACTTGATTTTCATAGGTTGAAAGAAATTCTTGATACCACTTTCTTGTTTGCCACTGATATTACTAGCTACTTTGCTAAAAATAAAAATAAAGGTACGTAAGATACCATAGAATTGCTGGATCCTTATCAATGCTAATTATAAGCAATAATACACTGGTTTGGAGTAGACTGCAAATTAAAGGTCTTGCAGCAAGAAAGAGCGAAAAAAGATTGAGGGATGGAACAGCATTATCCAAACAAAGAAATCTAAAAGGAGACAAACAACCTTCAATTGTGTCCAAAGAAATAGTTGGCAATATTGCTGAAAATGATGCGGATGCTGGTGATGCTGCAAAGAAAATTACAACAAGGAGTTCTGTTTTAAAAGCTTGCACCATCACGTCTGGTGCACTACTAGCACTAGGTCTATCGATTCGTCAGGTGCACATTTTATTCTATTTCAGCATAGAGAATACTGCTAAAAGGAAATTTATGCTTGTATGTTTAGCTTTAGTGCACTTTAATTGCAGGTATCACACATTGCATTTGTTCAACAGTGGGCAAACATTGATGCACCTGCACAAGTGTCATGTACATTTTTTTCCCTGTTAATGCCAACTAAAGGAATTGTCTACTTAAAATAATGCTAATATTGCATACACTATCTTTAGTTGGGTTCGAAGTGTGGCACGTAGAGTTGATCATAGGTCTTGTTCTGCTCATAACATCCTGCCGCTACGTGTTATTAAAGACATGGCCAGATTTTTCAGAGTCTAGTTCAGCTGCAAATGAACAGGTAGTATTGCTGTTTGATCATATTTTCTTCCTTTAACGGTCCTTGTATTTAAAACAGTAGGTATATTTTCAGGTTCTTACTTCCTTGCAGCCTTTAGACTACCTTATTGTGGCATTTCTGCCTGGAATTAGTGAGGTAAACCTTTGATCAAGTAACAAATTAGGAGGAAATGTCATTCCCAATCAGTAAATATTTACCTCTATTTGGATAATGTTGAATTGGAAGGAGCTTCTATTCCGAGGGGCGCTACTTCCATCTCTGGGACTAAACTGGAAGAGTGCCCTTGTAACTGGAGCAATTTTTGGAGTCCTTCATTTGGGCAGTGGCAGAAAATATTCATTTGCTATATGGTACATACTGGTGCTACTTACAGAGTATACTGATACAAATAATTCATTCCCTTTGAACTTGTGCTGTATGATAAATACAGGGCTACATTTGTGGGTTTTGCATATGGCTTGGCGACCATCATTTCTTCCAGTGCTGTTGTACCAATGATAGCCCATTCATTGAATAATCTGATCGGGGGCTTCCTTTGGAATTACATGCATCCAAAGCAAACAAAGATAAATCAACCCTAATGTTGAATATTTTTAATCTACCACCCACTGCTGAACTTGCCACTTGCCTAAAACAATATTCAAAAGCAGCTGCTATATATGTATATGATGTTTATGCCTTGGATTAAATGGCAATACGGTGCCATGCAAAATTGTGGTAAGCAAAAAACATTTAGAGCAACCAGTTAAGGTTTGTTTGCGGAGGTCGGCACCACATAAAAAATTTGGTTAGAGATTAAACAGAAAATATTTTGTAATGCATGTATTTTTTGTTTCTTTTTCAATAATTATTAATTCATACCCAAAAATAAAACACAACTAAGGATGATAATCCACCACAAAGATATGGATAATCTCAAGAACTGTGTCTGGAACGACAATTTTCAATACAGACAAAACAAAGTTGGGTTTCACTGGTTCCAACAACATGATACCACCAGTAGCCATCCTGTGCAGATAACTGGTCCAAATTATGAAGTCATTTCATAACCTACTTGTACCAGTCAGAGGTTGCAATAGCATGACATACAGGAGCAGTGGAAGGTCCTGCAGCTTGGCGCTTGGCTTTTCGTCTAGATGGGTGGTGTACATACAATAGACCAAGGCAGAGGGGTCTGTAACGTATCATCTGGAGTGTAAACTAAAGTGGATCGGTACCATCCAGTCCAGCCATTATCACGTCCATACTCTCGTCACTCCCAGGTTTGACCAGACGCACAACTTCACTGTAAGACATATACGGAGGGACAGTAAAATGTATCTAATCGAGAACAAGCACGATCTGTAATCAGACGTACCTGGAAAAGATAATTCATTACCTCCCAATCGATTGGAGACCCAATTCTGGGACTCTTCATAAATATAACGTCTTATGCTTGCTTGGGCTCAAAAATTGTCATCGCATGTGATAAATCTCATATCAGCGTTCCACTCAACTTCTTCTACAAGTTCCTATGTTATGTCTTGTGCTTGCACAGCCCAACACATGATTGCCCCATTTACAAGTGAGGGTAAGGGAAGTACACTCCAAAACGCATCAGATATTTGCAAACATATATTTTCGATGAATCGAACTATTCTTGGGTTGTTTTTTTTTACTGATAGTAGATGAGGACATTTGTGTATGGTGGTAATATATATATATATATATATATATATATATATATAATAAAAAATAAAAATAGAAAACACATTTTTGCTTGCTTTGCAAGTCTCCACCAACTTTATAACAGGAATTACTCCCGACTTAACTAAGATAAGTTAAGCGTGTCAATTACGTCTTTGTTCAACCGATGCATTTTCAAAAGTCCAAATATTATTCGTTAAAATGCCAACATATCAAATACATCCTTATCCAAGATAAATAAGACATAATACATAATTCCTGCTGGCCGCCTTCCAAAGAGCGTTTTAGACTCCGTGAAGGATGGATGCCTTGGCATATCAAACAAGATTCAACAGAGTAAATCAAACAAAAAATTCGGTTTCACTTACAATATTTTAAGAGATAGTTAAATGCATTTTACAGAAACCAGAATTAAATGAAGAAACAAATACAGATGCATGTATATATGGTTGAGCAAAGCAGAAAGCATTATTACAGATAAGATACACTGCAATACTAATACTTTATTGAGGGGCGGGCAATCTTTAGGAAAAATTAATTCTGCAGCTGAAGCTTTTTGATAGTCTCAATTTGCTTGGCAGGATTTAATCCTTTAGGGCAGGCATGGACACAGTTCTTGATGGTATGACATCGGTAGAGCTTGAATTCGTCATTGATGGCTTCTAATCGCTCTTTGGTGTATTGATCCCTGCTGTCTTGGATCCACCTACATTGCAATGTATACAAGTACACGTTATATAAAGCTTAGGTATGATAGTGATGATAATATGGTTGTAGTTTTCCTTGGTCTCAATTTCCTTTGTCAGTATATTTAATTTGATAATGCTTCAGATTACAAAAATATAACGGTGATGACAAACCACAAAATCATTTTCAAATTCCATATGCATTTGGGTGCTAGCTCCAGAGAATAAATGTTGCTATAGATATATTAAAAAAAAAAAAAAACCCACACACTTGTTAAAATCAGTTTTACTGTACAGCCTTCAAGCATTATGAACTTTTTGTAATTTAATTTGTTGAAGGATTTATCCACACACTACATAACATAGGAAAATGGGAAAAATTATATGATTGGATCAAAAAAATTCAAGTTTCAGGTGAAGCAGCAAAAAAACATCCTTTCTGCAATCCTGCCAACTTAAACAATGAAAGGTCATCCTTTGTTACAGTGAAATCCGATAACTGTCAAAGTTAACTACCCATTCGTCTATACACTAATCGAACTGTAAATCACTAATTTAATATACACCAATTTTTCTTAACCCACTTGAACAAGTTTACCCATATTGAAGTATCATACTTAGAAATACAGCTCAACTTCATTCTTAACTGATTAACCAATATACAATTTAATTGATTGTCTGGGTGTTAGCCGAAATTTTAAACAAATCTAACATATGCAAATAAACGGTCTTGTGTTATGGCTTTAAAAATTGAATAAATCATTTAAGATTTGCTGTGCTGATATGGCAATCAAAATTAAATTCCTATCTTCAAGAAAGTTTTTCTCGTCTTGTTTTTAAAAGGTTTTTTTTGAAAGAAAGGAAAAGAATATACTGTCTTTAGTTTCATTAATGATTTAATGTTTGATTGTGACTTTATAAAAATATAGTGATATCACTCCATTCCAAATAACTATGGCATCTCTAATGCTAATAATGTACTATTTCCAAATCTACATGAGATTGCCATTGCAAAGAAGATACAATGTACTAAACAACGCATTCGTTTCAAGCAATAATCAATTGCAGAAAAAGAACATAGTGTGAAGTAGATACTGCACACCTTTTTTGCAATTATTGCTTCAGAAGTGCTCTGGAGACTCTATATTATATCACAGTTAAGCGGTCATATGCATCACAGCAGTCATGTAGAATTTTAATCGCAAGCATGCATGCATGCACAAGCACACTCGTTAAAAAAAAAAGGTTGCTGCTTTTTTACGGAAAAATGCTTTGGGATCCTTATTTAACGGGAATGAATTGTCTCAGATTTTTACATAATTTATTGGTTGTCATGATCAAGCTTATACTAACTGATGCTGGTTATTTGCAGCTAATTCCGAATACACAGTTCTTTTGACCCAGTCAATAATTTACATAGAATCTTTTGTCAGAAAATTTAATACAAAGATCCACTTCATCATTTAATAAATTCCAACTAGTTAGATTGCATAAAATATATTAATGACAATGTGAGTGTCAATAATCAATAAAACCACGCACTTCTTGCTTTGTCGAATTCCACACGAAGGAAAATGTGTTCCTTATGCTTAAAAATTATATAAAAAGGGGGGAAAATGTACAATTTGATAAAAAGTTAAACTCAAGGAGGAAAAGTTTTTAGGCAATATGTCTTGCTAAAACCTTTATGGCATCTCATATAGATGTGTTATTTTAATGCACATAACCTGAGATGTTTTTAGGCACTATGAGTGCATTATGACATGCATCTAAATGTGCTATCGACAATTACACTAGGTCGTGCATGTGCGTATGTATCCTTGAATTTATAGATACAGCGTATTCTAAATTAAATACCCAATCAACAATCCACGAGTGCACCATATATTGCACCAATCAAAATTCAAAGAAACCTGCTATTTTAATAATTGTTCCCAAATATCTCATACATCTTTCCTGACCACCCAATAAGGCTTCATATGATAGAATTTTGATCACATTTTCAAAGGCCTTAACGTTGGAACAATTGTTATTGACTACGTCTGACTACCTCTTATTTGATATTAATGAAAAGAAAAAATATATTATTTTTCAACTTTAATAAGTAATTCGATATCACGTTATCCTCAGTTTTTTACTAATGACTTTTGACAAATTGACCATTATCTTTTCGATTTTTTTAAAGACAAAAATCGAGTTTTGGTAGACAAAGCACCTCTTACTCACGGAAATATGATTTCACTATCAGACACCTACGGATAAAGGTTCCATATCATACCTAGATCCTTGATAGCAGACACACCTTTTTTTCACACTATTACAAATCAGAATGTCATCACAGAGATTCCGCGCAACTACTAAAAAATTCAAAAAAAAATCATACCCTGAAAATTTGTTAAATGCAAAAAAACTAATGTATAGATCCCAAATCTCACAAACCCATCCAACATAATTGTTTCCAATACGGTATGAGAACAGACTCAAACAGAAAAATTGGACTATGAATGATGAAGAAATGAGTCAAGAAACTTGAAAAATGTCACGATTCAAGAAATCAAAGATTTGATTAAGTTTCTGAAATGCAAAACAAGTTGGCACCGATATGATCAGGTTGACACAGACATAATTGGTACCTACATGATTTGGAAATCATCAAAACTGATAAAATGAAGGAGCGTGCCAAATTTCGTTAAATTTTGGACCAAAAAAACAGGTCGGTACTGACATGATCATGTCTATACCGACATGATTGTGGATCTTGATTTGGCTACTTTAAAGGCTTGAGCCTCGAGCTATGAAGAAAAAACGAAGCTTTGACACACAAAATTATGTTGATACCGATACGATTTACTGCCTTGGGAAATGCGCCCGACGATCCATTCTTCATGCTGGAATTTCGAATCTTGAAATATCAACTCATTCAAAACTGAAATGGCAAAATTCATACTGGATCTCATCCATAAATAGCAGCCTACCTTCAACTGAAAGGGGAATCGATCTTCTTCTATCACATAAGACTTTGAGTGAAACTGAGATATCCTTGATTGTAATTCGAATTTAATTGTAATTTGTGTATTACGGAGAGAATTTATAAATAAAAAAATTAAGTAGATATAGATCGAAGATTTTACCGAACCACTATTAAAAAAACGTATTTTTTCTTCTTTTCTGTTTGATTTCTTCATTTTTATTTGCAAAATTCATTTTTGAGTGATATTGGATGGATACCAATTTTTTGGTGCTTTTACCGAGAAAGAGATTCGGATCTAAGATCGTTTAATACGAAGAGGCCTACTATGAAAGCCAATGCTCGACCAAGTCAATCAGAACATTGTGACGGCCAGGAGGTGTACTCAAATTCAAATCCACCTTTCGTCTAAATGGCTAGAAAGAAGATGGAATTGATGATGATAATGATGCAAGAAAGACTGATGGATCGACAAAAGAAAATATTAGACGCATCCTTTGGTTCCAGATGATGGAACAACTAAGAGCAGCAGAAATTGATGAAAATCAAAATCGAAGACCATAAGGTATTGTAGATGCACAAGAAAATGGAGCGGAACAAGTCGGAGTAAACCCCGACACGACATCAAGTCGGTACCGCTAGATCGGGACTAATCGGTACTAACATGTTTGAACATGGACATGTGGCCGATCTGATGTAAGGGCACAACAAATGGACGGTGTCAAGTCTCGGAATCAAAGATCAGAATGCGAACTTGCAATCGAAAAGATTAAAACCAAAAGTTCCCCATAAAAATGGGGGCATGAAGAATATTTAAATCAAAAGCGTGCAAAGCCTTGAAGATTTCAACAGAATCAAGATGACAGAATAGCTGATATAATAAGAAACACGCTTCGATGTGGAGCCACGAACTAGAGTTTGAAGGATGTAAACAAAAACTCTCTCACCTCGGACATCTGATGTGCTAGGAATTCACCGGATTTTAAACTACCTACCTTGCAGCCGAACAGATCCAACATTTAATTTGATGATATATATTCAACATATAGGGTTGGAGAAATGGAAAAAAGTTATGAAACGGTATTTCACATTGACTGGCTTGGCTAACATGTGATTTCGCCAATTAGATAATGGATCTATTACCACGTGAACCGAGTTAGTAGAAAGATTTATGAACCAGTTCAGAGTTCATATCATTTGATCGAGGAACGTGATGACGTTGTCCAGCATAAAGCAAAGCGACGCTGAAACTTCACAAAGTTACTTGACTAGATTCAGTGCAGCAATCAGACCAGTCGGTTGATTTAACGATGATGGTTTCCGAAGTCGCTAATAAAACTGATTTCAATATGACGTTAGAAAGAGATTCGCCAGTAGATGTCGTTGATCTTCACTTTTAGATCGAAAGTTAATTGCAGTAGAAGAATGCGAAAGCTGAAAATGGAGAAGTTAACGCCGCCAAGGACGAAGGACCATCCAAGGTTGGATCTGAAAAAGATAAAGGGAAATGAAAAGCTTATGATGACTTAGAAGGTTCGAAGAGACAAAGAAAGAAACCCAAGTTTTCCTTCTATACTGATTTGATCAAGACCCCAGAAAGGATTTATCTTGATACTATGACACAAATTCCTTATCGAAAACCCACTAAGAGAGAATCCACAGATTGCAAAAGAAAATATGAAAAGTTCTGTATATTCCATAAACTAGACAAATGAATGCAGACATCTATGAAATTTGATTGACGGACGAGTTCCAAGTAACCTTTTGCAGCAATATGTCAGAAACCAGATTACAATGGCACAAACCACAGTGGTGTAGCAGAAGCGATCACCATCTGTGGTGGAATACCCGATCGCGTCCGAGGATCTGCGTCGAGTATGGCTATCCCATAATCGGGATGAATCGGATTTAGGTTTATTTTATGCATTTTGTTTTTTTCTTCAAATAAACAATGAATGATTACTACCAGCTACTTACAAATGTACGGGATCCCGATCGGTCTCATAGGCATGCTCTAAGTTCAAATGCAAGAATAATCCTTGATTGGACTGGATGTTTTGATTTTGATGCACTTTGATTTGAATAGTGATGTTTGAATAATCTGATGATAGATATTGATTGAACGTGATATATAATTTTGATATAGCAGAGGGTTGCTATTGGAATATAATTATCCCTATTGTCCCAATGGCCGAAGAGAAAGGGTGACAAACGATGAAGTATAGGTCCCCTCGTCTGAGGATGAACGCATGGCCCTATATAGGATAACAAGTCCCATCACCGAAGAGTGAGCGGATGGACGCGCTTTAAACTTTGTCTTTTCGCCGAAGAGCGAACAGATGGGCTTGGTATAAAGTAACGATTATGCAATCCAAAGAGATTAGAACTTAATATCAAGATTCGAACAACTTTTGATATGAAATGGCTTGACAATGATTAATAAATGTCATTGTCTTGATTCGGTCGGACTTACTAATTATGAGACGTTAGGCGACACTAGACGATTGGTAAGTAATATTCCAATCAAGGGCAGTGCACCACTATGATTAATGATGCATGTAAGCATTATATATGATTTATGGTATGATAATCCCAAAAGAACGCCAGAAAATACTGAACACGGGACGATACTGATTTATGTTTGCCTTTGAGCAAGGACTTCAGTCTTTAGCCATGATGGGTCTAAAACGACCTTTGATTTACAGATAAATCCGAAGGAAACAGATTGATTCGTCATGATTGGTCCGGTTGATAGTCAGAGAGCGTAACTTGTGATAATTTGCTTGTCTCAATATGTGTTCTTGACCAAAGCACGCTTTATATTCATAAAAGCATACTTTAGAGGGCAAATGATTCTGACAATTTTCCATGATCTCAAAACAGACTCAAACGGATAATTAGAGATAATTACAAAATGATAAGGAATAAATTAAAAAACTTGAAACATGTCAAGATTGAATAAATCAAATATTTGATCGAGTTTCTGAAATGCAAAGTAAGTTGGCACTGATATGATTGGTGCCGACATGATTTGAAGAATGATGAAAGGAAGAAGTATACCAAATTTGACTAAGTTTTAAACCACAAAAACAGATCGGTACCGAACATGATTGTGCATACTTATTTGGCTACTTTAGTGGCTTGAGACTCGAGCTATGAACAAAAAATTAAGTTCACACACAAAATCATATCGGTACCAACGTGATTGGCTGCCTTCGGAAACGTGATCGACGACCTGTTCTTCATACTGGAACTTTGGATCTTGGAATACCTAAAATGACAAAATTCATGCTGGATCTCATCTATAAATACAAACTTACCTTCAACTGAAAAGGAGATCGATCTTCTTCTTCATTTACCTCATAAAGCTTTGAGTGAAACTGAGATCTACTTGATTGTAACTCGAATTCGATTATAAAATGTATCCAGAAGAGAGTTCTAGATAAAAACAACTAAGTTGACGTAGGCTGGAGATTTTTCCGGATCACTATAAAAAGATTGTCTTTTTACTTCTTTTCCGTTTGATTTCTTCAATTTTACATTTGTTTAATTATTTTTGAGTGACATTGGGGTGTTTACCAATTTTTGGTGCAATGGTATTGCAGTAGCTAAAAGTCATAATTCTAACCGCAACTAAGTATAACCATATCCATTTGTCAACAAAAATTAGTACAAAGTAGCTGAAGTCATATAAATTAGTATGATGTGCCAAATGTAGCCAATGACTATACCTAATTGTCCATAAAATGCAATCACCCCCACAACATTTATATGAAAATATAATTACTTTGTAATCCCAAATAAAAATAGAATGTTACCTATTTGCATGGAGCAATGCAGCTGGCCCCAAATAGCTCTCTGGATTCCACCAATAACTTGGGCATGAAGTACTACAGCAAGCACAAAGAATACATTCATACATCCCATCCAATTTGGCGCGATCCTTCTTGCTCTGCAGCACCTCCTTCCCATCCTTAACCTTCTCCTTCCTCTTCAGCCACGGCTCAACACTTTTATACTGATTATAAAAATTGGTCATGTCCACAACCAGATCCTTCACCACGAACATGTGAGGGAGCGGCGTAATAGAAGACGGGGCAGCTGCCTCAGATTTAATCTTCGTCAGACAAGCAAGGCCGTTATCTCCATCTATGTTCATGGCACAGCTACCGCAGATTCCTTCGCGGCAAGATCGCCTGAATGTCAAAGTGGGGTCCACCTCGTTCTTGATCTTGATCAACGCGTCCAGCACCATGGGTCCACATTCGTTGAGGTCGATCGTGTAGTTTTGGAGAGAGGGCTTGGATTCAGGAGAATTAGGGTTCCATCTGTAGATCGAGAAGGTTTTGAGCTTCTTATTAGAGTCGGCTGAGGTTTGGGTTTGCGTCGCATGTGTTTGGGAGAGGAGAAAGCGAAACGAATGGGAAGCTGACGAAGGGAGAAAGCGGCGACGGATGAGTGCAGCGGCCATCGCGAAATTGATTGTTTATCGGAAATGGAGGTGAAATTAAGGGCTACGAAGTTACTGGAGGTAAAAGAAAACGCTAGAATAGAAAGGGTAAATATAGAGAGAGTAAAGAGGGCGGAGGGAGATTAGCGTAGGGTTGAAGAAAGAGGGAGGCGGGTGGAGAACACGTGGAGAAGAAATGGGCCTTAAATTGTTGCGGTTGTAATGAGAGACGTGTTAGAATGTAAAATCTGCGACGATTCGGTTTTAAATCAGTACTAGCTGGAAAAAAGTAAACTTATATTGCTAAGATGATAATCCAAAGGGAAAGTCTAATTGAACACAATATGATGACACAATTGGTGACACAAAAGATCTCTACCATTAGATTGTCCTCTAAATTCTACGTTTCATTTGAAGACAAAAAGATCCGATGGTTCAGATCTTTTGTGTTCTCATTTGTGTCATCAATTTGTGTTCAAATAGACGGCCCCTAGTCCAAATGATAACATTGACATTAATAATTTTTTTAATATTTTTATAATACATGTTTTGTTTAATTATTTGATTGGTTTTGTTTAAAATAGTGAAACCAACGGAATAAATCAAATAAATGTGAAAATATATACCAACCCAACCAAATAAATAACCACATCAAAATAAAGTCAACTGTCAAACCTATTCAATTTGGTTGACTGTTTCTTTTGAACCAACAAATGTCCATCTCTATTTTTATATAGGTTTTTTAATCCAAAAATTCCAAAATTACTTTGAATCTCAAACTGAATACTACTGAATTTTTAAAGAAAAAGAATTTGCTCATAGATAAAAATTGTGTTTTTTTCAATTTAGGGCTAGAAAATACAGCGAACATTTACTGCAATTGCCCCATTCAATACTCATAACTCCCTTAAAATCTTAGACTTAACTTTAACCAATACTGATCTTAGTTGTGACAATTGCTGGAATAATCTTATATTCCAATGGCGTAAAGGTTATTGAATTTTATTTGATACCATCTTCGTTGTTATAGGTTGGTATATATGGTTTGAAATGGACCAAATAATATTTAATAACGTTAGCACTTCTCTTAATAACCTAACTTATGCCATCGTGATGTTTATGTATAATTGGATAGCTAATCCTAGCTATAAATTGGCTAATAAGAATTATTTCAAGGTTTTTCTTAAAATGTAAAAAGTAGAATAGATTTCCTAAAAGTAAATTTAGGATACAATAGAGGGCATATAGCGTCCCTAAATGATGATAGCAGAAGCTTTTAACGAAGTCAACTCTTCGAAGAGATTGCTCCTGATCGATAACTAAATCTGTTTTAACTAGCATTATTATCTTTTATTCTCCCGCATATATATGTGTATAATTTTAATATACGTGTGTTTCTATGTCTGTGCACGCACGCACGCGTACGCTATGTCCATGTCTAGTAAAGTTTTTCCAAATTAGTTGGTAGTCAAGGACCTAGCAACTCAAACTGTCTGCCTGTGGATGCTTGATTTGAGGATATTCTTTGTTCATGGTATTCCTTGGTTATTGGATTGATATATTATGCTTGCTAGATATCAGTGTGCTTCATTTTCTTTTCTTTACTTCTGGGTTCGACTATGATGATTTTATTTACTTTTCCTAGTCGAGGTTTTTTTATTTGCATCATATGGGTTTTTTGCTACCTGACAAGGCAGTTTGTTTTTTTTAGTGTGGAATAAAATTACATAATTGCTCTCCTCCTATGGAGGACCGCTCATTTTCTTCAAAAGAATTATTAGTAATTCTTATGAGTATAACATATATTTAGTACCCTTATTTATCTATATGTCGTAAATACAAGTGATTTAGTATTGTATCGACATGATAGTTGATCAAGAATATTTAACGACAAGTGTTTATTTTATTAATTCAATGCTCACGTTTACAAACATATTAGTAACTACAAGCGCTTAAGTACTTCTCATAAGGATTTTCTAGTTGTATATATATAATGTATTTAAGACATTAATCACATCTCAATATAACAATATATACAATAGAACATGAAACCAAAGTTTACTTTATTTTGAGTAAGATTCGATGTAAGAGTTAAGTTATATAATCAAATGACATAATTATCGCTAAGGCACATCCTTAACTCTATTAGGATTTGCTTCGATTTTTCTCCTATCACCATGTTAAAAGTCCATCTACTGCAGCTTGACTCAAAAATAATGTTTGAGACACTACATCTTTCCCTTTTATCACAATCGATGAAGATGGTCTTGAAAAAGTCAAAAGGAAACCAAAATTACATGTGTCCACATAATGGTAAGTTAAACATTGGAAAATCGAAGCAGAAGCAAAATCACATTATAGCTCAAGCAAAACATCAATAAGTAAGGTAGAGCATCCTGTGGATCTCTAACATACTTTCGCAACGTTTTCTTCTATATCAATTCTTTAATCGCATCTCTTATGTGACGACACTCATTGATATTGTGCCCATGCGTGTCCCTATAGCATCGTTCAGCTTCAGTTGCCTCCCTCTGATGCGGCTTCTTATAATCCTCAGTTCCTTACATATCAGGATATACATTTTCAACCATATCGTTCAAAAAAGTATAACCCTCGGCCTTCAAGTATCTCGGACACTTTTTAATATCCTTTCTTTTACCTCTAGTGCCTTGATTTCTTTCTTTTTATTGTTGTTATTGGTTTCCACATTTGTCGCAACTTTACAGGCGCTCTCGTCGATTTGCTTAATAGCGATGTTGCTTTACATAACCTCAGTCGATTGTTTGCCACCAGGCTTTCTGACGGCCATGTGCGCCTCTTCCAAGAGCAGATATTGGGTTGCTTTCGATAAAATTCCTCCATGGTGGGAGGTTTCTTTATCTTCAACCATTTGCCAAAATCTGTGTCTAAATGTATCCCCAAGATCAATGCCATCAACACGATATCCTCTTCTGGATTGCGTGCTTCTTTTAAAATAGAATTGAATCAACTCTGAAAATCCTTTAGGGTCTTTTCGGCACCCTGATGAATATTCGACAAGGACATAACATCCTTCGATCAAGTGTATGCATAACACCCCTAATTTGTGATAACATTATTCAGGAGATTTAATTAGATAAATAAAATAAAATAATGCAAATGTTAAGTGATAAGGGGATTGAGGTTTGAATAAATACTAAGTGGTCATGATTAATTGATTAATTTGAATGGGCTTAAGAATGGCTTATAGGCTAATTAGTTTACACAAAGGTATATTGGGTATTAGCTGCACCTTAATTTCGTAACCCATATATATATCCACAACTTTCCATCTATTTATGTTTATTCTCATTTCCATACAAACATAAAGAGGAGCCAACCATTGCTAGGAAGAAAAGAGAAGAGAAATCAAAGTAAAGCTAAGGATTAAAGCTAGGGGAATAAATATCAATTTCAATCCAATCTCCTTATCTTAATCAGGGTGAATTATAATTTATACCATCTCTATTTTGTTTATAACCATATGTTTTCGGATTTAAGATTAAATTCGTTTTTATGATGAGTTGGATGATGATATGCTTGAATTATGAATTGTTTAATTTAAACAAGATTTTTTAAATAGGGGATTATGCGGTTTTAGGGAAAAATCGATTGTAAATGATCTTTGAATGCCATAGAAAATTTTTATGCTATGTAAAACATTATTTTAGAGTTGGGTTTAAATTTTGATAATTTTTCAAGCTATGGAAATATTATTTTGAATTTTTAAAGGAAAATATGGTTAATTGGGTTTAGAAATTTATTTCAGAAATTATATTGAGAATTTGGATCATAAATTTTGATATGTTATATAACATGATGAAAGTGAATTTCTATAATTTTTTGTATTTTTCCTAAGTGATTTGTTATCGGAATTAAATAATTTTAGAAGGATTTATTTGCAATGTTAGTTTGCTTAATGGAAGGGCTTATTTGCTAAATTAACATTAGTTTAAGTCAAGAATTAAGTGGTAGTTATTTTGATAAAGAATTTGAAAAGTTAAGGCAACCAATCATAACGTGGCAGGTTAGTTAGAAAGTGTTTGCTTTAATTGATATTAACTTATGTTTACCTAGAAAAGTGGGTTCCGCCTCTATTTAGAAGCACCTTTCGACTCCAATGCTTTTGCTCCATCTCAGTCGAAGCCAACCCAGGCCGAAACCAATACATAAGTATCACTTAAATGGTACGTAGTGGATTGGAGAAGATGGAACGCTTGGTATCGAAAGCATTGCTTCCGATGGGGTCGATACCTTTGTTTGTTTTGAAAAGTTAAGCATCTATCTTTGTTTTATTAAATCTTTCGAATGAGCCAAAGCATATGTTTATGAAAGAGGTTTTCTAAAGGCTTTCGAAGGGGTTGTCATCTTATGTTTTAAAGAATAAGATTTTGAATGAGTTTCTTTACTTATAAAAATAATGCTTTCGAACGTAGGGGTTCCGACCTAGTCCAAGCCCTACTGTCATTCTTTTGCCTTTCGAGTATATTGAAGTCATCATTGCATTCGAAATGTAGTTTTGTTTTAAAGATGTTCTAAGCCACTTCCTAAATGCTTTCGAAAGTGTCCAAGGGTTCCGAACACAATGGCTTTGAAAGGGGGTTTCGATGTTATCCTTCAGTGTTTTGGTTTAAATGTTTTGAAGCTTTCGAAAGGGATGGTGCCAACGCCATCAAATTTTCCCTAATACTTTTATATGATAATGAATGGTTTCGAAAGAGATACTTTCGTTTATATTCACTTTTACCCAAATGGTATTTTTAAATATAAACCCAGCGGTCTCGAAATGGGTGCTTTCAATGATTCAAGCTATGCTAGAGTTAATAAGTAATACTTTATTACGTTTGAAAGTTTTCGAAAGAGAGGTTTAAAGTGTTTCGAAATGCAAAGGCCTAATGTTTTGAAAAGAGATTTATATGCTTTCGAAGGAGGTTATCCATTGAGGTCGAAAGCAAAGTTTTGAAGGTTTCGAAAGCCTTAGTTTTTCAAAATAAATAACCCAACCATGGCATAAGTAAAGTGCTTTGAAATAGAGTTTTGAAGAAGTTTTCCTTGATTAAAGGGTTAAAGAGATTAACCAAGTTTTAATATAAAATGAATTCAAGGATATTAAACCCACAGGAGTGGTGTTGTTATGTTATTTCGTTTGCTTCTTCAAATAAATATGTATTCATATTGTAATGAACCCTTAACGATAACTCGGGAAAGGGCAAAATAACCAGCTAGGTTGACCCAACAGTGAATATAAATTAAATTAATTGAAGATATTGGCAGGATCTAATAGTTTCACAGTAAGCCCATGAAAACTGTGTATATGAAAAGATATTGGCAGGTACCAATAGGTTCATAGTAAACCTATGAAAACTATGTATAAATGAGATGTCAGGAAGATAGGTTCATAGTTAGCCTATGAAAACTATGATTGATATTGGTAGAGGCCAATAGGTTTATAGTTAGCCCATGAATACTATATCTGGAATAAGATATCGACAGATGTCAATATGTTCCTAGTCAACCCATGAAAACTAGGATAAGAGAAAAGATATTGGATTTACCAATAGGTTCAAGGAGAACCCGTGAAACAGTAAAGATATTGGCAGGGGACAATAGGTTAATAGTAAGCCCATGAAAACTATTTAACTGGACAGGGAGTCCTTAAACATTTTACCGGTTATTAGTCAGCTCATAAAAACTATTAGGTTAATAGTAACCCTAGAAACTATAACTGAGACAGATAATCAAAAGGAATGGGGATGGGTAATCCAGAATTGATTCACTTGTTTTGCATGTCATCCTATCATATTATTTTTGAGATGTTTTAACCATTGTGGATGTAGGAGCACAGCATATGGTTTTATAAAGGTTTTAGGATACTAGTGAAAGGAAAATCCGTTCCGCTAAGCAGCGTGGTCTCACTAAATATCTAAATGATTTGAGATGTTAGATTACTATTTATATTAGGCTTTATGTTTGACTCGAAGTTTATGTTTTCCACTTAAACTTTTGGGTACTCAATTGATTTTGAATAGTTTGAGAGTTGAGGTTTTCAGGTACCTCTTTAGACGAATAAGCTTCCGGAGACGTGCAAGAGGCATGATAGCTATATAGAGTTTTTTTTTTTTTGATTCCACCGTGTTGTTTTGTAAAGGCAAAGTTGTTAAATTGCCTATATATACTCTGATCGTCCAAAGGGGCATCTTTCGCTCTTTGCGTATGTTGTAATAGGTATATTTTCTTTGAACGTGGTTAACGATTGTAACCGTTAAGTGATAAAAGGATTGAGGTTTGAATAAATACAAGTGACCATGCTTAATTAATTAACTTTAATGGGCTTAAGAATGGATTATAGGAAAATTAGTTTACATAATGGTATATTGGGTATTAGCCGCACCTTAATTCCATAACCCTTATATATCCACGGCTTGCCATATATTTACATTTATTCTCATTTCCACAAAAACATAAAACAAAAACGTAAAGAGGAGCCGACCATTGCTAGGAAGAAATGAAAAGAGAAATCAAAGTAAAGCTAAGGATTAAAGCTAGGGGAATAAATCTCAATCTCAATCCAATCTCCTTATCTTAATCAAGATGGATAATTATTTATACCATCTCTATATTTTTATAGTCATATGTTTTCGGATTTAAGATTAAATTCATTTTTATGATGAGTTGGATGATGATATGCTTGAATTATAAATTGTTTAATTTAAACAAGATTGTTTAAATGAAGGATTATGTAGTTTAAGGGATAAAAAATTGTAAATGATCTTTGAATGCCATGGAAAAATTTTATGTTATGTAAAACATTATTTTGGAGTTGGGTTTTAATTTTGATAATTTTCCAAGCTATGGAAAGATTATTATGACTTTTCAAAGGAAAATATGGTTAATTGCGTTTAGCAAATTATTTCAGAAATTATATTGAGAACTTGGATTTGCAATTTTGATATGTTAGATAAATGTTGAAAGAGAATTTATATACTTTTTGGGGGTTTTTCATAAGTGATTTGTTATGGAAATTAAATTATTCTAGAGGAAGGACTTATTTGCAATATTAGTTTTGCTTAATGGAAGGGCTTATTTGATAAACTAACATTGGTTTAGATCAGAAATTAAGCGAGAGCTATTTTGATAAATAATTTTAAAAGTTACGGCAATCAATCATATGTTTACATGTGGCAGTTTAGTTAGAAAGTGTTTGCTTTAATTGGTATTAACTTAGGTTTACCCAGAAAAGTAGGTTCCGCCTCTATTTAGAAGCACCTTTCGACTCCAACGCTCATGCTGCATCTTAGTCAAAACCAACCTAGGCGGAAAACAGTACACAAGATATCACTTAGATGGTAAATAGTGGATTGGAGAAAGATAGAAGGCTTGGTATCGAAAATATTACTTCTGATGGGGTCGATACCTTTGTTTGTTTTAAAAAGTTAAGCGCCTGCTTTTGTTTTTTGTTAAAGCTTTTGAAGGAGTCAAAGCATACGTTTTCAAAAGAGGTTTTCTAAAGGCTTTCGAAGGGGTTTCCATCTTATGTTATAAAGAATAAACTTTCGAATGGGTTTCTTTACTTATAAAAATAATGCTTTCGAAAGTAGGGGTTCCGACCTAGTCTAAGCCCTACTGCCGTTGTTTTGCCTTTTCGAATATATTGAATTCATCAATGCCTTCGAAGGGTAGTTTTATTTTGAAGATGTTCTAAGCCACTTCTTAAATGCTTGTGAAAGGGTCCAAGGGTCCTGAACATAATGACTTCGAAAGGGGGTTTTGATGCTATCCTTAAGTGTTTTGTTTAAATGTTTTGAAGCTTTTGAAAGGGATGGTGCCGACACCATCAAGTTTTCCCCAATACTTTTATATAATAAAGAATGGTTTTGAAAGAGACACTTTCGTTTATATTGACTTTGACCCAAATGATTTTTTTAAATATAAACCGAATGGTTTCGAAAGGATTACTTTCAATGGTTTCGAAGCTATGTTTCTAAGAGTTAATAAGTAATACTTTATTATATTCAAAAGGTTTTGAAAGAGAGGTTTAAACTGTTTCGAAAGTCAGGGGCCTAATATTTTGAAAAGAGATTTATATGCTTTCGAAGGATGTTATCAAGCGAGATTGAAAGCAAAATTTTAAAGGTTTCGAAAGCCTTAGTTTTTCAAAACAAATAACCCAGTCTCATTTTAAATAAAAAACTATGACATAAGTAAAGTGTTTTGAAATGAAGTTTTGAAGAAGTTTTCCTTGATAAAAGGGTTAAAGAGATTAACCAAGTTTTAATATAAAATGAATTCAAGGATATTAAACCCACAGGAGTGGTATTGTTATGTTATTATGTTTGCTTCTTCAAATAAATATATATTCACATTGTAATGAACCCATAACGATAACTTGGGAAAGGGCAGAATAACCAGCTAGGTCGACCCATTAATGAATATAAATTAAATTAATTGAAGATATTGGCTGGGGCCAATAGGTTCATATTAAGCCCATGAAAACTGTGTATAGGAAAAGATATTGGCAGTGACCAATAGGTTCATGGTAAGCCCATGGAAACTACGTATAAATGAAGACATCAGGAAGACAGGTTCATAGTTAGCCCATGAAAACTATGATTTGATATTGGCAAGGACCAATAGGTTTATGGTTATCCCATGAAAACTATATCCGAATTAAGATATTGACAGATGTCAATAGGTTCTTAGTGAACCCATGAAAACTAGGATAAGAGAAAAGATATTGCAGTCACTGATAGTTTCAGGGAGAACCCATGAAATATTAAAGATGTTGGCAGGGGCCAATAAGTTAATAGTAAACAAATGAAAACTATGTAACTGGACAGGGAATTCTTAACATTTTACCAGTTATTAGTCTGCCCATGAAAACTATTAGGTTAATCGTAACCCTAGAAACTATAATTGAGATGGATAGTCAAAATGAATGAGAATGGTTAATCCAAAATTGATTCACTTGTTTTGCGTATCATCCTATCATATAATTTTTGGGATGTTTTAACCGTTGTGGATGTAGGAGCATAGTATATGGTTATATAAAGGTTTTAGGATACTAATGAAGGTAAAATCCGTTCCGCTAAGTGGTGTGGTTTCACTAGATATCTAAATGATTTGAGATGTTAGATTATTATTCATATCAGGCTTTATGTCTTACTCTAAGTTTATGTTTTCCCCTTAAACTCTCGGGTACTCAATTGATTTTGAGTAGTTTGAGAGTTGAGGTTTTCAAGTACCTCTTTCAAGAAGCGTTTTCTGGCTGTCTACGATTCTCTGGTTCAATTCAGCTATCATCCTATCAAATTCAACCCTTAACACTATCTCTTGTGGGGTAGATAGCACAGCAAAACAACCATCGGTTGGTTGGTATCTTCATTGTGATGAGAAGTTTAATTTTCTCTGCCTGCTATTACTTCAGATCTTTAAGATATCCTAGGATCCATGACTTTAGATCCATAATAACAAAGTTCTTAATCAAACTTCTATATGCTCTAATCCATATTACTATGTTAGATCCATCGCCGAGTTCAATTCTTAGTGAAAGTTACAAAAATATTGAACCAAAGTTTTGCACAACCCCCCAATTAAATAAAAATGAGATAGATCTAAGAATATCATCAAATAGTAAAGAAAAGAGTAATTTTTATAGTTGTTCAGCAAGTTTTATGGCCTACATTCACTTTAATCTTATTAAGGTTGGATTTTTCACAAGTACAAGAGCTTTCGCAATTTGTTTTCAGATCCAAAATGGCAAAAATAGGCTTAAAGTGATAAGGATTATGCAAAGAATAGAAGATGAAGAAGGTAGAGGCTAAAGAGACTCTAAGTAGCCATAGTGCTTCTATTTACAGTAGAATTGTCCATGATAGTCGCCAAATCATGAAAGACTAGGTAAGATTCCAAATTCAAGAAAGCAAGAGGGAAGAACGAGACATCCCATAATCAAAATCAAATCGGTACCGATCACAATTCAAATAGGTACCGAGATGATTTTCCTCAAGTAACTTCAGATTCTCTTTTAACGTTAGCTCGTATCTCCAAGTCTTCAAGGTTCAGTCAAGATTTTTCCCATCAAACAATATTAGCACTGATATGATTTTTCCTACATGGGCATTGCCTTTTTTCCGACATAGCTTTGGAGTTGTTCTCCGATTCCTTCAGAGGTGGACCCCGATATGATTGCTTTAGCATCATATCCCTTGATCACAACACAAGTTCCAAGTTCCACAAGTAAAGCATATTGGTATGAACCATAAAAGTGATCGGTACATATCACTGAAGAATTACACTTTTGGATTCCAAATTCCCGGAGTTACTTCCTATAGCCATCTCAAGCTTGCCCTAAGTCCTTGAATCATCTCGTCTTTGTTTCAATGCTAGGTTCACTTGAAAGAAGCTCGATTCAAATGCTGGATAAAAAATAAATCTAAATAATTTTAAATTAAAATATGAAATATTGTGAGCGTTTTTGTCCACAGCGCAACATATATGAAAAGGTGTGAAGAAGCACGGAAACAAATAGATTATCTTTGGTAAATGTGTTATCACATAATCATAAACGCAAAGCAAGAAGATAAGAGGAGCATAAGCTAACTCGAAGAAAATCAAAAGAGAAAGCCATAATTCGCTAGGTGAAATAAACGACGTGGTAAGAAAAAGTTCGGTAGCAATCAACATGGAATATTTCGATAGTGATCAACTACCAAATAATAAAAATGGTTGAGTAGTATTCGTTTACCAAATAAAGAAAATGATTTGGTAGTTTTCATTACTAAACAGGGAAAATGGTTCAGTTGCAACCCACTGAACCAATCTTTGCTAAAAAGAAAAATCAAACAAGAAAAGTTCCTATTTTTGGGAATACTAGACCAATCCTCATATAACCTCATACCTATGTATATCGCATGGATGAGTAGTAATGGCGGATAATTTTAAGAAGCAAAAACAACAAAATAAAAGTTGTAGAAATGATTTTAAGGTGCTTTGTTTTTCATTTATTTCGATCTATAGATCGTCATATTTTATACTTCTGCATTATACTCGAGATCTATAAAGAAATGAATAATCCACAGTGAATGCAGGCAATCTTGGACCAAACTTCTGTAGAACTGGGCATGTTATTTATTTCTACATTGTTATCTATTTCTGACATGCTCTCTATAAAAATTATATTATGTGCAGTTAATAGCCTTAAAAGACATTCCATGCCTATAGTTTATGAATTTCCTTAGAGGTGTTTGCCTATTTTTTAGCAAACATTTTTGGTGCTTTCATTGAGAGCAAAACTCAAGATTCCTTCTATATCAAAGACCATAACTGGTGCTACCAATCAAGGTGCTATAAACATCAATGCATCTAACTTACCTATAGTAGATCAAGGTGAACATTTAGTAAGCACTTTGGCACTAGCCGACATGATTACCAAAAATGTCTTTGACAGTGTCATGGCCAAATTGAATGAACGATTGGTTGCCCAACAACAAGCGATAGTGGACTAACTTATGACATGTTTGAGGCAAAATTAAACCATCAGTCACAACACTGTTAATCGAGAGAGTTCCTGATCTAAGGAATGAAGAAGTTAGAGGAGATCATACTCTGGTTGAAAATATAACCATAGTATTTGAAATCAAGACAAAGAGAAGCTGGAGGAGATGCGAAATGCACAGGATTTATCCTAAAGCTAGACCGAAGGAATGGTTCGGTATTGGATCAAATTAACCAAGTGTCGAATAGGATCAGGCTATTGTTGACACTTCACGTAGTCGTCAAAACTCCCATGTCCAGATTGAACCATTTAGTAATGAAGCACATAAGGACAATAGAGATTGGTCTAAAAGATGAGACCATCCTTGGGAATGGTGATCAAGCCGACATAGGGAGGAACAAAGAGGTTAATCTCTTCAAAGAGAAAGGGTTGAAGGTCATTCCTGCCAATGTTCGCTTGGTTTAGAAGAAAGAATAACCCGAATGATTTGGGAACATATTTTGTGGGAGTAAAGGAGCATGGTATCAAGGCTTGGGTAAATAGTTGGTTTATTTTCATGATAGAGATTGCTAGGAACCTAAAGTACGTTAAAATTTCGACTATGGAGCCTTTTAAAGGTGAATTTGACCTTATAATGCATTCGCAACGTTATACTTAGCACATGCCGATAAGTGGATCTATTGAAGATGTTTTGTTTAAATGATTCCCATTATTCTTAGTAGATCTGGCAACTATGTAGTTTTGTTGCTTGCTACTAGGATCGGTAAGTTCATGGTCCTAATGGATTTATGAGGTGGAGTACATCTTGACATGATGTTTTAATGGAAATTTACAAAAGAGAAACTAAATACCCATCAGGAATTTGATTACGAAGCTATGAAGTACGTGAGGTTGGAAGATGTCACATATAAAAGACATTCTAGTGGACGAGCTCGAGTTGGGGAGTCATTTAGTGTCATTGCAATAATAAAAGGAGGTGGAAATAACTTTAATGAAAAGAAGAAAGGTAACAACCAGAATGAAACTAGTGGAAAGAAGGTAGAGCAAAGGAGGTGGAGGCCACGACCCATGTTTGGTGCTTAAATGGATCTAAAGATACCGCTAAAAATATCTACACAACGACCCAAGTAGAGTTGAATAGAAAGAGGTCTCCATCCAAGAAGGAGACGAAAACCGACTTGAATTCCTAAAAGCACTTTCGTTTCCAGAAAACACACGAAAATTAACATAAATGGATGCCATCGCTTACATGATATCATTAAGGAGTGCATTAGGTAAAGAAGTTACAGTGATACATGAATGACCTGAATGATGCTTCGATATCTATATAACAACCATAGAACCATCAAGAAATTGCTACATAGTGATGGAGAGGAAGGCACCTGTGGTGTAGTTGGAATAATGGAAGGATTGTGATTAATACAACAACCAAAAAGCCACATATAACCGATAAAAGTTAGGTTAACATGGAGAGGTATGCTAAATCTTTGAAGAAAGCAGAGGAGTTTGTGTATGTTGTGGATGAGGAGCGTGATGCTAAAACCCCTCGACATGATCACATTGAGATTATATTCAGTGAGAAGGATTTCATAGGAGCTGTTGCACCCTACATTTTAGAGTGCCATAATATGATATTAATTAATAAGAAATTTATTAAATCATAGATACAAATTTATTAAATGGTTTTGGACATGAAGGATGTAACAACCCAAAATTTAAGCTATAATAATTAATTAACAAATTAATTAAATAATAAAATAAGTCTATGAAATTATTAATATTGAGCCACGAAAGTTGCACTATTATGTCCGTGGTAATTTTCTGGTCAATTTCGATATATAATTTGTCAAAATCGGAGCTAAAAGAAGAAGTTACGAAATAAACAACAATTAAAGAAAACAATATATATAGACACACACATACACATACAAGGTCAGGTCAACCATAGGGTCGACTCTCACCATAGCTAGGTCGACCTATATGTCGATCCTCAACATACATGGGTCGACACCCAGGTCGACTCGCCCTTGTATTTGGACGACCATTCATCCAGATTAGAAGATGACGTGTTTTTCCAGTTTTCTTCAATCCAGTGCATCCGTGCTCCTATTCGATGGTTCACAGTGAGCCTATGACGTGGTTGTACTAGATTTAATCTTCAAATCCAACGGTATGAGATCTCTAAACTACACCATAAATAAGACCCTAGGCCTAGATATTTTTCTCACTTAGATTTTCTCCTATTTGGGTTCATTGCCAATGGCTGGACCCTAAATAGAAAAAATTTCTAGGGAGGAAATCTTTTTGATAAAAATATTCTACGCCCTAGAAGAGGATCAAAGAAGACCAAGGACCAGAGCTAAGGACCACATGTGAGTGTTTTGTAATTATTTTAATATTTTAAGTAATTTAAAATAATAGGGTACTCAATAGTTGTAGTTTTTCTGTAATTTTGAGACAATTTTTATATAAGTTATTTACAGCTAGTTTTTAAAGTTCTTTTCAGTCTATTTTATTCATCTATTTTATTTATCTACTTTATTCGGTTATTTACAGTTATTTACATTTATTTACATCTATTTTACGTTAGAATTCATCCTGTAAATTTTAGTTTCTTTTTATTCCTTTTTACCCGAATAAAATATAAGAATATTAAAAAGAGAATAAATCGCAAATATGGATTAAAATAGAAAACACCAAATTTACAAAAATTAGATGTAAAATAAGAAGAACTATAATAAAAAGAAGACAGATTGAAATAGGCAAATTTGAGACATTTGCAAACATGTTTATAACTACAAAGATAGAACATAAGATTAACAATGGTAATGTAGGTTATAATTAAGCAGAAAGAACAGTAAATGCTTATTTTAAAACTTGTAATTAAGTTAATAATCAAATATTGTAGAGATAACAGAAAATGCTTATTTTAAGACTTAGATTAAGTTAATAAGCATATAGAGCACAAATAATAAAATTGACTTATTTTAATAACTTACACTGAGTTAATAGCAAGAATAGAAATATGGCATGTACCAACAGCATTCCCTTTCAAACTAGGACTGATGGTCTCACAATAGTTTAGGTAAGATTGGGCAGGACCCTTTCAAACTAGGACTGATGGTCTCACGATAGTTAGGTAAGGCTGGGACATAGGGTATATAAGTGGCCAATAGATAGGGTTCAAATCTGGGGATTTGGACAAGGGGTGCAACTAGATTTTATTTGTTAGGATCCGTGCCTGCAGCATTCCCTTTCAGACTAGGACTCAGGGTCTCACAAAACACTTAGGTGAGGCTGGGCAGGACCCTTTCTGACTAGGACTGATGGTCTCACAACAGATTAGGTGAGGCTGGGCACACTTATGGTGATTAGGGTAAGAAAGGTCGCAAGAGGGGGTGACAATTAGCGTGTACCGACGATGACCGAGCGTGCGACATTGATTAGGGTAGATAAGTCGCTACTGCATTCCAAGTGCTAAACATGTGTCTTTTACCGTGGGACCCACAGGATGGGACTAGCTCACAGTGGCACAATAGAGATAGAAGGCCGATTAATGGGTAGAATTAGGATTCAACCTAATTAAAATAGGATTAGGATTTCAGCCTAATCACAGCAATCTAAGACAAGTGCAAACAATCACAATCAAAGCAAACGGTTAAACAATATTTTATCCCAGTTTTATCTTTCCTTTATTTCCTTTTATATTAGAACTGTTGCTAAGTCATCTTGCTCAAAAATACTAGTAGTTATTTTCACTCACTAGACTTATGATCTGACCCACTCCTCTATTTCCCCTTTCTCCCGCATAGGCTAGCAGAGGAAATGATAGTTGATTCAGATTTCTTGGAGATACATTCTCGGAGTTCATCATGTGTTCTTCTTCTTTTCGCTTTTCTTTTCATTTGGTTTTTCATGTACTGGTACTTATGAGAGGGATAATTATTTTTTGGTACTATGATTTTATGAGACAGAGATGTATTTTTCATAAGACATGTGTATTTGGTATTTGAGACATGTGATATTTTCCAAACTTATTTGTGAAGTTTTATTTTGAATAATGAGTTACCATTTAAACGTTTCCACTGTTTATATTTATTTGTCTTGTGAATCTTAGTCTCTATGATGCTTTAGCTATGCCTATAACGCACAATATCTTTTAATGTGTCCCTTTTGGGTATACTAAGGGGTGTTGAGTGTTTCAAAGGATTAGATGAATAAAGGGAGATGAATAAAGGGAATGTTATGACAAAGGGGTTAAGGAATTCATGAGATTAAGTAAGAAGGGGATTTTAGCCCAAGCCCAAATTATTATCCCTATACCTCTAAACATACTATTCTCTTCATTCACTTTCGTTTTCACAAAAACAAAAACAAGGATAACAAACCAAGTCCACCATTGCTAGGGAGAAGAAAGAAGAGGGAAAACAAACTAACGACAAATTCAAGCTTTCATTTTCAAAAAAGAAGAAGGAATTTAATCAAGTCATTTACTTTGATGGGTAATACTTACCCTATTAATATCCCAATCCATTTGGATTCATATTTATCATGTTTTAGCTATTTTAAACGTCGATAATCATGTTTTGATGACAATAGAATCAACCTATATATGTTTGGGTGATGACATAGTTTATGGTATGTTTAAGAGTAAACTATGAATTAATCATCTCCAAATAATTTGGAATTTTATTATGATTTTCGCGTCAATAAACTGAGATGGGCATTAATTTTCATATTTTTTAGATGATTACATAATATATTATGAATTTTCTAAGATGAGAATGAACAATTTTGGCTATAAATTAATATCCAAAAATATTAATATTTAATATTTTGTTCTAAAATTTCTATTGAATGAAGTGGAAAGTGTGCTTGAATATGTTAATTATTGTGAATTTTCCTATGATTTTTCAAATTAATACGAATGGAATGGTAAGGCGTGAAATATCCTTAATAATAAGATAATTAAGGAAATAGATTAAATAAGGAGTAACCGAGGGAATACATCATTGTTGGCATCATAGATTAATGCTACAATACAAAATTACCGAATGATCATATGCCTTGTGTAAAGAAATAGTCAAAAAGTGGTTACTGTATTAAGAAAAATATCGATTTTCCTCTTATTTAATGATTTTCCATCTTAAACTGCGATAGCTTAGACTTTCGACGGCTATTGAGTTAAATCTATGATAGCCAAAGTGTTAGGCTTTCAATGGGTTAGACCTCCCATAGCTATGAATTTTGACTTCAATAGCTAAAATGTTAACCTTCAATGGCCATTATGTTAGATCTTCGATAGCTATTATGTTAAACCTCTAATAGCTATTATGTTAGACCTTTGACAACCGAAATGTTAAATGTTTGGTAACTATAAAGTTAGACTTTCGCTGGCTAAAATGTTAAACCTTCAATATTTATTATGTTAGATCTTCGATAACTATTATGTTAAACCTTCAATTGTGAGTGTGTTAAACTTTTGATATATTTATTTTAGAGGCTTGATAGCTTAAACCTTCAATTAGTCATGTTAAACTTTCAATGGTTGGATATGCGATAGCAAACCTTATATGCTTGATGGCCTCAACATGTGATAGCCGACCTTAGAAGCTCGATAGCTTGAATGTGCAATGGCATGGTCTTAGAAGCACAATAGCTAAACATGTGGTAATAAGCATTATGGAAGCTAGATTTACTAGTGTATAGTTGAATTTCATTATATGAATTTGGCAGGGTAAAAGAATAAAATTTATTGTAAAATCTTAAAACACATCATTAAATGAGGAAGACAACATAAGGACAATGTGAAACCAAGAACGTTGAAAATATAACAACAATAGTGAAAGAAGGTGTAAAGCCAATGTGGTAACCTATATTAAAACTCAACACTATTTTGGAATGATGGTGCAAGACCTATTTAGCAACCTATATTGCTAAAATGTAACATTGAGTAGAAATGATAGCTTATAGCCTATATGGCAACCTACATGTTAAAACATAACATAGATTAGAAATAATGGCGCAAGGTCTAAATGGAGACCAAATGTTAATACAGAACGATTGTGTAAGGCCTAAGGGAAACCAAATGTTAAAACGTAACATTATTTGAGAACAATGTTGTAAGTCCTGAGTGGCAATCTATGACAACCCGCCTTTTCGACCCCTAGACGTTGACACTAATACATCCACGGTATTCATATGCCGAGCACCCGAGTGCTGGAAAGACATATTGTTAGGGTAAAGTAAAAAAAAATGAATAAGAAAGAAGGGAACAAAATTTCAGAATCTCATAGAGACGGCACAAAGTGTTACTTTAATATACACAACATTTTTGAGTTACAACGCTAAATACTATCATCAGCCTAGACAGTTAAAGAAATTTGTCCTCACAATTGCCGATATATACATACTAGTAATGCAATGGAAAAAATTACTATGGCATGTTAAAGCATCCGGCTCTTCTCCTCGAGCTACAAAGAACATCAACGAAAACCTGCCTTTCTCAGACTACTCATAACAACACCCATATAATTAAGGAAAACATAAAATCATAAGTCAGACATAAGTATGGTATGAGAAAGTCAAGAAATATATGACCAACATATAACAGTACCTTTGAGACCATTTGAATCATCGTTACAATTATCCCTTCAAAAGAACCAAACCATCTAATTAGTACATAAGGTGATATAATAGATAATGTCTGGGATGTAGAATATAAATTAGAAAATAGTTATGCTGCTTTTATATCACAACAAACTAATTTTAGATACTCATATGCCAGTGATAACTAAAATAACTAAGGTACATTTTCATATGGATTTCTTTTGAGGTCTGCTTAGTAAAAACAAAATGCTAACTTTCTACACAAGGGTTAGAAGTGTGACGCCCCACCTCTATGCTCACAATAACAAAGAGTATTAAAGGAAATACTGTCTGTTATTACGAAGAATAAGGCTGGATAGGAGCGACCATCCGTAGTTAGGCCTTACACCTGTATTGGTTATCTCGATAGGAGTGGTATATATTTTTAATTTTTCATCTCTTATTTATTTACTCCCATCGACATACCCAATTCCAGTATAAAACGAAATACGATGGTTCATAATAGTTTAGGATAATAAATATAATAATAACACAGACAAGCTAAGTGCGGAACACAGATAATCAAAAGTCTCATATATATATATATATATATATATATATATATATATAACTGAAGTCAGTTGATATACATGGGATACACTACGTATGATACAACTACATCGTCGACTCTGGAAGTTACATATACAAGTACATTATCGTGAATAATATACATGAATATACAACATCCTATACTAAGACAACGCCTACTCCAAATGATATAAAGTAACTTCGTAGCTCTAACACCAACCCAAAGCAAGATATCTACAACCTGTAATAACTCGGTCTGACCCGAGTATTACATTCAAAAGAAAATAATACACGGGTCATTCTAATTCAAACTCAGTTATTAATGCACAGAAGCAATAATAATCAAATATCAAATAGACGACAGTCACAATAAATCTAGTCTATCCGATCCTTAACTAAAGAAATCGGATAACGATAGATATAATACGTAACAGTGTTAAACAACAAATCAGCAGAATCAAATCATCAACAAGGATAAATGAAAAGATCATCAATGAAGATAATTTAGAAAACATCAGAATTGCCTAAACGACAATTAACAACAAAAATCTAATTATTAAGTAAATAATTAGAAACACATAATCTAATTATCAAATTGATAATTTGACAACAACAAAATCATCAAATTAAACCAATCAAAATACAATTCAAACATATTGAATTGAATAAACGAAACAGTTCAAACAGTTGAAATATCAATTAAAACGCCAATTCGAGTAGGGCTACAGTACACGTACGCGTGTACTGCCTCGCCACTACAGTAATTAAATACACAAAAGATCAATAATTCAAAAGCAATAGAATATCAATAAAAGCAATACTGTGTGGCTGCAATTCACGCTTGCGTGCACTGTCTTGCCACTACAGTGATGATGTACACTAAAGCTCAATACCGTGTGGCTGCAGTTCACGCTTGCGTGCACTGCCTTGCCACTACAGTGATGAAATAGGAATCAAAACAAGGTCAAATCCGAGCTACTAGCTGGATTCAACTCAAGTGAATTCGAAAATCAAACAAAATGCAAAGGTCAAGTCACCGCTGTCATGACTCAACACAATGCCCCAGTATCCATATATACACTCGGCAAGGCTCAAAGACCAATACACAAGAATTCACAGTGCAAACTAATGCACTAAGCAAGTGGCAGCAGTATAAAGCTTCAACCAAGTGAATATGAAATATGTACATAAATGAATGTACATAACAAACCGCATATGGAAAAATGAATCAGAGGTTCAACATGGAACTGCACATGGCAGTAGTACACATGAAGAGACAGCCGAATGAAGGTGTAAACAAACAAGAATATGGCCGGAACCAAACGGCATACTCAAGGCATAAACAAGTATGCCAGGGATGTGCAGAAATAAACAAAGAAATGGTTCAGGTATATGCAGATCTGACCACAAAGACTCCAAAGATGATATGCACATACAAAACCAGAGATACATGTACAGGTGAAGAAATTCCACCACCAACTAATTTGAAATGCAGTTAGTAGCACATACTACAACTCAGGTCAGAGACCAAAGAATGGCCAGAGACAAGACTCAAGATAGCAATAAACTCGACCAGATACACATGAATATGAAGACCACAAAGGCAGTTCACAAGTCAAAGATCAGAGCATCAAAACAATGCCGAAGTCATTCCAGCAAAGTGACAGTGCAAATAAGTGCACACTAGAGATACTACAGACTACATAAACTAAAGCAAAATCAGGTCGAACAGAGACTAAAGACCAAGCCAAAATGAAGACAAGCAACTGAACTCCAAGCAAAAAGCAAGAAGTACAGCGACCAAATTCAAATGAATACAAAGCATCAATGCAATGAATCAAATTCGAGAACAAAGGCAGTGTAGCAGTTCAAAATGGCAATCGACAGAGACAAGTGCATCTCTCCTAAATGTACACGAATACTTGCAACAAAAGGGTGCAAATACAACATGTGGTGGTACACAGTAGCACATGATCAAAAGCAATGCAAGCAAAGTTAACAAGTACATATACTGTAGTGCAGCATATATCAAGTGAAGTAATCAATCTGCAAATATCATAAAGGCACGAAGGCACAAGGCCGCACTCAAAACAACTCAAACTCTGTACATACCCAATAATATATGAATACACACATACTAATATATGTATGCGTGTATATGAAGACCTGAATAAGTAGGGGACGAAGCAAGGCCACCCTTTAAAACAATTTGAAACAGCAACAAAACTACAATAGTTTGAAAACAATGCAAAGATACATCATGAAACCAGTGGTGCAGCAGCCTCAATTTGAAAACTAGTCAAATGAACGATTTCACAAAATTAAGTCTGTAGCTTTCTAACCAAAGACAGTGTCGAAGATAAGTCTGTAGCTTACGAAAGACAACGTCGAAGACAACAAAACAAACGAAATCAACATCAGAAAAATCCAAGCAAACCGAGTAAATCACAAAAGCACAAGTTCAAAATCACCAAAATCTTGAATTAGATGTGAGTGAAACTTAAATCACTCACCTTTGCAAAACGAAGCAGCCGCGTGCAGAAGCATCATCGAGCTACACGAGAATTTTTATCAATCGATCAACAAAGGCGCAGCTTCAAATAGAAAAGCCCTAATTTGATAAAGAGGAACGAACGAAAGACGAGCAGCCACCATTTTTTTTCATTTTCTTTTCGCCTAGGGTTTGAACCAATGAAAGAACGGTGAAAAAGGATCAGGTTATTAGCTTCAACATTTAACACAACCCCAAGCAAAAGGACGTGGAAATAAAGCCCGCTAACTCTTTAACCAAATTTCAAAAGAATTTCAACTGCTTAAAATACTCAACAGCAATTAACAATCAATTAATCGTTTGATAACGATTGTAAATTGGTGCAATACCCCGGGTTGTTACAGACTCCCCTCCTTATAAAAATTGCGTCCCCGTAATTTTCATAATTAAGGCCGTCAATAACAATTATTTTTCTAACATAAACTGGTTAAGCTAGCAAAATAAAGGTAAAGAACACAGACGCCAAAGAAATCTTCTAATTCCATACAAGAAATTCACAAATTCTCAACAAAATCTAATTATCAATAGATAATTCAGAAAACAGAAAAACTGAATAAATACGATTATCAGCAATATTTAATTATTAATTAGATAATTTGAATACAAAAATCACAAAACAGCGATACCTAATTATCGATACGATAATTAGAAAACAGCAAAATTTAATTATCAACAAAGATAATTAGAAAACACAAATCACAATTCGCAAAACTGCAATTATCTAGTTTTCAACCAGGAAATCAGAAAAACACGAACTCCAAAATCAGCAAACTCTAACTATCAACAGAGATAGATAAAAAATAGCAATTCAATATAATTCTCAAATCAACAAATATTCAATTATCAAAAACGATAATCAATTCTCAAATCAATAAATATTCGATTGTCAAAAACGATAATGAAATCTCAAATCAACAAATATTCGATTATCAAAAACGATAATCAAATCTCAAATCAACAAATACTCGATTATCAAAAACGATAATCAAATCTCAAATCAACAAATAGTCGATTATCAAAAACGATAATCAAATCTCAAATCAACAAATATTCGATTATCAAAAACGATAATCGAAAATCTCAAATCAACAAATATTTGATTATCAAAAACGATAATCAAATCTCAAATCAACAAATATTCGATTATCAAAAACGATAATCAAATCTCAAATCAACAAATATTCGATTATCAAAAACGATAATCAAAAATCTCAAATCAACAAATATTCGATTATCAAAAACGATAATTAAAATCAAAAAAATCTGATTATAAAAAACGATAATCAGAAACAACAAATATTTGATTATCAAAAACGATAATCAAAATCAACAAATATCCAATTATCAAAAACGATAATCAGAAAAAACAAATATTCGATTATCAAAAACGATAATCAAATCACAAATTTCTAATTATCACAAGCGATAATCAGAACTCATATCAACAAATATCTAATTACCTACAGATAATTGGAAACAACAAATATCTAGAAATCAATTAATATAACCAATACAGGTGTATATTTTTAATTTTTAATTTTTAATTTTTCATCTCTTATTTATTTACTCCTATCGAGATAACCAATACAGGTGTAAGGCCTAACTACGGATGGCTGCTCCTATCCAGCCTTATTCTTCGTAATAACATACAGTATTTCCTTTAATACTCTTCGTTATTGTGAGTATAGAGATGGGGCGTCACAAGAAGATACCTTCCAAACCATGCATATCTTAAGACAAAATATGCCACAAAGGTAAACATAGCTGGTCCATGCCCGAACATGTGATACCAAATAACAACTCCCACACACCTTAATCGAAAGCATTTCTTGATATTTAAAGTTGATGTACCCTAGGGATAGCTAAAATTACTAGCTATGGATCCTACTTTATTTTCTGCCATTACCGATGATGAAGTCATATTCAGCATCTCAACACACAAGTCTTCATCAATCGAACAAATCTTGAATCTCTCTCTGGACTCTAACATCTCAAACGGTTCACGAATCTCTCCATCGGTCCCAACAGAAGTACTTCGACGAATGCTATGTTGACCTCTCCCTTGGACTTAATCTTAGGATACAGAGTTCAACTCTATAATATTCCACTTCATAAGCGCTTTCAAAACATACAACTCATATATTAGTTTTGAAGTGCTTTACGGTAAGTAATACACATATTCAATCCTAGACTCTTTAAAACTAAATTTCTGAATTTCCAGTTAACTCAATTCCGGTTCTTTAAGAAGTAAACGAACGATATAAAGGAGTCCTCCATAGGGGATCTCATATATATACATTCTTAATGTAAGAGATGATTCATACGAATAAGTCCTTCCCAGGGGATCTCGCATATATACATTTTTAAGGTAAGAAACGATTCATATGAATGAGTCCTCCACAAGGGATCAAACCATATCAATACGTGAAGCTTTTATATACTTCCAAAGTTAATTTGGTAAATTTTGGTAGTCGACTAATCGGCCATTAAGTACAAAATAGAAATGATAGCATATGCCGTATGACGCGAGAGTCTTACGTACGGTTCCCTGAGAAGGGAGTGGCTACCCACTGGTAGTACAGTTATCACGTTGTTGAATTTCTCAACTTATATTATCCTCGGTCAAGAGTGATGCCAGTAGGTCAAAGCACTATTGCTTCTAAACCCTACTCGAACATCATTCTTAACTCTCTCATAGATAGAATAAATATACTTTGTCAGCTTTTAGTGCTAAATATAGGATTAAATACTTTCCATAAACAAGTTTACCGACAAAGCATGCTTAAGTCACACAAAGCACGATTAAGTCACATAAGCAACTTCTAACCCCATTTTTTCATTTAGTTAATTCTTTTATTAATTAAAACTTCTTTTTAAATACTTTTGTGTGTGTCTGTGTATTTAAAATACCTTTACAAAAGATATATACATGTATACTTCTATTTCGCCCTTCATTTCTACTCTTTCACTATTCATCTACTCTTTTAAATTCTTAGAAATATATTCATATTCTTGTCCCAAAAGGTATAAGAATATTCAAAATCTTAAACAAGATTTCACATTTCCAAAAGTATAACTAAATGGGTTAAAAATAAATATTATTAAAAACATTGTTACTATAAACCCAAAACCATTTTATACTTGTCATTATCTTTAAAACAATTTTTCAAAGATCGAATTACAATTACACTTATTAAACAAGGTTATATACTTTTAGTTAACTTTACAAAACCATTTATTATAACATAAGTGTTATAATCCAAAACTTCTTTTATTCGTTTAAAAAATACTTAACTTTTCCAAACTTATATATATACACTTTAAAAATACTTACAAACATGTTTTAAATATCTATGTAAAATATTACTTAAAAATAACAGATTTATGATTTACTAAAAAACCTTTTATTATAAATGCTGTAGAGGAAACCTTTTTCTTTAAAATTTAATTATTAAAAAAATATTTAAAATTCTAATCCTTCTTTCATATTTTAATCCATGTTATTAGACTTCCCTAAAAAGATTCCATAAAGATAATAAATTATAAACCATTTAAAACATGAAAAACTAGCCAAAATGTCGCATTAAAATAAAATATTGCAACAAGCCCGGAAGTGACGCAGCAGACCAAAGTCAGCATCTATAATTGCTGTCTAAGGCATTGGACAAAGAACAACATTAAAATGCATGATCTTTGTGGCTAGTTTTAATCATGTAAACAAATGATTTTGGAACCAATTTTTTTTAGTAAGCAGTGTACTTAAAGTACTTAAATACCATGAAAATAAACCCCTAAGGATATGTAACAACCCATATTTTTGATAATTAAAAATATTAAATTTAATAAGGTTTTGGACTTTAATATTGTCAGAAATTAAAATTTATGATGTATTAAATTGAATCTTATTAGATTAGAAATTTTGACCTTAAGATACATCTTAAAACAACTAATTTTAATGAGATAAAAGATGGTAACACATATTAACATATAATTTGCTAATATTAATTGAATGTAATTGACTACAATACTATGTTAACGTAATTTCAACCAATTTAAATAATAAAGGTTAATAAGGATTAGAATAAATGATGTATAAATTGGTGCAATCATATGTTATTAATTGCAATTGGTTTTAATATGGAGTATGAAATCGATTATTTTATCCGTAAATTTATTAACCTTTGTTTAAACAATAAGATAATAGATATGGATTATTAACATATAACCATTATTTTATTTATTATTTGATTATTAAATTCGTTAGAAATTTATTTGGTAATTAATGGAGAATGTAATTGAAATATTACTACTGATATAGGAAGAAACATTAACTGTTGAGTGGTGAGTGTAATTGTTTGCACAAAAAATGGGCAAACACCTCCAAGTCGTATGATTTAGTCTATTTTAAGTCGTTCTTAGTGATTTGGGTGATTCATGCAAATATGTAAAAAGCAGGGACTAAACAGTAAAAGACACACAGATTTATAGTGGTTCGGCCAGAATGTGCCTACGTCCACTTTATATGTTATTCTCCTTTTCTGTTCAGATTACAAGTACAAAGCTTTGATTACAAGTATCTGAAAGTTGTTTGAAAGTTCTATCCGTGCTTGAGCTCTCAAACTTGTCTGCCATTGTTGTACCCCTGCCCCTCTATTTATAGAGTGGGGCTGAGGGTAGGGGTCCTGGATGTATATAGCTGCTGGTGGGCCTGGGCTGAAGCAATCTGGCCTGGCAATGTTGGTCTGGTACTCCTTGGTCCGGTAGTACGTTGGTTCGGTGGAGGTGGTTTTGGTGGAGGTAGGTTCGGTGGTGGCCTCCCTTGCCTCTGGTCAGGTGGTGCTACTTTGAGTTGGTTCGGCAGGCATGGGAAGTAGGGTGGTTCGGTAGGCACGGGGAGAAGGTTGGTTCGGTAGTAGATGGGGAGAAGGTTGGTTCGGTAGTAGATGGAGCAGGATGGTTCGGCAGTACGTGGAGTATGTTGGTTCGGCAGGCATGGGACGTAGGTTGGTTCGGTAGGCACGGGGAGAAGGTTGGTTCGGTAATAGATGGGGAGAAGGTTGGTTCGGTATTAGATGGAGCAAGATGGTTCGGCAGTACGTGGAGTAGGTTGGTTCGGCAGGCATGGGACGTAGGTTGGTTCGGCAGTGGATGGTAGAGGAGTTAGTTCGGTGGTGTCGGACCGGTCGAAACACACCCAACACTTGCCCCCCAAAGTAGGGCATGTGCATGCAGATGGCGTACTTTGTTTTAGCTTGGTCATCCTCATTCGGTCTTGTGTGCCGAGCCAGTTGGTCCGGTTGTTTATATTTTGCCTATAAGTATGGGCATTATGCCTTCGTTATTCCTTACCAAGTGAGATAGCCGAACCAGATTTTCCTACCGAACCAACCATATTGCCGAATCACGCTTGACTACCGGATCAGGTGATTGCCGAATGAAGCCTTAACCTTGAACTACCGAATGAGTCGAGTGCCGAATGAACTTAAATCTTGGGGTACCGAATGATACTCGGTGACCTTAAGTATCGAATGAACTCAAGCCATGAATTACCGAATGCGTTTGAGAAGTACGAGTGCCGAATGGACTTTAGTCCCGAACTACCGATCGAGCCTTTATGTTTTGAACTACAAATGAAATTCTAGACTACATGTACTTGTTTGTTTATATCCTCTGTTCTAATGATGTACTTTCTTGTGATGCAGATAAATGTCTCGTAAAGTGGAAACTCGATCAGATAAGAAGAAATCCAAGGACGAAGGAGAGTCCACCGTAGTGCCCCCAGCTCAGCCAGGACCGGAACGTCATGGACCCACCCCGAGATCGTTGGTAGATGGGTATGGTCCTCAAGAGCTTCTGAATTCTCCGCCTGACTGCTTTCCTAGCTCTCTCAAAGAAGAGCAGCTTGATGTTATCTCCCGCTCCTTTGGGATTGATAGAGCACGCATGCTGTTGCCAGCGAAGGGGGTCATGCCATATAATCCCCCTGAAGGATACTTCGCCTATAGTAGGTACCACTGCATGTGTGGGGACATTCCTCCAATCAATGCTTGGATAGTTAGCTTCGTCACCTATTTGAAGGTGGCCCCTTTCCAGCTCCAGCCCAACTCTTACGCCATCTTGGTGTGCCTATTCGTGATTTTCCAGAGAAAGTACGGGTGCCCCCCTTCCAACCGGGAGATTCGGTACCTATATAACTTGAGAGGTTACAAGAAGGGGTCTCCATACATCAGCTTGGAATCGGCCGTGTCCTTCAAGCCGGTCCTGGACTTGTATTCAAAGTTCACTATGTTTAAGAAGGAACGGTTCTTCGTCCGGGATGACTCCGTTTCTATTCACCGCTTCACCTCTGGCTGTAAGTTGAAGTTTACTTGTAATTTTCGTTTTGGCTGCAACGCTTCTCCTCATGTGCTTTACTATTTGCTAGCGACAGGTGGCTTTGCGGTCGTGGAGAATGATCACCTGGTTCAGATGGCCGTGGAGATAGAAGACATTTCGGGAAGGGATAGGTTAGCTTCTTACCTGATCAGGAATGCCACTCTCCTGGGACACGACTTGATTCTACCACATCAGTCCGTGGTCAAGCAGAAGGATACGGCTGAGGAAAGAGCTGCCAAAGCCAAAGGAGGGGCCACGACGAAGAGCAGCAAGAGGAAACCCTTCTCGATACCTCCCGTCGTCGGGGGGAAGAAACTCAGGAAATCCGATGGACCCTCTCCCAGCACATGCCCAGATGCTCCGGAGGAGGAGAGCGCGGAGGAGGAAGGAGGCGAGGGTGAAGGAGGTGAGGCGGAGAGAGGAAGTGGTAGAGAAGGTGATGGTGATGATGATGGACAGAGTGGTAGTGGCGTTGGTGCCTTGACCTCTGGGCAAGCAGGTGAGATTCAAGAGTGGACGGATGATGCTTTCCACCAAGCTTTTGAGGGGTTGGAGGAAGGACCGGCTCCGGTAAAGGAGTCCGAGAGAGCTGACAAGGCCGGGCTGGTGCTGGTTCATCTTCTCAGAGTATTCCAGCTAAGGCGACTGCGGTGATTCAAGGTGAATTTTTGACTTCTGCAGAATCTCTTTATGATAAGGACTTAGGAATATTTTATGGCCAGCTCCCGTCCTGGAATGAGATTCAGGACTTATTGCAGTATTACACTCCCCCTCAGGGTTTGTATAATAAATGCGTCTTCTTACTCCTTTTAACTTAACATATTTCTTAAATTATGGATTAGTGTATGCTCGTAACACTTGTTCTTTATTCCAGGGGCAGGCGAGGTGGCCAAGACATCAGATGTTCGACACCACCTCGAACAATACAAGCTACTCAGAGCCTCTGCTAGACCGAAGCCTCCTACTAGCCGCCCCGGGGATGTAGTCGGCTATCGTCCTCTTCTCGGGATTATTGAAGAAGATATCCAAAGGAAGAAGAGGGTCCGCTCTTTGTTCGAATCTCCATCTCGTCCTCAGCCTCCAACTCAGCCGCTTCAGGATATTACGGAGGAGACTACTGATTTTGTACCCTCTCCGCATCCATCTGAGAACCCTACCGTTACTCCGATAGATCGTCCCATCTTGGCTCGCAACCCATTCGCGGGCCTCCGGACCTGGACCCGAACCCCCATGATATTTCCTTCGATGAGGTTACCGGTGTGCACCTCCTACCCCGCAATCCTATGGTAAGGGTGCTTGATGAGGCTAAGTCTTTGGATCTTGACTTGTTGACCACTCGGATTGTGACTATGGGAGATGAGTCCAAGGCAAACATCGATCGGGTGGATGAGGAGACCAGGAAGCTGATGACGCATCATGCCCGACTGGTCAAGGCTGGAGAGGAAATCGAAAGTGCTAACATTCGGTTGCGGCTAATGGTTTTCGATCAGGCCAAACAGCTTGCCGATCAGGCCATCCAAATCTCCCAGCATGAGGCGGCCTCCAGACGGCTAAAGAAAACCATGGAAGAGGCTAGCAAGGAAGAGTTACGAAAGATGAAGGCTGCTTGCAAGAAACGAATTGACATGGCCATCGCAACGGTGGATGAGGTTCGGAGAGCGGATCTTGAGTAGGTAGAGGAGTTATCTAGAAGGATCGAAGCCGCAGGGCTTACTCAGGCCAAGCTAAAGGAGGAGATGGAGGCGATGAGGAGATCCCTTCAAGCTGACTACTCGCGATACCGATTGGAGAGGGATGCTGCCGTTGCAAAGTTATCGGTTTCTGAGGCCCGTATGAGGGAGTTTGAGGAGAACGAGGGGATGATGGATGATATGCTGCAGGATATGTATTTTCGTACTTGGAAGCAGGGCAACCTATCCTGGATGGACGATTACCCCCGGGTCATGGTTAGGATATATCTCCGGGCTTTGGAGGAGGCCAAGGCTGATGCGGATAAAGAGGGTGGCGTGGCCTTCAGAATGGATGTGGTTACCGCTCAGTTCACCAAGGAGGAGAGGGTGGCGGTGAAGGAGGGCATGCGGCTGCTTACCGCCGATGAAGTGGGTGTGCAATTGGAGGATGATGATCAGGGAGCAGACGATGGTAAGTCTTCCCTTTTAATCTTTTCTTAACTTGATTGCTTATCATTTATCTAGTAGATTCTTCTCCTGAATTGGACAGGTGGGACCTCTGGTCAGCATGCTGGGAGTTTTGATCCTGCGGTCAAGTAGATCTTGGGGGGTCGGAAGGATAGAGATGAAGTTCTGATGCTGCCGACTATTTTGACTTGATCCGGACATTTTTGGTTTTACTTGACATTCCTGTATATACTAGTTCCAAAACATTAATGTACTTTCAGGTTGTAATTATGTCATTGCAACGAACGACTTTATTCTTAACATGTAATTTTATAACATAAGCTGATTCTGTTACATTTGGATTCTGTCATTACTTTGATGTGTTGCATAAGAAATATAGTTGTGCATGTGCTAGTGATTCAACCGTGTTTGATGTCAAGTTCTCGCTTAAAATATAATTTCATGTCTTGCAATGTTAATGTGATGTGTGAATATATCAGAGCTACTTATTTATATACAAGAGAAGAAAGTACCGCCCTTTCGATTTTTAGTTGTAGATGGTAGCTTTGAATGCCTTGTATGATCGACTACGGAATGCAGTTGAGTGACCCATCATCCAGCTGAGAGTTCTCATTCCCATTAGCGATTGCATCCTATTTGGTGTCCTGTACTTTAAGGGTTGTTATAGAGGATAGGAGGAAAGTTTTTAAATAGAATGGAAATACAATAAAAAGTAAAACTTCCAATCACGGAAGGCCTTCGATGTGCTTAAGTTCGTGGCAAACGAGTTTTGTAGTCACTTTCCCTAGCTGTGGGTCTTGGAGACGTTTGTCACCCATCTTACGCCTCCGCGGGGAGTTTTCTTTTTTACCACAACTGTACTTAAGACACATCGGAGCCGTGATCGCGCACTACCCGGGCCATTATGGCCCGTAATCGTAGGTAATATTCGATTTACTGTGGCCGGCTAGCGTGGGTGCCGATCGTCAACTGTGAACTGCCCCTGGCTGGCTACACCTTATGTTGGGGCTTATAATCGGTTCACGGTTGCCGACGAGCCGAACGCCGTAATGAGCTGCCTCGGCTATAGTCGGCCTTCTCGGTGGCTTATAATCGGCTCATTACAGTTGGCTTTGAAGGCCGTCGCGAGCAATGAGTTAACCCGCAGTAGAGGGATGCTGGAGCAAAAGTGTCTCATTGGTGAGGGCATAGATTCGTATAGTACCTGTTAGGTCTTGTCCAGAATGGAAATGCCGTTACACAGGATTTTGTTCAACAGAAAAGGATAAAGCTTAACAAGCAGCCAAGATATAAAGGAACAAGTTAAAAAGAGACAAGATTTTTAAAGTGGTTCGGCACGAAAATGCCTACGTCCACTGATTCTCTTTGTTAATTCACTTCATATGGGCAGTACAAGTTAAGAAAAGTATCGACGAAGGTGTTGGATGTTCCATGCCCTCTGGAACACCTCTTCGTCCACTGTTGACAAAATATAAGCTCCGTTGTGGAGACTTTATGAATTACATAGGGTCCGTCCCAGATTGGATCCAGCGCTCCGGGGCGTGGGAAGATCCGCTTGAGGACAAGATCTCCTTCATGTAAGCTGCGGTGCTTGACTTTGGAGTTGTATTGTGCTTCCACTTTTTGCTTGTGAGCTGTTGCTTTGAGTGCTGCATCATTTCTTCTTTCTTCGATTAGATCCAAAGACATGTGGAGGAGTTCTTCGTTCTCTTCTGGGTTGTAGTGGATCCTACGGTGGGATGGCACTACAGTTTCAACTGGGAGCATGGCCTCCGATCCGTATGCCAAAGAGAAAGGAGTATGCCCTGTTGATGTTCTGTAAGATGTGCGGTAGGCCCAAAGTGCCGTAGGAAGTTCATCCACCCAAGCGCCTTTTGACTTTTCAAGTTTCTTCTTGATTAGAGTTTTGAGAATTCTGTTGACAGCTTTGACTTGTCCGTTTTCCTGGGGATAAGCTACAGATGAGAAGCTCTTGTGAATTCTGTGCTCTTGGCACCAGTCGGTGAATTCCTCGCTGTCAAATTGAAGTCCATTGTCCGATATAATTTTGAGTGGAACTCCGTACCTGCATAAAACATTTTCGATCAAGAAGTTAATAACTTTTGCCGAAGATAATTTATTTAGAGGCTCCGCTTCCACCCATTTGGTGAAATAGTCAACTGCCACTATGCATATTTGGCTCCGCCTCGGCCTATTGGCAGTTCGCCAATCAAGTCTATTCCCCATATTGCAAAGGGCCTAGGGCTGGTCATCTGAGTAATCTCATTGGTTGGTAGTCGAGGGATCTTAGCAAATTTCTGACATCTGTCGCATTTCTTGATGAAATCCAAGGCGTCTTTGTTTAAGGTGGGCCAGAAATATCCATATCGGAGTATTTTCTTTGCCAGAGTCTGCCCTCCAGTGTGGTCTCCGCAACTTCCCTGATGGATGTTGGATAAGATTTCCTTGACTTCCCTTCCAGTGACACATCTTAATAAGGGGTTAGATAAGCCACGCCGATAGAGGATGCCTTCTTGTATTGTGTAGCGGGAAACACTCCTCAAGATTTTCCTGACTTCGTTACGCTCGTTGGGTAGTGTGCCATCTTGCAAGTATTTCCGGATGGGAGTCATCCAAGTTTCTTCTTCGATTGCAGCTATCAGATCCTCTTGTTCGAAACTTGGGGCTAGTTGTTTTGAGATGGCTACTATTCCAGAAATGGTGCTGTTCTTCATGCTAGCTTGCTTTTCCAGTTCGTCGGCCTCTCGTTTCTCCTCTCAAGGAATGTGTTTGATTAAATAGTGGTCCAACTGATCGAGTAGCAGCTTGGTTTTCTTTAGATATGCTGTGAGCCATTCCCCTCGAGTATGGAACTCTCCTAGTACTTGGTTCACGATAAGTTGAGAATCACTATGAAGACATAAAGAACTGACTCCAATTTCTAAGGCAAGTTCTAATCCTGCTATTATTTCTTCATATTCTGCATCGTTGTTGGTGGCAACGAATTCCAACCTTAGGACATGGTGCAGCTTCCTTCCCCTGGGGGTGATTATCAGAACACCTGCCCCCGAGCCTTGTTCGTTTGATGCCCCATCTACAAAGAGATTCCACTTGATATCTTCTGCTATTTCAGATTGCTCCTTACCTTCGTTAGTAGTGAATTCGACAATGAAATCGGCTATGGCTTGTCCCTTGATGGCGGTGCGAGGATGGTAAGTGATATCATATTGACTCAGTTCAATGCACCATTTAAGTAGTCGCCTAGAAGTGTCGGGGCGATGGAGTACCTGCCTTAGCGGTTGATCGGTTAAAACTCTGATGGAATGAGATTGGAAATAGTGTCGCAGTTTCCGTGACGTGATTAGCAAACAGTATGCGAGCTTCTCAAGTTTAGGGTATCTGGCTTCTGCCCCCGTAAACCTCTTGCTTACAAAGTATACAGGCCGCTGCGCGCGGTTGTCTTCTCTCACCAAACCGGCGCTTAGAGCATGGGACGACACAACCAAGGCATAGGTATAGTTCTTCGCCTTCATTTGGAGTTGAGAGTACTGGTGGTCTCTTGAGGTGTTCGATTAAGTTAAGGAAGGCTATTGAGCATTCGTCAGTCCATTCGAACTTTCCTTTGTCTTTCTTTAGGGCTTCGAAGAAAGGGATGCATTTGTTGGTTGCCTTGGAGATGAATCTGCTTAGGGCGGCCACCTTCCCATTTAGGCTTTGCATCTCTCTTCGTGTGGACGGTATCTTGATATCTTGCAAAGCCCGGACTTGTTCGGGGTTTGCTTCAATCCCCCTTGCATGGACGATGAATCCTAGGAGCTTTCCCGACGATACTCCGAAGGAGCACTTTAGAGGATTCAGCTTCATTCCATATTGGCGAAGTACTTGAAACATCTCGTCCATGTGGCTTACATGCTCGTTAGCTTTCCTCAATTTTACCAGCATGTCATCCACATAAACTTCCATAGTTCGTCCTATTAGTTCCGTAAACATCTTGTTGGCGAGGCGTTGATAAGTAGCTCCGGCGTTTTTAAGTCCAAAAGGAATTACTCTGTAGCAGTACAATCCTCGGTCAGTGATGAAACTAGTGTGGTCTTGATCGGGGGCGTGCATAGGAATCTGGTTATATCCTGAGTATGCGTCCATAAAGGATAAGAGTTCGTGCCCGGCTGTGCTGTCCACGAGTTGATCGATTCGGGAGAGTGGAAAGCAATCCTTCGGGTAAGCGTCATTTAAGTTAGAGAAATCAATGCATGTTCGCCACTTCCCATTTGCCTTCTTTACTAGTACAAGGTTAACAATCCACTCTGGGTAGACGGCTTCTCGTATGAAGTTATTGGCAAGTAGGTTCTTTACTTCTTCCTCGAGGGTTGCCGATCGTTCTGCCCCCATACTTCTCTTTTATTGCTTTACTAGCACTTTGGTAGGATCGACATTCAGTACGTGGCATGCTACGTCTGGGGAGATCCCAGTCATATCAGCGTGCGTCCATGCAAATACATCCAAGTTGTGGCGGAGAAAATCAATGAGTTGATCCTTCAATTTCATTTTTTGTTGAGATCCGATTTTCAATAGTCTATTCGAGTCGTGTTTGTCTACAGATACAAATTCCATAGTCTCTACGGGCTCGGTGGTGGCCTCCTCCTCTTTGTCCCTGGGGTCTAATTCATTGAAAGGATCACTGGTGTATCGAAGAGGAAGGGCTCTCTTTAGTTGCTATGCTTCCAAGCTTTTCATGCAGAGAGTAGTCTCTGCATTTTTCCCTTTATCCCTTCTGCGGTTATTGTGAAGTTCAGTTACATAGCAGTCTCGAGCGGCGTCTTGATCTCCCTCTATTTCCCCTATTCCGTTATCTGTTGGAAATTTCATCTTCAGGCACTACGGGGCTAGGACAATTTGGAAGTCAGATAAGGCTGGTCTTCCCAAAAAGGCGTTGTAGGCCGAGTGGTTCCCTATTTGCACAAATGTTTGTTGTCGCACGACGGAGCGGGGATGACTTCCTTTTTCGACAAAGAGGTCCAGTTGCCCGAGGGGCATCTTCGCATCTCCAGTGAAACCATGTAGCGGTTTGCTGCAGGGAGACACATCCTTCATTGACAGCTTCATTTTGTCGAAATCATGCTTGAATAGGATATTTACCGAGCTTCCAGTGTCTACTAGAATTCGGAAAACTTTGGCTGGACCGAACCAGGCAGAGATGACCATAGGATCCATGTGGGGGCACTGCCTTCCCTCTAGATCACGCCTACTGAATGTGATGTCATCATTCTCTTTCCGTTTCGGGTGGCATTCTTCTGTAACAGAATTAATGCAGCCTTCATTGTTTCTAAGCGACCTTCCATATCTTTCCATCTCTGCCCAGCTTCTGTCGGCGATGTGTGGTCCTCCTGATATGGTATGGACCACTATCTTCTCCTGACTAGAGCCGCTGGTGTTGCGATTTCCTCCACCTACTTCTGGGAGGGGTAGCCCTGGGTTCTCAGTGGCAGGAGTTGGAGTCCTGTTTTGCCCTTTTACATAGCGCTCTAGCCTCTTCCTTCTGATGTGTTCTTCAATTAAGTCCCGGAGATGATGGCATTCATTTGTGTCATACCCATGAGATTCGTGGAAGCGGCAGAATTTTCCTTCTTGTGTGGGGGGCGCTTGTATCTAACTTCGTCTTGGGTGTCCAGGAAGATGTTTTCGATTGTTTCATTCAAAGGAGTATAAGAGTCAAACCTCGGTCCTGGCCGATATAAACGCTTTTCTCCCTTCCTGCACCCAGCATTGTCTTTAGAGTCATTTCTTCGAACATCCTTTTCTGCAATGGGAACCCTGTCTGGAGTTGCCTTAGTCTGTTGCCCTGACTGCCTCTCAGTGGCAACGTCTTCAAGCCTCATATACTTCCTGGCTTCATGGAAGAAATCGGGTAAGGTAGCTGGTTTTTCTTTCGTTAATCTCCTAGCAAATTTAGTATCCAGATGCACACCACTGCAGAGGGCCATTAGGATAAGTTTCTCATCGGCATCTTGGACTGCGGCCGCTGCGGCGTTGAATCGGGTTAGATATTGTTGCACTGTCTCTTCGGGCTTCTGTTTGATATTAGATAGGGAATAAGCGTCCTTGGGTTGTTCCACATGAATGCGGAACTGACTGATGAACTTTTCTTTCAACATTTCTCATGAGCTGATGGATCCTTGGGGCAGATGGCAGAACCAGGAGGTAGCTAGTTCTGCCAAGAATAGTGGGAAGCATTTACACAACACTCCCTCTGTTGCTCCGCTTATGAGCATATGCTGTGTGTATCTCTGCAAGTGTACGACGGGGTCAGAGGTTCCCTTGTAAGGTTCCATTGTTGGCATTTTCCATTCTCGGAGGGTGATGGCAGTTTCGATATTGCGGGTGAAGGGGTTGGTTACCCTAGCGCCTATCCCCCGATCCCTTTGGTCCCGTTGGACGCACTCTCTGAACAATCGCGCTATCCTTTCATCAGAACTTGGAGCGGATAGAAATGAGTTTGGTTCTTCCCTGCGGGATTGATTCCGTCTAGCTGACCTGTAAAGATGGTATCGTCTGTCACTCCTAACATTCTCCAATGGCTGCCTCTGGTCTTCCGGGGGCACGCTGGGGTCAGCCACAGTTGGCCCTTGACTTGATCTTCCCCTGCTGGGTTCTGTTCTCAGCACTTCCTCGGGTCCAACTTCGGGTCGGACTCCAGCTCGGCCCCGTCTATTGGTGTTTCCATGGTTAGGTAGCATGGCAGGCTCAGCTACATCCGACCCCTGCCTGGTACCTCCCCTGTTGGGTTCGGTTCCAAATGTTTCCTCGGGTCGGAATTCGGGCTGAGTCTGGGCTCGGCTCCTACCATTGCTGTTTCTGTTGGTAGCCTCTTCGAAGAAGAAAGACCTTTGTCGTCTCCCAGGTCCTCCAGACCGGGACTCACCCCATGATCCAGTGTTGTGGTTGGATTCTTCAGCATCCCTTAAGCGTGACATGAGTTGGTCCACCAAGGCTTCTTGTTGAGATGCAAAGCGGTTGGTTACTTCAACCACAACCCTGTCCAGATCCGTCCTTGTAATTGGTTGTTCCGTAGCAGGGGCTGTCGAATTTGCCTGATTTCCATTTGCTGTTGGAACCGGACGATTGTCTTGATCTCTGATCACTGGATCTGGGATACTGCTAGTTGAGATGTTCTTTCCTTTGTTAGCATCTTTCTTCCGTCCGGGAGGCATGTTTTCCAATCAATGAACGATGCTGATAGGAAAATGGTTAAGTGGGAGAAGCCGAAGCTTCGAGCGCCTGCTCTCAATGAAAGCACCAAAAATGTTTGCACAAAAAATAGGGAAACACCCCCAAGTCGTATGATTTAGTCGATTTTAAGTCGTTCTTAGTGATTTGGGTGATTCATGCAAATATGTAAAAAGCAGGGACTAAACAGTAAAAGACACACAGATTTATAGTGGTTCGGCCAGAATGTGCCTACGTCCACTTTATATGTTATTCTCCTTTTCTGTTCAGATTACAAGTAGAAAACTTTGATTACAAGTATCTGAAAGTTGTTTGAAAGTTTTATCCGTGCTTGAGCTCTCAAACTTGTCTGTCATTGTTGTACCTCTGCCCCTCTATTTATAGAGTGGGGCTGAGGCTAGGGGTCCTGGATGTATATAGCTGCTGGTGGGCCTGGGCTGAAGAAATCTGGCCTGGCAATGTTGGTCTGGTACTCCTTGGTCCGGTAGTACGTTGGTTCGGTGGAGGTTGTTTTGGTGGAGGTTGGTTCGGTGGTGGCCTCCCTTGCCTCTGGTCCGGTGGTGCTACTTTGAGTTGGTTCGGCAGGCATTGGAAGTAGGGTGGTTCGGTAGGCATGGGGAGAAGGTTGGTTCGGTAGTAGATGGAGCAGGATGGTTCGGCAGTACGTGGAGTAGGTTGGCTCGGCAGGCATGGGACGTACGTTGGTTCGGTAGGCACGAGGAGAAGGTTGGTTCGGTAGTAGATGGGGAGAAGGTTGGTTCGGTAGTAGATGGAGCAGGATGGTTCGGCAGTACGTGGAGTAGGTTGGTTTGACGGGCATGGGACGTAGGTTGGTTCGGCAGTGGATGGTAGAGGAGTTGGTTCGGTGGTGTCGGACAGGTCGAAACACACCCAACAGTAATAAAATGAAAACTTATGTTAATCAATCACTAGGGGAATGGTTGATTTGATAAAAAGAATGTAAATCAAAATAAAAGGATTTGTTCGGAATTTAAATATATAATGAATGGGTTTTATTACAATTGTAATTAAATGTTGGAATTAATTTAGTATATAGATATTGGTTTTAACATGTAAAATTGGATTTCAAAGGAAACAATTAGATTTGTTATCTTCCCTGTATTAGGGTATGTTTTGATATTTAATTATTGTAATTAATAGTAATTATATCTTTCCATTAATAAGAGATAGAGGTAAATGGTAATTAATTAATGGTATGTGCAACTTACGTTTTGTGTAAAAAATATAATGAGAATTTCAGTGAGAAATATTATGTTCAAATTGCGACTACTTAAATTTGTTACAAATATAATGATAATATGAAATTAATTGATAAAGAAACGACGTGGTTGTACGAAATATTATTTCTGTGACTCTTTAATGGGATAATCTTTAAATATAAGTTGGTTTTAAAGGAGGAAGTGTTAATTGTAAATTAATGTGTAATAAAAAGAAATATGTTTCAATAAAAGATAAAAGAAAAGGATGGTTTCTTGAAAAGAATATTCTTATCAAATAAAGTGAATATTTCATTTGTGAATGTAAATTTAATTTCATTAAAACAAAGAATTGAATTTTGTTGTATGTTTCTAGTTGGAATATTTGATTTATTTAAATATTCAAACTTGATTTGAATTTAATTTATAAAAAAATAACAATAATAAAATGGTAAGAAAAACAACTTGAAGGTTTGGTTAAATTATTGATTTGGAATAGTTAGCATATTTACATAGGAGATTTATTCCGTTTCAAATTTGACTTTGGAGTCACAGTTCATCTTTTAATGTGTGGGGTAGCGGTCTTCATTGTGTTAATTGTAGTATTTAATTTTATTTATTGTGTACTAAATAAAAAATACATATATGCGTGTAAATTTGAGCATATTAGGGTTAATAAAATTTGTTAAAATGAACCGTTTCTTTTAGTATATTAGATTTGTGATTTCTATGTACGGTCTACATTCCCAAATCTAAATCATTGCTTTCATTTATTTTATTTTATTATTGCCTTCTTTTATTAAATACATGCCTCTTTTGATTTTCTAGTAAGTTTTATTATTTATACGCGAGCCTTGCCTTGAAATGTTTCATGTGTGTTGATGAAATTAATTGAGATAGCACATGTTTTGAAATTTATACCAAAAGTCTTGCCATTTAATCATGTCTTATCAAATTACAACGTGTGTCTTTCATCTTTTGTTAATTATTTGCATGTTAGGCTCTTTTTATTTTGCAAATTTACATCTTCTTATATCCTTCCCTTTCATATTCCAATTTCCAAACGTGCTTTTCCCTTATTTATTTCCCATTTCATAAATCTCTTCCTCTAACTTTCCAATTTCAAAACGTGCTTCCATTATTTCTTTTGCCTGAAGTTTTCTTTCTCTTTTAACAAAAAAACAAACATATGTGAGCAACTTATTTTCATGAAGCCAATCATTTCCATTTGTTTACAAATCCATTTCCTAAAGCCTCCTTCCTCCATGTGTGAGCCATCGTGTCCTTTTTTTGTTGATTCTCCAGAATTTAGAAACATGAGCAGGCTTCAAAATCCTTAATGTGAGTGACTAACATGCTTTATTTTATTACTGAAATATGTGTACATAGTTTTCTATTTCATTTCCAATATATTCTTATAACTTGAATATCTTGCGCATATGAACTCCGATTAATACATGGTTCTTTCTTGGGGTTCATATCAAAATTCCGGACAACATGAAACTAGTATGGTTGCATTTGGAGACTGTTGAAATTTTAGGCTTTTATTGGATTTTCAATTGGCTATGAATCAAAGGTGAGTGATTAAACCCACTCACGCAATACTAAAAATTCCATTGCAAGTTAAATAAAATATATGATGTGATATATAAATATTTTATTGCGGTTTGCTAAATTAAGTTGACATTTGAATTAATATTGAATCTGAATTGACATTTAATTTTATATTGGAATTTAATTGATAGTTTAACCCCAATATTGATAACTATTATATGCTGAAATACATTGGTTTATTTGGATGTTGTTTGCATGATTATTGATTGATATGTTGGATGTATGGTTGTTTATTTATTTTAATATGTCCCTGTTATCACCTTGTATATTATTGACATCATTTAAATGGTCCTTTGAATCATTTTAGAATTGGATAATTAAGACATTTAAATTATGGATTGAAATGATATACCCATACAATTTCTTGAATTTGGATTATTTATTGAAACTGAATTATTTAAAAGTTTAAGTTTTTAATTTAAACTTCGGATTTATTTTAAATAAAGTGGTTAAAATTGGTATTTCGAATTATTTGAAATCTCGTAAGTTATTGCACTCAGGTTGTACACTTGATTAAGATAAAAAATCCCGTAACATCTCTGAAGCCATTACACTCATATTTTTATTTGAGATTGGTTTGACTTACATAGGAATTTTTAGTTCTGACTCGGGTGTATTTTTTTTCATTATGCTCGGGTCAGCCTGAGTTTTTCAGTTTTGAAGACTATTTTCTGGTGGACGAAGATGAAGATTCGGTATATTATTGCTATTTATTAGTCCAATACATTCTGTGTTCCGCTGCATTATTTATTTATTTATGATGTATGTATAAATCTGATTTGAATTTGTAAAAGTGTAATCAAATGTTATTTGTAAAACAACTTCATGAACTATTTATTTGATTATAATATTTTGTCGTTCCGCTGTGAGATTCTGTATTTTGTTTTTTCTTTTCTTTTTTCCTTATTTACCCCATTAACAATCCTTTCTTTTGAATGGTTTGAGTCTGATATGTGTGATTTATTGTCGATTTGAACCATCCAAAAAGGTGGGTCGTTACATGATATCTTTCAAATTAAGTATACAAATTCCCAAAATCAAGCTATTTTTCAAAGTGCACTTATAGGGACCTTTTTGTTCCTAACATTTTCTACTTCATTTTCATTCAGCCACTTCTATAACTTTTTAAACCTTAATACTTTTACAATAATAAGTACAATATTTTACTTGACAAATAGCAAAGAAATGCCTAAGGGTGTCTTCCAAAGTTAAATTAAAATTCACCGCACACAGGGCGATTTCAAAGTGCATCCATAGCGACCTTTTTGTTCCTAACTTTCACAACTTTGTTTCATAAGTTCTACAAATTTCCAAACCAATTCCTTGCTAAGCCATATACCAAAATATGTGTATAGAACAACCAAAATATATTATGTCATAATATATTAACATATCACCAAAATAAGCAAGTTAAAGCAAGGGGATTTCAGAGTGCTTTCATAACGATGCTATATGGACCATTCCATATCCATTCCCAAATTCAACACACAATCTAAACAAATATTTAAACACATGCGAAGGCCATGCCACATGTTATAAAAGGTCATAGAAGTGATGTTATACAGTATAGAGTTGTCATTTGCTTTCAAAATTAAGGGGTCCAAAGTTGTAACTTTATTAGTTAACTTTTTAACTTTAACTTTGTATTTATACACACAACATAGATAACACAATATATACATATAAGGTGGTGAGATAACTCACTAATAACCAAGAAAATCCAAGCACAAGCACAAAAGAGCAAATAACGACTTCCTACCATCATCGACTTCCAAAGCCACCTTCTTTTGCCTTCACAAGCCAAGCCATGCTCCATCTTCCTTCCTAAAGCTCACGGCCTAAAATGGTTAGGGAATTTGTGCTCCACTTCTTCAAAATTTGAGTTGCTTCCCATGATTAATAATGTGATCCAAATTCTTGGTTAAAGTTTGAATGGATTCGAAGTTGATTTTCTGAAGAAAAAAGAAGATTGAACAGAGAAAGTAACCTTGAATACTTGGTCTTTTTGTCACAAAGCTAAAGAAAAATAATTATGAAACAAAAGAGATAAGTTTCAAGGACTTTAACAACGGAAAAAGATACCTCCTACCCATCTTTTGGCTAGCCAAACCTTGCCCCCGTTAGGTGTTTGCTTTACACCTCACCATTTCCAAAATAAACATATTCTCTTCCTTAGTCAATTACCAAACTACCCTTCGTTCACAAATATCTTCTAAAACCTTCTAGAAGCTTTTTTTAGGAAAATTATTTTTAGTTGCAATTAATTAAAGATTAATATTCTAAGCATGCATAACAAGTTTGAACAATGTTTATTGAGTAAAAACATGTTTATCGATAAAATAATTTTCTTATCGAGATTTCTTCAAATTACTTATTTTTGTAAACACATTTCAAAAAAGAGTTTACCATCTTAGTTATTAATTAAAAGGGGATTATATAATATTAAATCCAAGATTCAACTTTTAAATAATTCAAATATTTAAATTTGCAGTGTTCGAAAATTCCAGATCGTTACATTTTCCCTCATTTAAATATTTCATCCTCGAAATTCCAGCATGACCAATTAACAACAATACTCAATAGTATTCAAAATTCACTAACAAACAAAGCTCACAGTTTGCTCTGGTTCAAAAACCCCCTCCTCGTACATGGACGATAATTAATATACTAAGTGTACCTTACGCTAAACAACATTAGGTTATTACTCAGACGATTATTCATGCTACCTCATAACAAATCAACGAGTCATTTCCTAAACCCAGCATAATCCAACAACACACAATATACATATACTTAAGCCTGTACGGTATACATGGATCATCCGTATGCAATATCAAATTTGATCATTTGCTCGATCATATAAATTTCACTTTCTAACTAGTATAGATCACCTAACCTCTCTAGAGTTGACTTCGGTCAGGTTCCTTGATTAGAAACTTATGTTTTTCTCACATAGTCATATGCTATGATAGAAAACTTTAGGATCATACCAAGAATCTATTTCAAATATTCACCCTTGAGAATCAAGTGAAAGATCCTTATTTAGACCAATTAAATTCCTAAAAATCAAGCATTCAAATCTTAGATCAAGAAAAAATCACACGAATAAAATGATTTATATACAACTTACATACTTTATCATATTGGTTTTGTAATTATACCATTATATTTTTATACCATATTCATTTACATAAATAGTACGCATTCAATACTAAAATCATTTATGAAACATTTCACAAAAACATAACTCAAGTTTATAAACATTTTATAAATACTTAAATTTTTGTAAAACAAAAAACTTACTTTACTTTGTTACTCCTAAGAATATATACAAAGCATCAAATTCATTTTACTTTCTTAAAATTCAGACGAAGGCCCAAAATAAATCTGGGTCTTATAACTTAGTCAACCTTTCGTCTACTTTAACCGTGGGGTTAGGCAAGAAGTTAGGTAGAGCAGAACACTGGTACCCAAACTTACGCCTGGAGTGTAATTTCCTTAGACAAACCTAAAGTAAAGACCTTTGTTAGTTGGCCCAATAACATCGATTATTTACTTAACATATATGTTCAAACCTATTTAAAACTTTTTTTAATTTTTACAACCTTAATCAATTCATGTATTATATAAACTCGACTTTATATTTCCAAAAACATTTAGCTTCAAGTTCTATAACGATCCGAAAATTTTAGGCTGTCCAAAATAGCCGGAAAAATCCATTTCATTCTAAAAAATTAAAAAAAATTATTAAATAATTTTATCATATCAAGATGAACATATCACACTATACTAATGCATAAGATACATATGTCAATAAAACAACTTATCAAAGTTACACTTATTTATTATATACACTTTACGTAAAAGTGAAAACAATAAATTATTTCATAATTATTCAGGTTATGCGACTACCACTCGCGCTCCCTACATAGCATGCATGCAAAACTTTTCTATATTAAGCTCATATCAAAATCTATATTACCCAAAACTACTCCTTATTAAACTACTCTATATTTTATGTCAAATTTGTTTAAAGAAAACTTTTAGAACTAAACACCGAGTTTTCATCTTAAGTCATTTGAACTAATAATATATGTGTGTATGTATATATATACATATCCTTTTGTATATCATTGAGATTTAGCTAAAATCATTTTCAAACTGGTATCTAATATTTGAAAATATTACTAAGTGTCATGATCTCAATTCATAAACCAATTTCTTAAATATTTACTTTAAAATCCACAAAAAATTATACAAATCGATCGAGTAACACAAAAATGATACCATGGAAATGGGTCCTACCAAGTCATACCATATATTCCCTTACTAAGAAGGGTGATGTCCACGAGATATGCTTACCAACCAAATACATCTCTTGCCCATTTTTAGTTACTTTCGTTCCATTCAAACTACATAACATAAAAATGGTTTATTTCCCAATTGATTCGTCGATTCTGAGAGTAACCTTAAACCCGAACAAATCTTAGAACTCTTTTTAAAATATCAATATTCACAAATACTTTCAAATAATAATGTTATTTGTTTCTTCCAAAATCTTGAAAAACATTTTCAAAGGTATCGAGATTTAAGTTCTCAAAATATAAGTTTAAATCCTTTTCGTTTATAAAACATACCAGGAAAATTTATACTCAACTCGTTTAATTAGAATAAACTTCTAACCCAACATTATCACCAAATGCCTTATAGTCAAACTATGAAACTCAATTCACAAGGTGTTTGTTTCAATGCACCCACAATTTTCTATCTACTCAATCCATGTATTAAAAAGTAACTTGCTCATAAACTGGTCGAGCATAAATCAACAATCAATAAATGATAACAATGCTCATAAACTTTTCGAGCATGATTAATCTAGTCAATAAATGATAATAACGCTCATAAACTAGCTAAGCAAGACGAAGCTAATAATTCTACAAGTGATAATGATGCTCATAAATTGGTCGAGCGTGTCAAATCATTCTACAGAGGATAACAAAGCTAATAAACTAGCATAGCATGGCTAAACAAATAAATTGGGGGGGGGGGGTAACGAATGAACATTATTAATCCCTACATTAATTAACTATAATTTAGTAATTCATACTTACATAAGTTACCTTATATAATATCTTTAATTTTCATAGCCGGAATACCTTTAAGGCATACGCGTATAACAAATACAAATACGCTCTCATATGTATAATACACTCAACTCATTATATCCCATCACTTACCCTATCTCTAATGAGTTATACCCAACTAAATCCAAGGTTCTCGCCAACCTTTGGCTCTGATACTAAGTGTAAGGACCCGCCATTTTGATCCTCAAACGTCGACACTAATACATCCACGTTATTCACGTGAAGAGCATCCAAGTGCTGGAAAGACAAATCATTAGGGTAAAAGAAATAGAAAAAGAAAAGGAATAAGAAATAAGAGAACAAAACATCAGAACCTCACAGTGGAACAATAACGTATAATATCAAAAAGATAGCACAAAGTGTTACTCTAAGATACATAACATTTCAAAGTTACAATCTTAAGTGCCATCATCAACCTGGACAGTTATGACAGCCTGTCCTCGTAATTACTGGCACGTACATACTATTAATGCAGCGAAAAAATAATACTATGGTAGACGAAAGCTTCTAGCTTGTCTACTCGAGCTCCAAAGAATATAAATGAAAACTCGCCTTTCGCGGACTACACGAATAAGCATCCATGGAAATATAGGAAAGAAAAAACCATGAGTCAGACATAAGTCTGGTATTTGAAACTCAAGAAATATCTGGCCAACATATAATAGTACTTTTGAGACTGTTTGAACCATCGTAGCGGTTATCCCTACAAAAGAACCAAACCATCTAATAAATACATATAGTGATACAATAAATAAAGTTTAGGGTGTAGAATATGAATAAAAAATAGCTGTGCTGCATACATCCTACAACACAATAATATTAGAAGTACAACTAAAACCGCTAAGGTACATTCACATATGGATTTCAATCAAGGTCTCCTCGATGAAAATCTAAAGCTGGCCTCCTCTACAAGGGTCAGAAGCTACCTTCCGAAACTACACGTATCTCTAGATATAATATGTCACAAAGTTAAACATAGCTGTTTCACACTCGAACACGTGATACCGAATACCAACAACTCCCACACACTTCAATCAAAAACATCTCTAGATATTTTGAGTTGGTGTACCCTTGGGTTAGCTAAACCCACCGGCTATGCATCCTGATCTATTTTTTTACCATTACCGATGGTGAAGTCACATTCATCATCTCAATACACAAGTCTTCGTCACTCAAACAAATCTCAAATCTCTCTTTGGATTCCAGCATCTTGGACAATTCATGAATCTCTCCTTGGATTCTAACATAAGTCATCTGACGTATGCTAACACTGACCTACCCCTTGGAATGGATTGGCAGTTTAACTCTGTAACATTCCACTTCACAACTACTTCCAAATATAGAACTTGTATATCAATTTTGAAGTTGTAACGACCCGTAAATTTTTGAAAATTTAAATTGGTTAATTTGATAAATTTTGTTATTTAATATCTGAAGAAACAGAAATTTGTGATTTATTAATGGGAAATAAAAACTAGAATGAGTTGTAGCAATGTTGATGTAAGTTAATTATGAAAAACTTGAATGAGAATGCAATTAATTGAAATAACATAAGTGTTATACTTGGTTTTAAAATTGAATATAAGAAACAAATGTAAATATTTAATAATTGTATGAAATAGATAGTTAATGGTAATTGAATAAAATCAGTATTATATAAGAACTGTAACAATTGTTTGTGAATAATGAATTCATATTCGTGCACGTTTCATATTTTATTGCTTTTGATAACTACTTCTCATTCATTTTTTTCTCTATCTTGTTCACTTTCACATTTTAACCATTCACATTAAATAAAAAAAACAAAAAAAATCTCTTTATTTCATAAAATTTTCATTTATTCTCAATCTATTCATTTTCTATTCTTATTGTTAACTGTACAATCTGTTACCTACTTTTATTCGGCCTAATTCTTATATACCTCTTGTATTTTCATCTAAGCATTTACTTTACATGTTGCAACTTTTAGTATTCATTCTTTTTTATAACTTCTGTCTGCACTAATTCATCCATTAACTTTTGGTTTCCAATGCGTTAAATACTCACATGTTCATGCACATTAACTTATTCAAACGTGCTATTTTTCATTTATAAGCTTCCAAATGCTCATATTCTATTTAGTGTTAACATTTTTATAAGTTAACTCATCAGTGAATATTAAAAATTCATATTTAATGCACGTGCATCATTCATGCTAGCCTGTTCATGTTTATACTTATTAAACACATAACCACATTATTTCTTTGAAAAGCTTACTGTATTTTTATATTCTTTTGTCACCTCCTCCTTTCACAAACTATGCTGCTCCTCTATATTTATTTCTTCTCATTGTCATTATTTTGTCTCTTTCTTCCAATATTTATACCTTCTGCATGCTTTAAACAAAAAGAATACACATGAGTGCCTAAGCCTTTAGTGTTTTTCCAATCCTTCCCCTACGCATTTGGCAATGTGAGTCAATCGATTTTTTATTTTATATGTTTTCTTATTAAATTTGTGTATATTTACTATTTTATTAATATTTTCTTATTGAATCAACGGGTGTATAAAAAGTATCTTTGGTGCTATTATATTTAACTGAGTGGAACATGCAATTAATTAGATCCTAAGTGGTCCCTTCATTTCCTTATTATTCAATATACCTGCCACTATTTCTACATTTTGGTTTTATTACAATTCTCTGATGTAGTTGTAATGTGAATTCTCATCCTTTCTCATTCTTACGTTTCGTTTATTTTATTACCCAAAGCATTTACTTAGATCATATATCTTCATTTTATTTGTCCCTTCCATACCTATTTCGTTTGTTACTTCCCTTTCTTCTTTTATTTCATATCATATCTCATTCTTTCCCATGGAATATCATTATTTTTCAAACATTAGGGCCTCTAATTTTTTTCCTCAAAGTCTCAATGCCAACATAACTTTATACCTCCACTTAGTTACTACCAATTCATTTTTACTAAAGATATGTTCGAAAAAAAAGTGTGAGCATCTATTTCTTCACCAACCACATCCACACCTTTTCTCATCACCTTGCCTTCTTTTGCAAGAAGTCTTCAAAAAAATAAACAATGAGAATTCGCTTTTATGGTTTTGGCTTTCTACTTCTTGCCTTTATTTTGGGTACATCAAATTTGAAAACGTGAGTTATTAAAGTTTCTTATTTTAATAATTAAATGTGTACGTATTTTTTTAATATATCCTTATAACCTGAATATCTTCACATACAAGCTCCGATACATGCGTAGTTTCTTCCGTTGGACTCGTATTGGAATTCCTGACGACATGTAATAGGTTTGGCTAAGTTTGAAGACTGTTAGAAAGGCATCTTTGTTTGGATTTTTGCATTCTAAATATCAAAGGTGATTGTTTTGACCCACTCATGGATACTAAATTATCTTATGTTAGTTAAATTAAATTTATGATGTGATTAGAAATTTATTGATTATTGTTTGGTATTTTTAGATTGTCATTTAAGTTAAATTTTAATTTACATTGAATTGAATTGTTATTGAATTAATATTGAATATAAATTGTTAGTTAAACACCTAATAATGATAATCAACTGATTGTTGTGATTTATTGGCTGATTTGGATATTGGATTGTGATGGATGTTATTGGTTAACATTTTGGATGATTGGATGTTTATTTATGTATACATCTCTGTTACCACTATGGATTGAAATGATAACCCGAGTGGTTTCCATTGGGTTGGAAATTTTGATTTTGGATATTGGTTGAAATGACATATACCCATATATTTTTTTGAATTTGGACTATTTATTGGAATTAAATTATTTGAAAGGTTTATGTTTTAAATATAAACTTCAGATTTATTTTAATTAAAATGATTAAGGTTGGTATTTCGAATTATTTGAAATCTTTTAAATAATTATATCTACATTGTACACTTGATAGGAGATGAAAATCCCGCAACATCTCTGAAGCCATTACAGTAATATTTCTATTCTACTTATTTTGATTTGACTTACATAAGATCTTTTAGTCCTAACTTGAGCATTTTGTCTTTTCATTACGCTCGGGTCAATTTGAGCTTTTCAGTGAATTGAAGACCATTTTATACCCTAGAGGACGAAGACGAAGATTTAGTATCTTATTTCTATTTATTATTATTATTATTCCGTTGATTCCTGTGTTCCGCTACATTATTTGTTTATTTTATGATGTATGTATAACTCTGATTTGAATTGTAAATGTGTAATCAAATGTCATTTGTAAATAGCTTCATGAACTTTTTATATGATTATTATATTTTATCATTCCGCTGTGAGATCCTATGTTTTGTTTTTCCTTCTTTTCTATTATTTTCTTATTTACCCATTAAAAATCCTTCCTTTTGAATGGTTTGAATTGGACATGTATGGTTTATTGTCGATTTAAACCGTTCAAAAAGGTGGGTCGTTACAGTTGGTATCAGAGCTTTGGTTTAGATATACCTTAGGCTGTTGGGGTTAACTCATTAGAGATAGGGTAGTAATACCTAAGAATGAGTTGTCTGAGTGTATATGCGAGAGCGTGTATTCGTTAATGTTATTGAAATATTTTATACCAGTTTGAAATGAAATTATTTTTCCTAATTTATATGATATATATAAAGGAATAAATTTTATAACCAATATAATTATTTGTAATGTGTTTAATTTATGAAATGGTAGTATTTAGTTATTATCATTTATTGTTGATTAGTTGAGTTTTTATCGGTTTATAAGCATTGGCTAATTATTGTTGATTGAATTAATGGACTAAGCACTAGTTTAATAATAGTGAATTAAAGAGAATGAAATGAATAATTAGGAATTTGTTTATGAAATTGAAATGTTGTTATGAGTTTTTTTGTTTGTTGACTGGTAGTTTTAAATATTGAAATGAAATAGAATATCTAGATATTTTGGATAGTCGAAACTACTGAATTAATAGATAAGTTGAAATGTTGAAATTTTGTTGAATTACGCTGTTGAATTCGGTAACCTCAAATTGAAAGCAAGTGAAACAAGGTTAAATTTGTTACATCTATGTCTAGTAAATGAATAAAATTTTTGTATTAGTTCTTGGCATGTAATATGATAATATACAAGAGTAAACTTTAAGCCTTGAGATGTTTAAATTGAAATTGTGATTAAGGAAATGTTGTAGATGAGATTAAATTGGAAAAATATGTTTATAAACTTAACCAACATTTATGAAATGTTTCATAAATAAATTGAAAGGGAAAGGTGAAACTAAATGGGATAAGCAAACATGAATTAAAACTAAAATAATTAAAAATAAAGCCATGACTTATAAATTGTTATGAAATAAATGGATGTTGCAATAAATGGTTATAAATATATTTATGATAACTTCAAACTCGAACAATGTCTTATAAAAAGGAATTAAGTTTTATAAATTTGTTATAAACTTAAGAAAATTCCTTATGAAACAATTTACAAATAAATGTAGTATTAAATGAGAAATATTACATGTGAAATGAATGTAATTTAAATTAAAGAGAAATATAAGCAGTATTATGAGAATGGATGTATTAATGTTTATTTTAAATGGAGAAATTCCGTGAAACAAATATTAAAGTATGAAGTGATATTTGTGTTAATCAATGGGATTAAAAATGAATTTAATTGAAATGCAATTATGATGAAACAAATTGGAATGATTACATAAGTTATATGTATATTATTTTATTCATGAAATTAATTTGATCCGGATTTGAGTATACAATTTCTGTGCGAATTTCACCACTTTGTGTTAGGATTTTTCATTCGATTCTTGATGTTGAATATTTGAGATAGATTTTTGGTTTGATTCTAGAATTCTCTATCACAGTATATAGCTATGCAAGGAGAATGATGGTTTCTAGTCAAGAAACCATATCGAAGTCCGCATTAGGGAAGTTGAATGGACAATACTAGTTCGAAAGCTAACTTGTGTGATCGAGCGGGCGACCGAATGTGATTTTGCGAAATGATGACATATGTACATCTTACGTTCTAATATTATTGATATGCTTTGGCGCTGAAATTGAAAGTTATTGGGTTGGATATCTTTGTAATTTAAATTGGAATTTTTTTCTATGCAAAACTACTATTGATTTAAAACCACTTTTACCAAACTATTTCTTTTATTTTTCTTATACAAACTATCTCATTCTATTTTATTTACCAAACTATTTTTAAACTATTTCACAAAAATATTTTATTTACAAAACTATTTTATATACTATTTTACACAACCATTTTATATACAAAAATTCAAAACTATTCTAAATTCAAAACCTTTTATAAAGCAAAGATGTTCAATCCCATATGGCTTTTCATACAGCGAAATTGAATTTGGAAAGTTTTTGATTCTTGTATAAGATGGACTTTATATAATCACAAGTGATTTTGAAATTGTTGATTTTGGAAGGAATTCGATCTGAAGAGATAAATCTTATATATAACGGAATTTATATAAGAATGATTTGATATATTCGAGATTATTGATTTTGGAAAGTACTTTATCTGAAAATGAAATCTTATATACAATGGAATTTATATAAGTGTGATATTTGAAGCTATGATTTTGAAAGGGTACAATATATGGTATGTTATATTTTAAAGAAAGAGGTATGGGAAGTACCCTCCGTGAAGAAGTATAGTACGATATGCTTCGACCAAGATGGACTTGCGGAATCCAGGAATGGATTCGGCTGATAAACCCTAATGGACTAGGGTGAATTCAAAAATGGATTCGAAATGATATGGTTGTCCAGACTTAAACTCATGAGTTCCTCTATTTTTTTAGGGTATATGGTTCTTTAGTTTACCCAATGGAGGCGCTTTCGATCCTGGGTTCTATTGTTTATGGATCTTTCGGGAAGGAAGTGAATCCATTGCGTAAATCATTGAATCAGCAGCGTACCACTGCAGCAGGGGTCAATGGTCCCTTGTTTCCGAACTGGCTATGATATTTTTTTGGAATCCGAAAGGTAGAAGGATCTTCTGGAAAGTTTTGTGTCCATTGCGTAAATACTGGATCAGCAGCGGGCCACTGCTATCGTATTATCATCATTTGACATTGGATTTTGAGCGGTACTTCTCATATCTATTTTTAAGTGTTTGCACAAAAAATGGGCAAACACCTCCAAGTCGTATGATTTAATCGATTTTGAGTTGTTCTTAGTGATTTTGGTGATTCATGCAAATATGTAAAAAGCAGGGACTAAACTGTAAAGGACACACAGATTTATAGTGGTTCGGCCAGAACGTGCCTACGTCCACTTTATATGTTATTCTCCTTTTCTATTCAGATTACAAGTACAAAGCTTTGATTACAAGTAACTGAGAGTTGTTTGAAAGTTCTATCCGTGCTTGAGCTCTCAAACTTGTCCCCCATTGTTGTACCCCTGCCCCTCTATTTATAGAGTGAGGCTGGGGGTAGGGGTCTTGGATGTATATAGCTGCTGCTAGGCGTGGGCTGACGTGATCTGGCCTGGCCACCTTGGTTCGGTAGTGCTTTGGTCCGGTAGTTGGTGGAGCGTTGATTGGCCCGGCGTTGCCTTGATTCGGCAGTGGATGGAGAATGAGTTGGTTCGGTAGACATGGAAAGAGGGGTGGTTCGGTAGGTTGTGGTTCGGTGTAGAGTGGTGAGATGGATTGATTCGGTGGCGTGAGGAAGTAGGTTGGTTCGGTAGTGAGTGGACCGGCTAGGCATGGAAATGGAGTTGGACCGGTAGTGCCTAGACCGGTGATGCTTTGGCTCGGCTGTGAGTTGGTCCGGTGGTGGTCTACCTTGCTTCTAGTTCGGTGGTGGCAATGCACACAACATTGATATTCCAGTTTTAACCAAAAAATGGGATAACACTTTGCCCCCCAAAATATGCCTTGCGATAGGAAGGCGTGTTTTGTAATGCCATGAGTTGGATGTTCATATCCTGTTGATGTCCTGCAAAGAAATTTACAGTTTTATGTGACCTCAAATGACGACCGTTCGGGATCGAGACATTTGAGATGAAGTGCGACCGTTCATGGTCAAGTGCCTAACTTCAAATGACGATCGTTCGGGATCGAGCCATTTGAGGTGAAGTGCGACCGTTCATGGTCAAGCGCCTAACTTCAAATGACGATCGTTCGGGATCGAGCCATTTGAGGTGAAGTGCGACCGTGCACGGTCAAGTGGCGGACCTCAAATGACGACCATTCGTGATCGAGCCATTTGAGGTGAGGTGAGTTGTGCCGTTCAGGGCGATTTGTGAACGTTCGAGGTCGGGTGCCGTTTGAGGTGAGTTGTGACCGTTCGAGGTCGGGTGCCGTTCGAGGTGAGTTGTGACCGTTCGAGGTCGGGTGCCGTTCGAGGCGAGTTGTGACCGTTCGAGGTCGGGTGCCGTTCGAGGCGAGTTGTGACCGTTCGAGGTCGGGTGCCGTTCGAGGCGAGTTGGTGTGCCCGGGGGAGACTTAATATTATCAGTGCCTGAGTTATCGTTCGGGGGAGTTTCCGAATCAAAGACTTCGGCAGTTCACTGCCATGCAAGAGGTGCTCGTGGACCGTTCGCGATCCAACAGGCATACAAGTAGATTTTTTTATAGAATTGTAAATATTAAAGCAATAATCATATGAACCTTACAGCAGTAATGTCCAAACAGGCAGAATTTAAATGTTCAAATCAAAATCAAAGAAAAAAGCAAAATAAAGATGTTAAAGCGTAAACTCTTACTATAACGCGGTTGGTAGTCATTCAGAGCATGTCTATGGATCGTGCGCGATCGCTCACATGTGTAAATGATTTAACCGCGTTAGTGAGAGGTTTACAACTTGTTCATCGTTATTTTAATCAAGCAATCAATGGATAATCAAACGGTGCCCCGATCCAGGGTCACCTCTAGCCGTTGTAGACGGTGGTCGCTCTGGCTCCACTACTGGAGTTCGCCTCATAACATACTGAAGGAGCATACCGTTCCTGATATGCCCTTCCACCTCGTCCTTCAAGTGCCTACAATCATTAGTGTTATGACCGTTCAATTCATGAAATACAAAAAACTTGTCTGATTTTCTTTCGTCGGAAGTTGGATCCCTTTGCATCGGCCTACGATACGGAACCTGCTCCTTAGTATCCTGATAAATTCGTTCCAGACTCTCATTCAGCTCAAAGTAAGTGGTGAATCGCGGCTCCCTCCGTTGCCGCTTTGACCTGTCCCCGTCATTCTCAGTCTTTCTTTTACCTCTACTAGTTTCCGCGCCTTTCTCAGGGGGATTTCCTCCTTTGATCGCATAAATATCAATTCCTTCTCCTTCTTCTCTTTCGGCGTTCGCATCCTCCAATCGTAGAAACTTTTCCGCCTCATGATAGAATTCTCCTAGATCCACGGGTGGATCCTTAGTTAATGAATTTTTGAACTTTGTTTCGTCAGCTATCCCGGACACAGCCGCCATCATAACCATGGATGGATCTGGTCGATCCACCGAAGCTGCTGCCGCATTGAATCGCGTTAGGTAACTCCTCAAAGTCTCTCCGGTTTTCTGCTTTAGGGTTGCCAAAGTCATCACATTCTTGGGTCTTGTAATGTGGACCTTGAATTGCCTCATAAATCTCTCAATTAAATCATTCCACGTTCCGATGGATCCATTCTCCAATTGTCTAAACCACAATGCTGCAATATCCGCCAAGTACAATGGAAAGCACCGGGCCATAACCTCCTCTGATGCCCCTAGAACTTCCATATGCCTCATATACTTCGTTAGATGAACCGTGGGGTCCTTTCTCCCGTCATACATGTCCAGCGATGGTAACTTGAAATCTGGTGGGTTTCTAGCTTGTCTGATTGCTGGAGTAAAAGGACTCCTATTAACATCCTCCAAATCTTTGTTTACCAAAACCGCCTCTCATAGATTTTCTAACCATCTCCGCCAACCTGTTATTGTCTCCGAGATGCAATCTTTGTTCATTACTCTTGACCTGCCCCCCGAGTCCACGAGGGAATTCTGGGATCTGCCCCCTTGACTGAGCATTCACTCCTCTGTTGCTCCCAGGTTGTGCAGATGCTCCTCTTTCTCTCTCCGAAATGGGATCTATGTTCTCCACGGGTGTGCCTCCTAATCCAGGTGCTATGCCGGATGGTCATGCTCCGTTCCGAACTCCATCCGCTTCCCTATTCTGTGCTCCAAGTTGCCCAATCTGCTGAAACAAATTCTGAATCAACTCCTCTTGTCTTTTCATCATTGTCTCCATCTCATCCCTGGTGATGAAGACTGAAGTTTGGTTCTCTCCTGAGGAAGCCCCTTGACTCCCTTCGTGCTGACTTCTTTCTGGTCTCTGTCTTCTACTTGTTTTCCTTCCAAGAGCCATAATCTCAGATAGACTTCTGGTTCTTAAAGAGAGTCTCTCAACAAATCTTTGCAAGGCAATGATTAAAGCGCTCCTGAGTTGTTCTCAGTGAAAGCACCAAAAATGTTTGCATAAAAAATGGGCAAACATCTCCAAGTCTTATGATTTAATCGATTTTGAGTTGTTCTTAGTGATTTGGGCGATTCATGCAAATATGTAAAAAGCAGGGACTAAACTGTAAAGGACACACAGATTTATAGTGGTTCGGCCAGAACGTGCCTACGTCCACTTTATATGTTATTCTCCTTTTCTATTCAGATTACAAGTACAAAGCTTTGATTACAAGTAACTGAGAGTTGTTTGAAAGTTCTATCCATGCTTGAGCTCTCAAACTTGTCCCCCATTATTGTACCCCTGCCCCTCTATTTATAGCGTGAGGCTGGGGGTAGGGGTCTTGGATGTATATAGCTGCTGGTAGGCCTGGGCTGACGTGATCTGGCTTGGCCACCTTGGTTCGGTAGCGCTTTGGTCCGGTAGTTGGTGGAGCATTGATTGGCCCGGGCCTTGATTCGGCAGTTGATGGAGAATAAGTTGGTTCGGTAGACATGGAAAGAGGGGTGGTTCGGTGGGACTTGGTTCGGTAGGTTGTGGTTCGGTGTAGAGTGGTGAGTAAGGAAGTAGGTTGGTTCGGTAGTGAGTGGACCGGCTAGGCATGGAAATGGAGTTGGACCGGTAGTGCCTAGACTGGTGATGCTTTGGCTCGGCTGTGAGTTGGTCCGGTGGTGGTCTACCTTGCTTCTGGTTCGGTGGTGGCAATGCACACAACATTGATATTCCAGTTTTAACCAAAAAATGGGATAACATTAAGTGTTTTCACCGGGTATTGAAATAGGTCTACTATGCACTTGGACAATTCTAGCCTTGCGCCTGATCAACGCATGGCCAGAGTCTGCAAGGATAAGGATAAACCTGTTAAGCCATCGAGTTATAAAAGTATTTTGGTAAAGTATTATATGAAAGATATTTTGGCCATTTTTTTGTCAATTCTAAATACTTTAAAATGTTTAAAGTATCATTCAATTATATACAACATGGTTTAATAGTAAATTATTAGTGTTGTAAATATTTTAGAAGTTATTAATTAAATAAAACATATTTAAAGTAAATGATTATTGATTTATTAATGATGTTTGAAAAGTATTTTGAGATAAAATTAATAAATTTATAAATAATGGATTTAATGCTTTCAACAGCTTCTTTGCAAATATAAGTAATGATGTAAATAATTATTTTCAAATAGTTTACATATATTTATAAAGATGTTATTTAAAATATTTAAATGGTATTTATAAATGAAGCAAGAAACTTTACAAATGAATTTTTGAAAAGTATTAAAGATGATTGATTTACAAATAAAGCTTTCAAATGAATATTTCAAGTAAAATTTATATAAGTTTCTTTGAATGTATAATTTAAAGATATTATATAAATGGAAAGAAGAAAAAATTTGATTTGCGAAGTCTATTTATAGCAATATACTTGACAAATAAATTTGAATCCCTATGTTGGAAGTATAGTTTGAAATATTTACTGATTTCAAAGTATTAATTGTAAAATTTATAGGCTTATTTACTATTTGAATTTTGTATTAAACCATAATAGATGTTTTTCCATGATCTGAATATTCATTTTTAAACAAGTGTTTAAATTTATTATGAAGGTATGAAATTTTATACTTTGATTTAGAAATTTAATATTAGATTTGAGTATAATATTAATTTCAGTTTAATAATATTGAGTTTATACTTATTTTAAAAATAGCGAGTCTAATAAATTTTCGAATTTAAGGAACCTTATTTTAAAGCTTATTATAATGTTTTGATATAAATTTCTAACATTGTTTTAGACTTTTGAAAAATCTTTGCATAATGCTATGAGGATGTTTTAAATATATCTTATATTCTTACTAAGTGAATGAGGTTAAATGTTTTAGTTGAATTTTTAGATATATTGAAATATTTCTTTTCTCTTCAAGGGCGAATACCAAAAACTTAAAAAAAAATTTGGCAAAGCCAGCGGGGTTAACTGGTCCCCTACCAGTTTATTGCAACACAATAAAAAAGATTCAAAACATGCTTTGAATCAGAAAAAGAAACATACTGGGATTAACAATGTAGAGCACAAAGAAGTAAAAAACAAAAGGAAGAACATTATCTCCAGCTATCAATCACAATGTCAGGGAACAGGCACGCCTTCCTAATTAGTTGCATGCACACGCGATGCTTAATGTCAGACCAGAGAGAGCAAACAGTTCTTCTCTTGTTTTCAAATACTCTGTTGTTTCTCTCTTTCCAAATCACGTCCATATAAATTTTAATGCAGACAATTAAAACACGGTAGCCACAATTCTTCCACCTCGTTGCCTTCAGAATTATGTTCTAATCTATAGCTGAGAAAGGGGCATCTACTGTTCTTTGTAGACTACACAGAATCATAGCAACAAGAGCACTTAAGCTAGGGCAATCGAAGAATAGATGATCAACTGTTTCAACATGCTGCTCACAAAAAACACAGTCAGGGGCACTACTAATACCATAACCAATTAAGACATCTCTGGTTAGGAGAGCACTGCTAACAACCTTCCAAAACATTAAATTTTCTCTCGGAGGTGAGTCATTGCTCCAAAGAACAGGGAACCACTTAGCAGCAGGGTATTCAATGTCATTACTCAAGAGATTTGTTACCAGCTTAATACTGTGGGGATTATTACTCCATGTCACAATTGAAGTTTGATCAGTATTGTACCTAGTACACTGGATAGTATTCCACAGCTGCCTAATAACATGGCTACTATTGTAAGGTAGGTAGATTCTACCATCAGTTAAGTACTCACCGACTTTGGCCTTACGATGAACTCCAGATTGGATAATCAATGCATGATCAATAAATGTAGACAGAATCATACCAGAGCGTACCCAGGGTTCATCCCAAAAACTAGTACTTGTGTTAAGATGCACGCGGTATTGGATCATGGGAAGGAACTCGTCCCTGAGTTTGAGAATATTTCTCCATGTCCAACTGCTGTCTTGAGCTATATCCATCATCCAGAACCTACCATGCTTGATATTATACGCCCATGTCCATTTGACCCATAGACAGTCTTTCTTTGTTATAACATCATGGAAGTGTTTACTAAAAGCAGCTTTGTTCCAATTTTTAGCATTAACAATTCCCAGACCTCCCAACTTAAGAGAAGTTTCACATTTTGCAAAAGAACATGGCAATAGTTTCTTATTGAACATGCTACCAGTCCAAAAAAATCTGATCATTGCAGAGCGAATGAGATGCAGAAGCTTGGTAGGTAGAATAACAGAGCGTGCCCAATAAACCAAGGATGGGAAAACAACCGATTTAGTTAGCACAAGCCTACCACTTTGTGACATTCGATGATTTTCCCAAGCATTCATAACACCGGTTATTTTGTTAAAAAGGGGAAGGCAGTCGGCTATGGTAATTCTTTTTGTTATAATGGGCAAGCCAAGGTACCTCATATCATCGTGCATACTTGTAAACCTACTATACTGGTACAGACAAGCTGCCTGAACATCAGTGATACCAGCAAACAGCAAGGAAGATTTGGCCTTGTTGGTGGATAACCCAGTCACAAGATTAAAGGTATTAAGAGCACTCAGAATTTCACCTAAAGAGGAAGCTTCAGGCTTAGTGAATATCATCACATCATCAGCAAACATAATGGAGGATATGTTGTGCAGAGAACACTTGGGGTGGTACTTAATCAATCTCTGAGAATATTTGATGTTAAGAAGAACAGTGAGCACTTCCATGACTAAGAGAAAAATAAATGAAGAAATAGGGTCTCCCTGTCTTATGCCTTTTTGGCAACCAAAGTAGCCAACTGGCCTACCATTAACAATGACAGAGAATAATGGGGATGATATGCAAATGTATATCCATGAAACAAAGATTTTGGGAAAGCCCATTGTTGCCATAATCCTAACAATTGATTCCCAGTGAATAGAATCATAGGCTTTAGATATGTCAATTTTAAGTGCTGCAGCAGGAGTGGCATTACATTTTCCATATCCTTTCAATAACTCATGAGCAATAAGAACATTGTCAAGAATGTTTCTTGAAGGGATGAAGGCAGCTTGGTTGTTAGACACAATAGAAGGAAGAACACACACAAGCCTAGTTGCAAGTATTTTCGATATACATTTGTAAATAACATTACAGCACGAAATTGGCCTAAAGGAAGAAACTTTGTGAGGGGGAGAAACCTTAGGGATTAATGCAATGTTCGTTGCGTTAATCTGTCTTAGCATTGTACACTTGTTGAAGAAATTATGGATAGATTTACAAAAATCATGGCCAAGCACAGACCACGTAACTATGAAGAATTTAACATTCAGACCATCTGGTCCAGCAGCAGAATTTTGGTTCATGGAGAAAAGGGCAACTTTGATTTCTTCATCAGTGACTGGTTTTATTAAGGTTTGAGCTTGCAGAACTGAAATTCTTGGCATGGGAAGGGAGGAAATGATGCTAAGGTTAGGAGTGAAGCCAGAATTATTGCTAAAAATATCAGTGAAGTAATCAATAAAGGCTTGATCAACAGTTTCAGGTGAAGAGTATTCATTACCATGGTCATCCATTATGTTGTATATGTTTTCTCTGGCATGTTTGACCCGAAGAGAGTCATGGAAATATTTTGTGTTCTTGTCACCTTCTTCATACCATCTGTTGCGTAGCTTCTGGCTTTTCATACTTGCTTCCAGCTGTAGTGCTTGATTCACTTCCAAGAATAAGCGACCTTCTTCAATGGAAGCATTGACATCATCAGGAAACTCCATCATGTGATCTTGTTTTGCTTTGAGCTGTTCAGTGAGAGTGGTAGAGAGCAAACTGCCATGCCCAAAGGTGGAGGAAGCCCATGTTTTGAGAGATTTCTTTATACTCTTCAATTTCCTGCAAAACTTGTACATAGGGTTACCAAAACAGAAAATGTTATTGTGTGCAGTAGTAACTATATCAATAAACTCAACATGATTAGCCCATGCATTAAAAAATTTAAAACTTCTTTTGTCTCTTCTTAAATGGGGATCAAGTGAAAGGATTTGGGGAGAATGGTCAGACAATATTGGGTGAGGAAGGTAAACAGTTAATGATGGCCAGTGATTAAGGGTGGATATATTGCAAAAAGTATGATCAATTGTGGTGAAAGTGCGCACACCACTACGACTACGGTTGTTCCATGAGAATTTAGCACCAGCTTTATTAACCAAAATCAGGTCAGAGTCATTAATGGCAATGTTGAAGGGAGCTATGTCTTTAGGAAGAAGAGGAGTTCCTCCCATTTTATCATCAATGCTAAAACAGGAATTAAAATCACCTAGGACAACCCAGGGATGCGAATTCTGGCGAAGTGGGGGGAGGGAGTTGAAAAGAGAGTTCCTGGAAATAGAAGAGTTGTCAGCATACACAAGAGTTAAGTAGAAGGAGGTTTGCGTTTGATAGAGTTGGACATGGTAATGAATATATTGTCTACTGGATAAGATGGGAGATAAAGTCAAAACAGTTGGGTCATAAACTACAAGAATTCTACCATAGCATGCAGAGTCAAGATTGTGATGAAAGCTCCACTGGGGATTAATATAATTAGCAGCTTTAGTAGATAGGGTGAGGTTGAGTTTGGTTTCGAGAATGGCAAACAAACAAATATCATACTTGTTGATGAGGCTTTTGACTTGATCAAGTTTTATGTTCGAGTGTGCACCCCTTATATTCCAGGAAGCAGTTTTTTATACATGGAATAATTAAAGGGAATGATGTATTTTGTTTCCTCTCTTTGCTGAAAGAGATCTTGTTTCAACACCAGACAAGTGTTGAGAGGGGAGGGTGGATGTATCAGAGCATTTGGGTATGGAGGTAGGGGAATTTGGTGTAGTATGGTGATCTGAAGTGGGGACACAGTCAGGCCAACCAGGTATTTCAATGTAAAGTTGTAATCAGCGGGTATTGCACGGGGCTTTTCCTCATTTTCACGGTGCATGCTAAGAATGACTTGCTTTATTTGTTGTTCAAATGCCTGGCACCATTTTGCATCAATTTCAGATACACCAGTGTGCACATGCACAGTATGGTCAAGGGACAATGTTTCAATTCCACGTTTACTTGCAGTTTTCAAAGTACCGAATTAAATAATAAACTTAAGTAAGGCAGTAGAAGCTTAAGTAATATTTTATGAAATGATTCATTGATGACTTAAACCCTTAATGGAAAACATATGATGTAAGTGATTGATCTTTATGTAAATAAATGAATGGAAAAATAAATGATGAGAAAAAAACCAGTAAAATAAACTAAAGTAAATTAAAATTAAAATTTCAATTATTGTAACGGGATAAATTTTTAACTATTTAATAATTGGAACTTCTAAAGTTGAAAGTAAGAAATTAAATGCTAGGTTATAAATGAAATATAAAAGGAATTTGTAACTTGTAAACAAAATGGAAATGAAAATGAGAAATGATAACTATTGAACATTTATTTACTAAAATGATATATGATAAACTTGTGTAAATTTCAATTACATTCTGAGAAACATATACATAACTTACCAGAATATTAAAAGTTGTAATGTTTAATAAGGATATATAATGGAATATTATACAAGAAAAACTTAAATAGTGAAAGTGTTCAATGAAATTTACTTTTATAAATAAGAAATTTGATATGAAAATAATTATAAACCTGAGTTATAGTTGTAATGCTACTAAATAAAATGAAATAGAAAGTGAATATTATAAGCACAAAATTGTGAACTTAAGTTAATGTTTGAACTATTAATAATTAAAGTAAATAATAAAATGAATACTATATTAAATTTAATGATTGTAACTTCAGAAATGGTTGATTACTTTAATCCCTTGTGAAGATTGTATGCTTATTTGCAAAGGATTGATGTTATGTTGTATTGATTTATTTTGATTTTATGTGATGATGATAGGCTTTTGGTTGAAAGGGATTGTTGTTATGTTCTGTTGATTGTTGTTATTAATTTAAAACAATATAGTCATTTTAGTTATATATAATTTTTAACCTCTTTGGATTATATAAGTGAAATACAGGTTATGGAAGCAATTGCTACTGCTTTTGGTTTCATAAAATAAGCGTTATTTGCCCGACAAATAGGTACGTTCTCGGATTATGTTTTATAGCGATATTGCATTGTTTTTCTCGCTGTTAGGATATATTATTTTGAAAATTTTGATATATATTATTATTATCGATATTTCTCCCTAGCCTATCCATACAAAGGAGACTCTATTGAAATTTTTCATAAATTTTGGACTTAGAAAATTTTATGAAATGTATTCAAAACTTTTGTTAACTTGAATATAAAAGAATTTAATTATTTGTAAACTGATATATTTTATTTAAAACTATTTTATTTTGTAAATTACTCGATTATAAACTTAATATTTTGAATAAGATATATTGATTTCTTGATTCCTTCTTTTCCCTTCTTTTTCCTTTTCGGGGACGAAAAGTTTTGAGTGGGGAGAGTGTAACGACCCGTAAATTTTTGAAAATTTAAATTGGTTAATTTAATAAATTTTATTATTTAATATCCAAAGAAATAGAAATTTGTGATTTATTAATGGGAAATAAAAACTAGAATGAGTTGTAGCAATGTTGATGTAAGTTAATTATGAGCAACTTAAATGAGATTGCAATTAATTGAAATAACGTAAGTGTTATACTTGGTTTTAAAATTGAATATAAGAAATAAATGTAAATACTTAATTATTGTATGAAATAGATAGTTAATGGTAATTGAATAAAATCAGTATTATATAAGAACTATAACAATTGTTTATGAATAATGAATTCACATTTGCATGTTTCATATTTTATTGCTTTTGATAACTACTATATCATTCATTTTTTTTCTCTATCTTGTTCGCTTTCACATTTCAACCATTCATATTAAATAAAAAAAACAAAAAGCTCTCTCTTTATTTCATCGAACTTTCATTTATTCTCAGTCTATTCATTTTCCAATCTTATTGTTAACTGTATATTCTTTACCTACTTTTCTACGGCCTAATTCCTATATACCTCTTGTATTTTCATCTAAGCATTTACTTTTACATGTTGCAACCTTTGGTATTCATTCTTTTTTATAACTTCTGTCTGCACTAATTCATCCATTAACTTTTCGTTTCCAATGCGTTAAATACTCATGCGTTCATGCACATTAACTTATTCAAACTTGCTATTTTTCATTTATAAGCTTCCAAATGCTCATATTCTATTTAATTAACATTTTTATAAGTTAACTCATTACTGAATATTAACAATTCATATTTAATGCATATGTATCATTCATGCTAGTATGTTCATATTTATATTTATTAAACACATAACCACATGGTTTCTTTGAAAAGCTTACTATATTTTTATATTCTTTTGTCACCTCCTCCTTTCACAAACTATGCTGCTCCTCTATATTTATTTCTTCTCATTATCATTATTTTGTCTCTTTATTCCAACATTTATACCTTCTGCATGCTTTAAACAAAAAGAATACACATGAGTGCCTAAGCCTTTGTAGTGAATTTTGTTTTAATTTGAGCGGAAGCGAATTATTTGATCAGAATCTAGTATTGCATATTTAGATACCAATGACACTTTAAAAAAAATTATGTAGTCTCACAGAAATAATAACAGAAATAGGAGACATAGAAGATTTAACGTGGTTCGGGTATGAATATCCTATATCCACGGAGACCCAACAACTTCTTTTATTTCACTAAAGAAAAGAGTACAAAAGAGTGGGAAGAATAATAGTGGATACTCTCACACACTTGCTTGCATATGAAGATGAAATTCCTTCATTTAAATAGACTTGATAATGAAGGGTTGCTTGGAGATTAATAAAATCAATTTTCTGATCACCTAAATATCTCTTCAAATTGCATGATTTGATTGTAGTACAAATAGATGGTGTAATCTTGGTTTCTATATCTTTCCTTTGATTGATTTATTCTCCATGCCTAATTATTTATTTCTTCATATAGAACATATATTGACTAATTAATTGATTGACTAATTAATTAGTTTCCTTCAAAATATCCTTCAGTATAACAACCAAATTAATTGATTTGAATGAATCAATTGATCAATTTCTTTCCTCTTTAATAAATATTTGAATCATCCAAAATTAACACTCCACCTTGATTCAAATATAACAATCTCTCTTCATCACTTTATCGTCAAGCAATCAACATATAAGTTGTTGGGTCTAGCGCCCCATAGCGCTTAAGTAACAGGTATCAAACTGATCAAGTTTGAGCAATGCTCAAACTTGTCCTTAGGAAGTGACTTTGTCATCATATCTGAAGGATTATACAAAGTACTCACTTTCAACAATTTGATCTTGTTTCTTTCTTCCTCAAGCATAAGAAAGAAACCTCTAACATCAACGTGCTTCGTCCGTGAACTATAAGCTTGATTCTTTACAAGATGAATTGCACTCTGACTGTCTGAAAATAACTCTACTGTCTGCTGCACCATTGAAAAATCATCCAACAACTGAAGTAAGTATAATCCTTCCTTTGTTGCTTCCACAATCGATATCAATTCTACTTCGATAGTCGATAAAGCTACGATAGATTGCAGCTTTGATCTCCATGAAATCGAGCATATGCCAAGTGTAAAAACATAGTCTGACACTGACTTCCTAGCATCTCTATCCTCAGCATAATCAGAATCACAATATTCTCTAAAAAAGATGTCACCGTCCACTCTACCATATAAGAAGCCCACCGAAGAAGTGCCTTGAAGATATCTAAGAATCCACTTCACAGCTTGCCAATGCTCTTTGCTTGGGATAGACATATATCGACTCACAACACCCACTACATGGGCCAAATCTGGTCTTGTGCACACCATCGCATACATAAGACTATCAACAGCACTAGAATAAGTTATATCAGCCATATACCTCTTGTCTTCTTCCGATGAGGGAAATAAGTCTTTTGACAACTTAAAATGAGAGCCTAATGGAGTGCTAACCGGTCTATCTTTCTCCATTCTAAATCGAGCGAGGACCTTCTCGATGTACTGCGCTTGAGTGAGCCTTAACTCTCTTGCTTCCTGTCCCTGCTTATCTCCATGTCCAATATTCTTTGTGCCTTTCCCAAATCCTTCGTGTCAAACTCTCTACTGAGCTCCGCTTTTAACTCCTTAATTCTGACCATAATCCGAGATGCAATCAGCATATCATCAACATATAACAACAAATAAATCATATCACCATCACATCTCCTGAAACAAACACACTGGTCTTTGAAACTTCTGGAGTATCGCTGTGAAAGCATAAACTTATCAAACCTCTTATACCATAATCTAGGAGACTGCTTCAGTGCATATAGAGATTTGTTGAGTTTGCAAACATAGTCTGGTCTGTAACTATCAATGAACCCTTCTAGCTGCTTTAAATAAATCTCCTCATCCAGATCACCATGCAAGAATGTAGTTTTGACATCTAGTTGCTCTAATTCCATATCACAATGAGCAACTAATGCTAAAAGAATACGAATAAAAGTATGCCTAACCACTGGACCAAAGATATCGTGATACTCTACCCCCTTCTTTTGAACATACCCCTTTGCAGCTAACCTTGCCTTGTATACGAGATTACTATTTTCACCATCTTTCACTCTATAGATCCACTTGCATCCAATAGCTCTCTTGTTGGTGGGAAGAGGCACCAAATCCCAATTATGATTTCTCTGCAATGATTCAATCTCCTCCTCCATTGCAACTAACCAACTGGAATTGTTAAGTGATGCGATAGCTTCTCTATAGTCATAGGGCTCATCATGGACAACATTCAAAGCATATGTTGCCATATCATCGAAGTTAATATCTTCGATGCTCAATCCAACAAACTCATCAAGCCACTCAGGCTTTCTTCTTTATCTGACAGGCCTAGGTTCTGAATGGGCTCCACCTTGAGTTTGATCCTCTGTACCAACATCGATATTATCCTCATCAACCATGGTGTCATCAGAAACACCATTTGAACGTCTATGGAAAGAATCAACAAATGACTTGCTTTATGTCTGGTATTCTTCACATGTCCTCTCATTGTCATCCGATGAGGAAGGCTCCACCTTCAGCATAGCCTTCTCATCAAAAGTCACATGCCTGCTCAAACGATCTTCTGGCTAATAGAACACCACAACCTATATCCCTTCACTCCTCTCCTATAACCTAGAAAAATACACTTGCGAGCTCTAGGTTCTAGCTTCCCTTTGCTCATGTGCACATAAGCTAGGCAACCAAACACTCTGAGAAATGAATAGCTAATAGGCTCTCCTTTCCATACTTCTTATGGGATCTTCATATCTATGACAGTAGAAGGTGTGCGGTTAATGAGGAAAGCTGCCATAAATAAAGCTTCAGCCCAAAATCCCTTTTTCAATTTAGCATCTAGTCTATGGCATCTTGTTCTCTCCAATAATGTCTGATTCATCCTTTCTATAGCTCCATTAGACTAGGGGTCGCCTGGTGTAGTGTAATGCCTCTTAATGCCTTCAGACTCACAATAATCGATGAATTTCTATGATACAAATTCACCGCCATTATCTGAACGAAGAACTTTCAATTTCTTCCCTGACTGCTTCTCAGCCATAGATTTCCACTTTCGAAACTTGGCAAAGGTTTCACTCTTTGACTGAAGAAAGTAAACCCATACTTTACGAGAGAAATCATCTACAAATGAAACAAAATATCTGGCTCTACCTAAAGACTGACAAGGGGAGGCACCACAGACATCTATATGAACATACTTCAAGACAAATTTTGCTCTATGCTCTCCTATACAAAAGAAATCTTCGTCTGCTTTCCAAGAACACACTCTTCACAAAAACCAAGTTTGGAATGATGAACTCCATCAATCAATCCTCGTTTTCTCAAATCATCCATACTGCGCTCACCGATGTGACCCATCCGTAAGTGCCATAATCTAGAAGAATTTGGATCAACCGATGTAATAGAAGCCGATTCACCAATTGCTGTAGTGCCCATTAATAGACAAAGATTTTCTACCCTCACACCTCTCATGACAATCATGAAGCCCTTTGATATCTTCATTTTCTCTCATTCCAATACAATCTTAAAGCCAAGTCTACTCAATGCCCCAACAAAGATCAAGCTCCTCCTCAAATCTGGTACATGTCTAACATCGGTGATCGTACGAATAACACTATCAAACATCCTAATCATCATGCTACTAACACCCACCATACGGCAAGAAACATCATTACCCATCAGAATTTCTCCTCCATCAATTTCACGGTAAGTGGAAAAGAAGTTCTTATCAGGTGTCATATGATAGGATGCGCCAGAATCAATCAGCCAGAAATTGCTCTTCTTAGAAGAGCCAAAAGCTGTAAATATATCGGTGTCACTTTCTGTATCTGATTTCTCTACTGTAGAAGTCGTGGCTTGCTTTGGATCATTTGTTCTACCTTCAAGCTTGGGACATTGTGCTATGAAGTGCCCTGGTTTCTTACAATGACGACAAGTCAAATTCTTAGGCTCCCTAGACTGAGACCGTGAAGAATTCCGTCATCCACATTTCTTCGACCTGCTTTGGCCTCTACCTCTCTGAACAGATAAGCCTTCAGTATCACTATCCAAGCTAGTGCTTACCAATCAACCTCTTAATAGTTCATTATGAAAACCATCCTTTACATCAGACAGGCTAATTTTATTACGGCCATAAATCATGGAATTAACAAAAGTAGTATACTCCTTAGGCAAGGAACATAAGAGGATCACAGCTTGAGCCTCATCGATAATATCAACTTCCACTACCTTCAGGTTCATAATCAAAGTCGTCAAAGAATCTACATGCACCATGAGATCAGCTCCAGGCTTCATCTTTAACGAATAAAGTTGTTGCTGAAGAATAATTCGATTAGTGAGAGACTTGTCTTGATATGCATCCGATAATGCATCGAATAGTTCCTTCGCCGTCTTCTTCTGAGAGAATTCTCTAAGAACTTCGTCTAAAAGGCTCAACTAAATTGTTGTGAGAGCTTCATCTTCCATCTCTTCCAAATCAGCTGCATCAATACCTTACAATTTCTCAGGCGCAGAAACAACCTTATAAGTCTTCTCCTTCTTTAATACAACCTCCATCTTCATCTTTCAAGTACCAAAATCTCCTTTTCCGTTAAAACGTGTTACTCCATAATTGACACCAGATCCACCAACAGACTTACTAGAAGTAGCCATTAATATCCAAACAGGAACAACAACACAAGCTCTGATACTAAACTGTAGTGAATTTTGTTTTAATTTGAGCGGAAGCGAATTATTTGATCAGAATCTAGTATTGTCTATTTATATACCAATGACACTTAAAAAAAATATGTAGTCTCATAGAAATAATAACAGAAATAAGAGACATAGAAGATTTAACGTGGTTCGGATATGAATATCCTATGTCCACGGAGACCCAACAACTTCTTTTATTTCACTAAAGAAAAGAGTACAAAAGAGAGGGAAGAATAATGGTGGATACTCTCACACACTTGCTTGCATATGAAGATGAAATTCCTTCATTTAAATAGATTTGATGATGAAGGGCTGCTTGGAGATTAAGAAAATCAATTTTTTGATTACCCAAATATCTTTCCAAATTGCCTGATTTGATTTTAGTACAAATAGATGACGTAATCTTGGTTTCCATATCTTTCCTTTGATTGATTTATTCTCGATTCCTAATCATTTATTTCTTCATATAGAAAAATATATTGACTAATTCATTGATTGACTAATTAATTAGTTTCCTTCAAAATATCCTTCCATATAGCAGCCAAATTAATTAATTTGAATGAATCAGTTAATAAATTTCTTTCCTCTTTAACAAATATTTGAATCATCCAAATTTAACAGTCTTTAGTGTTTTTCCAATCCTTCCCCTAGGCATTTGGCAATGTGAGTCAATCTATGTTTTATTTTATATATTTTCTTATTAAATTTGTGTATATATGTTTGCACCATGAAAACACCAGTGTATGAACACAAACCAATAATATTCAGGCACAAATATCAGATCTCAACAAATATCAAACAACAATTCAGAAATAATAAACAAAGACGCAAGATTTATAGTGGTTCGGCTATCTCCGGCCTACGTCCACTCCAAAGTTTTATCCTTTTATTGATGATCCTTGCTGGTTACAGATGATTACATCAATAATAATGAAGAATTTTGAGTACAATATTTGTATTGAAGTATAGAAATGAATCCGGCAGAGTCCGGGCGTCCAATCGCAAAAAGATCCTTTTTCCGTAGGCTCTTGGGCTCTATTTATAGGAGTAGGAGGCTGAGATCGTGCTCAAACTTCGGGAGACTTCTTCTGGCACGTGAGTGGGCCCACGCGACCGACCCCACCAAGTTTCGACTCGATCTGTGATTGATATGAAGTGATTTCGTATCCATCAAAAAATGATCCAATCGAGCTGAAACTTGGCAAGAACATTCCTTACCTTGCATGCAAGCTGCTGTGAAAATTTCGTTACATTTGGATAAGTGGATCTTGAGTTATGATCGATTCGAAATTGGGTTCTCCATTGGCTGTCGTCTTCGAATCCATCTGCTCGAATCCATCACCTTTGACTCAATCCAATGCGCGTGCGCGCAATGACGTGGCCCTACGTTCCCGGATCGATTCGAATATCGCGGCGTGTTGACTCCACTTGATGCGCCGAGTCGAACGCTTCCTTCCTAGAGACGCGCACGTATCCACGCGTCACGCTTGCACGTGTCTATTACTCCTTCATGTACCCAACTGTTTGCTCTCGCATCGATCGCAGGGGAGTATTTCGTATCGATCTGATCGATAAGAAAACGTTGAATGCTATCGATTCGAATGGAAGGCCAACAGATGGGTACGAAACCATACTCGATGATGGATACGAACGAAGCCTTACCTGATGGATACGAGCCTAGACAGCCTCCCATGGATACGAAAATGCCAAAGTCCATCTACTATCGATACGAGAGTATCGATTCGAAGCATGCCATCTCTTCCTATCCTCTGCATGCTTTCCTACCAATCTGAGTGTGTTGCCATCGAGTCGAAGTCCACCTAACCTTCTCTTCCGATCGATACGAAATAACCGAGCCTTGTCCATGCCGATCGATACGAACGGTATCGATACGAAGTCCTCACTTCCTGATCGATACGAAGTGTATCGATTCGAACCATCCTTGCGCCATGCCTTCGATCGATGCGAACCTGATGGAGTCGAAATGAACAAAACCTGATGGGTTCGAATCTGATGGATTCGAAATGAGAATCACCTTGACCCCTTGATGGATTCGAACAGTATGCCCTTCCTACCTTGTATCGATCATATCTCCTCCATCCGAACTCCGATTGACCTGAAACTTGAAACGTAGCCTCTCCTAATCCTTATCATCATCTCCAATCGATTCCGTCCCGATCGGAGCTAAACCAAATTTTGACGTCATCGATTGTGGCCTTGTTTCCAATCGATCTCTAATCCCGATATCCATCATTCCTTGCCAATTTGTTGATATTCCATGCTAGGTAGCTTGAACTTAGGTGGATTCTGAGCCATCCTTATTTCCCGAGCAAACGGACTCCTATTCACTCCTTCCAAGTCTCTGTTGGTCAAACTACCTCGCACGGTTTTCCTGATTATCTCTACTAATCCAATATTGTCTGTTGGGGGTTGTCCCCATGCCCCCGAGGGAATTCTGGCACATATTCCTCATGAGGCTCACTAGCAGCAATGTTAGCCCTAGCCTGTTGAACTCCTTCCAAAGGTCCTCCTGTGTTGGATCCCGTGGGACTGCCCCCAAGCCCTTGTTGATTGCCTTCTGGCTCCGTATCCCGTCCTCCATTGGGTTCCACAACCCTAGTTCCTTGTCCTGCATCCACAGCCGCAGTAGCTGTTCCTAAGTTATGCGTCCCTACAGCTCTCATCTGCTCAAAGAAAGTCTGCATCATTTCCTGTTGACTTTTCAACAATCTCTCCTGCAATGAATTTGCCATAGCTTCCATCTCATCCCGGGTTATGTAGATCGAAGCCTGTCCTTCCCCAACTCCGGAGGATGCCTGTTGACTTCCTTCCTGCTGGCTTCTCTCAGCCCTTTTCCTTCTACTATTTTTCCTAGTCATTGTCCTCAAATCCAAACTCCTCAAACTTCTTCAAATCTGAACTTCGAATCCGATGTAGCGGGTGCTAGTCCTTCTCAGTGAAAGCACCAAAGTGTTTGCGCCAAAATTGGTCACAAACCCCAAATACCGTGAAAGCACCAGTGTATGAACACAAACCAATGATATTCAGGCACAAATATCAGATCACAACAAATATCAAACAACAATTCAGAAATAATAAACAAAGACGCAAGATTTATAGTGGTTCAGCTATCTCCGACCTACGTCCACTCCAAAGTTTTATCCTTTTATTGATGATCCTTGCTGGTTACATATGATTACAGCAGTAATAATGAAGAATTTTATGTACAATAGTTGTATTGAAGTATAGAAATGAATCCGACAGAGTCTGGGCGTCCAATCGCAAAAAGATCCTTTTTCCATAGGCTCTGGGGCTCTATTTATAGGCGTAGGAGACTGAGATCGCGCTCAAACTTCGGGAGACTTCTTCTGGCACGTGAGTGGGCCCACGCGACTGACCCCACCAAGTTTCGTCTCGATCTATGATCGATACGAAGTGATTTCGTATCCATCAAAAAATGATCCAATCGAGCTGAAACTTGGCAGGAACATTCCTTACCTTGCATGCAAGCTGCTGTGAAAATTTCGTTGCATTTGGATCAGTGGATCTTGAGTTATGATCGATTCGAAATTGGGTTCTCCATTGGCTGTCGTCTTCGAATCCATCTGCTCGAATCCATCACCTTTGAATCGATCCAATGCGCGTGCGCACAATGACGTGGCCCTACCTTCCCGGATCAATTCGAATATCGCGGCGTGTTGACTCCACTTGATGCGCCGAGTCGAACGCTTCCTTCCTAAAGACGCGCACGTATCCACGCGTTACGCTTGCACGTGTCTATTACTCCTTCATGTACCCAACTGTTTGCTCTCGCATCGACCGCAGGGGAGTATTTCGTATCGATCTGATCGATACAAAAACGTTGAATGCTATCGATTCGAATGGAAGGCCAACAGATGGGTACGAAACCATACTCGATGATGGATACGAACGAAGCCTCACCTGATGGATACGAGCTTGGACAACCTCCCATGGATACGAAAATGCCAAAGTCCATCTGCTATCGATACGAGAGTATCGATTCGAAGCATGCCATCTCTTCCTATCCTCTGCATGCTTGCTTACCAATCTGAGTGTGTTGCCATCGAGTCGAAGTCCACCTAACCTTCTCTTCTAATCGATATGAAATAACCGAGCCTTGTCCATGCCGATCGATACGAACGGTATCGATACGAAGTCCTCACTTCCTGATCGATATGAAGTGTATCGATTCGAACCATCCTTGCGCCATGCCTTTGATCGATGTGAACCTGATGGAGTCGAACTGAAAAAACCTGATGGGTTCGAATCTGATGGATTCGAAATGAGCATCACCTTGACCCCTTGATGGATTCAAACAGTATGCCCTTCCTACCTTGTATCGATCATATCTCCTCCATCCGAACTCCAATTGACCTGAAACTTGAAACGTAGCCTCTCCTAATCCTTATCATCATCTCCAATCAATTCCGTCTCGATCGGAGCTCAACCAAATTTTGACGTCATCGATTGTGGCCTTGTTTCCAATCGATCTCTAATCCCGATATCCATCATTCCTTGCCAATTTGTTGATATTCCAGTTTTGGCCAAAAAGTGGGATAACAATATATACTATTTTATTAATATTTCGTATAACTTGAATTTGAGTTCTAGATCATCTTTTATTTTGTTTAACGTTACATTGGTTGTTGTATTCAAATTTATTTGTTATATGTTAATTTTGTTTAAAATGGGTGTGTAAAAAGTATATTTGGTGCTATTATATTTAATTGAGCTGAACATGTAATTAATTAGATCCTAGGTGGTCCCTTCATTTTCTTATTATTCAATACACCTGCCACTATTTCCACATTTTGGTTTTATTGCAATTCTCTGATGTAGTTGAAACGTGAATTCTCATCCTTTTCCATTCTTCCGTTTTGTTTATTTTATTACCCATAGCATTTACTTAGATCATATATCTTCATTTTATTTGTCCCTTCTATACCTATTTCGTTTGTTACTTCCTTTTTTTTCCATATCATATCTCATTCTTTCCCCTAGAACATCGTTATTTTTCAAAGATTAGGGCTTCTATTTTTTTCCTCAAAGTCTCAATGCCAACATAAATTTATACCTCCACTTAGTTACTGCCAATTCATTTTTACTAAAGATATGTTCAAAAAAAAGTGTGAGCATCTATTTCTTCATCAACCACATTCGCACCTTTTCTCATCACCATGCCTTCTTTTGCAAGAAGCCTTCAAAAAAAAAAAACATTGAGAATTAGCTTTCATGGTTTTGGCTTTCTACTTCTTGCCTTTGTTTTGGGTACATCTAATTTGAAAACGTGAGTTATTAAAGTTTCTTATTTTAATAATTGAATGTGTACGTATTTTTTTAATATATCCTTATAACCTGAATATCTTCACATACGAGCTCCGATACATGTGTAGTTTCTTTCGTTGGACTCGTATTGTAATTCCTGACGACATGAAATATGTTTGGATGAGTTTGAAGACTATTGGAAAGGCATCTTTGTTTGGATTTTTGAGTTCTAAATATCAAAGGTGAGTGTTTTGACCCACTCATCGATACTAAATTATCGTATGTCAGTTAAATTAAATTTGTGACGTGATTAGAAATTTGATTGTTGTTTCGTATTTTTAGATTATCATTTAAGTTAAATTTTAATTTACATTGAATTGAATTGTCATTTAATTAATATTAAATATAAATTGTTCGTTGAACACCTAATGATGATAATCAATTGATTGTTGTGGTTTATTGGCTGATTAAGATGTTGGGTTGTGATGGATGTTATTGGTTGACATTTTCGATGATTGGATGTTTATTTATGTATACATCTCTGTGATCACTATGGATTGAAATGATAACCCGAGCGGTGTCCATTGGGTTGAAAATTTTGATTTTGGATATTGGTTGAAATGGCATATACCCATATAATTTCTTGAATTTGGACTATTTATTGGAATTGAATTATTTGAAAGGTTTAAGTTTTAAATGTAAACTTCGAATTTATTTTAAATAAAATGGTTAAGATTGGTACTTCAAATTATCTGAAATCTTTTAAATAATTATATCCATGTTGTACACTTGATAGGAGATGAAAATCTCATAACTACTTTGAAGCCATTATAGTAATATTTTTATTTTAATTATTTTGATTTGACTTACATAAGATCTTTTAGTCCAGACTTGAGTGTTTTGTCTTTTCATTACACTTGGGTCAGTCTGAGCTTTTCAGTGTATTGAAGACCATTTTAGTCTCTGGAGGACGAAGATGAGGATTAAGTATCTTATTTCTATTTGTTATTATTATTCCATTGCTTCCTGTGTTCTGCTACATTATTTTTTTATTTTCTGATGTATGTATAGATCTAATTTGAGTTGTGAAAGTGTAATCAGATGCCATTTGTAAAACAGCTTCATGAATGTTTATATGATTATTATATTTTGTCATTCCGCTGCGAGATCCTGTGTTTTGTTTTTCCTTCTTTTCTATTATTTTCTTATTTACCATTGAAAATCCTCCCTTTTGTATTGTTTGAATTAGACATGTATGGTTTATTGTCGATTTAAACTGTTCAAAAAGGTGGGTCATTACAAAAGTGACGTTCGGTAAGTAATGCACTTATCCGATCATGGGCTCTTCAAAACCAAATCTATGAATTTTCGGTTAAATCGATTACATTTCTTTAAGAAATAAACAAATGATATAAATGAGTTCTCCCTAGAGAATCTTATATATATACATTCTTAAAGCAAGGGACAAATCATACGAATAAGTCCTTTCGGAGGATCCTGTATATATACATTCTTAAGGCAAGAGATGATTCATACAAATGTGTCCTCCTCGGGAGATATCAAAATGTATCAATACACAATGCTTACATATAATTCCAAAGTTAATTTAGTCAATTTGGATAGTTGACTAATTAGCTATCAAGTACCAAATAGAAACAATCACATACGGAAAACAAGTCTCGTATACTTATTATATTTTCGACTTTCTCAACTTATACTATCCCTCGGTCAAAAGTGACGCTGATAGGTCATAGCATTATTACTTCTAAACCTCGTTCGAACATCATTCTTAACTCTCACCAATATAATAGATCTACTTCGTCGGCGTTTAGTGCTAAGTCACATAAAGCACAATTTAGTATTTAATGATTAAAAATATATTTAAACTTCTAATCTTTTTTTCATACTTTAATCCACGTTATTAGACTTTCTTAAAAAGATTCCCCAAAGACAATAAATTATAAACCATTTAAAACATGAAAAACTAGTCAAAATTTCGCATAAAAACAAAATATTGCAATAAGCAGTGCTATGGTAGACCAAAGACAACATTTATAAGTCCTACAAATTCTAGGTAGAGAACAACATGAAAATGCTTGATCTTTGCGGTTAGTTTTAACCATGAAAACAAATGATTTTTGATTCATTTTTTTATACTGCAAGTAGTACACACATAGTGTTTAAAAACCATGAATAGACCCCTAAGGATATCTTTCAAATTAATTATAAAAATTCTTAAAAACAAGCTATTTTTTGAAGTACATTTATAGTGACCTTTTGTTTCTAACCTTTTCTACTTTGTTCAACCACTTCAATAACCTTTTAAACCTTGGTGCTTTTACTCGACCCACCTTTTCGGACGGTTTAAATCGACAATAAACCACACATGTTAACTCAAAACATTCAAAAGGGAGGATTTCTAATGAAGTAAATAAGAAAATAAGAGAAAAGAAGGAAAACAAAACACAGAATCTCACAACGGAATGACAAAATATAATAATCAAATAAACAGTCCATGAAGCTGTTTTACTAATAACATTTGATTACACTTTTACAATACAACCAGAGTTATACATATAGCGGGTATAATAGGATATTGCAGCGGAACAACATGATGCAGTGAAATGATGCTAATAATATAATATACCAAACTCTGTCTTTGTCCTCTAGAAATAAAGTATTCAAAGCTGAAATGCTCAGGCTGACCCAAGCGTAATGAAAGTCAAAACACTCGAGTCAGAACTAAAAAATCTTATGCAAGTTAAATCAACAGTAAATAAATATGAGCGTAGTGGCTTCAGAGATATTTACGAGATTTTACATCTCCTATCCAGTTATAACATGCATGCAATAACTTAAGAGATGTTTAAGGATTTCCATCTCCTAAAGATCCGTTAAACTATTTATATGTAGCAATATATGATATGTATGTGTAATGTCTATCAGTAAAGTAAAGTATTAAAATAGTGTTAAGGCGTTACCTATATCCCCCTTAACACATTTTATAAATATTGTAGTTTATACAGTATTGTAAACTCCACCAAGCCGGTGGGCTATCATAGAGCACTCCATAGGTACGACATAAACCAAAAGCAATGCCCAGAGTATGATTGTGACGCCCCACCTCTATACTCACGCTGGCCGAGGACACTACCGGGTAATGCCATCAACTAGCACGAAGAATAAGGCTATTGAGGAGAGACCATCCGTGTAATTACTTTGTGCGAGCACCGGTATGTCAGATAGTATAATATGCATTTCTTTTCAAGAGGAAATCCGACATGCCGATACAAACTCAAAGCTACTACACAGTGGCTATATGATCTTCGGAAACAAATATAGAAATAAGCAAACACAAATCAGTCACAGATATTCATATCACAAAGGCGGAAACAGATATGAATATAACACATAAAAGTGTACATCAGAGTAGTGGTCAAACAAGATCCATAATATCCCAAAAGAATAGATACAAGTGCTAGACAAAAGAATAAGTATACATCAATGAGTCTATATCTCGAGTGTATAGCAACAAAAACTACCAATCCAATGTAGTTAGCCAAAAGTCTGATAATACTCCCAGATGAGGAGTCAAACAGAAGCACCTGTAACATCTCGGTCTGACCCGAGTATTGTTTAATAAGAAAATAATAAACGAATCAGTCTAGCTATAAATATCAAATAAATATGAGATAGAATATAAGATATAACAAAAATGTATGATAACAATAGTGTCATACTATGAAAAGTATACATTAGAAAATCTACCAAAATCATACAATATCTCAAGAGTCTCATAACATCAAAAAGAATATCATATTCTTTATTTTATTCACCAAACCACAAATATTGACATCATATCGCTGCTAATCGTAAAAGCTGGTGAACCACAAATTCTAGAAATCATCAATTAGAAATCCAAAAATCGCAAAAGGGGGAGGCCTATCACAAAACGGGAGCATGAAAACTCACCAACACGTGTATCACAAACGGGACGCTATCCCATGGTCGCTAACCATAGAGCCGGTGCAACGACGTAGTACAATATCGGTATGCCCGAGGAACCAGAAACTTAAATAATTCGAAACAATGACGTAGTACAACGGTACGCCCACTAATCCTGATAAGCCGGAACAACGACGTAGTACAAAGGTACGTCCGATGAACCGAACTCCACAAAAGAATATGGGTCACTAGCCCACAAAAATTGAGTCGAAACTCCAAATAATACATAGGTCGTTAGCCTATAAAAGAAATGAGATGAAACTCAATAAAACGAGATACTGTCCCCTACGTGGACAAAGAAACATAGCATATAGCTAGTCTAAATCACATAAAATGATCATCAATGATCATCGAGAAGTGTCAACGACATTAAGCTAGTAAATAAACGAGTTTAGCTTCATGTCCCATAACCACTGGCTTAGCTTAAGTAATTACGAACAAATTGTGGATCTCCACTCGAAAATTGTCACGAGAGGTTCAATCGAACAAGTCCAAGAATTAACCGATGAGGTAAACGTAAGCATTTCATACCACTTGTTTTACTAAGCCGTTTAATTAGATTTCTCATACGAGTGAGGTAAAGGTTTGTATATGCTAGTAAATTGGAAAATGGTTTAAGAAACGAGCTTTGTAATAAAATAGTGTTGAAATCGTTTTCATAAAAGAGTTTTGATATTTACTACTAGTATTGAAACCTTTACATTTTTAAAGTGACAAATCCCAAAAATGATTGTAGAAACAATCAATCACCAAAATTCACATTCGAAGACGTGAATTGAATCTAGAGATATCGATACCGAATCCATCAAGGTGGATGTTCCAAAAATCCCAAAGAAAATGTCATCAAAGTCGATAATAAATGATAACAACAAATGAGAATCAACACAAATCGATTAAATTTGGAAACTCAAGCTAAATAGGCAAAATAGGCAAAAACAAGCAGATTCAGACGTCTGAAGTGTATGATTCAGACGTCTGAATCTGGAAAATAAAATATTTTCCAAAACATAATTCAGACGTCTGAACCTATAAATTAAGACGTCTGGAAATGCTAATTTTTAGCCAATTTCTTCTCTGGTTCAATTCGAACCAATTCAGACGTCTGGAACCTTTGATTCAGACATCTGAATACTGGGGAATAAAAATTCCCAGTATAATATTCAGACGTCTGAAATAAGGTTTTCAGACGTCTGAAACTGTTGCTCAGGCACTTTTCCGAACCTAGGCCAATAATGGCCAAAATAATTACCGGAAGCGATCGGACGAGCGACGACGACTAAGGATTTATGCCAAGCGACAACCCAGCCTTGATGGCTCTTCGATACACCTCGAATATCGATGTCCAAATACCCATATAAGAATTTTTTCATACATTTTGCTTTCAAAACACCAAAAAATGGAATATTCACCAAAGCAATCCAAATCAAAAGCAAATGCACATGAATAAGTGTTAGGAATTCATACCTAACAACAAGGATAGATATAGACATAGATGTGAGATAAAAATCTCACCTTTAAACCCAAAACAAGTGAAGAAGAAGCTATAGAGCAATGACAAGGACAATCACTCTTTAATTCCAACCCAACAAGCTTGAATCTAAGCTTAAAAGAAAAACATTTCCTAAGTTAGGTTTAGGAATTTATGAGATTGGAAAGAGAACGAGTTGGAGAAGATGAAGAGAAAGTTTACCAAAGCTTCTTCTTTGAATTTGGAGTTAAAGCTTGGATTTTGCAAATGGAACTAGGCTTAGGATTTCCTAATTCTTTTTATCCTCCACCATTTTTATCTAAAGCTTGAGAGTGTTAGGAAAATGAAGTGAATGAAGATAAGTGGGGGTGGAGCTAGGGCTTGTGTTAGGATATAGGGTTGAAACCCAACCCAAAGCCCAAAGTGATTAAGTAGCAAAATTCTACCAACTCAAAATCATATCAATGTTTATACTCAAAAAGGTCGCAAACGTCATTTTGAACTCAATGGGGGTGGTTTCGAGTCCTAATTCGATCGTCTGCAAAAAGTAGCTTTTCGGACTATAATCCGACTAACGATGAAATATTTAACTAAAATATTTAAATATTAAATCGTAAAATATGCGGGTTGTTATAGACTCCCCTACTTAAAGAAATTGCATCCTCGCAATATTTAAGAACAAAAAATAGAAGTAACAACCATAAAAGCATATCAACTCAAAAGAAATTTGAAACAAAAAGTTCACCTCAAAGAGCACGAGAAAGTAAGTCCGGATGTGTTCGCTCGATGAATTTCCTAAATTCCCAAGAACAATCCTTAGGATTTGAAGACCATTGAACTTTCACGAAAGGAACATCTTTATTTCGAAGGCGTTTAACCTCCGAAGCAATGATTCGAATAGGATGTTGCTCATAAGTCAAATTAGGTGAAACTTCAATTTCTTCAACAATACCGAGCTCAAGAATAGAATTGGAATCTCGAAGGCATTTCCGTAATTGAGAAATGTAAAACACGTCATGAATAGCAGAAAACTGAGCTGGTAATAAATGGCGATAAGCCACGGAACCAATACGTTCGGTGATGGGAAATGGACCAATATATCGAGGTGCTAATTTTCTCGATCGACTGAAACACACAACACCCTTCATAGGCGAAATACGAATAAATACAAAATCTGCCATAGAAAATTCCAATTTCCTTCTTCGGTTATCAGCATATGATTTTTTCCTACTTTGAGCTTCTTTCATCCTATGGCGGATAAGATCAATCTTTTCTGTGGAATCTCGAATAAAATCTGGATCTAAAACCAGCTTCTCACCGGCCTCAAGCCAACAAGAAGGAGATCGACATGGTCTTCCGTAGAGTGCCTCAAAAGGAGCCATACCAATACTAGATTGGAAGCTATTATTATAGGAAAACTCAACAAGAGAAATATGATCTTCCCAACTTCCACCAAAATCAAGAACACATGCATGAAGAAGATCTTCAAGAGTTTGATTCACACGCTCGGTTTGTCCATCGGACTGAGGATGATAAGCGATGCTAAAATTAAGCTTCGTTCCCAAAGCTTTTTGAAGACTCTTTCAAAATCCACTAGTAAACAATGGATCACGATCGCTAACAATAGAAGTAGGAACCCCATTCAATTTTACAATTTCTTTAATAAAGATCTTGGCCAAAAGAGGTGCGGTCCGATTGGACAGAACGGGAATAAAATGCGTGGATTTTGTTAGTCTATCAACTATCACCCATAAGCTATCATGACCCGAACGAGAACGGGGAAGGTCGTCAATAAAATCCATGGAAATTTGATATCACTTCCATATTGGAATTTCTAAAGGTTGCAATAACTCACTGGGCCTTCGATGCTCGGCCTTGACAAGTTGGCAAGTCATGCAACGCTTAACAAAGTTAGCAATATCAGATTTCATTCCATCCCAATAATAAAGTCGCTTCATATCCGCGTACATTTTACTATTACCGGAATGAATGGTAAATTTAGAACGATGAGAATCTTTCAAAATATCTTTACGAAGATCACTAATATTTGGCACGGTAAGTCTACCATATTTTCGAATACCGCCACGAGAATCAATATCAAAGTCATTCAAACCTTCAATATCAATTTTATCCCTAAAATTTTGGCTAAGAAGAGCCAATTCGGGATCTAACTTTTGAGATTCAAGAATGCGGTCAAAAGGAGAAGGATGAGCCTCAAGGCTACATAAAACAAGAGATGCACATAAATTGGATTCGCGGTCTCGAATCTCATAAGTGGATAAAGTCTCGAGATCATTCCACTCGAATATCATCATAGAAACAACCGCTTGTTGCTTACGGCTAAGTGCATCGGCAACACGATTTCCCTTTCCGGGAGTATAAAAAATATCAAGATCATAAGATGCAAGAAATTCGAGCCAATGTTTTTGACGCAAATTAAGTTCCTTTTGAGAAAATAAATACCTCAAAGATTTATGATCGGTATAGAGAATAAATTTCTCTCCCAAAAGATAATGACGCCAAATTCGAAGGGCGAAAACAATAGCCACGAGCTCTAAATCATGAGTGACATATCTAGTCTCGGCAGGCTTTAATTGCCTAGAAGCATAAGCAATAACACCTTCTCTTTGCATAAGAACGGCACCCAACTCGACACGACTAGCATCGGTATAAACAATAAAATCTTGGTTCCCCTCGGGAATCATAAGAATAGGAGCATCAGAAAGGAGTTCTTTTAATTTCTGAAAAGAAGCTTCATATTTGTCCGACCAAATGTATTTAACTCATTTCTTTGTCAAGCTAGTAAGAGGCACGGAAATTTTAGAAAAGTCCTTTAAGAACCGGCGGTAATAACCTGCTAATTTAAGAAAGCTATGAATCTCCATCGCACTCTCTGGTCTCTTCCAATCTTGTATCGCTTTAATCTTTGAAGGATCCACGGAAATTCCAGATTCGGAAATAATATGGCCGAGAAAATTCACACGAGATTACCAAAAGTGGCATTTAGAAAATTTTGCTTTCAATTGATTGCTCCTAAGAGTTTCCAATACAATCCGAAGATGCTTTTCATACTCTTCCTTGGTTTTAGAATAAACAAGAATATCATCTATAAAGATGAGAACAAATCGATCGAGGAAGTCTGTGAAAAATCGATTCATAAGGTCAACGAAATAAGCCGGAGCATTCGTTAAACCAAATGGCATAACAAGCCATTCATACAATCCATAACGAGTACGGAATGATGTCAAAGGAATGCTATCCTCTGCAATACGAAGCTGATGAAAACCGATTGCTAAGTCTAATTGTGAAAAGACTTTGGCGCCACTTAGTTGATCGAATAGATCATCAATCCGAGGTAAAGGATATTTATTCTTGATAGTAAGATCATTAAGCTTGCGATAGTCAACGCAAAGCCTAAGTGAACCATAGAATTGCTTCACAAAAATAGCTGAAGCTCCCCAAGGAGAGGAACTAGAATGAATAAATTGCTTCATCTCTAATTCGGATAATTGTTTGCGCATCTCTTCATTTTCCTTATTGGACATACGATAAGAAGGACGAGTAATAGGTAAAACTCCAGGAATTAGATTAATTCTGAACTCAATTGCTCGCTTAGGTGGTAATCCTAAAACGGGCTCAAATATGTCGGAAAATTCACGAACAACGTGAATAAGAGAAATGACGTCTTCCTCATCATCATTATCGTCATCATGAGGATTTAAAGAACATAAAGATGCCGTCAAGTTGGAATCCAAATCTTTAAGAACAATAGAAATCTGCTTAACAGATCGAGGATGTCGAAGATGAATAGTCCGCTCAAGACATAGGATTTGAGCTTCATAACGGTTCAGCCAATCCATTCCCAAAATCATTCCAAAGCCTAAGTAACGCATGATATGCAAATCGGCTTGGAAAGAAAAATCACACAAAATAATCTTGACATCTTTACAAAGCAAACTGATTGTTGCAGATCCACCAACCGGATTCGCAATTCTCAAAGAAGTCATTAAAGCCATAACACTTAAAGAAAAAGTATCAACAAGCTCTTTTGATATAAAAGAATGGGACGCACCCGTATCAAAAAGAACTCGTATAGGTTGATCACGAAACATAATAATGCCATCAAGGATAGAAGGAGAAATACCTTAACCATGAGAAGTGTTGCTAGGGGCTTGTGCAACATTTAACTTTCCTTCCTTCTTGCTTTGAAGTTTGGGACATGAAGATAAAAGATGACCCGATCTTTTGCAATAACGACAAAAGAGAGGTTTCGGACATCTATTGGCATAATGGTCCTTAGAACCACAATTGTAGCATTGCCCACAACTAGAGATAGGAGTCTTTGCCACCGAAGCTGCTTGTTTTCCTTTCTTATGGAGATTGGGGCCTTTGAATTCAATAGGCCTTTTCTTGTTGTTGTTGAAGTTTGGTTTGGCACCCAAAACTTCAACATCACTTTCCTTATCTGCCTCTTCAAGTCGAAGAGCGATATCAATAAGTTGATCGAAAGCAACTTCTAATTTCAGAAGTAATGGCTTCTTGAGATTCTTAATCAAGCCATAGACAAATCTATGATTCTTCTTCAATGGGGTATTAATGTATTCAACCCCGTATTTAGAAAGAGATTCAAAAGAAGCGGCGTATTCCGTCACAGAAGATTCACCTTGAACAAGGTCAATAAAACGACGGGCCAAAGTCACTTTCTTAGCTTATGGTACAAATTTCGATTGAAATCTTTTTCGGAATTGCTCCCAAGTAAGATCCGCTTCAATAATTTCAGAAATCAGAAGCTTGTACCAATCTAATGCTCTTTCTTGGAGCATACCAGAAGCCACTTGAACTCGATGAAGATCAATAAGGTTCATGCGAGTAAAGATGTGATTGCATGTTCTAAGCCAAGCTTGGACCTAAATGATGCTTTCGAAACCCTGAATGGCTTCCCACTCAAGTTGGTATAGTCACTGCACAAGCGTGTAAACCCGGATTTAGGGTGAGTTGGCTCTGGAATGGGTCCGGCAGCTTGAGCATTCTTCAAAAGATCAAGAAATTGTTGTGCAGATATAAATACTCCATCTTGGGGAGTAGCACTAGATTGACCGGCGCTGGGACGGCTAGGTCTAACCATTTCTCTTCTTTAAGAAAGAAAGAAAGAAGAAGAAAAAGGTTATTCACAGAATGAAGATCAAACAAAAATGATTGATAAAACAAGGCATCACAAAAGAAAATAGGATAAGACGGTACGAAGACTTGAATTAAATCCTAAGGCACGACACCTAAGATGGGCGATGAACCTCGTTAAATTATTATACATTGTTCCAAAGTTTGGCTCTGGTACCAAGCTGTGATGCCCCACCTCTATACTCACACTAGCCAAGGACACTACCGGGTAATGCCGTCAACTAGCACAAAGAATAAGGCTATTGAGGAGCGACCATCCGTGTAATTACTTTGTGCGAGCACCGGTATGTCAGATAGTGTAATATGCATTTCTTTTCAAGAGGAAATCCGACATGCCGATACAAACTCAAAGCTACTACAAAGTGGCTATATGATCTTCAAAAACAAATATAGAAATAAGCATAACACAAATCAGTCATAGATATTCATATCACAAAGGCGGAAACATATATGAATATAACACATAAAAGGGTACATCAGAGTTTTGGTCAAACAAGATCCACAATATCCTAAAAGAATAGATACAAGTGTTGGACAAAAGAATAAGTATACATCAATGAGTCTATATCTCGAGTGTATAACAACAAAAACTACCAATCTAATTTAGTTAGCCAAAAGTCAGATAATACTCCTAGATGAGGAGTTAAATAGAAGCACCTGTAACATCTCGGTCTGACCCGAGTATTATTTAATAAGAAAATAATAAACGGATCAGTCTAGTTATAAATATCAGATAAATATGAGATAGAATATGAGTTATAACAAAAACATATGATAACAATAATGTCATACTATGAAAAGTATACATTAGAAAATCTACCAAAATCATACAATATCTCAAGAGTCCAATAACATCAAAAGGAATGTCATATTATTTATTTTATTCACCAAACCACAAATATTGACATCATATCGTTGTCAATCATAAAAGCTGGCGAAACATAAATTCTAGAAATCATCAATTAGAAATCCAGAAATCACAAAAGGGGGAGGCCTATCACAAAACGGGAGCATGAAAACTCACCAACACGTGTATCACAAACGGGACGCTATCCCATGGTCTCTAACCATAGAGCCGGTGCAACGACGTAGTACAATATCGGTACGCCCGAGGAACCAGAAACTCAAATAATTCGAAACAACAACGTAGTACAATGGTACGCCCGCTCATCCTGATAAGTCGGAACAACGACGTAGTACAAAGGTACATCCGAAGAACCGAACTCCATAAAAGAATATGGGTCGCTAGCCCATAAAAATTGAGTCGAAACTCCAAATAATACATAGGTCGTTAGCCTATAAAAGAAATGAGATGAAACTCAATAAAACGAGATACCGTCCCCTATGTGGATAAAGAAACATAGCATATAGCTAGTCTAAATCACATAAAATGATCATCAATGATCATCGAGAAGTGTCAACGACATTAAGCTAGTAAATAAACGAGTTTAGCTTCATGTCCCATAACCACTGGCTTAGCTTAAGTATTTACGAACAAATTGTAGATCTCCACTCGAAAATTGTCACGAGAGGTTCAATCGAACAAGTCCAAGAATTAACCGACGAGGTAAACGTAAGCATTTCATACCACTTGTTTTACTAAGCTGTTTAATTAGATTTCTCATACGAGTGAGGTAAAGGTTTGTATATGCTAGTAGATTGGAAAATGGTTTAAGAAACGAGCTTTGTAATAAAATAGTGTTGAAATCGTTTTGATAAAAGAGTTTTGATATTTACTAATAGTATTGAAACCTTTATATTTTTAAAGTGACAAATCACAAAAATGATTGTGGAAACAATCAATCACCAAAATTCACATTCGAAGACGTGAATTGAATCCATAGAAATCGATACCGAATCCATCAAGGTGGATGTTCCAAAAATCCCAAAGAAAATGTCATCAAAGTCGATAATAAATGATAACAACAAATGAGAATCAACACAAATCGATTAAATTTGGAAACTCAAGCTAAATAGGCAAAATAGGCAAAAACAAGCAGATTCGACGTCTGAAGTGTATGATTCAGGCGTCTGAATTTGGAAAATAAAATATTTTCCAGAACATAGTTCAGGCGTCTGAACGTATAAATTCAGACGTTTGGAAATGCCAATTTTAGCCTATTTCTTCTCTGGTTCAATTCGAACCAATTCAGACGTCTGGAACCATTGATTCAAACGTCTGAATACCGAGGAATAAAAATTCCCAGTATAATATTCAAACGTCTGAAATAAGGTTTTCAGACGTCTGAAACTGTTGCTCAGGCACTTTTCTGAACCTAGGCCAATAATGGCCAAAATAATTACCGAAAGCGATCGGACGAGCGACGACGACTAAGGATTTATGCCAAGCGACAACCTAGCCTTAATGGTCGAATATCATTGTCCAAATACCCATATAAGAATTTTTTCATATATTTTGCTTTCAAAACACCAAAAATTGGAATATTCACCAAAGCAATCCAAATCAAAAGCAAATGCACATGAATAAGTTTTAGGAATTCAAACCTAATAATAAGGATAGATATAGACATAGATGTGAGATAAAAATCTCACCTTTAAACCCAAAACAAATGAAGAAGAAGCTATAGAGCAATGGCAAGGAAAATCACTCTTCAATTCCAGCCCAACAAGCTTGAATCTAAGCTTAAAAGAGAAACATTTCCTAATTTCGTTTAGGAATTTCTGAGATTGGAAAGAGAACGAGTTGGAGAAGATGAAGAGAAAGCTTACCAAAGCTTCTTCTTTGAATTTGGAGTTAAAGCTTGGATTTTGCAAATGGAACTAGGCTTAGGATTTCCTAATTCTTTTTATCCTCCACCATTTTTATCTAAAGCTTGAGAGTGTTAGGAAAATGAAGTGAATGAAGATAAGTGGGTGTGAAGCTAGGGCTTGTGTTAAGATATAGGGCTGAAACCCAAACCAAAGCCCAAAGTGATAAAGTAGCAAAATTCTACTAACTCCAAACATATCAATGTTTATACTCAAAAAGGTCACAAACGTCATTTTAAACCCAATGGGGGTGGTCTCGAGTCCTAATTCGACCGTTTGCAAAAAGTAGTTTTTCGGACTATAATCCGACTAACGACAAAATATTTAAATAAAATATTTAAATATTAAATCGTAAAATATGCGGGTTGTTACAATGATTCTACCGTTTTGCACTCTAGGACTGGGGTAACGCTTAGCAGCTACTGCCATTCACCTTGGACATAGTCACATAATCAAGGGTGACCACCAACCAATCACAAAGTAACATATATGGTATCGAAGAAATGTGCCCGATCGAAGGAGCGACCTCACTTGGCCTTATATAGCTTCTGTTTTAGTCATATCAAGCTGACCCAAGGAGATCAGTGCTACATTCTTACCTCATACCAATAGCATTCGCCAACCATCCTATTTGTTCTGGATTCTCCACCATGCGCACAATTGCTAAGGTGGCTTTGGAATTAGCAGAGAGTATAACAATATCTGATCCGGTCTCTTTAATAATCAAACGCTTATTTCACACTATGGTCATTTTATAAAACAAATCCAGAAAAACTGTTTGTACCTTCATTCCATGATATCCATATACTTTTTTTAAGGCAAACGGGGTTAAAGCCGGACCCTACCAGCTATTATTAAAAGAAAAGAAGAGTTACAGAGACAAGGAGGAGATCAAAGTGAAAATATGCAACAGGGAAAAAAATGTAAACATAAAAATAATTAAATAGGTATTAAGGCCTACAAGCCCAAATACAATATCTAATTAAAAGTCCATGAGTATGCTGCATCAGATCCGAATAAAAAATTATCATGATTGTTGACAACCCGCTTAATATGATAAACCAATTCCTTCTTCCTTCTACCCGTAATTTCAAAAATTTGAAAGTTTCTTTCTTTTCGTATCTCCTGGAGGAAACATTTCAGCACAATGATTAATTTATCATCTTTATCTATCTTCCATCACGATCGCTTGAATATTTCAAACCAGTGCAAATTTCGATTAGTATTTATATAGTATAAATCAGCATGAAGAATGATTTTCTTCCATAGCTAATATACAGCAGTGCACTGAAAAAATAAATGGTCTTTGCTCTCGGTGTAACATGAGCAGAAAGACAATTATTTGTTTGGATTAAACCTCTAGCTAGAAGCTTGTCTCGAGTAAATAAAGAGTTGTGAATCGTTTTCCCTAGCAGCAAATTATCTTTTTCAGCGTCTAACTTGTTCCATATTCTACAAAACCAGGGTGAGTTTGGTTGGTGATTTTCAGGTAGAATATTTTTGTACATGGATGAAATGGAATGGTCAAGAAGCTTATTTGCCCATTATACCCGGTAGGGAGTTATTGTCACTGGTTCTTTCAAGATTATCTTCCATATAACATTGACCATAACAGAGCTGGACGTTGGCATCATAGTTCTGTCATTGTGGATGAAGTTGGTTGTATTAGCGGAGTCAAGGTAGAAATTTTTGTAATGTGTCCATACTATCATTGAGAATATGCTCAGTAGCAGCCCAGGGTGAGTGCCAAAATGATATAGTAATATTAGAGGAACAGTTATATTTAAACTGAGGCAAGATAACGTGTCTCATATTTAGTATACTCCTCCAAAACCAACTGGCATTGTTCGGCATTGCCATAGTCCAATAGTATTTCCCTTGCAAGTAGTTCATGTTCGTCCATTCAACCTGTAGATTTTGCCTATTTGTTAAGATATCGTTGATATGTTTTGAGACAGCTGCTATATTCCAGTAATGCAAATTGATGACACCTAGTTCTCCTTTCTTTCTAGGTCGACATAACTTATTTTTTTGAAAGGTTAATGAGGCTTTATACTGGTCCCTACCAGTTATATTCCACGAAAAAAACAAACAATTACATGCGTACCGAACAACAACAAAAACACCTAAAACATAGTAAAAAGAAGATAAACCGTGGGAATAAAAAAACACTACTAATTATCGTGATATTCGGGCCCATTTAGCCCAAATCTCGCAATAATTAACACACCATGCAAAAGGCCAATCCATTTAAACTTATCACCTTCATTCTTTTATTTACCTCCTTTTTTACTGTGATAATAATCCACTTCTTGCTCAATGACTTTTGCTAAAAAATTCTAGTAATTCTCTCACGCCAAACAGCTGCAATAAAGACTTTCAAGACAATAATCATGCGACTACCCAAGTTATTTCTCCATATAGATCTCTTAAAAATTTCGAACCACACCAGTGATCGATCGGTACAGTTGTAGTATATCCCCCCCCGCAAGTAGAATCGATTTCCAGATTTGATATATCATAGTACACTGAAAGAAAAGGCAGTCTCTACTCTCAGGAATAATATTGCAAAATATGTAATAATTTGCAGTAATGAAACTCATGGCCACCAACTTATCCCGAGTTAGGAGAGAGTTGTGGATAGTCGTCCACAAAAGGAAATTACCAGATTCAGTACCCAAACTATTCCAAATTCTACGATACTAAATAAAATTTGGCGAAATGTAGTCAGGTAGAAGAGCCTTATATATATATATATATATATATACAATTTTATGTGCATAGCAGTCCATTGAATCATATGGGCAGAGTGTACATGTTGTTCGGTCATAACTCTAACCCATAGATTCTTGACCACAGATGAGAAAGCAGACGGCATCATGATGTTTCCATGGTTGATAAATTGATGAATAGAAGCATTATCAGGAATGCCCGTAGACATTTTTTGCATTTTATTCAATGTGTCATTTAATATTATTCCTCTTGCTGCCTATGGTGTACGCCAAAAAGAAATATGTAGATCAGAGAAAATATTATATTTAACCAAAGGCAGAATATGACGTCGAATATTAAGAATACTCTTCTAGAACCAGCTTGCATTTGAAGGGGAGGACGTAGTCCAGAAGTGTTTGCCATACAAATAGTTTTTTGTTATCCATTCAACCCACAAATTTGATTTTTGACTAAGAATATCATTTATATGTTTTATCGTAGCAGTAATGTTCCAGCACCATAAATTTATTATGCCTAATCCACTTTTTCTTCTAGGAATGCACAGTTTTTTAAAAGCAATGGGAATGGGTTTTCGAGAATGGCAGTCACCATGCCATATGAAGTGATTCATTGCAGAGTTGATCACAGGAAGAAGAAGTTTTTTTGGTAGAATGAATAGTCTTGACCAATACGATGTTATGCCGAAAACAATGGGTTTGACAATCGTTACCCTTCCAACTTGTGATAATAAATTTGTAGGCTAGAGTTTAAGATTTGCATCAATCTTTTCATGCATTGGAAGACACTGTGTTGAAGTTATTCTTGATGTTGTGATCGGAATACCTAAATATATAGTGTTTTTTGGCATTTCCTGCAAGCCAGACAAAGATATCATGCTATCATTCTCAACTTCGGAGAGCCAGCAATGGTGATGTTTGATTTATTTTTGTTTATGTGTGACCCAATGATATCCTAAAATTTGAGAAGAGCAGAGTTAATAGTTATAATAGTATTAGGCTCTGGTTTTGCAAATAAAACTATATCATCGACAAAAGTAATAGAAGTAACATGTGGTTGTCTGCATTTGGGATGTGTCTTTATTTTTTTTCAATTTCAAGTGAGTTTAGAGTAGAGGTCAATAATTCGATAACCATGATGAAGCGGTAAGGAGAGATCGGGTCTCCCCGCCTTATCCCCCTTGATGACTTGAAATACCCAACATTATGGCCATTAACTCCAACTGTGTATGTAATAGAAGATATACATGTGTAAATCCAAGCAATATATGTCTCTGGGAAGCCCATTCTAGTCATGATAGCAACAATAGGCATCCACTCCATCGAATCGAAGGCCTTTTGTATATCTAGCTTCATCATGCTACGAGGAGATACATTCTTTTATTTATAGCCACGGAGTAACTCATGAGTAAGCAGAATATTTTCAGTTATATTCCTATTCATGAGGAAAGAAGTTTGGTTTGGACATATTATATTGTTGAGAATTGGTTTTATTTTTGTTAGCCAGGATCTTTGCAATGCATCTGTACACCACATTGCAACATGATATAGGCCGAAACCGTGTCACCGATTTTGACCATCAATCTTTGGAATTAGGCAATATTTTTAGCATTTATACCACCAAGCATGGTGTTAGTGTAGAAGAAATGTTTGATAGCCTTTACAAAAACTTTGTCAATCACTGGCCAAGTAAATCTGTAGAAATTGGAGTTGAAACCATCGGGACCACCTACACTTTCTAGGTTAAGTTCAAATATAGCATCCTTTATTTCATCATATGTAACCATACTTATAAAGCTGAGAAATGAAGATTATGCGACTTCACCGTTTGATATATCTCAGTATGCATCAGGGTAAAGCGGATAGTATTCAAAGCAACCGAAACTCAGAAAGGCCCAAGCCCATTTATGTGTACTATTACATATATAAAGCCCGATACAGGCTATGAAATGTATTCGAATACTTTGTAAATCAAATTTATTTTCTGAAGCAAGAAGTACCAATCGTTTGTTCAATTCAATTCTTTATCAGAGCCAGGTTAAGGCAAAACTGCATCAAAATTCTTGCCAAAGAAGAAGATATTAATCTCCATCAGAGAAATCTCATCATTTTGAGATTAATTACCAAAACTTTATCATCATTTGGGTATCGTTAAGACTTATCTCCAAAGACTAGTGCGTCGCCTAGAAAGCTCTGGATGCATTCGGTCTTTCCCATTGATCAAGTCAGAATTAAAGAAAAATAAAAATCAGTCAAGATCTCAAGAAACTTATCAAAACGGAAAGAAGGCAAGTTCCAAACCACTGGCTTATCAGATTAAACATCATCATTTAAACCCAGTTGCAACATATCTGGATTCTGCAAGAACGAGTTCTTGATCACTCTATCTGATTTCAAACTGTTCAAGTATTTTTTGATTCAAGAAGCTTCATCATGACTGATAATAATTTAGAAACTTATGATAATGCATCTAATCCAACGCAACAAGCCACTGCTGCAGCAGAAAACCTTCTAAAAGCCACAATCAGTCCTCAGATTCAACTTATCACCGCTCAACTTGAAGAAGATAATTATCTTCTTTGGAAAATTCAAGTTGAAACTGCAGAAAAAGGGTATGGTTTGGAAGGATTCATCCTTAGCACCACTGCTGTTCCTTCCAAATTCATCACTGATTCAGAAAACAAAACTGTAAGTAATGGAGAATATGTAAAGTGTCAAAGGCAAGACAGTCTTATAAGTTCTTGGTTACTGTCATCAATAAATGTTAAATTACTGCCTAAAGTAATTTGGCTGCAGAACTGCTAATGAGATTTGGTTAGCAGTCGAAAGAATTTTCAACACTCAATCTGCAGCAAGGATAATGCATTACAAAAGGCAGTTGCAAAATGTCAGAAAAGAAAGTCAAACAATGAGGGACTATCTAGCAAAGGTCAAGAACATATGTGATATGCTTGAAGCAGCAGGACACAAAGTGTCAAATACTGTACAGGTTCTAACTATCTTAGCTAGTTTAGGTGATGAGTATGAATCAGTGGTAGTTGTAATATCCTCTCAAGAAATAGTACCATCTCTTGAGTACATTAGTTCCATCCTTCTTGCCCATGAAGAAAGATTAGATTTCAAGAAACCAATAGACAGTGATATGTCTATCAACTTTGCCTCAGGCAACAATAAAAACAAAAATCAAAATTACAATAATCATCAACATCAAAGTGGATACACTGCTGCCAGAGGAAGAGGCAGGGGGAGATGGAGCAACAACAACAAGCCAAAGCGTCAGATTTGTGAGAAAATTGGTCACACTGCACCAAAATGTTATTTCAGATTCAATGCCAACTTTGTACCAGGATAAAGCTCAAACAATCAAAGAAATGGCAACTACAATGTAAACATAGCACAAGCTCAGCAAGAATCTAATAAACAATGTAGTGGCAACATAAGTCAACATCAAGATGAAACAGCAAGACCAGAACACATACAAGATGAAGCATGGTATCCAGATTCAGGTGCAACCAATCATTTTACAAATAATATTGACAACTTAAATCTTGACAGCAAGGAGTACAGAGGTAAACAGTTAATATTTATGGAAGATGGGAAGCCTATTGGGATCATCATATTGGTAATGCCTACATTAAAGGTGAAAGGCAATTATACCTCAATAATCTATCAAGAGTACCAAGAATTAAGAAAAATCTTATGAGTGTTTCTCAATTTGCACATGATAATAATGTGTACTTTGAGTTTTATCCTAAATACTATTTAGTCAAAGACATACTAACAGGTGAAAAACTTTTGCAGGGTGATGTAGTGAATGAGTTGTACAGGTTCATTGTGGTAAACTACAGAAACACTGTTGAGAAAGCAAAGTGTAGCAATAATTGTGAAGTATCATCTGTTGAAAACAATAAAAGTGTATTTGATCAACGGCATTATAAGTTGGGACATCCTAATGCAAATGTTGTAAAATAGGTTTTAAAAGAGATTAAAATTTCTTTTAGTGATCCTATCTTACCATATGTCTGTACTTACTGCCAAATAGGCAAAAGCCATAAATTACCCTTTGCTGATTCTATTACTGAATACAAAATGCCACTAGAACTAGTTACAACTGATCTTTGGGGTCCTGCACCCATTAATTCTGACTATGGCTATAAATATTACATATCTTTTATTGATGCCTTCACTAGATACACATGGATATATTTTCTGAAAACCAAGGGAGAAACTTATAATGCTGTCATCCAGTTTATTGATCAAGCTAAGAGACAAACTTGTCATAAAGTTAAAATAGTTCAAAGTGATGGTGGTAATTAATATAAGTCTCTTGACAAATTTTTCTTAAGCAGAGGTATAATACATAGAATCACATGCCCATACACCTCTGAACAAAATGGTCCAGTTGAGAGAAAACATAGACACATAATAGAATGAGGGATAACTTTACTTGCTCAGGCATCTTCACCCCTTAAGTTTTGACCTGACTCATTTAGTACTTCAGTATATTTAATCAATAGATTACCAACTAAAGTACTAAATGAAGCGAGTCTAGTTGAAAAACTTATAGGAATTAAACCCAATTATGATAGTCTTATAACTTTTGGGTGTCTATGTTTTCCCTACCTAAGACCGTATAATAGATATAAATTGGATTTCAGATCTCATCCCTGTACATTTCTGGGTTATGGAACCAAGCAGAAAGGTTACAAATACTTGGACAGTTCAGGAAAGATATTTATTAGCAGACATGTAGTGTTCAATGAAAGGATGTTTCCTTTTGCTTTTGCAAATATAAAAACTACTCAGAAAATATATAATCCTGGAACATCTATCTCAAATATACCTGTATATTCTGAGACATGGAGTCTCAAGGAAGCAGGTGCTTTTGAACCACAACACACCGTATTGCCAGAACTAGGTCATGGAACAAAAGAACAGCCTGATATATCTGTACAATCACCTACTACATCAAACAATCAAAGTCAAGGAGTCAATACTGACAGATTTCAAGAACAATCTCAGGACAACACTATTGAAGATGATAATTCAACATCAAAAGATGCTGGATTATCAACCAGAACAGGTCATCACATGATTATAAGGTCCAAAAGAGGCATATTCAAACCAAAAATCTATGGTGCAACAACAAACGTTGAAGGGCCTGAATCATTTGAACAAGCATGCAGAGATGAAAACTGGAAGATGTCAATGAATGAAGAATATCAAGCATTAATGAAGAATAAAACATGGAGTCTTGTGCAACCACCAGCAAACAAAAATATAATAGGATGAAAGTGGACCTATAAACTAAAGAAAAATCCAGATGGAACAGTGTCCAAACACAAAGCAAGACTAGTTGCCAAAGGGTATACTCAACAGTATGGATTTGATTTCAGTGAGACATTCTCACCTGTAGTCAAGCCAACAACCATCAGAGTTGTACTTACAATTGCCTTAAGCAAAAGTTGAGACATAAGGCAAGTGGATGTTAACAATGCATTCTTAAATGGTATACTACAAAAATAAATTTATATGGAACAACCACAGGGATATAAGCAGAATGATCATCAAGTTTGCAAGTAAACAAGGCCATATATGGCTTGAAACAAGCACCATGAGTATAGTCTGATAGACTGAAAGCCACATTAACTTCTCTAGGCTATCAGTCTACCAAATCTGACAACTCTTTATTTGTCAAAAGTTATCATAATCATATTATTTACATTTTAATATATGTTGATGATATGATATAACAGGTGATGACATAGTAGAAATCAAAAGCATCATACAATATCTTAACAATCAGTTTTCCATCAAAGATCTTGGCAATATTAATTATTTTCTGGGCATTGAAGTCAACAGAAAAACAGACACAGAGATTTGCTAAGCCAGACAAAGTATATTAAAGAGATACTTATCAAATCAAAGATGCATGAGGCAAAATCTCAACCCACTCCTATGGTCAGCAATCAACAACTATCCAAAAACATGGGAGAATCCATATTAAATATTAAACAATACAGAAGTATTGTAGGAGTACTACAATACACTACCATTACTAGGCCAGATATATCATTCAGTGTTAATAAAGTTTCTCAATTTATGCAGGAACCAAAAGATGAGCATTGGAAGGCAGTAAAAAAGGTTCTCAGATATCTTAAGGGAACTGCAGATTTTGGATTAAAGTTAAAAGCATGCAATAACTTAAGCATCACAGCATATGCCGACGCAGACTGGGCTACAGATATTGATGATAGAAAATCTATAACAGGATACTACATATATATTGGAGACAACCCAGTATCATGGTGCTCAAAGAAACAGACCACAGTGTCAATGTCAAGCACTGAGGCGGAGTATAGAAGTGTTGCAAGTGCCACTGCAGAGATAATTTGGCTACAATCTCTACTAAAAGAACTACGAATCAACACAACAGTCAAACCAATATTATGGTGTGATAATCAAAGCACTGTGTATATGACAACAAATCTAGTATTGCATGCACGAACAAAACACATCGAGATCAATTTATATTTTGTTCGTGAGCAAGTACAGAGAGGAAATCTACAAATCAATCACATACCTTCAACTTACCAGCGTGCATACATACTTACCAAGGCGTTGTCTGCAAGAAACTTTTTGAAGTTTCGAGCCGAATTTAAAGTAGAAAGCAAGATAGATCTCACAAATTTGACTCTCGGCAAAGGTAAAGAAACTCAAATCAAGCCATCTCAAGCAGCCATGGCTACAGCAAGCGAGCCACTCATGGATGATGCTAAAATCAGATCTGGAAGAGAAGAACGAAAATCAACCACCGAAACGAAGTTCGAAGATGCTGAAAATTCTCAATTTGAAAGGAGAATTCACAGCAAATTCAGAGACTTGCTGTAAAAAGTTAATTGTTGTGAAGTATTGAAGAAAAGAAAAATCGCTCTCTGTCGCCTCCATGAATTTGAGAGGCCGAAAGAAACCCTAAACCTAATATTGGTTTGAGGGGGGGGGGGGGAATTATGCGACTTCACCGTTTGATATATCTCAGTATGCATCAGGGTAAAGCGGATAGTATTCAAAGCAACCAAAACTCAGAAAGGCCCAAGCCCATTTATGTATATTATCACATATATAAAGCCCGATACAGGCTATGAAATGTATACGAATACTTTGAAATCAAATTTCTTTTCTGAAGCAAGAAGTATCAATCATTTTTACAATTCAATTCTTCAGTTCATCATTTCAAAATCTCTTCACAAAATCTAACTCTGGTTCAGTATTTGAAATGTGGGCTAAATTTGTGTGAGCATTATCAATCAGAGCCAAATTTTGTTTGATGTAGAAACATGCATAGAAATAATCAACAAAAGCCAAGTAAATATGATGCTCTTCGATTTGTAGAAAATTGTTATGGTCTTCAATAGAAACAATTTTTTATTTGGATCTCTTGATGGCAAGGGCTTGATGAAAAAAATTATTGTTCCTATTTCCTTTAAAGAAATAATCTTTTCCAAGTTTTTATTTGGTCATTTCCATCTCTTGATTAAGTAAATCCTTAAGTTTTTGATAAAGAGCACGTTCAACAAAAGATAACACATCATTTTCTGGGTCTTCAAGCAAATCAGATTGAGCTTTCGTAAGGGCTTAAGAATTTTAGAAGATTTTGAAGCTCCATTTCCAAAAGTATCCTTTGGCCATACTTTTAATTTATGTTTTACATTTTTCAATATTTTCTGTAAAATATACATCGGATTGCCGTATGTTTCTTCTTTCCAACCCTGCAAAAAAATATTTTGAAACTGGATATGGTTAGTACAAAAATTAAAAATGTAAATGAGGATTGATGTTTTCTTGGTTTCCTATTCCATGAGAGATGGAAAGGGCTGTGGTCAGAAATGCCTGGTGGAATAATAGTAGAAGTAAGGTTTGGCCAATGTGAAAGGGCATGGTAGTTGAATAAAGAATGGTCCAAAGTACAGTAAGTTCCTTTTCCTTTTCTACGATTGTTCCATGTATATTGAGGTCCAATGGTTGGTGTCTTATGAATAGAAGCCATTTGCATAGATTGAAGTAGGGGATTAATGTCTTGAAAGGTGAGAGGATTTCCACCATATTTTTTAGTAGAGGCATACATGTAGTTAAAATCACCAATAAGTATCCAAGGAATATTTAAATTGCATTGACTTTGAATAAATGAGTGGAGATAGGCTCTTTGGTTCTTACTACAGGAAATATATGAATGTGATGTAGAAAGTAGAGGATGTAGAATTTTCAGTGACCAGAAAGTGTATATATTCATCAAAGGCTGATATAGTAGAGGTATTGTAAAATTATGGGTTCCAAATCACTAGTATACGACCATAATTAGCATGAACTAAGTTATGATCATAATTCCAATCAGGGTTGATGTATGTACACAATTTTTTATATAGATATCATCAAGCTTTGTCTCGAGTATTCCAAACACATGTATATTCCGCTGTATAATCAAAATTTTAATTTCTTTTTTGCTTTAAGAGGATGTGGACTCCCCTTATATGCCATGCTCCAATGTTTTCAAACATAAGAACATTTTTTTCTTCTTTCTACCAGATTTCCTAACACCAGAGGAGCCATTTTGATGTATACATCCTTCTTCATCTTCATTGTTCAATGTATCAAGTAGTATCTCATCTATGTTGTATTCTTTTCCACTGTCGATATCTTCATGACCCTTTCCTTTCCCATTTTTTGTATACTTTTTATTCTTTTTCTTTTTGGGTATTAGTTTAGAAGAAGATGGGGATGGGAGGGAGGGTTTAGGTTTGTGATGAGGATGTGTGTTGTGATGGTCAGTGTTATGACGTGGAGGAGAATCTTGATGGAAGAGAAGTTGAAAGTAAGTGTTTTGTAGTTCAAAAAAGTCATGTTGGATGACGTTTTGGTCAACAAGCTGATTTGATAAGGAAGAGGGTAAGTGAATATGGGAATAAGGAAGTTTTTCAGAAAGAGAGGATATAGTTTCAGTGGATTTAGTGTGAGAGGTGTTTTGGAGGGTTTGAGTCCTGGTGTCATCAGTGACAAGTGATGGAGTGGCAACATGAATATATGGATCAGAAGGTGGGATGTCAGTTGGTATATCATATGTAGTGTTTTGTTCAATAGCATGATCAGTGAGCATGTCAAAACTGTTTGAAAGTGGAACAGTAGGAATAAGTGGTGGAGGGGAAGCAGATCCACATTGCATGGAACTGTTGATGGTAGTATTCTGATCTGAAGAGAGAAAAATACATTAAGTTGGAGCATTGGATTTTGATGAGTTTGATGGTAGATTAGAAGTAAGGTTTTGTTGATTAATACAACAATCTGGATCAGATATATATGTTTCATGTGCATGTACATGACCAGGCACATGTACAGTTTGAAGTAACAAGGAATTTGAGGGTTGATCACTCATAGACTTCTGTTGTTGTGTTTTCCTTTTAATCCAGTGTTTTTTTGGTTGCCATCCCGAAGCAAGGCCCAAAGCATTTCCATTTTTACTTATATGTTCTCTCTTATTTATTACATCATTTGTTTTTTTGGTATTGTTCATCTTTTTGTCTGTTCATTGGTCTTGAATGACTTCGGATCTTTTTCAGTGCACAGTGAATCAATAAAAACAGTCTCATTATTGCAAATTTCAGACGACAAACACTTTTTTCTGGCAATGCAAGCACTTGCCATATGACCAAAGCATTTGCAGTGGCAACATATTTCAGGTCTCCAATCATAATAGATTTCAACAAAGCAAGATCTTCTCCCTCACCGCATTGAATAATGTCAGGAAGTTCCATATCCGCTTTAATTTCTATTAAACATTTTGCGTGTTGGAAATGCTGCATTTTTTCAGTAGCCTCATTAAAACAAACAAGTTCACCCAAATGATAAGCAAGCCAATTTATGCCAAGTAGAGTCCATGCTAATGTAGGACTCTTATGGAAATGTACCCATATTGGTACTGATTTAATTTGTGATTGTGCATTTAAAAATAGGGTTTCCAAGATGTGATAAGAAACATTTTCCCTCTTATAAAACCAGGTCGCTTTAAAGAATTTTCTGTCTGTCGTCATCATTCTCAAATTCAAAATAAAAGTTTGTATTATTAGATTTCACCTTATATTTGCTACGTAGATGCCAAATCCTTTGCAAGTGATGTATGACAGTGGTATACGGTAGCTTTTCATCTAAGAAAAAACCGACAAGATGTTGTTTCCCAAATTTTATCCCCTCATGTTGAACATCAGGCGGCATGGTAAGAATTGATCCATCATAAGAAAGATTGAAAGATTGTGGAATATATCTTCCAGCGTTCTTTGGCTTTGCCTTGAATAGAGAAGCCCATGATTTACATGCATATCACATAGGTTTAGTGACTGGTTCATGATGGGAGTGTATCTCTTGACCAGGTAAAACATCATGACAGTCGATGGAAGTGGTAGGTTGGTGGGGTATGCCAGAGGGTTTAGGAGTTGGAGGAATAAGAGGTTGTGTCAGAGTGGCATGTGGCGGAGTACGAATTTGTGTCAAAGAGGAGATAATGGGGACGGCATTGATAGGTTAAAATAAAGGTCAGGTGATGTAACGAATAGTGCGACAGCGGTGGTGGGATATGGAATTAGTACGGTGGGTGAGGTAGAGGTATGGGTGATAGGAAGCGATAGTGAAGAGATAGGCAGAGGACAAGGTAAGGTAGGAGAGGAAACCATGGAAACAGCTGACATGGAAACTTGAGATAGGCAAAAGTCTGCATAACTTATTGAATGCAATAGGTATAGGTTTCCATGAAAAACATTGACCATGCCAGAAAAAATGATTCATTGCTTTATTAATCATAGTGGAGTTTTTTAGGGAGAACCAAAATACGTGAACAGTAAGATGTCATACCAAAAATAATGGAGTTGACTATAGTAAGACGTCCAGCCTGAGACAGAATATGTATAGGCCAGTTTCTAAGCTTTGACATAATCTTTTCATATATGGGCATACACTGGGTAGTAGAAATTCATGAGGTGGTTTAAGGAATACCTAAGTAACATGTATTTTCTAGCATTGGTTGGAGACCAGATAGTGTGATGATGGCCTCCTTGGTGTCTTCATTAACACCAACAATGGTAATACGAGACTTGCTTTTTTTGACTTGCAGGTCAGTCATAATTTGGAATGTGTTAAGAGCAATTGTGATAGCAGTAATAGATCACGCATCTGGTTTTGGAAAAATGACAACATCATCAGCAAATATCAGTGATGTGACGAGAGGTCTTTTACATTTTGGATGAGTTGACATTTATGTCGGTGAGCTAGGGAGTTGATCATAGAAGTAAAGACTTCCATAACAATAATGAAGATGTATGGTGACATAGTGTCACCCTATCACTACAAGATAATACGACTATTCCAACGGCTCCAAGCCGTTGGAATAAATCCCACGCCTTCCAACGCTTTCCAACGGATCCAACGGACCATTTCCAATGGTCGCTAACGGCTTGGAGCCGTTGGAATCCGTTAGAAACCGTTACAATAAAATAGGCAATAAGCCGTTGGAAGCCGTTGGAAATACTGGGCTAATTTTGCTGTAATACAGCAAGCCTATTTACCTTCCACCCACGCCTATTCCAATCCATTCAATTTCCATTCCATTTCCAATCAATTCCACACATATATAACAATATCAATACAAACAACACACATAAATCAATAAAACACCAATATAAACAAACCAAACCGATCAAACATCACAAAATATACCATTAACGTACATACCATCAACAAATGTCGATAAACCATGTACATACCATCAAAATATTTCTCACCCATTCCGTACCAATATATACAACATCACCATCAACATCAAAACATCTCCAAGTCAATATATACATTGTTCAAATACAAATACTCAAAAACATACCTCCTCAAGGATCCTCGTCGCCTCCAGAAGCACCAGACGACGAAGGAAGGGTACCATGATTCTGCAAATACTGCGCAAGCTTTTGATCCAGATGCTCCACCTGGATGGCTCGTAGACGATCTCCTCCCGTAGCTGCTCAACCATAGCTCTAAGCTCCTTGATTTCTTCTTTGTCTCGGTCTTTTTGAGCTTGTCGAGCCTGCAAATAGAAATAATAGCAAAAGGGTTGTCTCAGCATAAAAAATATTGTAACATTATATATCTAAACGCTGATTTTTTGTACATATGTAAAAGTATTAATTACCGTTAGGTTCCCGAAGCCAAAATGTCTACTTCGTTGCGTCGGATCCATAACAGCGGTAAAAATGTTATCCTGCTCCTCCTGTGTCAGCGCATCACGACCAGACTGCTGAAGCGCATAAGCCTGTACCTCCTGCAACCTCGACTATAATGAAAAAAAACAATTTCAGTTGAAAAATAGTAGCATGTAATTATTTTGCATAGCTAGAAATTAATAAACTTATCGGTGTAAGTATTAGAAATTTAAAAATGCATACATATGCCTCGGTCGCCCTGTCTTGATCATCCCACTGATATATGATATTGCCAGCCTCATCTACTTGCCTAGACGCGTGGGTGTGAGCAAACACGTCCACTAAGCCAACAGAGCCTCCACGAGCTCGTTCCTGCAATTGATAATTTGGATAATTTAACTGTACATAACTAATTACTGAACTGATCAATATACAAATGTGATAATAGATAAATTTACCAAATCTTCGCGGTGATGCTGGAAAGATTTGGAGCCTCCACGGTGTGATACAGGATTCCTGCTCCTGTTTGCCGAGTTCCTAGCTGACTCCTCCTGCAAATTTACAATGATTAATTATTTATTAAACGGTAAAAATTTGCTGAGATTTATTGTAGATTTACCTTGAACTCCTCAGAGTTCCACTACTCAACCCACTTCTCCCATACAGTCGCGCTCATCCACTTGGGCTTCTTTCCTACTTTTTTAATCTCCGACATAGTCTCCCTATAGTTCTTCGTGATCCTGGAGTTCCAGTGTCGCTGAACTAAATTGACGTCAGGCTCTTGCAAATCTATGGCGCCCTGTATAAGGAGAAAATATTAATAATTATTTATTTGTATTTAATTAATCATCTTGTAAAGCGGTATAAACTTACCAGAAAATCTTGCCAAATCGTCTCTCTCACGTCGTCGGGGATCTTGCCCCATTTGGGCCAGCAATCAGTCATCCTAGCCATGTACGCCTGCTTCGAAATGTTCAAAACCACTTTGGATGGCTCCAACTCAAATCCACTACGTTAAATATAAAATTGAACTTTAGACAATTGTAGATATATCACGTACAATTAAAAAATTAAAATGCTATGCTTGCTAACTATGATACTTACGTCTCATCAGCCTTAGGCTACAAGTAAACAAGTGGCCGAGCTGGTGGCTCACCACTACTCTCTCCAATATGACGTGAATAGCCACGTCGCCGAGACCCAGAACCAGAACCAGAACCGGACATAATATATATACCTGCCATATATACATACATATACAATTCATAATAATCATGATATGATGAACCATTAAAAAATGTAATACAATATGCTACAAATGTGTCATGTTGTGTATGTGTTGAGTGTGTTAGTATACACTTATTGTCATTAAAATTGTATAAATTGGATAAATGCATTATTAATCAGAGAACAATGTAATGTGAATACTTTTAAAAATTACCGGATATTACTCAGTCATCCTCATCGTTTTCTGATTCAGACTCGGTTTCGTGCTCTATGTCGTTTTCCTCTACACTCTCAAATGCTTCGACTAATACATTTGTCTCATCATTTAAAGGTCCAAAATCAGTTTGATCGTCTGTAATTGCTATTTCAGCATTTTCCTCCAGATCTGCTTGATAGGCTTGTTCGTCTGGAATATTTTGTCCATCGAACGTAAATCTTGCTTTGGTTTTAAAAACCGCAGACCAATCTGCTTTATCCCTTTTTAGAGATGGATAAGGGGCATAATAAGCTTGTAGGGCTTGTTTGGCTAGTATAAATGGGTCGTACTTTTGATAACGCGAGGTATGTTTAATTTCTATAAGATTATATTTTGGATGCACGTTAATACCAGAACCTGGAATATTGCTGAACCAGTTGCATCTAAACAAATAAACATCCTCCACGGGTCTTGTAAAATATGTCAACTGCAATATCTGAGTTAACACGCCATAAAAATCATTTGTATGATTATAAGGGTCATCACTGCCTTTAACAAATACACCAGTATTGTTTGTTAATTTTTCAGCACCGTATTCTTTGGTGTTGAATTTATATCCATTAACAAAAAATATTGGATACGTATTAACTTTTCTTTTCGGTCCAAACGCCAAATGTTTCAGTCCTTTATCGAGCACATTATTTGTGGGATCAGAAACGTATTTCGAAAACCAAGTACTAAAATCTTTGCTTAAATCGTCGCCTGGATTTTGTGATTCATAAATACTGCAAACACAAATATGATATATTACATTATTATTTATTCACACGTGTAGTATTAAATTTAACAAAACTTAGAATGTTCTAATTACCTAACAAATGGTGCAACTTCAGGACAATTAAGAAGAATATATGTGTGTGCTACATGGTATTCTTTATCATCTAGCCAAACTTCCTCACATTTTCCAGCATGTCGGCCATGTTGTTTAAAAATAGATAATACTGATTCAGAAGAAGAATCTTGTTCGACAGCCTGATCGTCATTACGCGGAACACTTACAAATGATAAGTTCACATGGTCTTTAAAATAATGAGAGAAAAAGAAAGAAGCTTCTTCTTCGATATATGATTTGAAAATAGAACCTTCAACTCGAGCTTTTTGTCTCACTTTTTTCTTTAAATGATTTAAGTACCTAATAAAAAATATTTGGGTTAAGTATTAACTACTATATTTATACTTAAATCAACATTTACATACTCAATATAGTAACATACCTTTCGAATGGATACATCCATCTATATTGCATAGGACCTCGAGGACGTGCTTCATATGGAAGATGAACAGGTAAATGCTCCATTACATTAAAGAAACCCGGAGGAAATATTTTCTCCAGTTTGCAGAGCAGTATAGGAATTTCTTCTTCAAGTTTAAGTAGACGGCCAACTTTTAACGTAGTTGAACAAAGCTCCTTGTAAAATAAACTAAGTTCTGTTATTACCGTCCAAAATTTTACCGGTAACAATTCTTTGAAAGCGATGGGTAACAAATTTTCCATCATCACATGACAATCATGGCTTTTCATTCCACTCAGTCTCCCATTTTTATAGTCGACATATCTACGAAGATTAGAGGAAATTCCATCAGGAAATCGTAATCCTTCCACCCATTGTAACAGTACTTTAACTTGGTTGCTGTCTAGTTCATAGCATGCTTTGGGTTTTGATTGTCGGGAGTCATATGAAGCTCAGGATGATTGCATATTTGCTTTATATCATGTCTAGATTTCAAATCGTTCTTAGTCTTGCCCTTCACATTCAAAACTGTATAAAACACATTATCAAATACGTTTTTTTCGTTATGCATCACGTCAATGTTATGACGGATTAATAGATTTTTCCAGTAAGGCAGTTCCCAGAATATACTTTGTTTGCACCAATTATGAAACGTCGATTTACCTTGAATTTCTTCTTGTTGTCCGGTCTCGTGTATCTTTGGGTAATCTTTTACAAGTTCATATATATCCTCGCTTGACCAAACTGCTGGTGGTCATAGAGTCTCATGTCTATTAGCTATGAATTTTTTTTGTCTCTTCTAAAAGGGTGATTAATATGAAGAAAACATCGATGACAATCAAACCATGAAATTTTCTTTCCATTTGGCAAAGAAAATGCTCGTGTTTCTTCCATGCAATAAGGACAAGCAAAACGACCGGCCGTACTCCAACCCGAAAGCATTGCATATGCAGGAAAATCGCTAATAGTCCATAACAAAGAAGCGAACATCCGAAATTTTTTCTTTTTGATATGTCGTATGTTTCAACTCCTTCATACTATAATATTTTCAACTCTTCGATTAACGGTTGTAAGTAAACATCAATTCTGTAACGACCCAACTTCCACACTCCAGGAAGTCGCATCGCTAATAAGAAAGAAGAGGATAGAAAAGAGAAAGAAAGAGAAGAAGAAGAAACAACACATCAGAATCTAAACAGCGGAACGAATAAATTATATTAATAACATAAAATATTCCATAGTTTACAACCATTATCAGAGTACACAGATAATACAACACATACTAAACAGTTATAAACACCTGTCTAGTATTTACAACATAATATAATCCAGAGACAACACAGAACACACAGCGGAATACTAATATCTAACGCAGAAGCCTCCTGCTCCATTGCTCCACCAATATTCGTCAAAGCTAACCTGAATCCCTTGGCTACTTGTAAAAATTTGAGTACCCAAGAGTTTATGAAAAACAAAAATAAACTCTGGGTCAGACATGGGTCTGGTGTGAGTAACGGGTTAAAGTTGCTTAACTTTAAAAATCCTTTGAAAAGAAAAGGTATCATGTAAGACTTCCCACACATAAACATGGAAAAGTTTTTACCTTACGCTAACCAAAACATTTGATAGGAAATCCGATGATATTATAATAGTGTCTAGGGTTTTCAAGTAAGTAAGAAATAGCCGAAATTGTTACATCTATTAAATTCCAGCTACTAGCCACAAAAGTGGGTAATACAATCAAAACATTTGGCACTTATTGGATTTTGGATTCCATACAATGGCAGAGCTACTGGGTTACCGCCCGTCACAGTACGTGGCCTAGATCAACGTATCGAGGAGTACTCCCACTCCCCTGCAACACAAGGCCAGACCCATTCCTTACTGAATAGTTCCGAACAAGACAACCTCGCAGTTGGTGCGCATATCCAACTGCCCACTAAGCCGAATAGAAAGGGACCTCTAGACAGGGATCAATCTTGCTCTCCAATGGGTGCTACCCACGAAGCCTTGCTGCACCTCCCCTGTTTTAGACATTCCCGATTGATGAGGCTTGAGGCTACGATTACCTTTAGAGGACACATCACTTAGAATGCTCATCGTCCACCTGACGATGTTCTGAAAGCATTCAATCCATACAAGTTCGTTCCGGGTTCGAACGAAACCGAAGGCATTATCTCGTTACACTCTTTACGGAATCACCCACAGAGTTAACGACGATAACCCTTGCACTCTGAATCTCCATCTCGAATCTATAAGTACTATTCCGTCAAACTCATTATGGAATCACCCACAGAGTTATACTAACGTATAGCCCTTACACCTCGAGTATTCACTCTTCACATAAGATTCACAACCTATCGTTAATTTGGATCGATGTGGTTTTCGGATATCTAAATATGGAAACCCGACCCCGGTCTCATCGAAATCCAAAGCGTGTCTTTTAGGTCCAAGTTGTTTTAGAGTTTAAAACAATTCAATTATACTATCTATATACATACAGATAGATAACTCATAGATTCACAACTGATAATTATCATTATCATAACCACAGATAATCTACATTATCACTATTAAAAGACAATCCATATCAATATCACAATGTTACCAATGCATCCATATCAATCAACATTACCAATCTCATCTCTGAGATTCAAACCATTCAAAGTAATCAATATCAATCATCTATAAGCAATGACTTATAATCATACTATCTATAATTAATTTAAAATGAATTAAATTAATTACTTCATCTCTAATTAATTTAAAATGAATTAAATTAGTTATTATCTCAATATAAATATTGCTTACATCATCATTAATTAATTACAAATTAATTAATTAATTAATCTCTAATTTATCATCTTAATTAATCAATCCAGATTAATTATACTTTAATTAATTCCACAAAATTAATTACCCTAAACCAAATACAGTAATTAACCTTTAATTACTTCATTAATTAATTAACTATAATTAATTATATTTAACCTTAATTAATTACAATTAATTAATTACACCTAATCACTTATTATTGATTAATTAATATTAATTAATCAATCTTAATTACACCATTAATTACATTAATTAATGATTCTTAATTAAATTTAATTAATTACTTAATTAAATTAATTACTTTCAGTAATTAATCTAACTTAATCCATAATTATTAATCATCTTTGATTAATCTCAATATGTAATTAACCACCTTTAATTATTTATCAAATTAATTATTCCTTAATTAATTTCTTTAACTAATCACTTGATTAATTACACAAAATAATTTAATCCAAAATATTTCCACAATCCCAACACTATCCACTAATTACATCCAGTAATTATCTCTAATTACTTTACTGAGTAATTCTACTAATTACATAAAGTAATTATCAAATCCAATGTTTAAAATTAATTAAACTTAATTAATTAGTTTAAACCAACCTTAATAAATTCCATAATTACATTGAGTAATTAATGTCTTAATTACTTTTATTTAAGTAATTAAACTTAAATAAATTTCATAATTTATTAACATTAATTAATTAATTTAATTAATTATTGAAATTAATCCTATTAATTAATTACTAAATAAACTTTAGTTAATGACCATCATTATCTATTATTAATTCTTTAATTACTTTCTTAAATTACTTTTTAATTAATCTCTAATTAAATTTTATCCAAATTATTAATTATAGAATGAGTCTCTCCTTAATTTTCCTATTTATTTAATTATTTTAATATCTTAATAACTTTTAAGATAACCCATTCCTTATTAATAATAATATAAATATTAAAGTGTACTTAGAATATTGCATTTAAAGTTTAAATTCAAATTCCAAATTTGAATCTAAAATTCAATAATGATATTTATTTAAGCATTATCAAATTTTAAATTCCATTTATTCTTTCCAAAGTAAATGTAAATAACATTTATTTTCTTATAATAAAACTTATATAAGATAAGTCTTAATATACTTAATTTAATTAAAAACTAAGTTTAAAATACATTATTATTTCAAAAGGGAAATCAAGTTTAAAAATATTTGTTTGAAAACAATTTGCTCCTAATTAAATAATTTAAATTTAAACTTGTTTGAATCATTCAATTTTTTTTAACTTATTTAAATATCAGATTTTAAATTCAATATACTTGAAACCATTCTTTATTTAAATTGTGTTGAATTTAAACTTGAATTTACTCTCGCTTTACACCTTGATTTTAAACTCCTTTTTAAAAATACAAATTCATTTTTAAAAACTTGAAGATTTAAAAATCCTTAAGAAATCTGGACTTAGATTTGAATTTAAACTGCTAATTTAAAATTAGCTTTCTAATTTAAAATGAAATTTAAAATTTCCAGAAAACTGTCAATTTCCTATTTTTTTATTTTTAAAAACTGAAAACCTCTTTTAAATTTTTAAAACTTATAAGATTCAAAATCATTTGAATCTATAATACAACTAGCTTTAAACCTAACTCAGATTTAAAAACTTAACTTCACTGAAACTTTTGATTTAAATTTTTAAAAACTGCAGACAGTTCTTCAGGAAACTGTAATATTACAGTTACCCGAGCCCATCTCAAATTGCTTCGAGTCAGACAGGCCATTTCTTCGAGCAAAATACAAAAGTACCCAAGTTACACTTCGAGTTCAAACACTCCTATACCCAAAAATCAACAGGCTCAAAAATTTTGCACGGTGCGCTGCACCGTGCCTCCAGCCATCACCAGCCACCTCTGGTGGCTTCCCAACAACGATGATCAACCTCACGACTAACCATCACCATCACCATCAGATCCTCCTTCCAAAACACGAATTTGAAGTCGAGTTCTATTTCCAAAACCTGGAAACACAGAACGCACCAATTTTCCCAAACCTGTCATCACTTCAACCACCTTCCTCCGACCATCTGAATGCTTGCGCCTCCGGTCACTTCATCATCGACTCATCCTCTACCATCCCCTTAAGTTTTGCTATACTCGATCGACCAGAAATGTCGAACCAATCAAAACATTCATTTCAGTAGGAACTAGGTTTACAAACCATAAAAATCAACCACCCTCTTCACAAAGCTTTGATCATCATCCTGACATTTTTCCCTTATTCTCTGGTCATCACACTACCACCAGAAAGAACCCCTTCCTCCAAAACCACATAGATCATCAGAAAACCCCACATTTCCATCTCCGGTTCATCACAAAGTTACACACTCTTTCCATCATTAAAAATTATGATTTTGGTTTTAAAAATCAAATTTCAGGGTGATGTTTCAGATCTTAGGCCTGAAACAATATACTATATGGTTTTGAATTACACCATTTAAAGTTTGATCAGTTTATATATATAGTTTCAGGGGCATTTCATAATTATTTGACCCTAAATAAATTTTCAAACTAAAGTTTGAATTGAAACAAACAGGATTGTTTTTAAAACTCAAGTTTTAAAAGAAATTAAATTTAAAGGATTTGAACTTAAATTATAACCCAGAGATTTCAAGTCTGGGAACAGAGATGTTCAAGATATCAAGTGCACACTTCATACAGCAGAATTCATCGATAATATCTACACAATCATACTTATAAACAAACACAATTGCAACATTTTCTACAATAATAACATGCAACCATAATTTATTTTAAGTTTAAAAGTTACTCACCTGATTAATGAGGGAAGAACAGAGCTTTCAGATTTGAAACAGTTTGAACACTTTAAAACTGCAATCCCTTGTTTTAAAAACTTTGAGTTGCTTTTAGAAACTGAGTTGCTTCTTCTTTAGTTTTTGAAAAATGCAGTTGGCTCCCTTAAGTTTTGAGACTGCATGCATGATGCTTGAATCCAGATTTTAAAAAGAAAAATGCAGGTGATTTTTTTTTTCATTTGAACAATATGCAGTATTGCTTGCATATGAAATGCAGGCTACAGATTTTCTTGCATGCTTTGAAGTAGTTACAGGTTTGCTTGAGAGTGAATAAGGTTTTGATTAACAGGGAAATGATTTACAGGCTTGATTCTTTTGAAGATGATTTTTGGGTTTTTGAAGAGAAATTTACAGATTTTTGTTTTCAGATAAGTTTTGAATTTTGCAGGTTGAAGATTACTTGATGAAGATAGGAAAGAAAATAGAAAAGGGGGAGAAATGTTTTAAATAGGCTGAATTTTGATTTTAATTAAAATAAAAGAAAAACTAAAATACATTGACACTTGTCATATTGAATTAGTATTTATTTAACACTTGTTATTAGATGCCTTAAGGAATTAACATTTGTCTTTGAGAGTTAAATTAGTTATAATTAGGTTAATTTGTATTTTATTAAATGTTAATACAAATAAATGTAAACCTATGTTTATATAAATTAGTTAACATGTATTTATTCACAAGTAAATAAATTTTAAAATGAACAAATCCAATTTAATTTATAAAATGAAGCTTTTACAAATATTTCAAAAACAAATCATATTAAAAACATTTATACTTTTAAACTTCAAAGCTTTGAATTCTAATTCAAATCAAGTTATATATATACATACATATATAACTACACAATTTAAATTTGAAAAACAATTATTTTTATTAAAAATTTATTTGTAAAAACAATGCATTATTATATTTTTAGAAATAGCAATATGTAATAACAATAAATAACTATTAAAAGAAATTGTCTTCTTATTAATAATTATTTATTTTATCACATTATATTTTAAAGAAACTCAAAATAATATCATTGTTATTTATTTAAATTTTAAACTTGAGTTAAAATATTTTAAATCATTTCAATACTTATCTTATGTATTTAAAACCTTATTTATTTATTAGATCAAAGCAGTATTTATTTCTATTGTATACATATTCTATATACATTATAAATAGAAACAATTTATTAGATTTTAAAAGATAAAATCTATCAATTATCTATTTATTTTATTGAATTATTAAATTAATTCAAATTTTATTACAAAGATTATCAAATCAATTTAATTTTTTAATTACAGATTATTAAATTGATATTGCTTTAAAATTCCGGGTCATCACAAATGCCCTGTGTCGGATCATTAGTACCAAGGACGACAATCGTGAGAAACATATATGGAATTTTCATAAACATCCACGGAGGTAGATTGTAAGGTGTGATTATTATAGGCCAAGATGAATATTTAGAACCAAACTAAGAAAACAGTGAGAAGCCGTCTGTACATAAACCTAGTCTAACATTTCGGCTCTCCGCTGCGAAATCGGGATATTTCTTGTCAAAATGTTTCCATGCTTCTCCATCGGCTGGGTGTGTCAGCGTACCTTCTTGAGATGTTCTCACACTGTGCCATCTCATATGATGCGCTGTTACAGATGATGCATATAATCGTTGAAGTCTAGGGGTGAGGGGCAAATAATGCATACGCTTGTACGGAACTTCTTTTCCCTTCTTTTTCCTCCATTTGTATCTTTCCTGATTACATATTTTACAATTTCTAAGATTGATGTCTTCTTTCCAATACAACATGCAACCCTTTAAACATGTATCTATTTTTTGATATGGAAAACCGAAAGATGAAATAAGTTTTTTCACTTCATAATAATTTTCGCACATTAAATTATCGGATGGCATATGACGTTTAGCAGCTTGCACAACAGCCATAAATCCAGCTTCTGTAAGGTTGTATTTTGATTTCATTGCAATGTATTCTGCAGTTACCAATAATTGAGAGCCGCTTAAACATCCATTCCAAAGGGGTTTTTTAGCATGATCCAATAAATGATATATATTTTTAGCTCCAACATTTGGTTCCTCTTCGATGTTAACATCGTCGTTATCAATTACAACGGTAGGGAACATTGATCGTGCTGCATCGTCGACCATATGTTCTATGAGATTCGTACCGCTGATGACCTCCACCGACTGTTCTTGATTATTAGGGGCTATAATTTCTCCATGACGATCCCACAGCAAATAATTGGGTATGAAACCGAATTGGCGCAAATGAACCTTATCCATATTCGGTTCTAAATAGTTCAACAATTTGCATCTACTACACGGACAACGAATTTCTTCATCGTTTGCAATATTACTTATAGCAAATTCGATGAACACTTGTACCCATTTTAGAAAATGTTTGCTTATTGCGCCACTAATTTCCCTTCTTTGATACATCCAGCTCCGATCATTAAAGTAATTGACCATGTTTCCCTACGAGAAAACCTATGATAGAGTAAAAATGTTATAAATCATTCATTTTATATTTTGCAGGAAATTTTCCAACGGCTTCCAACGGCCGCAAACTGCTAATTTCACAAACTTTATTTTAAATAAGCAACTATTGTTTCATTGCCACTTATGTGTCTTTCTCTGATGGTCGGTCATCCTACTTCCCATTACAAACACAATAGTAATTATATTCCGTAAATCATATCATTTTAAACGATTCACAAAATTTCGGCAGCATTTCCCCCGTGTTCCTTGTATCGTACACAAATGCGTGTAGACAAGGAACGTAAAGGAAATGCCGTCGAAATTTTGTGAACCGTTTAAAGTGATATGATTGACAGAATATAATTACTTTATAGTGTTTGTAACTTGTCCAATACAGGGACAAATCCGACAATGATGTATCAGATGATTAGAGTTGTCCGTTTTGTGGAAAAAACGAATTCCTAAAACGATCATATACAACACTTGTCAGATGGGGCCAAATATATCTAAGGATTTAAATATTTGTTTATATTAAATTTAAATATATAACTCGTTTAATTAATATTGGTTTTTATTTTACCGTTTTATTACATAAAAACTAAATTCATTTATACACAAAATTTGTACACAAAATTCATTTCTTACAAATTCATTTACACACTAAATCAATTCACGTATTCGCACAAATACAAAACTCGTGTTCGCACAAATGCAATATCCATTCTAACGGCTTTCAAATGCAATAAACTCTATCACGTACATACGTTTAATATACTAACCAAATCAACATAAACTATAACGCAATATCCTAAATTACAAATTTTTCAATCGATTATAATAACTTGTTCATTATGGTATAATAGTTGTAATTAGGGGATAACATGATGTAATATGCATACACTAACAAATAGGAATCAATCAAAATCCTAATTAAACCTTAAATCAAAAAAACCTAAATATTAGGTTTAGCAAAATTACCGATTTGGAGAGGTAGAAGGGTGGAGATGGGCAGGAGCAGCTTCTAGATGGCGTTGGAGGTGGTTGGGATGGTGTTTGGGCCGGCAGCTGAAGATCGGAGGTGGTGGGATGTTGGAAATGGGGGGGAAAGTTGTGAAGAGAAGGAGGAAATGAGATGAAAGATCGGTCTCTGGAAAATATGCAGGAAATTTTCCAACGGCCGCAAACGGCTAATTTCCAACGGCTTCAAACGGTTACGTCAAGATCCAACGAGCCGTTGGAAATGCCGTTGGAGGCCGTGGGAAACTGGGCGTTGGAATACACTGTAGTTCTAGTAGTGTATCTGATACCCCTTGATAACCTGAAATATCCAGAAGCATTACCATTGATACTAATAGAGAAGTGCACAGTAGAAATATAAGTGTATATCCATCATATAAATGCTTTAGGGAATCTCATTTTAGACAGATCAACCACAATAGAAATCCATTCAATAGAGTAAAATGCCTTTTGTAGATCCAATTTCATTATACATCTAGGGGAAAATTTTCTATTATTGTAACCCTTTAAACGCTTATGAGTGAGAAGAATGTCGTCAATGATATTTCTGTTGCTAAGAAATGCAGTCTGATTTGGTGAAATGAGTTGACATAGTATTGGTTTTATTCGGTTGCCAAAAATCTTTGTGATACATCTGTATATAACATTACTGCATGCAATAGGTCGATAGTCATGTATAGATGAAGGATCATTAATCAATGCAATATTAGTAGCATTATTACCACCAAGTAAAATATTGTTTGTAAAGAAATAGCGTATGGCTTTACAAAATGTAGTGGCAATATGTTTCCAAGTAGACCTAAAGAAATGAGTATTAAATCCGTCTGTTCCACCAACACTCTTAGAATTAAGGCTAAAAAGTGCATCCTTTATTTCCTTGTCTGTTATAGGAGTAAGCAGTTTCATTGCATCTGCATCTGAAAGTATAGGGCTGTCTATTTGAAGAAGTTCAGAGATTTTAGGATCATGTGGTGTTTGAGAAAAACATGTGTGGAAGTAATCAATGAATGCATGTTTGTTATGTTCATCCTCCATTTGTAAGCAGTCATTATGGTCTCTAATAGATCTTATATTACCTCAGTATGTTTAATAGTTAATGCATTATGGAAAAATGTGGAGTTTCTATCACCATTGAAGAAGTCTTTCCCGAGCTTTTGTTTGGTCATGACAATATCATGATTGAGTGCTTCCTGTAGTTGCTGGTTTAAAGTGTGCTCTAAGGAAGACAGATCCTCATTATCTAGATCGGCAAGAATGTCCTGTTGGGCCTTAAGAAGAAGTTCTCTGATATTAGAGGATTTAGATGAACCATTACCAAAGGTAGTTTTGCCCACGGACGTAAAAAGTGCTTAACATTCTTGAGTATGGTCTGAAGCATGCACATGGGATTACCATATATCTCTATGTCCCACCCCTACAAAATTATAGATACAAATTCAATATGGTTAGTCCAAACATTAAAAATTTAAAGGAGGCATGAATTTTTCTGGGCGTCTGCACCATGTGAGGATGAGTGGGCTATGGTCAGAAATGCCACGAGGAAGTAAAACGAAAATGATGATTTTATTATTGATATTTGTAATACATATTTGCAGAAATATCTGAATTAAGTGATTACATCTCACAATAGCTTTACAATTTATATAAGGTGAGAAACTGGCTTGAGAAGCAGCCCAAAACTGGTGGTAATCCAAATCATAAGAAGGAATAAATCTGGAGCGTCGAAGCAAATGGGTGGCTGAGATTGAAACCGTGAGATAGCTTGGATTGATAAAGAAACACATGCGCATATTTGTATTCTCAATACCTACCCTCAATCGAAGCTAGGGCGTCCATCTTCTTTCCTTTCGCCGCCATGAAATCTGTCGCCATCAACGATTTTCATTTCTTCTCTTAATCTTGCAAAATTTCTGAAAGAGAGTGATTTGGTGAGGATATCAGCACGTTGGTAGAAAGAAGGAACATGCCTAATTTCCAGTTTTCCAGCTGTCGTTCTTTCACGAACGAAAAATAGATCAATTTCAATGTGTTTAGTGCGAGAATGTTGGATCGGGTTTAAAGACAAGGAGATAGTGCTCAGATTATCGCACCAAATCAGCGGTTTTTCCTTTAGCTCAAGCCCTAATTCATGAATTAGGGTTTCTATCCATATTATTTCCGCTGTGGTACTTGCTACTGACCTATACTCAGCCTCAGTGCTCGAACGTGATATAGTTGATTGCTTTTTGGTACACCAAGAGACCGGGTTGCCACCTATATAAATACAGTAGCCTGAAGTGGATCGTCTATCATCAGTATTGCTAGCCCAGTCGGTATCACTGTAAGCCTGTATATTTATATCTTTGTTTTGAGTTAACAGCAATCCATAGTCTTAAGTATCTTTTATATATCTTAAAATACGCTTGACCGCCCTCCAGTGGTTATCTAGGGGATTTTGCATAAATTGGCAAACCATATTGACACTATAGCATAAATCTGGTCTGGTGATGGTCAAGTATTGTAGAGCTCCTACAATACTTCGATACTATTTAACAGTATCAATAGGCTTCCCCTAAGTTTTGGACAGTTGTAAATTGCTCACCATGGGCGTGGGTAGTGGCTTAGCCTGATCCATGTTGGCACGAACTAAAATTTCTGAAGCATATTGTCTTTGAGATAGAAACATATCTGTTTCTGATGGTCTTCTAATTTTAATTCCAAGGAAATAATCAAGCGTCCCCAGGTCTTTGATTGCAAAGTTTTGATCCAACAGTTGTATGACTTCACTGATGTCATTCTCATTGCTTCCAGTGATGAGAATGTCATCAACATATACCAATATGTATGTCACTGCATGATTAATGGTTTTTTTATATAATGAATTGTCTGCCTTGGTTGGTTTGAATCCCAATTTTGTCAATGTTGTTTTGAGCTTCTCGTACCAAGCTCTTGATGCTTGTTTGAGATCATAGATAGCTTTATGTAATCTACAGACTTTGTCTTCATTTCCTTTTGTGATGTATCCTTTTGGTTGATGCATGTATACTTCTTCTTGTAAGTCTCCATTGAGAAAAGCATTGTGTACATCCATCTGTTTGATTTTCCATTGATTGCTTAATGCTATGGTAAGTATGATCCTGATGGTAGTAGGTTTGACTGCAGGAGAAAAGACTTCATTAAAGTCAAAACCAAATTGTTGAGAGTAGTCTTTAGCGACTAATCTTGCTTTGAACTTTACTATTTTTCCATCTGCATCCTTCTTAATCCTATAGGTCCATTTGCATCCGACAGTGTTTTTGTCCTTTGGAGGTGACACCAGATCCCATGTTTGATTTTTTAATAATGCTTCATACTCATCTTTCATGGCATTTCTCCATTCTATGCTTTTAACTGCCTGCTCATATGTGACTGGTTCCATGATATCTACACTTGCACTGTATATTTTAGGCTTGAAAATCCCACTTTTTGACCTTGTTATCATATGGTGCCCTGTCTCTTGCACATTATTTCTATTATTCATAATAGTTGGTCTATTACTGCTGGATGTTGACACATCAGATGATTGCACTTCATTATTTTCTTCAGTTTGTTGTGCTGGCCATTCATGTGTATCACTTGTGCTATAATCAGATTTAGTTTCTGCAATAGATTGTGATCTCTCAAGTGTTCCATTGTTTGACTGTTCTTCCTGAATGCTTAATTCTGGTATGGTGGGCAAGCATACTTTGACATGATCAGTACATTGATTTATTGTATCTTTACTGTTTTCCACTCTTTTATCTGCAAAAGGAAAGTTATCTTCATTAAACATGACATGTCTTGATATACAAATTCTACCATTTTTATCAAGGCATTTGTATCCTTTTTGGTTTGCGGCATATCCTAAAAAGGTGCATAGGTTTGACCTTAAACTCAATTTATTTCTGTTGTAAGGCCTAAGACAGGGGAAACATAAACACCCAAATGTTTTCAGATAATCATAGTCAGGTTTCATGCCAAATAATTTTCATAAGGGCTTTTGTAATCAAGAATTTTACTTGGCATTCTGTTTATAGGATAAACAGCTGTGGTGAATGCCTCTTGCCAATATTTTAAAAGTAATGATCCTTGAGATAATAATGTCATACCTGTGTCAACTGTGTGCCTATGTTTTCTCTCAACAATCCCATTTTGCTCAGATGTGTGAGGACAAGTGATTCTATGTAATATGCCCTTGTTTTGAAAATATTTTTTGAGTGGATAAAATTCACTGCCTCCATCAGTTTGCATAATTTTTACCTTATAGTTAAACTGTTTTTCAGCCAATGTAATAAACTGAACTAAGGTATAATGAGTTTCAGCCTTTGATTTGAGAAAAAATATCCATGTGTATCTAGTATATGCATCAACAAAGGATAAGTAGTACCTGTGCCCTTCTATGGAATTCAATGGGGCTGGTCCCCATACATCTGCAGCTATCAATTCAAAAGGATTTTTATACACAGTTTCAGAATTGCTAAAAGGGAGTTTGTGACTTTTTCCTAATTGACAATGTGTGCACATATCAGAAATATCATCATTTTGTAAAGAAATTTTATTATCCATCAAGAATCTTTTTACAATTTTCATACTAGTATGCCCTAGTTTGCAATGCCAGTGATCTAAAATATTTTTCTTATTTTGAACATTGGTGTGAACACTGTTGCACCAATACTTCTTCATTGTGGATTCAGGTTTCTCCGCAGTATTAAATTTGTATAGTCCCTTAGTCAAACTACCCTGCAACAATATATCTTTACTTAGTAAATCCCTAACTAAACAAAAGTTTGGGTGAAACTCAAAGTATACTTTGTTGTCATTAGCAAATTGAGACACACTGATTAAATTCTTTTTAATTTCAGGAACTCTCAATAAATTGTTTAAATATAAATTTCTTTTACCTTGAATAGTTCCTGTGCCAACATGTGATATACTTGTTGTTTCACCATTACCCAAATGTATAGCTTGCGTACCTGTTTAACTTTTGTTGCTTAAATTGAGGTTTTGAAGGTTACTTGTCACATGATTAGTTGCTCCCGAGTCTGGGTACCAATCATCCAGGCTTGCATTATCTAATTTGGCTTCGTCTGAATTGATTAATTGAGTTCTTGAGCCTTCGTTGTTGCTCTTTTGCTGTTGATCTAGTTGTGTTACATTAATGTTGGGATTTCTTTGAATTTGCTCTGTAACAGCGAAGTCTTTATTGAATCTGAAATAGCACTTGCTAGCTATATGACCAAATTTTTCACATATTTGGCATTTTACTCTATTGTTGTTGCTCCATCTTCCTCTTCCCCTTCCTCTTTGATTGTAAGTATCTCTTTGACCATCTTGTTTGTTTACTTGATTTGCTGTGTTGGCCTGTTGCATTCTGTTTCTTGAACTGCTAGCATAGTTGATTGAAAATTCATTTTGCATGGCCCTTCTCTGTTCAATTCTTCCCTCGTGGGCAGGTAAAGCAGACTGGACAGGCTCCAAACCTGGTAGAGTTTGTTGTGATGCTATGAAAGTTACCACTGATTCATACTCATCATCGAGGCCATTTGTTATAGTGAGAATTTGCTCGCTTTCAGAAATTTTGTGACCAATTGCATTGAGTCTATCACAAAAGCCTTTGATTTTTGCAAGATATTCTCTCATTGGCATGTCATTCTTTCTTGCATTCTGCAACTGTCTTTTAAAGTGCATGATTCTTGCGGCTGATTGTGAGCTAAATATTAGCTCTATTGATGACCAAATTTCATATGATGAGTTGCAGCCAACAATTTGTGATAGTAGACTTGGGCTGATGGATGATAGCAACCATGATGATAGTAAGTTGTCTTGCTTTTGATATCTGGTCTATTCAGGGTTACTAACTGTGACTCCATTATCTTCTTCTATGGCTACAAGTGGTATAGGCATTGTCCCTTTGATGTAGTTTTGAAGGCCATATCCCTTCAAGGCTGTTTCAATCTGGTATTTCCACAGTATGTAGTTGTCGTCATCAAGCGGGATGGTGATAATCTGGCTTTTGGGTTTGATTAACGCTGTTTCTGATACAGCAGTTTCCCTTTTGTCATTTCTTGAAGTAGTTGATGATCTTTCATCACCTGCTTCTCTGTCTGCCATTTTATAAATGACTAATCTGGTTTCTTGAATGTCTGATGTAGCCAAGAAAATATTGGCGAGGCACCAGAATTGATGCAGAATTGTTGCAGCCAGTCAAGAATTTGAATTTGTTCAGATTCTTGCTAGGTGAGGCACAATAAATTGATTGGGGAGATGCAGATAGGGCAGATACGCTTGAATCAAGGAAGGTATAATTCTCCGATGATGAAACTTAACTGAGGAGATAAAAAGAAAAAAAAGAGCAATCTTTCAATGAGGGAAATGATGCTAGAAGATTGCTGATCTCAAATTTATGCCGTTAGGCTCCTTAAGTGCTCTGATACCATAAAACGAAAATGATGATTTTATTATTGATATTTGTAATACAGGTTTGCAGAAATATCTGAATTAAGTGAATACATCTCACAATAGCTTTACAATTTATATAAGGTGAGAAACTGGGCTTGAGAAGCAGCCCAAAACTGGTGGTAATCCAAATCATCAGAAGGAATAAATCTGGAGCGTCGAAGCAAATGGGTGGCTAAGATTAAAACCGTGAGATAGCTTGGATTGATAAAGAAACACATGCGCATATTTGTATTTTCAATAGGAAGATTAATAGTGGTGAGTGTAGGCCAGGTGGATAAGGCATGAAAATTGAATAGTGTGTGGTCCAAAGTACAAAAGGTTCTCCTACCATTTTTCTTTTTGTTGTTCCATGTATAAGTGGAACCAATAGATGGGATTTTATGTAGACCAGCAGCTTGAATAGTTTGGAATAAGGGATCAATGTCATGCAATGAGAGAGGGATGCCACCATTCTTTTGTGAAGTAGAATACATACATTTGAAATACCCCATAAGAATCCATGGTTCAAAGGCATAGTTCTGTGTTTGTATGAAGGAGTGTAAAGAGTTTCTGTTTTGGTTGCTACATGAAGCATAAATGAATGTGATGTATAAAGTGGTGGACGTGGGAATGTGTGTGACATGAAAGTGGATGAACTGATCAGAGGATGCAACTATGTCACAGTTGAAAAAGAGTGGTTTCCAAGCAATAAGAATTCTACCATATTCAGCATGAGATAAGTTATGTTCATAAGACCATGATGGATTAATAAAGGAGCATAAGTCTCTAGTATTGAGTGTATTGAGTTTAGTTTCTAAAATACCGATCATATGAAGATTTTTATTTTGAATGAGGGATTCTATTTCTTGCTTTTTAAGAGGAGGCGAGCTCCCCTAACATTCCATATACCTATGCTGTCAAACTTTGGAATGGGTTAGTTTCTTTTTCCTACCAGACTTTCTAGGGCTAGAGGAAGTTATATGTAGTTTGTCTTCAACATCATCTAATGTACCTGATTGAGTCTGTAGGTCATCATAGGAGAAGTCATGGCCTTTGTCATAATCTTCATAGTCAGATGTATTTCTTTTTTTATTACCTTTCTCGTTCTTCTTTTTCTTGTTTTTGTTCTTGGGGGGGGGGGGTGTTAGGCAGGAATAGGTATGGATGGGTTAGGAATAGTCTCATAAGAGTTGGGTGGTGTATGTTGAATAACAGATGTAGGAGAAAAAGATTCTTTGAATAGTAGTTGACGACAGTTTTGTTCTTCAAAAGAATCATCTTGTATAATGTTGTTGTCAATAAGTTGTTGAGAAATTTTTGATGGGAGGTGAAAATTTGTGTATGGAAGGATAGGGTTTGCATTGTCTAGTGTATGTATGGAAGGTGGAATAGGTGGGATGGTTGTGGTAGGTGATACAGAAAGCAAGCTAATGGGTTGGCATGGTTCAATTGTGAGGTTAAAAAATACATTGAAACTATTTGATAGATTAAGGTCTTTGGTTGTAGATGTGGTAGAAGGAGTGTTATGAGTAGATAGGATAGTCCGGTCATGTTGTTGAGTGGGTTTGAGGTAGTCAGTGGGTAACTGAAGGAACAGTGGCGAGCAATGGAATGTTTGCTTGATAGATTGCATGTGCATGTCCATTTTCATGCATCTCCAATGTGTTATTCTGAGTTTCATCTTGTTTGTTTGCTTCAGTAATGTGTACCACTTCAAATTCATGGCTATCTCTACTAGGCCTATTATTGGTACCCATTCTAATTCATTGTTTGGTCCTTTTGTTTTCCAGGAATCATGTTCATATGTCTTGAAGGACTGATCATGATCACTATTATCATTTTTCGGATTTGTTACCGCAACAGTAGGGTCGTGGTTCATTTCATTCTCTCCTTTTTGCATACTTGAGTTTATATATCATTGCTTATCAATGCATGAATCAGTATCATGACCAAAACATTTACAATGTATACATATCAGTGGTCTCCGATCATAACATACTTCAACAAATGTAATATCTTACCCCTCACCACATTTAATAAATTCACGCAATTGTTTCTCAGCCATGATTTCAATGAGGCATTTAGCATATTCGAACCTTTGCATTTTTCGGTAGCTTCATTATAGCATATGAGTTCACCCAGATGGCATGCAAGCCAATTTATGCCTAATAGTGTCCACGCAAGCATCAAAATCTTGTGAAAATGTACCTATATCGGGATAGACTTGATTTGAGCTTGAGCAGTCTTAAAAGTAGGTTTCATTCATTAATGATGAAAATTTTACCCCGAATAAATATTGGATCACTTTGTAATATTTATGTCTGTCTTCAACATCAGTGAATTCAAAATAAAAATATATGTTGTCGGATTTCACCATATATTTGCCATTCAGCTTCCATGCTCTATGTACGTGATTGATCGCTGCCAAGTAAGGAAGGTTTTCATCCAAGAAAAAGCCCACCAAGTGATGCTTCCAATAATTAATCCCCTCGGTCTGAACTTTGATGGGTATAGGCGAAGGACGTCCTTCATATGATAAGTTAAATGATCAGGGAATATATCTACCCGCATTTCTAGGCTTTGTTTTGAACAAAAAGAACCAAGGAGGAGCAGTGGTGGTCTCATGTAATGGTACGGAGTTAGATAAAAAATTATTGGATAATGGTGGGTAACATGAAGGAGGAGAATCTTGAAGAAGGGTTTGACTGGGTATAGGTGGATCAGAGGGGAGGCCAAGGGGTTTCGATGAGGGTGGAGCAAGTTGAAAATGAGTATTTGATGACGACCTGTCAAAATTTGACCCAACCCATTAACCCAACCCATTTACCCTACTTATAAATGGGTTGGGTCAATCCATTTATGAATATCATAAAATGGGTTATGGGTTGGGTTGACCCATTTTACAAGGGTTACAAATGCGTAACCCATTTACCCATTTATTAAAAATATGAAATTTTAAAAATAAGAATTTCTAACATACGTTATAATTTTTTATGAAGACTGACGGTTGTACTTAGAAAATAACAGGCTACCACATCCCCATATTTGAATCCACCTACTGCAGAAGCCGCTATTTTTTTTGTTCAGACTGCAATAACTTCTTCGTTCTAACTCGGAATCAAACTAGACTTCGACCGATCAACTCCAACTTAAATTACGGACAGTATGGAACACTCGGATACTTCATCGTGTGAACGCACACTGTAATTCTCCAAGGAGACTGACAGTTGTACTTAGAAAATAACATGCTACTACATCCCTATATTTGAACTCTGCCTAGTGCAGAAGCCGCTATTTTTTTTTGTGCGGACTGCAATAATTCCTTCGTTCTAACTCGGAATCAGGCGAGACTTCGACTGATCAACTCCCACCTAAATTGCGGACAGTATGCAACACTTGGATACTTGATCGTGTGAACGCACATTGTAGTTCTCCAAGGGGACTGACAGTTGTACTTAGAAAATAACAGGCTACGACACCTGCATATTGAACTCTGCCTAGTGTAGAAGCCGCTATTTTTTTTGTTCAGACTGCAATAACCCCTTCGTTCTAAGTCTGAATCAGGCGAGGCTTCGACCGATCAACTCCCACCTAAATTACGGACAGTATGGAACACTCGGATACTTCATCATGTGAACGTACACTGTAGTTCTCCAATGGGACTGACAGTTGTACTTAAAAAAAACAGGCTGCCACAACTGCATATTGAACTCCGCCTAGTGCAGAAGCCGCTATTTTTTTTGTTCAGACTGCAAAAACTCCTTCATTCTAACTCAGAATCAGGCGGGACTTCGACCGATTAACTACCACCTAAATTATGGATAGTATGGAACACTCTGTCACTTTATCGTGTGAACGCACACTATGGTTCTCCAAGGAAACCGACAGTTGTACTTAGAAAATAATAAGTTACTACATCCCCATATTTGAATTTTGATCAAATTAAAATTAAAATTAAAATTTTTTTTGGATCTCAAAACATAAAACTTGGAATTAGAATTATTTTATATTTATTTGTTTTTTATTAGTCAAATTAAATTTAAATATTTAAATAGGTTAAATGGGTAACCCTTTTATTAAGTGGGTTGGGTCATAAATGGGTAAAAGAGAATGGGTCATAAATGGGTTGGATCGAATTCGACCCAACCCATTTTGACCAAACCCAACCCATTTGACATGCCTATTTTGATGTGTTGGTTAGAAGAGAAGTGTCAGGCAGAGGAGGGAAGGAAGTAGATGAGGGAGGAAGGAAAAAAGCAGATGGTTGATGAAGTCGAGATGAGGCAGATAAGGTGGATGTGACAAGTGAAGGACGGGGAACGACAACAGACGAAGGTATGGTAGAAGGGATGGGGGGTATGGAATGAGGGATGGTGGATACGATAGAAGAAGCCATGAAAATGTCACAAGATGATGTACTGAAGATATCCATGTACTTATTCCAAAAGTATAAATTTATTCATAAATACCGAAGAAGATTTCTTTCAATCAATTTTGAAAATAATTTATAAATCTCTCTTAAACCATTTATAAACTATTTATATGCTTTAAAACCATTTATAAAGCTATTTATAAATTTCAAAACAGTTTACAACTCTCCCTCTTTTAAGAAACCTCTATGAATATTCCTTTAAAACGCTTCCAAATCCCTTTATACAAGTTCTTTTATAAAACCCTTTACAAAATCCTTTATAAAACCATTATAAAACCCTTTATGAAATTTGTTTATAAAATGTTTTTATAAAATCCATTATAAAATCTCTTACAAATTTTTTATAAATTCCTTATAAAATCTTTTACAAAATTCTAAAATCTTTTACAAAATCTTTTATCTATCAAAGTTATTATAAAAGTCTATATTTATTACCTTAAATAAAACATACGTTACCATTTAGAAAATATTTAAAACCGACCAACGGTGTCTGTACATAATTTTCTACCATATGGTCAAGTGATTGGGTATGTATCATTTCAACCCAAAGTAGTTAAATTTCCCGGATATATATATCATTTTAACCCATATCCCGAATCAATAATTCCAAAATCAATAAAATCGCTCGGGTTTATGATTTCAACCCATAACTATTTTCCTTAAACTATAAGATCGTTCGGGTATGTTTCATTTCAACCCATAGTGATAACAGGGATATGAACATCCGATCATCCAAATGTCCATAAATAAACATCCATCACAATTACACCCAAATCAGCCAATAAATCACAACAATTAACTGGTTATCATCATTAGGTATTTAACTAACAATTTAAATTCAATATTAATTTAAAAAGGAAATTTAATTCAATAAAATTCAATTTCAATTAAAGTGTCAAATTAAACTACCAAACAGCGACCAAAATATTCTTATCACATCTTAAGTTTAATTTAACCAACATAAGATGGTTTAGTATTTGTGAGTGGGTTAAATCACTCATCTTTGATTTATCTTCGATTTAAAATCCAAATAAAAGCCCAAAAATCTAACAGTCTCCAAATGCAGCCAAATAGTTTCATATCGTTCGAAATTCCGATCGAACCCAAAGCAAGAAAGCACGTCCAAATCCGAACTCGTATGCAAAACTTATTAAGGTTAGAAGTACGAAGTTGAATTTTTCTTAAATTAAAAGTAAGGGCAAAATCGTAAAGTTCTCACCATACAAACCCTAGTTGGCCTCGTTTCTCACGTATGCGAATCCATCATCAACATCTTCAACCGCCATCATAAACCCGCCGTCGCACGCTGCCACACCCACTTCACCTCGATCAGACAATGCCGCCACCAAGGAAACCTCCGCCCGACCCCATAACCAACGCGTGCGATCCCCTAGTTCACCGGAGGCAGAGTGCTACGGCTCGCCTTTAAGCAATTTTCTTGCCAACTCGAGGCAATTCTAGACCAAACTATATAGACTCACAGAGTTATACAACTAGTAATAGAATTTGTACAATGGAAATAAACTCAAATAACTATCACATAATAATAAGCAAGCACTGCCATGGCTTCATAGTGTTTCACAGTGGAATAAGCATAAAATTCCATATATAATATGAGATAGCTTCATCCAGCTCATCCTCTACATAGCTACTGCATTGCACCTAGACCCGCTCTCTAGTATACTCATTTAAGAGTGCCCAAAGTAATAAGAAACAAAGCACAAAATCTTGAGTTAGACAACAGTCCGGTTTGAACGGTAAATGAATCTCAAAATAATATACAAGTTGGTATAAGGAACAAGGGTACATGAATCATGCCCGACCTATCCCTGCAACCAAAGATTTAGCATATAAAAACATAATATGCTACTCTACGAATACAATAAGGGTACACTACAAACCAATTCCGATGGTAGCTGTCCAAGTATCCCTATCTCCAATGACATCCCTAGAGTGATAGACTGCGGAAGAACAATTTAAAACTACCATAGCATCCATAAAAAATCCTCATTATCACTCAACGTGCTCTGAATATACAATAACTCATATGACATTCCAACTGCCAATGATAATGGAAATCCCAAGCTGATAATAGACCTAATCAACCGGTCCAAAGTACACGGATCCATTCAATCGATCTGGAGTAGCCTTTCAACGTACCTATGAGCATCCTCACAATACCCCTGCTTTAAGTACATCAGAAAACACTCCCAGTATCAAAGATCCTTTAGCACGCATATCCAAGCCCTTTCTTCACTCCATATAATTTCCATTATGCTTGAGGAACCATTCTACATTCCTTCATTCCATGATATAACCATTTAATCGTTCCATCTGGGTTCACCTTTCTTAGAACCAGCCCTGTATGGATAACCATTCTCAGGATTCCATTCAATAACAAACCTCCATCATTGAAACCTAATTCCTTTCATCATCAGTTTCTATTAAGTCCCAAAACAATCATCATGCTACTATATCGCTAACAAACCTCATATTAGTAAACAAACACCTTCAGCACGACCTGTAGAGTGCCTACTTCCTCTTTTGGAATTTTTAAGCCGATCCAAAAAATAAGGATAAATCACGGCATAAATAGGTCAGTATCAACTATCCAGTTGACCAATTTTAGTCAAGTCTTTTCCCTAGCTTCTAGTACACCTTTCCCCATACGCTTCTGTCCCCGACCTATTCATCCAAATAACTCAGTTTGATGTAAGAACTTTGATCTTCAAACTTTAGAAACAAGTCAGTATAGCACCCTATACTTAACTAATTCCCTGTTTCTTGTTATGGTCCTCTTCCACTAACCATGTTCTAGAGATCCTCAAAATTGTCGACTTGTCTGACCAACACAAACAACTTTGTGCCAACATGAACAAGTCGATATCGACTTGTTTACTTAGCTCATTTCTAGATTTGCTTTGAACTCCAAACTCCTCCTATGTCCTAGAGTCTGCCCTCCAAGTTTGATTGAATTCCGACCATCTTTGCTTTTAATTTACAAATTCAACCATTCATTTCCTAACTTCCTATACGCACTAGCAAACGACATCAAAGCACAACATACAATCGTGGATAATCATGCATATACATCTATTTATACATACAAAAGAAAAGCATATGATAATTGAGCAAATCCTAATCAAGATCTAACTTTTACACTAGCATATGCACATGAATATAAGGGATTTCAAAACCATTAAAAATCATTTCAACCTTTCAAAATTCATTGTTAAACGTATATAAAAGTGTGGTTAAAATTAGAAAATGTTTAAAGGTCAAAATTATATTAAAAACACCATTTTTAAATATATAAATGTGCATAGTGTAGTGAAAGGTCGATAGTGACTCACTGAATACCCAAAATGCCAACCTTTCCTCTTAGATCCAAAGTGGATAGTGAAGGAGAAGGTTTCAGATCGGCAAAAATGATAATCTCTAGCTTCTATGTACTAATCACCCCTTTAATCAATGGTTTGGCTAAGAGTAGTAAAGAAATTATGTAATTTTTGATGAAATTAGGGTTAATAGAGGCTTAGAATTATTTTGGGGAAGATGAAAAATGAATGACTTTATTCAGTTCCTAAAGCCTCCCCATAGCACAAATTTCGAAGTAGGTTAGTAGGCCTAAGCATGATGTTAGTTAATTATCCACAAAAAGTAGCTAGCAGCAGCCAAAACTTAAACACTTTAAAATGATAAGTCTGTTTTTCTACTATGACCACTCTACAGAATGTGAAACCATCATCATGAAGCAATGGATGTGGTTTGAGACCTTAATTCAACTTCTATCAAAAGTTATAGTCCAAACAATATTTCAAGGTCCAAAAAGTTATATAGATATTTAGCAAAAATCATAGATGTGGAAAATATCCCTCAGAGTCACTTACCAAAATTTTAGAGTCATATGACCTCGAATGAATAAAATAATAATATTTTATGATTCTTCGATACGTAAAATACAGATCGTTACACAAACAGAAAGGAATCAGTACATTTTCAAGGGGTTTCAGATGTCTGAAACACCACTCCTACACAGTTTCCAAATTCATGGATTTTTTTATAGACCGAAAGGGTGAATCGAAGAAGAAAGATTGCATTAAGGTTATAGTTGACTATGGATGATAAATTGAATTTATATGTAAAATTTCATAAGGCCGTCCATTGATTTTGAAACAAGTATTACAATATACGATTCCATACGATATTGTGCATATAGGGTAAGTCTGTTTCCACAGCCTTGACCTCGAGATTTAATAGTTACAAACAAATGGTAGTGGTTAGACACGTGTAGATATTGATCTAGGTTCGATACGATTCTTAGGCGGTGGACAATGCATTGGGAGCGTTGTAAGTATTGATCTTATATTAGTGGCCATATTCGGCGAGTTTCGGCCTTACTTGAAGACCCATGGCCTACTAACCTAGTGCGGCTAATGGTTGGGTCACGATTGGTGCTGTGTTGTTTCATATGCGATAGTTTTATCATATAGTGTAGCATGATATGGATGTGATAACTTGTTGGATGTAGGAGAAGAGCATGTTATTTATTATTTCCAATCATTTTAGGATAGCTCTACTCTATTGTTTAAGGATCTACCCCTGAGCCACATTTGTGGAGAGGATGGCTAGGCCTTAGTAGTTTTCTGTTGATTTGTACATAGTTTTGATATATACAGTATTTTGAGATAGTTCTTCTCACACCGGGCTTTAAATTTGACCCACGTTTCATCTGTATTTGTTTATGTCATGACAACTTTCAAATACTTAATTGAGCAATTTGGGAGTTAGGTGCATTTGGTGATATGCTCTCAGGATGTGAAGATGGATCATTTTATAGGGGTGGCATCAATATTTTAGATATGTATACTTTATATTCTATGTTACATAACAGACTTGTTATTTGCATATGAGACCAGTTGTATCATATATTTCTTCAAGACTCCATGTTGTTAGGAGTTGACCTATTCAGAATTTGTATATTAATATTTATTTATCAGTTACTTCCGTAGTGCAGTCTCTTATATACTGTCATCCTATTCTATTCATGTATATTCAGTATATTATATATTGTCATTCCATTGTGAGATCTTACCGAAGACTTGGTTTAGTGTTTCTTTCTAATTTTACATTGATAATCTATCCTTTATGTTAATCGAAAATTAGTTGTTGATGTAAGACGATGATTTTGGATATTACGAGGGATTAGTTGCTACAAGAAGGGGCTAATTACAAAGGCCGAGAACGTCATCAGTCCTTAACGGTCAATGGAATGATAGGGATTACGCTTAAATTGATTACACCTCCTACTGGTGTAGATCACATTTAGGACATGCACCGCCTCATTGTTGTTTATTAGTTTGAATTTTTTAGGAGGCAAGACTAGATAACCATTTTAATGGAGGTTTTTCAAACGAATAGTATAATATGAGGAGTTGAGTCCTTAATAGTCTATGGAGCTGAGTTTATGATATAAAGTAGTTAGATAAATCTTCAAGACAAGGTATAATATGGCTAGGTAGTTGTAATGCCATTATTAGGCACTACGGGAGTTCCTTGGTATGCACGACGATGAGGACACGATAATGTGTCAGCGATGGATCTTGACGAGGTGCTGAGTTACAGATACTAGCAGGGACAATATCTTGGTCCAATGGGGAATTGTGGTACTTATACACACACACACATGTAGTTATTGTCTAGTTTGGGTAGATGTGGTCTATCATATGCGTACATGAAGTTAAGATGACTAAGTAAAATAATAGACATAACATGTAATGGAAGGAAATCGAACAAACTAGTGTTACGTATAAAGTGTGTAATTTACTAGTCATCGTAACATTTTTTTGACCCCATCATCGTTACAACCCACATGATAGCTTTAGAGGAATAGGTACTGGTACAAGGCGGGAATGGTGGAAGGATAGATTTTTCAATGCATGCTCGACACTGACAAGGGTACTAAAGATTAAAGGTGTGAACCTTAGTCAGCAATCATATGTTTTATTATACTTTACTATTCTGCTATGAGTTTATATTGATAGTGCTATAATATACTTTTGGTATTGCAGGACCAAACACCAACGATCCATACTTTAGTGGACTTGAGTTTTTGATTTAGCGAAAATTCGAGCCCACTAAGATGTGGGTTGTTACATAGGTATCAAATCTTAGGTTGGTCAATCTTAAGGATTAAGATATGATGAGTAAATGTATTTTAAGTTTTACTATAATTATATACATTATATACGCTAAACTCTACAAACTCTAACTATAGAAGTAATTGCAACCATATTATGGAAAGATGGATGATGCGACTGTGTGATGAAACAAGAGATGAAGTTGAAGATATACACCTATCTCGGTCACCCTGTGGAAATTAGGTCACATTGAAAGGTGTTGATGAGGAAGAGCATGATTGTGACATATAGAAGGGTCCTTGAAGCTGAATAATACTTAACTCCCTTATAGAGCATATATTGCTCTATAGTTGTAGATCCACATAGGATGATCGATTGATGATGTACATTAGATCCAAATAAAGAAAGGTAAGAATCTATATGTTGTAGACATCCAGAAGTAAATTCCGGAAAGAAGTTTGGTAACCACTTTAAGACGATAATCGGATTTTTAACATTTTGGAAGAAGATAAGTCAATATGTAAGTAGAATATAAGAAAGTCCAAAAGATGGACAAATAAAAGTCAACTTTGAGTCCGACCCTATATGAAAGAATTTTATAAAAGTTGAAATGATTTTAATATAAAAGTTTGAGAAAAGTATATAAATAATATATTTGAAATAATTTTCAAAGGAATTTGAAGGTAAAGAACCCTTATTTTTGAAAAGTAAGTAAATATTAAATTTTCTAAAAAATAAAATATCTACCTGTCATTTAAATAAAAAGTTCTTGTAGAAATAAAAATTAATTAAATCGAAAATTTCAGTAAATGGGTTATTATAAATGTTATTTGTTTTGAAAAAAATAGTACAGTATATATGACTCATTGGTTTTATTTTTGAATTGAAATTTTTTGAGTTGGAAAATTCTTTTTGGGGTTTGGACTATAGGAAGTTGCACTAGTTAATAAATGGGGTAAAAAGAATGAAAAGAAGATAATAACTCAAAAACAAAGCAGTAGGCAAATGCATTGTGATGGTTCAATAAAGAAAATAGTTAATTTAGAGAAAAGCTATATAAGGAGAAGCAATTTTAAACAAGATTAGTTTAGGTAGAATAAAGTTAAATAGTCTGAACATTAGGAAATTTAAATAGGAACAACGTTAGGAATTTACATTAATATGATGTTAGTAATCTAATTAGAAACTACATAGGAAGTTAAAGGCAAACCCATGAAAAATGGATATTTTCCAAAATTGTGCGCAATGATTGCACATACCTTTTTATAAATCCCCCTTATACGCTATTAGAGACTTCGTTAAGAATTGGAAGTGGAGATAGAATGAGTAATAGGAAAAAAAATAGGGTGGAATTGTCCTTGTCTATTCCAGTTTCATTGTTGAAATTATAAAAGATTTTTTAGAAACATTGTAAAGTATGTTTTTGAAAAAAAGGGTTGGCGTAACTATTGATTTTTTAAATGAAAATTTAATAAATGGTTTGAGCTTGAAAAAAATCATAATTTTAAGAAGTAAAATTCTTGTTGTTAAAAGGACTTTAAAGGAAAAGTGATTTGAATGACCATTCATGTAATAAAACTTGACTCTTGTTTGAAAAGAAGGGAAGGATCTTTTAAAGATTAAATTGCTAACATTTCCTTTAGAGTTAATAAATAAATTTAACCGGTATATCCGAAATTATAGTTTTAAAAGTTACATGCCTATAATTAACATTGGTTAAAATAAAGAGGTTTTTATGGTTCCTTTTTGAAACCAAGCTATTGAAAGATTTAAATAAATGGTTTTCAAGTTTGTATTTTTAAAGGTGAAAATTTTGGGATTAATTACGTTATAAGTGAAGTTTTATTTTAGAAAAAGTGGAAAAATCCACAACAAAATTTTAATATGGAGTAGATAATGATGATTGCCTAGTTAAGCCGAGGTAAAAGTTAAAGCTATGAATAAAATAGCGATGAATGCTTGTAGAGTAGCGTAGTAGACCCCCGTAGAATATACAGAATATTGGTACGAACCTAGGAATGTTTTACTAGACCTGTATGCTATCCATAAGAAGAACCCACAAACGAATGATGAATGGTATCAAAGTACTATGAGTTCTAAAGTATGCTCACATGAAAGATCAAGGATAAGGAAATACCAAAATATAAGAATACTATCAAGAGATTTGGATTAAAAGAAGGTAGTAATAGAGGATAATGAGATGGAAGACACATATAAAGGATGTTGGTAGGCTCAAGGTTAAGGAAGGTAAGATAGATGGAAGAAAAGTTATTCCAATTAGCCAATTTTTCCAGTAAATTATTCTAAACATGCAGTATTGCTTAGCCCACTACAATGTTGAAATACACCGGTCAGCCTATAATTGGTGGTAGTTAATGGTAATGAGTTGGAAATGCGAGTTAAGATATGTGGGTTACAGTAGAATGAAATGTTAGTAAGGACCATTTAACTGAAGTAAGAAGTGATATGTCCACAACATAAATAATGTTAGCTGATGTTGATGGGCAGCTTCCAGCAATTGTGTTATAATCCTGGATTCTGAGAAACGCTTAATTTTAGTTTATAATTAAGATTTAATTTCTAAAAATGGAAATAATATATTATAAATGTGATGAATTTAATCCATATATCCCACTTGTTGAATATATATATGTAATTGGTTGTATATTGATATATTATAGAGAATTAATTACGTAGACTAGCAACCAATTGTGTATTAGTTGACATATATCTTGATTTTGGAATGTGTATCTGATTGGTTGTGTATTGATGATTGGTTGTATATTGATTTCCTATACCATGGGAAATTAATCGAATGGACTGACAATTAGTTGAGCATTAATTGACATATATCCTAAATTTTGATTTTATGTATATAATAGGAGTGTGCATTGATTTCATATGTTGTGAATTTAAACCTTCTTCGCTATAAAATTCGTATTTAATTCATACAATGTGTTAAAATTCCCAAATTTTGATATGTTGTTCCTGAAATATTCTAGCACTATATTCCAAATTTCATGAATTTTCATTTAGATTTTATGTATTAACTATTGTGATTTCCGCAAGATTTTCCTATGAAATTTGGGTAGAAAACGCCTGTTGGTTTTTAATTCATATTAAATTGTCGAAAAATTTAAACTTTTTGGTTATGTTGTTTCCAACTCAGTCTCTAGCTAATGGTAAAAGTTTCATTCATAAAGATTATGATTTGTTGCTTTAAACAGTTGATCTATAGAGGCATAAATTATGTTTTATTGCTACAAATTATTTACAAGAGTTCAATGACATTAATTAGTTTATATGTTGAATGATCCTACTCACTACCCATGATAAGGTCTATTTAATTTATGAAATGGGTTTTGATTTACTTTAATACCCTTATGTTGAAATTTGAAAGATGGATGATTTTAGGAAAACATGTAATAACCCAAAATTTTTATTAAGTATTTTAATTCATTTTATTTAAAACTTTGGTGTTTAATTATCCAAAATTTGAATTTTAAAATTTTTCCAATAAAGTTTGGATTTTTCTTTGTAATTTCCTTTCCTATTATAATAAAATAAATAATGTATGTATATATATGTATATATATTTATATTTTTCATATATATTCATCTCTATTTTACCTTTCTATATTTTCCTTTTTTTGACATTCATTTTATTATTTGAATTGTTATGTGTTTATATATCTTATTTATTGCTTGGAAAAATTTCAATGGATATACGTTATATTGTCTTAAAGGCATATGTTTTTAAAATTTTATTTATTTTGTATAGTGAATGTTTCTTTGTATATACCTTTTAATAATGGCAAGGAAACAAATCAAATTGACGTATGTTACTTTGCTTTAAATTTGGCATACGTTTCATTTGCTTTATTTCTTACCTCTTTATTTGCCTATCTATTTATTTCCTACCATAATTGTTCATAACTTATGTTATTTTCTATTTATGTGTATACACTTTAATTTATTTATTTGAATGTTCATTTGTATATTTTGTATTTAATGGTTGGGAAACGAATCAATTAGTTGTACGTTACGTTGTTTTATTTTGGCATAAGTTTCTTTGGCTTTATTTCTTGCCTTTTTATGTGCCTATCTATTTAATTTCCTACCATAGCCATTCACTATTTTAGCCGTTCCTCACATGCTATAGCGTGTATTACTTCTCCTAACCACATATAAAAATCTTCCTCTGATTGAAAGATTTTTGCATACGTTTCTTTTATTAAATAGGAACTAAATCCCCTTTATTATTTTCTTACCATTTACTCTTTTTTTGTTCATACCTCAAATCTTAGTCGCCTCCTCTATTACTAATTCACGTACAAAATATTTTTCCCACATCTCATTTTAGTTCATAAGGGAAAAATTGTAGAAATAAATATCCATGGCTTCTTCTTCCTCTTCTTTCTCTTTTCTTTTTTTTTTTCTTTTTCTTTCTTTGTTTCCTTCACGAATAGGCTCGGCCTCTGCCTCCTTGCCAACCCCATCACCACTTGCATAAGGTAGAGTAAGGTTATGTCATCTTATATTAATTATTTTCATTGTTTAATTCATCTAATCTTTTGTATTAAATATACTTATGTATGTTGTATTTGTTTGTGTACATATGTTGAAATCTTGGCTCTCCTATCACTCAAGTTGAATCGTGCTTTGTCGTGCCTTTTGTGCCTTTCAAAGTTTGATCTTTGTGTTTTAATTGTTGCCTTCACCTTTAAAAAGGTGAATATTCACTCTAGACATTACATACTTATATTATTGTGAAATGATGACAAGTGAATCTGCATAAATTGATATTTTCTACATACATGCCTGTGATATGTTATATGTTGTTAAATGTTGTTTATATATTTGTTACATCATCTAATATATTATTATATGACATATTGTTTATTTTATTTACCGTATCATTACTGCAAGTTCCCTGTCACTATGGGTTGAAATGATACATACATGAACGGACTTTAGAATGAGAAAAAATCATTATGTGCTAAAATGATAGGCTCAAGTGATTTTTATTGTGATTTCTATTGCATTTATTTTACTTGGGATTGCGGGTTTGAAATGATAGAACCTAGATTTTTCTTTTAAATTACGGATTGAAATGATACACATCCGTATCACTTGACCTAGGTTAGAAAATATTATATAGGCCCATGGTTATATTTTTAAATACTATTTTCCTAAAGATTCATTAAGTGTTTTGAATAATTTCTGAAATTTTTGAGTATTTTGAAATTATGAATATATGAAAATTTAACTTAATATGATTTAATTCTTTAAATGGTAAAGGTGTATTTGGTCTTCCTATAAATTAAAATATTATAATTCCACTATTGGTTTAAGAAATTTAAAGATTTTATTTATGATAAATATCTTAATAATTAAATTTTATTTAATATGGAACCTTAAATTTAATCTAGTAACTTTAATAAAGGTTATTTCATGAAACGGATTTGGTTTGCATAACAAATGATGTATTTTGGATACAATGAAATATAGTTTAATTAGACTTTTGTAATAAATATTTAACTTGGAATCATAGTTGTTTGAAGTATAAATGAATAAATTTGTAAAGAAAATTGACTATTATATTAACTATGATAAAATATTTTATTTGTGAAATGGATATGTTTTGGAAAATGAATACTTATGACTTATGTGGTAAACATGTAATTTTAATTAATGTGATATTGATTAAGACAATAAATGCTCTTTATTGTGATAATAAAATGGAAGTTAAAAAAATGTACATTTGACATGTAATTGTAATTAATGTGATATTGATTAAGACAATAAATGCTATTTATTGTGTTAATAAAATGTAAGTTAAAAATGTACATTTGACATGTAATTTTAATTAATGTGATATTGATTAAGACAATTAATGCTCTTTATTGTGATAATAAAATGTAAGTTAAAAATATACATTTGACATGAAATTGTAATTAATGTGATATTGATAAAGTCAACAAATGCTCTTTATTGTTATAATAAAATATGAGTTAAAAATGTACATTTTGACATATAATTTTAATTAATGTGATATTGATTAAATAAATGCTCTTTATTGTAGTAATAAAATGTAAGTTAAAAATGTACATTTGACATGTAATTTTAGTTAATGTGATACTGATTAAGACAATAAATGCTTTTTATTATGATAATAAAATGTAAGTTAAAAATGTACATTTGACATGTAATTTTAGTTAGTGTGATATTGATTAAGACAATAAATGCTCTTTATTGTGATAATAAAATGTAAGTTAAAAATGGACATTTGACATATAATTGTAATTAATGTGATATTGATTAAGACAATAAATGCTCTTTATTGTGATAATGAAGTGTAAGTTAATAATGTACGCTTGACATGTCATTTTAATTAATATGATGTTGATTAAGACAACGAATGCTCTTTATTATGATAATAAAATGTAAGTTAAAAATATACATTTGGCATGTAATTTTAGTTAATATGATACTGATTAAAACAATAAATGCTCTTTATTGTGATAATAAAATGTAAGTCAAAAATGTACATTTGACATGTAATTTTAGTTAGTGTGATATTGATTAAGACAATAAATGCTCTTTATTATGAAAATAAAACGTAAATTAAAAATGAACATTTGACATGTAATTCTAGTTAATGCAATATTGATTAGACCAATACATATTCTTTACCGTAATAATGAAATGTAAGTTAATAATATACTTTTAACTTAACATAAGGAATTTCAACTTTAAATAGGAAATTACAGCAATCAAGTTTATTTAACTTAAAAGCATGGTTTATTTAATATCCAAATGAATTAATTAGTTTAATAAAATAGAAATGATAAAATAACTATGGTATGAATTATAAGTATATAAACATTTGGATTATATAAAATGGTAAAGTGGAAAGTATATACTATTTTGGAATAAATGATATGGTTTGGAAGTGGATATGATAATTTGGTTTTGAAAGTATATACTAGTTTAAAATAAATGATATGGTTTGAAATGGATATGATATTTTGGTTTTGGAAGTATATACTGCTTTAAAATAAATATTTATCGGTTATAGTAACGATTGGTTCACAAAAAAGACCAGGATCGGATATGGGCATACTCTCTGTCGATACCAAAAACCACTTTGACAACCGTGTATGCGGTAGAGATTCCAAAATGAAGTAGGATGGTGGCGACGCTATATTGAGGTATATACATGGACCCGACTTCCGTGAGTTGGTATAAGGTGGCTAAAACAGGAGCGATTGACGGGCTAATGAGGTAGCACCATTGATCAGACACACTCTTCGTATGCCATTCTATTACTTTGTGATTGATTGGTGTGCACCTTTGATTTTTGGGAGTGTGGCTCGAGGTGAGCGGTAGCTGCGCGCTACGCGTTACCACCTGCCCGAAAGAGTAATTGGTATATCTATGCTGGCATTGCCTAGTTGTGCCGTGTCACCTACCCTAGCGCGCCTTGTACGATTTTGATTTGGGTCGTACCTATGGAGTATCCTCTGATAGCCTCTCGATCAGGAGGCATTACGGTACTGTATAGACTATTGACACTATTATGTGTCAAGGGCTATATGGGTAACCTCTTAACACTATTTTAAAATAAGTTTATTTTACTTTGGACACTATTATAATAGCAAAATATTACTACATAGTAAATAGTTTAACGGATCCTTAGAGGATGGACGGTCCCAAGCATCCTTTAAGTTACTTATACCTATATTACAGTTCACTTGAGTTGTTTACATTGTATAAGTATGTATGTTCTGACTCGAGTGTTTTGTGTTTTGCTTTACACTCGGGTCAGACTGAGTGATACAACATTTGAGACTCACCTTCGGAGTTGGCGCCTTGCTTGAAGATCCAGCTATCAATTTCAATTTCAGTATTCAGTTGATTCCAGTTATCCAGTTGGTTCCAGTAATGTATTCTGATTTGTACTTGATTATTATCTTGTTACTCCTGTTGCATCTTGTTTAACTCTGATGTATTTATATAGTATCTTCATGAACTACTATCTCTTTTCTTCCGCTGCATTTTATTACTCTGTGTCTGTGATCTGTGATTTATTTATTTACTATATGTTTCGAGTTTTGCTAAATTTATTTCTATAATTCGGTATTTTGAGCAATTCAAGTCTGACATGTGTGGATGTGAATGGTTGAAAATACCGAGTCGTTACATTTGGTATCAGAGCTTTGGCTCTAGGAAAAACTTAGCATATATGATAAATTTATTTACAAAATCACTTTCATTCGAGTGTGAATCTCTTCTTTTTTGACTCGAATCCTTGGAATTTTAGGACGTTCCCTGCGGTTCCAAAATTCATTCTTGTTCCCTACTATTCATCTCCCTTTGATTTTGGAGTAGCCCATAACTCCACTTCTAATGGTCTTTATAATAAATCGACGGTCGTGCCAATATTCAATTGATTTATAGAGGGATGAAACTCCTTTACAATTGGCACTAATTCACCAGAGATTTATGTATTCTCAGTTTACAATGCTAATATCTCTTGTTGTCCTGAATTCTATCTCTTGAGATCGAATGTAGATTTAGCGCAGGATTCTGCATCGATCTAATTCTTGAAGTCGCGGTTGACCCGGTTAGGATTGCCCGCTATTTATACAAGATTATCCATTTCCTATTTATGTTAGTTTAATCATCTTATCTTTTGTTTCAACTTATCCTCAAATCAAAATTTTCTTCGATTTGAGTTAATCAAATTGGAATCTCTATCCTTGCTTTGGAAATCTTTTCCTTTATAGTGTATTTATAAATCTATATTTAAAATGTTTTATATATTGTGTTGCTTGAGTTGTTGATGTTGATTTGGGTTTTCGATCGATTCGTCTGATCAACTCTACCGTTAGGATCTCCAAAACACTTGAACAAAGCAAACCGACACAATATAGTTTTCAAATTTAGTAAATGAAATAAATTTTATATAACTATATTATATATGCATAAGTATGATTTTCTGAATTTGATAGTTAATTGAATTGGATGTTAGAAAATAATATTTGACTCTGTATATATATATATATATATATATATATATATATATATAGCTTGTAACCATTAGCTTTCGTCTCATATATAAATGATTGAACTATAAAACATGGTTATAAAATTATTTGGAAATTTAAATGAATTTAAAACAAGAAACTAAGAATTTAATTTCCGACAGTTTCAAAATTTGTGTTTAAAGTTTTAAAGGGAGTATTATTTAAAGTATTTCAAGTAGAAATTGTTCAAAGGATTTTTAATTTGTAAATCAGTGCTCTTTTCTTTGTCGCTGGAAAATAATTTCGGTGATGACTGCAGCACCATCGACATTCATTTTCGAGTCTCGAAGTGGAGAGACTATTCTGTAGTTTTGCTACGGTCTTGCTTTGGAGAAGTAAGTTAATTTAGATTTCCAAAATATGATTTTATTTATAATATATGTGATATATGTTTAAAATTTGATTTGATATATATAGCGTGTATTTATTTATCTCTAAAATCGTTTGAAGTTAATCAGAAATCTAATTCTTAAACTTTGTCTTAAATGATAATGTCAAATATACAATGAAACCAAAATTTTGAATTAATATTTAAGCTTGAGATAATTGAAATAGAAAATTTTATTTGTATAATATTCTATTACATTCCAATATAACTTACTTGAATTATTAGAAGTTAACAATGTAATTAGATGATACAATACAAAAGGGATTTTTATAAATAAAATATGAGTGTTTATAATAAATGTTATACACTTAAATTTTAGTCGTAAAAAGGATTAATTGAGGTAAATAGAATAAAAGGTTAATTGAATAACTTACAATATAAAATGGTGTTAAAGGAATTTATAAATAAATCGGTATATTTTATTCCAATTTATTTAATTTTGTAAATTTATTTGTTTATAAAGTTAGTATTTTGAATAAGATATATTTATTACTTAATTCTTTCTTTTCCCTTCTTTTTCTTTTCAAGGACGAAAAGTTTTGAGTGGGGGAGGGTGTAACAACCCAAAAATTTTATTAAATATTTTAGTTCATTTTATTTAAAACTTTGGTTTTTAATTATCCAAAATTTGAATTTTAAATTTTTTCCAATAAAGTTTGGATTTTTGTTTGTAATTTCCTTTCCTAATATAATAAAATAAATAATTTCTGTTTATATATATATATATTTATATTTTTCATATATATTCATCTTTATTTTACCTTTCTATATTTTCCTTTTTTTGACATTCGTTTTATTATTTGTATTGTTATGTGTTTATATCTCTTATTTATTGCTTGGAAAAATTTCAATGGATATACATTATATTGTCTTAAAGGCATATCTTTTTAAAATTTTATTTATTTTGTTTAGTGAATGTTTCTTAGTATATACCTTTTAATTAATGGCAAGGAAACAAACCAAATTGACGTAGGCATACGTTACATTTGCTTTATTTCTTTACCTCTTTATTTGCCTATCTATTTATTTCCTACCATAGCTGATCATAACTTATGTTATTTTCCTATTTGTGAGTATACACTTTAATTTATTTATTTGGATGTTCATTTGTATATTTTGTATTTAATGGTTGGGAAACGAATCAATTAGTTGTACGTTACATTGTTTTATTTTGGAATAAGTTTCTTCGGCTTTATTTCTTGCCTTTTTATGTGCCTATCTATTTAATTTCCTACCATAACCATTCACTATTTAGCTGTTCCTCATATGCTATAGTCGTGTATTACTTCTCCTAATCACGCATAAAAATCTTCTTAAATATCTCTTCCTCTAATTGAAAGATCTTTGCATACGTTTCTTTTATTAAATAGGAATTAAATCCCCTTTATTATTTTCTTACCATTTACTCTTTTGGCCGTTCATATCTCAAATCTTAGCTTCCTCCTCTATTACCAATTCACGTACAAAACATTTTTCCCACATCTCATTTTATTTCCTAAGAGAAAAAAAATTTATAGATCTAAATATCCATGGCTTCTTCTTCCTCTTCTTTCTCTTTTTTTCCTTTTTCTTTCTTTATTTCCTTCATGAATAGGCTCGGCCTCTACCTCCTTTCCAACCCCATCAGCACTTGCATAGGGTATAGCAAGGTTATGTCATCTTATCTCAATTATTTTCATTGTTTAATTCATCTAATCTTTTGTATTAAATATACTTATGTATGTTGTATTTGTTTGTGTACATAAGTTGAAATCTTGGCTCTCCTATCACTCAAGTTGAATCGTGCTTTGTCGTGCCTTTTGTGCTTTCCAAAGTTTGATCTTTGTATTTGAATTGTTGCCTTCAGCTTTAAAAAGGTGAGTATTCACTCTAGACATTACATGCTTATATTATTGTGAAATGATGACAAATGAATCTGTATAAATTAATATGCTGTTTATACATGCCTGTGATATGTTATATGATGTTAAATGTTGTTTATATATTTGTTACATTATCTAATATTATATTATATGATATACTGTTTATTTTACTTACTGTATCATTATTGCAAGTTCCCTATCACTATGGGTTGAAATGATACATACCCGAACGGACTTTAGAATAAGGAAAACTCATATGGGATGAAATGATAGGCTCAAGTGATTTTTATTGTGATTTATATTGCATTTATTTTACTTGGGATTGCGGGTTTGAAATGATTGAACCTGGATTTTTATTTTAAATTACGGATTGAAATGATACGCATCCGTATCACTTGACCTAGTTTAGAAAATATTATACAGGCCCATGGTTATATTTTTATATAATATTTTCCTAAACATCATTAAGTGTTTTGAATATTTTCCAATTTTTTTAAGTATTTTGAAATTATGAATATATGAAATTTTAACTTAATTTGATTTAATGCTTTAAATGGTAAATGTGTATTTGTTTTTCCTATAAGTTAAAACTTTATAAGTCTATTACTGGTTTAAGAAATTTAAAGATTTTATTTATGATAAATATCTTAATAATTAAATTTGATTTAATATGGAATCTTAAATTTAATCTAGTAACTTTAATAAAGGTTATTTCATGAAATGGATTTGGTTTGCATAATAAATGATGTGTTTTGGATTCAATGAAACACAATTTAATCGGGATTTTGTAATAAATATTTAACTTGGAATCATAGTTATTTGAAGTATAAATGAATAAATTTGTAAAGTAAATTGACTATTATATTAACTATGATAAAATATTTTATTTGTGAAATGGATATGTTTTGGAAAATGAATACTTATGATTTATATGGTAAACATGTAATTTTGATTAATGTGATATTGATTAGGACAATAAATGCTCTTTATTGTGATAATAAAATGTAAGTTAAAAAATGTACATTTGACATGTAATTGTAATTAATGTGTTATTGATTAAGACAATAAATGCTCTTTATTATGATAATAAAATATAAGTTAAAAATGTACATTTGACATGTAATTTTAAATGATGTGATATTGATTAAGACAATAAATGCTCTTTATTGTGATAATAAAATGTAAGTTAAAAATGTATATTTGACATGAAATTGTAATTAATGTGATATTGATAAAGACAACAAATGCTCTTTATTGTAATAATAAAATGTACGTTAAAAATGTACATTTGATATGTAAGTTTAATTAATGTGATATTGATTAAATAAATGCCCTTTATTGTGATAATAAAATGTAAGTTAAAAATGTACATTTGACATGTAATTTTAGTTAATATGATATTGATTAAGACAATAAATGCTCTTTATTATGAAAATAAAATGTAAGTTAAAAATATACATTTGACATGTAATTTTAGTTAATGTGATATTGATTAAAACAATAAATAATCTTTATCGTGATATTAAATTGTAAGTTAAAAATGTACATTTGACATGTAATTGTAATTAATGTGATATTGATTTGTGATAATAAAATGTAAGTTAAAAATGTACATTTGACATGTAATTTTTATTAATGTGATATTGATTAAGACAATAAATGCTGTTTATTGTGATAATAAAATGTAAGTTAAAAATGTACATTTGACATGTAATTTTAATTAATGTGATACTTATTAAGACAATAAATGCTCTTTATTGCGATAATAAAATGTAAGTTAAAAATGTATATTTGACATGAAATTGTAATTAATGTGATATTGATAAAGACAAAAAATGCTCTTTATTGTGAAAATAAAACGTAAGTTAAAATTGAATATTTGACATGTAATTTTAGTTAATGCAGTATTGATTAAACTAATACAAGTTCTTTACTGTAATAATGAAATGCAAGTTAATAATATAATTCTAACTTAACATACGGAATTTCAACTTTAAAAAGGAAATTACAGTAATCAAGTTTATTTAATTTAAAAGCATGGTTTATTTAATATCCAAATGAATTAATTAGTGTAATAAAATGGAAATGTTAAAATAACTATGGTAAGAATTATAAGCATATAAACATTTGGATTATATAGAATGGTAAAGTGGAAAGTATATACTATTTTGAAATAACTGATATGCTTTTGAAGTGATATGATAATTTGGTTATGAAAGTATATACTATTTTAAAATAAATGATATGGTTTGAAATGGATATGATATTTTGGTTTTGGAAGTATATACTGCTTTGAAATAAATATCCATGGGTTATAATAACGATTGGTTGGCAAAGAGACCGGGATCGGATATGGGCGCACTCTCTGTCGATACCGAAAACCACTTTGACAACCGTGTACACGGTGGAGATTCTAGAATGAAGTAGGATGGTGGCGACGTTCTATTGAGATATATACGTGGACCTGACTCCCGTGAGTTGACATAAGGTGGCTAAAACAGGAGCGATTGACGGTCTAATGAGGTAGCACCTTTGATCGGACACACTTCTTCATATTCCATTCTATTACTTTGTGAATGATTAGGGCACAAATTTGATTTTTGGGAGTGTGGCTCGAGGTGGGTGGTAGCTGCGCGCTACGCGTTATCACCGGCCTGGAAGCGTAATTGGTATATCTACCCTGACATTGCCTAGTTGTGCCTTGTCACCTACCCTAGTGTGCCTTGTACGATTTTGATTTGGGTCGTACCTATGGAGTATCCTCTGGTAGCCTCCCGATCAGGAGGTATTACGGTACTGTATAGACTGTTGGCACTATTATGTGTTAAGGGCTATATGGGTAACCCCTTGACGCTATTTTAAAGTAAGTTTATTTTACTTTAGACACTATTATAATAGCGAAATATTACTATATAGTAAATAGTTTAACGGATCCTTAGAGGATAGGTGGTCCCATGCACCTTTAAGTTATTTGTACCTATATTACATTTCACTTGAGTTGGTTTACATTGTATAAGTATGTATGTCCTGACTGAGTGTTTTGTGTTTTGCTTTACGCTCGGGTGAGACTGAGTAATACAGCATTTGAGACTCACCTTCGGAGTTGGAGCTTTGCTTGAAGATCCATTATCTATTTCAATTTCAGTATTCAGTTGATGCCAGTTATCCAGTTGGCTCCAGTAATGTATTCTGATTTGTACTTGATTATCATCTTGTTACTTCTGTTGTATCTTGTTTAACTCTGATATATTTATATAGTAGCTTCATGAACTACTATCTCTTTTCTTCTGCTGCATTTTATTACTCTGTGTCTGTGATCTGTGATTTATTTATTTACTGTATGTTCTGAGTTTTGCCAAATTTATTTCTACAATTTGGTATTTTGAGCAATTCAAGTCCCACATGTATGGATGCGAATGATTGAAAATACCGGGTCATTACAAAATATATAAATGGAATAATTTTGAAGATTTGTGAATCAAAATTGTTTATTAAATGACGGATTTTGAAATTTTATTAAACAAATGAAGTTTGAATATTTATATTTAATTACCATTGATAATAAAAATTTATAGTGATCTGTGAACTCACAGCTAGAAAAAGCATGACTCGGGGTTTATTTTTATCGACAATCCTCGGGTCAGATCGAGGATTTATTGCAGGTTTAGTTGATATAGGTTTGGGTATGAGGTGATCGATGGATAGAGCCAATGATATTCTTTTGTATTAGAAATTGATATTGTTTTATATTTAAAATAAATGGTTTGAAATGTACAAAATAAAATTTTATATTTTATGAGATGTTAAAATGTGCAATATTCATTATCTACATGTGATAAAGTACGATGTGATCTATTTATATGTGATGATGTTACCAATGTTCTATCCTAGAAAAACCCACATCGCTCCATTCTTGTGTTACTTGATAGTATTACACAACAATACTCTTGGGTAATATGGGTATAGGGCCAGGTGTTACAGATTGTTTCTTTTAGGTTTGGGTTGTAAGCACTACTTGTTCTGTTGTATAAACCGAGTACGATATTGTGAGAAAGTTCCTTTTAAATTGGTATTCTGGATTGACCGCTGTATATTTATTAGAACACTATGTAAGTAAGGAAGTTTTATATAGACACTTAAATGATGCGATGTAAGACCGAAAGTTTATAAAATAAATTAAGGTATTTATTTGCTACTGAAAGTAATATAATGTTAAGTCCCAATAATCTTAAAAATTTAGGAAGATAAATTTTAGCAAGCGATGGACAGGGAAAGGTTGTTGCGAAATCTTAGGTCACTATCCCTATGCCTTAAAGTCGAAATTTATAAATGAACATGCGTGTCGGTTATTGTTTTAATTTTAAAAAAATGTTTAAGAAATTTGAAAATTTATCCTGTAGTAGAAAAGAGAATACCATGGACGTTAGCACATTGACTAAGTTCTGACCGCGTAGGTTGTGGCTTGTTTGTGTTGAAAAGGTAAACAAAAATACTTCATAAAAATCGTTCAAAAATCTTTGATTTTTAATAGAATTTTTTTTTGTAAAAGTTTTGAAAAAAGCGATTTTTACATTTTTTAAATTTTATTACCATTTCTAGAATTTAGTTGAAAATGATTTTGAACAAAAAAGAGGGAATTTTTTATTTTTGGACTGCCACAGGCTTAGTCTAGAGAAAAAATTGATGGGTTGGAAAGTATGAATTTTACCGAGTAGCAGAAGTGATAGTAAAGTAAAAGGTAGCTAGTAACAAGAGAAAAATTGTTTTAGCCTTGGGAATTCTTTTTCCAAACCTTGTTGATAGGTAAATCGAACTTGTTTTAAAATAACTCTATTTAAAATTTTAAAAATCTAAAAGTAAATTTCCTTGTGTAGACTTTACTTGGAAAGGTTGAAAAAGAATTGGGGGTAAAATAGAAGATTCCAAGATATAGGGGAAGGGTACACAAGAGAACGATGGAAATATGGAGTTCTCTATCTAAACCCTTTTCTGTCACAAGAATATTGGTTTAGAAAACTGAATTTTTCAGAATTTTGGATGTTAGAAATGGTGTGCTAGTTTTGGATGGTAGGGATTGGATGTAACATTACTGAACTGTATTTCTATTCGTAGAAGCGTGGAAAAATTTAGATGCGAAAACAAAGATTTTGATTTTTAAAAGTTTCGCTATAGAACCACCAATATACATAAGTTATTTGCACCATATTTTCAGAATTTTTTTTTAAAATGCATTCATATAGGTGGCATTGGTTTCATGTTATTCAGTATGTATATCATATATGTTGTGATGCACCAAGCACTTGTACAATATTGGTTGCAAAATTGGTTGCATGCTACTTGATTAGATAGCTTAGATTGGTTGCTCATTATGTTGCATAATCTAGTCCTGGAGGAATTTTGGGCATAATTTTTATAAAAAAGGGAGAATGTAACACTATAAAATAAAGAGGAAATTGATTAAAAAATAATTATTAAAGCCCAATTTTTTTTTATATGTTATAATTTCGCTGTGAAACTTACACCGCTAGGTTCGTGGCGATTTTCTAAACAATTTTCATACATAAAGTTTTCGAGTTCAAACGAAAAAGTTATCAACGTTTGAAGCTTTTGGATCGTAAATAATTATATATGCAATTAAGGAAATAAACTAATATTAATATCGTTCATTAAACTTAACAATTTTTTAACGATTAAGAATAACTAACATTAATCAAATCCTTGTAAAATAGTGTAAAATATAAATTAATAGGGAAATAAACAGCGTTAACCAAATAAACACGAGCGATCGACACCTAGGTTGATGGTGAAATTATGTGTTATATAATTTAATTGGTTTTAATATGCAATATGAAATCAATTAACTAGTATGTGAATTTATTAGCTTTTGCTTGTAAATAATAGACTTAGAAATGTGTTTGAATTACTATTGTGTAATAATTGTTTTAATTTTTATTTTATTATTTAATCCATTTGAAATTAGTTTGGAAATCAATAAAATTAATATATTGAAATATTGCAATTAATAAGGTGAAAGACGCTAACTGCTGAGTGATGAAAATAGTAAGATGGAAACCTATGTTAAATAAATTCATTAGGTAATATTGATTTAATATAAGAATTTAAATCTAAATAAAATATTTTGTTTGAAATTTAGATTATAATGAATGGATTTATTACAGTTATAATTGAACGCTGAAATTAGTGCAATATTTAAATACTGGATTTAACATGGAAATTTTATTTTAAAAGATTATAAATTTCTTTGTAATTCAAAATGATGAATTTTTTTTAACTTATAATCAAGAATTTAAAGGTGATTAAATTGATTTTAAAATAATAGTTATTTTAATTAACGTGAAAATTAGCCTTTTTGGGAACTGTCTTATATTACGACGAAACTAGTTTCATCGGATCCATATTAGTGAACTTTTATAGGATTTCAAGTTTCGTATCAATCGAACCTATCGTTTGATCGTACGGCCTCGAAACGTGTAGAAACCAATTAAAAGAATTTAAATGAATATAATTTTATTTCGAAAGCTAATTCTGTATACAACGAAATTCGGGTTTGAAACTAGTTCCATTGGGTTTGAAAATATTGAAAACCTATATTTCGATGTATTGGATGAACTATTTTCGTTTCGGGAATGAAATGGCTTTTCAGGTCGTTGTTATCGTTTTGACCCAATTCATTCTGTCCATTCGTAATTATTCATCTTTGTGTATATATAGGCATACAAGCCCTGGCAGCTTCTCATTTTCATTTTTTCTGTATGTGCCGCTTCTTTCTATCTCCTCTTCCTTCTCAATGGTAGAAAACCCTAATTTCAATTTCAATCAAAACCCTAATTCTCTAGTCTCAAAATCAAATTCAAAATTCAAACCCCTCAATACCTATCGAATAATATATCGTCGTGAAGCATTCGACGAATGCAATCTACATCTGTAGTTTGTTTTTGCAATTGAGTTTCGGTTTCTCTAGAAATCAGCAGTTTATTTCCAACCATCCATATTAGGGTTTCGCGATCGGTGGTGGATCGTCGACCATTCGATGATCGAGATGTGGCGTCTGGAAGAGGATGATGAGTAGAGGCGATCTGTGGTCTTCGTTCATGTCAATGACGATGAGATTCGCCAAATATGAGCCTTCAAGGCGGCAGCGGCGCGGAAGCTAGGGGCTGCCATTGACGTTCGCATGGGTACCACCCAGGTGCGGTCGGGAAGAGATTGCCAGCAGCGTGCATGGATCTGGTAGTTGGCATGTGTGGGCGGCGCAGTAGCTTGGTCAAACTTCGACGACTTTCGTGGGTTTCAGACGAGGATGCGTGCGGCTACGGTTTTGAACGTGGTGGAAATTTACTAATGTTAATAACTTTTGCATACGAATTAGGAATGGACGCGGTTTCTTCCTTTGCGATCGTGTCGAAATTTCAGACAACATGAAACCGGTTTGGTTGGTTTTGGGGACTATTTAAATTTTAAGCTTTTATTAGATTATAAATCGACTACAAATAGAAGGTGAGTAATTTAACCCCCTCATGAAATATTAAACCTTCGTATGTTAGTTGAATTAAATTTATGAATTGATAAGAATTTTATTGATTGCTTTTTGGCAATTTAAATTGTCTTTGAAATTTAATTTGAATTAAATTGCCATTTAAATTAATATTGAACTTAAATTGTTAGTTAAATACCTGATAATGATAACCAGTTAATTGTTATGATTTATTGGCTGATTTGGATGTTGATTGTGATGGATGTTATTTGTTGACATTTTGGATGATTGGATGTTTATATCTCTATTATCACTATGGGTTAAAATGATACATACTCGAATAATCTTATAGATTAGGGAAAATCGTTATGGATTGAAATGATACATACCCGAGCTATTTTATTGATTTGGAAATTTGGGATATGGATTGAAATGATATATACTCGGAAAATTTAACTATTTTGGGTTGAAATGATATATACCCTATCACTTGACCATAGAGTAGAAAATTATATACGGAAACCGTTGGTCAGTTTTAAATTATTTTCTAAATGGTAAAGTATGTTTTATTTATAAATTTATTTTTCAAATTTAATTTAACGATTTTATTAAAAATTTATATTTGAAAAATAATTTATTTTATATGTTTAAAGTTTCAAATTATAAGTTAAGAAATGGTTTAAAAAGTAAATTTAAGATTTTTACTTATAATTTTATTTAGTCTAAAAATATATTATTAAAGTGTTTAAAATTTAATTTAATAACATATTTAATATAGTTTTAAGATATTTATATAAAATTTAATTTAATAAAATATTTAACATAGTTTTAAGAGGTTTATTTAATTTCAATTTAATATGATAAATATAGATTTTATAATAAATTTAATAAATAATAATGTAAGAGGTTTCATAAGGAATTTGTAAAAGTTTTTGTAAGAGATTTTATAATGGATTTTATAAAAGGATTTTGAAAGGATTTTATAATGGTTTTATAATGGAGTTATAAAGGTTTTAAAGGAATTTATAAAGGGTTTTATACAAGAACTCGCATAAAGGGATTTGGAAGCGTTTTAAAGTAATTTGCATAGAAGTTTATGAAATGGGAAAGAGTTATAAACTGTTTGGAATTTATAAATAGCTTTATAAATGGTTCTAAAGCATATAAATAGGTTATAAATAGCTTAGGAGATTTATAAATTATTTTCGAAATTGATTGAAAGAAAATCTTCCTCGGTATTTATGAATGCATTTATACTTTTGGAGTAAAGTATATGGATATCTTGATATGAAGGTATAAATTATTTTTTGGATTTAATATAAAAATGTTTTATAAACTGACCACAGTATGAAATAAGCATTTGGTTGCTAAAGAGACCAGGGTCGGATATTTTCATACTCTCTGCCAATTCCAAAACCACTTTAATAACTGTGCACGCGGTGGATAATCTAGAACAAGGTTGGATGGTTTGGCGAACACTACTAGTATGAGGTAAGAACGCAGCCCTGACCTTCGGGTCAGCTTGATATAACTAAAATAGGAGCTATCCTGGGCCAAGTGAGGTCGCTCCTTTTATTGGACACACCTGTTCGATACCATATCTGTTACTTTGTGATTGAATGGTGGCTACCCTCGATCTGATTATGGGAGTGTGTTTCGAGTTAGGTGGTAGTAGCTGCTATGCGTTACCACTAGTCCAGGCATGCAAAATGGTAGAATCCTACCCTAGGCATTACCCTGCATGCCTTGTCATATGCCTTATCAAGCCCACTACGATTTTGATTTGTATCGTACCAATGGATTGTTCCCTGATAGCCCACCAGTTTATGATAGAGTTTGCAATACTGTATGGACTAATATGCCTATAAAATGTGTTAAGGAGGATATAGGTAACGCCTTAACACTATTTAATACTTTACCGATAGTCATTCCATATATAGTGTATTTTACTACATATAGATAGTTAACGAATCCTTAGGAGATGGAAAATTCCAAAATAGCTCTTAAGTTATTGCACACACGTTATACACTGGATATGTGATGTCAAATCCCGTCAACATCTCTGAAGCCATTACACTCATATTTACTTATTGTTGATTTAACTTACATAAGATCTTTTAGTTCCGACTCAAGTGTTTTGTCTTTTTATTACGCTTGGGTCAGCCTGAGCATTTCAGTGTTGAAGACTTTACTTCTGGAGGACAAAGATGGAGTTTGATATATTATATTATTATTAATTTTCCGTTGCATCATTAATGTCATTGTTTGTACTCTGATTGTTGTAAAAATTGTGTAACCAAATGTATATTATAAACAGCTTCATGAACTGTTTATTTGATTATTATTGTATTTTGTTATTCCACTATGAGATTCTGTGTTTTGTTTTTCCTTCTTTTCTCTTATTTTCTTATTTACCCCATTGACAATCCTCTCTTTTGAATGGTTTAAGTTAGACATGTGTGGTTTATTATCGATTTAAACCATCCAAAAAGGTGGGTCATCACAGTTGGAATAAAAGCTTTGGTTTATTGACAAGTTAGCATGTTCGAGGTTAACTGATTAGAGATAGGGTTATTAATACCCCAGAGTGAGTTTGAGAGTATATATATGAGAGAGCATATTTGTTAGTGATATATAAATATTTTGTATCATGTTAATTTGTTCTATTGAGTATTTATTAATTCTAGTCGGTACATAGGACACAATAGGATCGATAGGGATTTCTAAACACTTAATATGGCAGATCGACACAATATTGTTGTTGATATATAGGTAAATGAAATAATTTTACCTAGTATAATATTTTGTATATAAAAGAATAATTTTTATAATTGAATATAGTCATATGTGATATGTTTGTTTGTTAAGAAGTGAAATTTTATAAATATTGGTTGAAAAATAGGATTTACAAATAATGTGAATATGAATTGAAAATTTGAGAACTTAAGCTCCGGAGTTTTGAAATTGGTTTTCAAAGATTTTGGAATATAATATTAGTATTATTTAGAAGTATTTTCGGATATAAATATTTCCAATGGTGATTTGAAAGAAATGTTTTAAAAGAAGTTAAAAGGAAATAAGTTCTGTATTCCACTCTTCTCTCGCTAGAAATTTTTTTCAGTGATGATGTGACATCATCGACATTCATTTATGAGTTTCAAAGTGGGAAGACCACTGTAGTAGCTTTGTTACATATTTTTTTTGATAAACAAATCTTAATTTTAAATTTCTACATATGATTGGATATATATAGAAGTTATGAGTATGTGTCTGTATACATATATCTTTACTACTAATAATGAGAATTCATTGAATAGACTTCAACCGTGTCTTTTTGAAATACCAAATATACCCTTCCTCTACCTCTGTGCTGTCACTTCTGTTTCTCATTCCCGCATTATTCCACACTATTCCTGATACTAGAAAAAAATAATTCCCCTTTCTAATTCCTTCTCACTCGAACACTAAAACAATCGGTTTCCAAACCCCGCGTAGAAACAACGTCGATTAGCACTTACCAACGTTTTGCAATTACCGACGATTAGCACTAACTGACAATGATGCTCAACCGTTCTTGAAGTAGTGTCCACCATACTTCAATCATAGGTGCTTTTTCCGTTGATTTCGATTACCTCTACCGGATTAGCAACGACGATTTTGTGCATTTTCCTTCCACTGTTACCCATCACAGTAGCAACGATGACTAGCAACTAACGACAACTACGCTCTACCATCACTGTGCAGTTATCCGTTAGACATCCATTAAAGGTAATTTTTTGTTATTTTCATTCACCTGCATGGATTTTCGTAATATCTGCCATACTTTCATTCACTAATAGTTCTAATTGTGTTTACTATAAGTTTTGTTTCAGTTTTTCTACAATTGATCTGAGTTTATACATACCTTGTCAATACTCCAACCCAAACTGCGTTGAGGTATTCATACTGATTTGATTTTAGTATCATTGACACTAAATTTGTGTATAATATATGTACTGTATCTTTTACCATTTTTATCAAAGAATAGGGAAAGTGCGATTAGTGTACAATAAATAATGTTGGGACCATAATTTTAACTTTTGGATAAGAATAAAGGTAATAGGCATGTATTCGCGAGTCGAGTCTCACTCGCATTTTGAAACTATCATTAAATATACTCTAGGTTACTAAAATTACCATGTGTTTAGCAAATGTACACAGTCTTGAAACTATCGTTAAATATACTGTAGGTATGATATGCAAATTTAAAGAGTTTTAGGATTGAGGGGAGTTAAATTTTAAAGGGGGTCGTTTCTATGTGTCTTCCACTCAATTCAATATTAATCCTAACACTCCGCTTTAGTTACACAGGCCGATTAAATAAACGACTGTCAGATATAGGTGCACCAAATGCTCCTGCTATTAAAGTTAATATGTGAGTGCACTGATGATATATCCATTCAAGGAAAGGGAAGCTAATTGAAAAGGAGAATTAGGGACTGCTATGGCTGTGGCTATGTACGTGTTAAATGCTTTTATGTCCATCAACTGTTAGGATTTTACTAGCGCTGCTGACTTCAGATCAGAACAAAATTTTAGTACAATTCTTAAAATCATTTAGTGGCTTTATTAAATTAATTATTTTAATTATATTACAACAATAGATAACCGACATATTACTAGCGTTGTAAAATGAGTTTATTGTTTTATTTATTGGTCCAGTCGATAGTTTTGTTAAATGCTTATACATCCATTGGTTCTATTAATGTAGTGTATGTGTGAGATAATAATTACATCATATTAGTCGGTGCTTGGATATCATAATAAATTAAACATACACCATGTAATTAAATATGCTTTTATTTCAATGTGTTTGTTACATGCATGGAAAAAATAAAGAATATCAATATCGGTGATACGTGGTATTTTTGACTTGACTAACTCTTTATTTGCATTTGCAGGTAGGTAGAGGCAGTCCAAGGTATTGTATTACATCAATTATTATTACAATGTCTACAATAGACCACTTTTAGGTATTTTTTAAAACTACTACAATTTTTTAGTGTGTTGCTAAAAGCACCTAGAAAAGTGGAGCCTATTGCCATTTCCAAAGAACACCATAGCTAATCACCATATATACTACTTCATACCATCAAATAAAAAAAATAGGCTACCATTTCATATAACCATAACTTCCCTCCTCCTTCATCGTCGACTTCAGTAAAGCAGTTTTCCTCACTTAACAATAACGAGAAAGTCAACCAGAGTCACCAAGAAGAATCAAGCATTTCAACAAAACACTAATGGTCATTTCTAAATACCATAAAAATATTTAACAAATCCTAAAGAACAAATAAACGTAGCAAAATAACATAAAAAACTACAAAATTAATTTATATCAAAATTATCTCATTTTCTTCCTTAGAACTTTTATTATTCACTAAGTCGCCTTCTTTCTTAGAAAGGTTTTCTCCCTTCATTGATTATCAATCCAAAGTTAAAATTTTAATCGATTTTGATATTGTGATTTTTAATTTTGGAGATTTTAGGTGGTTGGAGGTAATGAAAACGACGGAGGATGACAGAGGAAGAAAATAAGCATGAGAGGATTAACGGCATAATGAAATTGGGTTTTAGGTTTTCAACACGATGAAGAAGGAAACACATGCTGAGAGAAAGAGTGTATTAAGCTCTGTGATTAATGATTGAGTGATGAAATAAAAGTTGTATTAGGAAGCACCTTAATTAATTGAGATTAATTAAAAAATATGTATTATTCGCCACTTTTCTGGTGCTTTTGGCAACATGCTTTCTTAAATTACCACGACAACTGAAAATTATCACTAAGGTTGCTTTTGTGTTTGATTGTTCTTTTTATGCTGCATATTGCCACCATAGAATAAGATTAACTTAACAGTAATTCCAATTTAAACCAAAAGTAACATAATGAAAATTATCATTTATTACTGCAAATTATCATTTATTACTATAGTGTTTACTACAGATTAAGGTTAAACATTCCTGTTCATGGAAGGCATGAAACCACAACCATTGGTTTGATCTTTAAAGTATTATGAATTTTTATAATTTTTTACTGAACTAATGGGATGTTTTAGAATTATTAGAAAATAATTTATTTAAATGTTTATATTTTTCTAGGAAAGTAGAATTTACATATATTTTATATAATATTACATTTGAATTTATGTTAGTATTGCTAGAGTTGGATGTACTAACCAATGCCTAATTATCCAATATAATTTTCAGATGGATACTTTAAATATTTCATAGCCTCAGCTTTCAATAAGGGATCTTATACACTTAAACTATATGTTGGTTTATTGAATGATTATTTTTTCAAATGTTGATGCCTAATTAACCTTTACTTTTCTTATACGATAAAAATATGGTTATATCTAGAAAAGGTTAATTAGATATCAATTTATACACTAATATATACTTGCAAAAAAAAAACTAATAAGGATTATGGGGTTTTATAAAACTAGTTGGGTATGACTTAATCCACCATAATTATCTCTAGGTTAAGTTTTAGGTTGCTTCAAATAATGTAACCTCTACCAGATAGAGTACTTTTGTTCAACTATGTTTGGCCTCTATTTTTTTACAATTGCATTATTACGTGTACAAGTTATTGCATCATTGGCATGAACTACCAACGTCGTGTTCTTTTTATCGCTTTTAATCACTACTGTACTGTAGTAGTAGGCATGATAAGGTTTGAAGTATTGGAGTACCACAAAAATATAATTTTTACATGCTTATGGTTCATGACAAAATGTGAACTTATTTCTCTTTGAGTGTAAAACTTTTTATTGCAATATCGCAAATGTATAACTCCAACTGTTCTGTTATTTCAAGAGCTAGGGAAGGTAGAATTTCCAGTGTTTAAAGGTCCATATAATAAAAGCCATCTTGAAACCATAATTTACTGTAGGTTTTTTGTTACCTGAATTGTGCTTGTGGGAATGCAGAAATTAATATTATTTGTATCATGTGACAGCCCGCAAATCCGTACCCCTTCAACACTATTCTACATCAATCAACTCAAGTTGTACAAAAATACGTACCATTTGAAATTAAAGAAGAAGAGATAGAAGAAGAAGAAACTAAACAATATCAGAACCTCACAACCGTAGCGGAATAAAATATAATAATCAATAATAGATCTTTACACAAAATGAATCTATATCTGTTTCATACATATCATCAGAGTATCTCATACAAACAATATTTACCAGACAGAAAAAACCATACAATCACAGCAGCGGATATATATAAAAATATGGATAATACGTTTGGACTCCAGCTCCTTTCCTGCTCCATAGCATCCTGTCCTGAACATATAATACTTGGTCTGACCCGTGCATTATAATGAAATAACACCCGAGTCAGTCTGGAATACCAGCTGATAATAATAATGCATCCAAATTGATTATTAAAGTTTCAAAAATCCTTTGAAAACAAAAGCATCTCATAAGACCACGCCACAAATAAACATGTCGGGTTTTTACCTTACGATAGCTAAAAGACTTTTTATAGTAATCCTCTGATATTATAATAGGGTATATATACAAATACTTATAAAATAGCCGAAATTGTTACATCTATTAAATTCCAGCTACTAGCCACAGAGTGGGTAATACAAAAAAACTCGTAAAAGCTCGTAAGGAAAATGGATTCCAACTAATGACTAGGCACTGGGGTACCACCTTTCACAGTACGGGGCCTAGATCACCATACCGAGGAGTACGCCCGCTCCCCTGCAACACAAGACCGGAACTACCCCTTACTGGATAATCCCAAGTGAGATCACCCCACGGTTGGGATCAGCAACCGCCCACTAAGCCGAAATAAAAAGGGACATCTAGACAGGGATGCCCTCACCCTGCTTGGGTGCTACCCACCTAGCCTTGCTGCATAACCCCTGATTTTCAGTCATTCTCGGTTGATGAGGCTTGAGGCTAAGTGTTACCTTTTAGAACGTTTCACTTAGAATGCCCATCATCCACCTGACGATGTTCCGAAAGCATTCGTCCATACAAGTCCGTCCCGGGTTCGAACGGAACCGAAGGCACTATTCCTACTACATCCATTTTGGAAATATCCTCAGGATTAGTAGCGATTAGCCCTTGCACTTCACTGCTCCATCTTCGACTCCGAATATGTTTTCCCACAAAACGTACAAACCGGATCGAAGTGGTTTTCGAGAAATAAATCTCGATCCCGGTCTCTTCGAAACGACCAACGCATTTATCCAATATTGATAGTCGGTGATTTAACTATCAATTAATATCCACAAACATCCATCACACAATAAATAATTCCCAATTATTTATTTCCTCAAAATATCTTTACGAGATATAATTCCAATTTCAAAATTTCTTTTGAAACACTTTTCAAATCCAATTTCCTCATGGAATAGATTCTCAAATCTTTATTCCCTCTGAAGCATCCAAGCACCCTTATTTAAGGTTTAAAATCATTTAAATACTTTATCCCTCAAAATACATTAAAACCATTTATATCAAGTCTACTTACATACTTAATTAAAAATATACATACACTTTTAAAAATATTTCAAATGAAACTGCTTTCTAAAATATAATCTACTATCTTTAAAATAAGTTAAGTCATACTAGATTTTAAATGAAGCTATGAAATCCTATACAAGTTTCGTATAAAACTTTGTTTGATTATCTTTATAATAGATCCATTTTATACCGTATGAATATTAATAATATTCTTTAAAACAAAGTTCTAATTACTTTTTTTTAAAAATAATCTTCTATAGCTACTTTGATAAATGTTTACTTTTAAAATTTTTACAATTTAAACCTTTTCTTGAAACCATTCTTTAATAAAACTTCAAAACTCTTAACCTTTCAAAAATCAGCTTTAAAAACGTACATAGCATCTCAGGGAAATATACTTCCATTTAGGGATAACCTAAGAATTCTCTTTATCAATCCAATCACGATTTACCCAATTCAATTTTACGTTCATTCCGTAAAGTTCCTTCCCATGCTTCTAAAAATAGCTCTTTTACTCTTAAATACTTTGCTATTTCCTGGAAATCACTTTCAAACATACGTTTAAAAAATATTTAAAATAAACTCTAGAAATTATTTAATTGAAAATAATACCTAAGGAAATATATAGGGTTTTCTAAGTATTTTAAACAAAATTTCACTTTTTAAAATAAGGTTATTATATCAAATATTCATATTAAAATTTTCTTTTGAAAACTTAATACTACTATACTTCTTTTAAAATAAGTAAATATCATGATTACTTAATCAAATATTTGATTACACTTTAAAACGTTTTAAAATAATATTTCTTTCCAAAAATATTCTAGACATATTTAAACTGCAAATTTATAGATTTGAAAGCTTTCTTAAAACAAAACAAAATTTCCAGGAGAAAGCACACTTCTCATTCTTTAAAATAAATCTCGCCATTATTTTAACAATTCCCAATTCCCTTTCCAAACCACAAATTGAAAAATGGCATATTATCAAAAAATTCCTTGAATTTAATTCCTTTTAAATTCTTTACTTGGGAATTTATTTTATATCCTTTAAACCCAATTCATCTATTTACATTTAAAGTTTTTAGGATGTATTCACCCTATCACGGCACAACACAATTTAAATTTCAATTTAATTCGTCACAGTATATAAATAAAACACAGCATATCAAGATCTAAAAAAATTATCACAGAATAATAAATAAGGTATATCACAGAATATAAATTAATTTTCTATTTATGAGGGGTCCAGTTGGATCCCTCCAACCTGTTTTCTCTGCATCCACAGATATTAGCACAACAATATATCGATTCAATTTGATAATAATTATCATATTCAACCAATCAAGAAATCATTCAATTAATGACTATAAATTAACTAATATTCCAGATGTGAGTAAGTTAAACTCACCTTGGGTTTTCAACGAACGTTCAATTTTAAATTAAATCGAATCACGTTCGATTTAACCTAAAATCCTTACTAGCTCCAATCGCTTCTGGACCTGCTCTAGCACATAGAGTGCGTCGCTGCGATTCCGACGCTACCAAATTCGTTGAAATCTGACAACGTATGTGTAAGTTACGAATTATTAAAGTTTGAATAACATTTAAAACAAATTTCATTTTTAAATTTAATTTACTTTTACCCAAAACAACATCAGGCCGTCACTTTCACAATTCACAATCAAGGTCGCATCTTCTTCTACCTCACGCACGTCTACAGGCAACGAAACCCATCACTGCCGAAATTAGGGTTAACAATCGCGACCTCCACAGCGAACTCGACGACGATCCAATACCACCACTACGAAGCTCCCACAGTCCTCCACCATTGCTCAAGTCGCGGCCAAGCTCGGTCAACATAGGGCGTCGCAAATCGTGCACGAACGGCCCAGGTTACGGCCGTGATTTCATCCTCCTCGCCACGTCGATCTCGATCGCCACCACTCACAACATAGATCTTGCTCCCCTCTCTAATTTTCCAGTTGAAGACTTTTGATGAAAGCGATTAGATTAGGAGAAAAATTGCGATGTAATACGGAGCATTAGGCCGTTGGAATATAGAAGACGACGGCCCTGAAGATTTTAGGGTTTCATCCCTTATACGTGAATATATATATATGTAAACAAACAATATTTTATTAATATTTACCATTCTAACGAACTTGTACAAACGAACTCCAAATCTCACGTGTCGCCAGGCGTTTATAGGGTTTTACCTACATTCCTAACACAATGGAACGTGTTTCGAAGGCTAATTCGATCATATATGTGAGTTACGGAATTAAACGGTCAATCTAAAATTAAATCGATTAAAGTATTTTCTATGCGTTTTAAGCTGCCAGGGTCAAACGACAACTCCGATTGCTACGAAAATTGAAATCCGATAATAACTAACTATTATGGATCCAATGGAACTAGTTTCGTCGAATTCCGAGACTGTGCCCCGGAAAGCTATTTTAACTCGTCGATTAAATCGAACGATATTCAAAATCGTCGAAATCACTTGAAAGTTCACTTTTTAAAATTTTACTAACTCTATTATAACTCGTATGAAATTTATATTCACATTAGAAATCGTCCCGATTCAGTTTAAATCGAAATTTGAATATTTTCATTATTATATTATTATATTCCATTATTAAATTAACATAAAATTCCAAATTTAATCTATCGACTTTTAATTCCATCCAATGGTTCAATATTACTATTTAAATAAAAATAAACTTAAATAAATTTTTAAAAACCATTTTTATATTTATTTACACTCAGATTCACCAATTATCCCAATTCTAATATTAAGCTATTATTATTCAAATTTCAATTAAACTCCCGTTTTTGAAATTTAACTAATTTTATTAACTTAACCAAAATCTTTTTATTTAAAAATTCAAATTATAATCAATATTCAACATTTAAATTGAATTAAATGTTCAAACTTAGCGACCTTAAATTCCGGGTCGTTACATTCCTCCCCCCTTATAAAAATTTGGTCCCCGAAATTTGCTAAGGTAGAAAGAATGTTCCAAACTCCAAAGCAAAACTTACTTGGTGAAATCTCAATTTCACTTTGCTCAAATTCTTTAGTTACAAATCGAAACAACTAGTTTCAATTTCTATCCCAGAATCCTTTTTGTTTTTAATTGTTATTTGAAATCAACTCTGTCATTAATGAAACTTTTCAAAAAAAATTCAAAATTTTTCTAACTCACAGAATTTCTGAAAATTTTTGGCAGAGTCTCCCCTATACGGAGGAGCTTTTGCGATATCGCAATACAGATAAATATATATACATCGACCCACACGGTCGGAAATCAAAATATCTCAAAATATATAAATCATTTCCCAATTATATTAGCGTAGGCATACCCTTTTTTAGCAAATTTTAAAAGCAAGCGGCTAATATAACGCATATACGAGCTCCAACTCTATCGAACGCCTTCCATACCTGTACTTACTCAACAAACTCATCAGTTTTCAAAGATATGAACATTTTAACAACATTTCCAATATAAATGTAAGCCAAACATATCCATTTCATAGCCCAACCAAGCAACTTCATAATTTAACAATGTTAACCATATTTTATCAACAATTTAAAGATTTCAATCACCTTTTAATTTCTTATTCAAGTCCGAACTTCATTTTATTTCACTGGAATGATTTACATTCAAGTTCACTATATACAATTCATATTTATTACCACCAATTCATATCCACTTCAATATTATGAACATATGCTTCACTATTTTCAATTTACTTCAATTTAAATTCAAATTGATTCACAACCTAATGTACTTCCAATTTGATTTATTTGCATTTCTTTTCCAAATTCAAACTTCATTATATTCCACTCGAATGACTTACATCCAAGCTGCAAATGTTAGATTCACATTCACTTCAATAAGAGTAACATAAGCTTTTGATTCATTTACTTTTCTTTTTAATTAACCTGCATTTACATACAAACCCACTAAATAGATTCCAATCCATTTCCCATTATTCAAAACCAATTCCATTTGCTTCTTTAAACCAACTCAATTCCGAATACAACAAAACAACCAATTCTTATGCAATTTTCATGTCATTCAAGCAAATAATCATCACTTAGGCTGATAATCATTTAAAATCAATTTCCAACTTAAATTCATATTAATTTTATTCAATTCTGCATGGTTCATAATCCAAGCATTCTTATCACATTGCAATTATTAAATTAAATTCTTCCTTTATATTTTTATTTCATTAACCAATTCGAGTTTATATTAATATCATTCCATTCAACATAATTTACAACCCATACACAATTATTTTATCACAATAATTAATTACTACCATTTCACTTGCAATTAAATTTTATTACCTAAACAAAATTTATCCAAGACAACATTATAAAGCTCGACCACAATTATTATTCAATTTTCTTAAGCTCTTCCACAATATTTTCATTATCTTCTTATATTAATTTATTTTATTTTCATTTGATTCTCATTCAATCAAATCCCAATTCATTTACAAATTTTAATTCAATTTGTTTATTTACTCAATCCATGTTAAATTTATTTTATTAACAAGAGACCACTTTAAATCATTTTACTCATTTGAATTTATTTACAATTCAAACCATCACTATTATAATCTAATTCCGTTATTCATTCACACTCTCATCTTTTATTGCCAATATTAAATCCCATACTAGAACTGGGTTTTCATTTTTTTCTTTTCAAAATTCTTATCAAACCACTAAAATTTATCCATGCCTATACAAATTCCATTTAATTTAGTTTACGCTAAATTCATCTTCAATCTTCTTTTAATTTAATTCAGCTTACGCTAAATTCATTCTCAAACAATTCCTTTGAATTTAGTTGAGTTAAAATCTTATTCACACAATATCATTCTTACTTCTCTGAATTAAATTTTCTTTCAGTTTAAATTCTCTTCCAATTCTAACTCAAGTTCAACCAAATTTATTTAGCCATCTTGAATTTATACCATTTCCTTTGCTATCTTAAATAAGATTTTAATTCTATCCAAAATTATTTCTATCACAACTGAATTTTGATTCTAATTTATTCCAAATTCAACTCAACTCCATTTAATCGAAGTTAAATCCAATTCAATCAAAATTTTAATTTTCCATAAACAAGTTCAAAATTTATTTACTAACTTAAATTCATTCACCTTTTATCTTTTATATTTTTCTTCACCTTATTTCAATTTACACTTCATTTGAGATTAAATTTAAATCCCCCATACCATTTAACTATTTCCCATTTGTGATTATAATTCCATTTCCTATTTATAAATTCACCAAATTATTTACTTCAAAGTTTATATTGCTCATTTCAATCCATTACATCATATAATCACAATTCCAAATTATATATATATGTATCACTAATTCTTAAGGATACCAATTTTCTTCAATTTAATTCTTTGCACTATTTTAAATTCACAAATTTTAGATTATAAGTATAACACATAATAGCTTGTGGGTATAATTCATTACATAATGATTCATAATTACAAAGTCATTTTACATTTCAATTTAACCCAAATCAATTTAATTCTATGTCCAATTTATTTAACTTATCCAAATTAAATTCAAATTTTCCATCCACTTCAATAAATTTCGTTCACTTCCATTTACTCAAGTTAAATTTTAAATCTAAGATTAAAATTTTCATTTCCTTCTTATTAATATCAACTTTACTTAATAAGTTCAATAGTTGATTCATTTTAACTTTACATATTATTTAAATAGAATTTACCAGAATTCTATTACCCGGTTTTATTTCAAAACCATCTTGAAATAATAATCTACTCATACCTACTTGGTATATCATATCAAACTTCCAGATTTCTAAAACAATCTGTTTTTACCAAAGCAATTTCCCTTTTTGAAACTTCTAAAATCACTTATATCCCAAACAGGTCGAACAAATATCATAATCACTCACATGGTAGCAATCCATCACTTTAGAAAATCGAAAATGAATTCTAATGATGTGGCCAGCATCATCAGGATTATTTTCCAGCGACTGAAGTGAGTTCAGTGCTTCCTTACTTTCCCAAATCATTTCAAAACAATTCCCATCCAAAAATACTTTCCACAATAATGTTCCATCATTGCTTGCAAACACATTGGAAAACATTTCAAACATCCCCAAGGTTTAAATTTCCAAACATTGTTTTCAATATATTTAAAATCTTTTTCAAAATTTTCGGGATTTAAATTCTGGTTCAGTTCAAATTTAGTTATTCCTCTTTTGTATAATTTATACTCAAAGAATTTTATTTGATTGTACCCAATTCAAACTTTAGATTAAATTTTAGATTCTTATTTGATTAAGATATCCACATCCAAGAAATCAAATATTTAAATATATATAATAATTCAGAAAATTACTCCTTTTATATCAAAAATATAATTTTGGGTAAAATCATTTCATTTACCCATTTTAAAAACAATACTATGTCGGTTTATCTTGTTTAAGAGTTTAGAAACCCCTATCGATACGGTTGTACTTCCCGTACCGACCAGAATTCATAAACACTCAACCGATAAGTCAACACAGTATAAAAACAATTTTATATTCACTTACAAGTACGCTCTCATATCTATTAATACACTCAACTCATTATAGAGTACTATTGACTCTTTAATGAGTAATTTCCCCACCAAAGCCCAGGTTGTCGCCAACCTAAGCTCTGATACCAAGTGTGACAGCCCGCAAATCCGTACCCCTTGAGTCAACACTATTCTACATCAATTAACTCAAGTTGTACAGAAATACGAACCATTTAGAATTAAAGAAGAGATAGAAGAAGAAGAAACTAAACAATATCAGAATCTCACAATCGCAACGGAATAAAATATAATAATCAATAATAGATCTTTACACAAAATGAATCTATATCTGTTTCATACATATCATTAGAGTATCTCATACAAAAAATATTTACCAGACAGAAAAAACCATATAATCACAGCAGCGGATATATTTATAAATATGGACAATACGTCTCGGACTCCAGCTCCTCTCCTGCTCCGTAGCATCCTGTCCTGAACATATAATACTCGGTCTGACTCGAGCATTATAATGAAATAACACCCGAGTCAGTCTGGAATACCAGCTGATAATAATAATGCATCCAAATTGATTATTAAAGTTTCAAAAATCCTTTGAAAACAAAAGCATCTCGTAAGACCATGCCACAAATAAACATGTCGGGTTTTTACCTTACGATAGCTAAAACACTTTTTATAGAAATCCTCTGATATTATAATAGGTCTATATACAAATACTTATGAAATAGCCGAAATTGTTACATCTATTAAATTCTAGCTACTAGCCACAGAGTGGGTAATACAAACAAAACTCGTAAAAGCTCGTAGGGAGAATGGATTCCAACTAATCACTAGGCACTGGGGTACCACCTGTCACAGTACGGGGCCTAGATCACCGTGCCGAGGAGTACGCCCGCTCCCCTGCAACACAAGACCGGAACTACCCCTTATTGGATAATCCCGGGTGAGATCACCCCACGGTTGGGATCAACAACCGCCCACTAAGCCGAAATAAAAAGGGACATCTAGACAGGGATGACCTCACCTTGCTTGGGTGCTACCCATCTAGCCTTGCTGCATAACCCCTGATTTTCAGTCATTCTCGGTTAACGAGGCTTGAGGCTAAGCGTTACCTTTTAGAACGTTTCACTTAGAATGTCCATCGCCCACCTGACGATGTTCCGAAAGCATTCGTCCATACAAGTCCGTCCCGGGTTCGAACGGAACCGAAGGCACTATTCCTACTACATCCATTTTGGAAATATCCTCAAGATTAGTAGCGATTAGCCCTTGCACTTCACTGCTCCATCTTCGACTCCGAACACGTTTTCCCACGAAACATACAAACCAGATCGAAGTGGTTTTCGAGAAATAAATCTCGATCCCGGTCTCTTCGAAACGATCAACGCATTTGTCCAGTATTGATAGTCGGTGATTTAACTATCAATTAATATCCACAAACATCCATCACACAATAATTAATTCCCAATTATTTATTTCCTCAAAATATCTTTATGAGATATAATTCCAATTTCAAAATTTCTTTTGAAACACTTTTCAAATCCAATTTCCTCATGGAATAGATTCTCAAATCTTTATTCCCTCTGAAACATCCAAGCACCCATATTTAAGGTTTAAAATCATTTAAATACTTTATCCCTCAAAATACATTAAAACCATTTATATCAAATCTACTTACATACTTAATTTAAAATATACATACACTTTTAAAAATATTTCGAATAAAACTTCTTTATAAAATATAATCTATTATCTTTAAAATAAGTTAAGTCATTGTAGATTTTAAATGAAGCTATGAAATCTTATACAAGTTTCATATAAAACTTTATTTGATTATCTTTAAAATAGATCCATTTTATACAGTATGAATATTAATAATATTCTTTAAAACATAGTTCTAATTACTTTTTTTAAAAATAATTTCTTCTATAGATACTTTGATAAATGTTTACTTTTAAAATTTTTACAATTTAAAACTTTTCTTGAAACTGTTCTTTAATAAAACTTCAAAACTCTTAACTTTTCAAAAATCAGCTTTAAAAACGTACTTGGCATCTCACGGAAATATACTTCCATTTAGGGATAACCTAAGAATTCTCTTTATCAATCCAATCACCATTTACCCAATTCAATTTTACGTTCATTCCGTAAAATTCCTTCCCATACTTTTAAAAATAGCTCTTTTAATCTTAAATACGTTGCTATTTCCTGGAAATCACTTTCAAACATACGTTAAAAAATAAACTCTAGAAATTATTTAATTGAAAATAATACCTAAGGAAATATATAGGGTTTTCTAAGTATTTTAAATAAAATTTAACTTTTTAAAATAAGGTTATTAAATTAAATATTCATATTATTTTCTTTTGAAAACTTAATACTATTATACTTCTTTTAAAATAATTAAATATCATAATTACTTAATCAAATATTTGATTTCACTTAAAAACATTTTAAAATAATATTTCTTTCCAAAAATATTCTAGACATATTTAAACTGCAAATTTATAGATTTGAAAGCTTCTTAAAACAAAACAAAATTTCCAGGAGAAAGCACAATTCTCATTCTTTAAAATAAATCTCGCCATTATTTTAACAATTCTCAATTCCCTTTCCAAACAACAAATTTCAACACTGCATATTATCAACAAATTCCTTTAATTTAATTCCTTTTATATTCTTGACTTGGGAATTTCTTTTATATCCTTTAAACTCAATTCATCTATTTACATTTAAAGTTTTCAGGATGTATTCACACAGTCACAGCACAACACAATTTAAATTTCAATTTAATTCTTCACAGTATATAAATAAAACACAGCATATCAAGATCTAAACAAATTATCACAGAAAAATAAATAAGGTATATCACAGAATATAAATTAATTTTCTATTTGTGAGGGGTTCAGTTGGATCCCTCCAACCTGTTTTCCCTGCATCCACAGATATTAGCACAACAATATATCGATTAAATTTGATAATAATTATCATATTCAACCAATCGAGAAATCATTCAATTAATGACTATTAAATTAACTAATATTCCAGAGGTGAGTGAGTTAAACTCACTTTGGGTTTTCGACGAACGTTCAATTTTAAATTAAATCGAACCGCGTTCGATTTAACCTAAAATCCTTGCTAGCTCCAATCGCTTCCGGACCTGCTCTAGCACGTAGAGCGCATCGCTGCGATTCCGGCGCTACCAAATTCGTTGAAATTTGATAAGTATGTGCAAGTTACGAATTATTCAAGTTTGAATAACATTTAAAACAAATTTCCTTTTTAAATTTAATTTACTTTTACCCAAAACAACATCAGGCCGTCACTTTCACAATTCACGATCAAGGCCACATCTTCTTCTACCTCACGCGCGTCCATAGGCAACGAAACCCATCACTGCCGAAATTAGGGTTAACAATCGCGACCTCCACGGCGAACTCGACGACGATCCAACACCACTACTACGAAGCTCCCCTAGTCCTCCACCATTGCTCAAGTCGCGGCCAAGCTCGGTCAACATAGGCCGTCGCAAGAACGGCCCAGGTTATGGCCGTGATTTCGTCCTCCTCGCCGCGTCGATCTCGATCGCCACCGCTCACAACATAAATCTTGCTCCCCTCTCTAATTTTCCAGTTGAAGACTTTTGATGAAAGCGATCAGATTAGGAGAAAAATTGCGATATAATATGGAGCATTTCGGCCATTGGAATATAGAAGACGGTGGCTTTGAAGATTTTAGGGTTTCAGCCCTTATACGTGAACATATATACGTAAATAAACAATATTTTATTAATATTTACCATTCTAACGAACTTGTACAAACGAACTCCAAATCTCACGTGCCGCCAGCCATTGATAGGGTTTTACCTACGTTCCGAACACAATGGAACGTGTTTCGAAGGCTAATTCGATTATATACGCGAGTTATGGAATTAAACGATCAATTTAAAATTAAATGGATTAAAGTATTTTCTATGCATTTTAAGCTGCCAGGGTCAAACGACAACTCCGATTGCTATGAAAATTGAAATCCGATAATAACTAACTATTACGGATCAAATGGAACTAGTTTCGTCGAATTCTGAGATTGTGCCCCGGAAAGCTATTTTAACTCGTCGATTAAATCGAGCGATATTCAAAATCGTTGAAATCACTTGAAACTTCACTTTTTAAAATTTTACTAACTCTACTATAACTCGTATGAAATTTATATTCACATTAGAAATCATCTGTAACATCCCGTATATTTGGACCATTTAAATTGACAATAATCCACACATGTCAACTTAAATAGTACAAAACACGAATCATTAATGGAGTATAGATATATATAAATGAGAATCATCACAGAATCACAGAAATATAACATCACAGAATAGTGCAGCGGAAATACAACATAGTCATAAGAGTAGTTCATGAAGTTACCCAGAAATACAACAATGTCTCAGATAAAATAAAATAGAACAACATAGGTGTCCAATAGTCTAAATAGCAAGTGCAATACTGATAAGATAAGATAATGATAGTCTTCGGTCTTCAGCTCCAAATAAACAGCAACAACAATCCTCAATCTGATCCGAGCATATGCACAAACAAACACTCGAATCAGGACATATATTCTTATACAGATAATATGGTTCAAAATTCAAATAACAATAACTCAAAGATGAATGGAATAAACATCTTTCAGGATCCGATAAACTATTTATACATAATAGTGTTCGATACATAGATAATGTCTAACAGTAAAGTAAAATATCAAAATAGTGTTAAGGCGTTACCATTATCCCCCTTAACACATTTTATATAAGCATCATAGACTATACAGCGCTGTAAACTCCACCGTAAACTAGTGGGATATCAGGGAGTACTCCATAAGTATAATACAAAACAAATTCGTAATGGTCGCGTATACGGGATACAAGTATGACCAGGCACATGAGGCAATACCCAAGGTAGTGAAACTACCGTTCGCCTGATCCGGACTGGTGAGAACGCATCGCCGCAACGATCGCAACACCACAAAACAACACTCCAAATTCAAGGGTGCGCACCAACCAATCACAAAAGTAAATGAGTAGTTTACGAAGAAGTGTGTTCGCTTGAGGTAGCTAACCCCATTTGGCCCGGCACGGCTCCTGATTTTAGTCATTTCCAATTTGACACAAGTGTCAAGGCTATCCATTATCGTTCACTTTCTTCAATCATCAACGTACGTCATTCCAACCACTTCATTCTGGATCACACTCCGCGTATAGTTATTAAAGTGGTTTTCGGTTTAGACAGTGAGTATGTCCCTAACCGATTCCGGTTCCTTTAATAACCTTCAAAATTAAATTTTTGCCAATTGGTGGCTTAATATATTTCAAAAACCAATTCAATTTCAATTTCAATAATAATTCGTAATCAACATTTCGTTAGTCTTCCTAAATCAATTTCGAGATTACGTTTTATAGCTTCATAACTCTTTCTATAATTCAATTTCAAAGTTTCAATTTAAAAAATTTCAAATATTCATTTAATTCCATGTATAAGTTCATTCCAAATCAATTAACGTCCAAATCGATTTAAATCCAATTATCGATTTCATTCGATATTCATTAAATTAATTTATCATTTAACAATTTCAATTCAAATTTTTAATTCATTACATTACTTTCATAAGTTCAACTTCATTATCAAAGCTTAAATATTTAATCAATTTGAATAGTCGAATCCAATTCTTAAAATTACAACCATTTTATTTGTTTCGATAAAGCGCATTCTATTTCTTACTAAGGAAATTCAATTTCATATATTTATTTCCTTCGTTACAAGTTTCAAAACTCAATTAAACAACTTACTTTCACTTATTCGCAAATTCAATTTCTCAAAATAAAGAATATTCAATTCAATTTAATTATTACATAATTCAATCTATTCAATTTAGTTTAATCATTAAACAATTCAATCTTATTCAATTTAGTTCAATCATTAAACAATTCAATCTTATTCAATTACCAAATAATTTCAAATCTTAATTATTATCATTTCAAACTTATTCATTAATAATTCCAAACTTAATTATTAATTTTAAAACCAAATTATCAATAATTTCAAAACTAAATTTATTAATAATTTCAAACTTAATTATCAAATTTCAAAACTTCGTTATTAACAACTTCAAACTTCATTATTAATAAATTTCAAGACTTGATTATTAATAGTTCCAAATTGTTTATTACCATTTCAACTTAATTATTAATAATTTCAAAATCAATTATCAATTAATTCTATATTTAATCATTAAATAATTAAACTTTAAAATCAATGTTTTTTTGTCAATTACGACGTTAATATTTGTTTCAAATTCAATATTCCCATTTTCGTTCATTCAAATTTAAATTCCAATTTAATTCAAAACCTTATTATTTGTCAAATAAAATCTTATTTTATTTTAAATCAAAACATTGACCAATCGGTTTAATTTAATTTTCTATCCTAAGTCAAAGTTATTTGGGTATTTCAATCCGATTCCATTTCAATTCACAATCAAAACGTACAAAGGGAACTTGCAGTGTGATAGCTGGGATGGTGTCAAAGTAAATAAACAAGCAATAGCATCCATACATAACAATTCAACAATTATTTAAATAATCCCGAAATAATCGTATTAATTTACATTTGTTATTTATGCAAATTAATATAATTATTTCTAGAATCTACACTATCATTTTATGTAGATTAAAGATTATTATATTACGGTTTTCAATTGTTGTTCAATTTCAATTTCAATACTACAACAATATACGTTCAAAGGTTCAAAGTGAAATTTATCAAATTCCTACGTGTCAATTAACTAATCAATATTCATCATATAAATGGGTCAAGTTCATCTAATCAAATTTGCATATAAAGTGGTCAAGTTTAACAAATCAAGTTCGACATATATAATCCAATTTATTTTGTTAACTATCCTATATCATTTTAAATTGCAAATTATTTATCAATTAACACTACAATTTAACATCCAATTCAACATTGCATAGCAATCATTCAACAGCCATATTTGTATAAGAATATAGTCGTGAGAATTAATTCACCTTTCGTGGATAAAGAAATCGACGGCGAAGCAAGAAGAAGCACGAAAGAAGCAAGAATAGAGTCGGTATAGCACGAACAACGAACGCTGTAATATCGACAAAAGAAAACGATATTAACACAATGAACGTTTGTATATAATTTACAAATTTATATAAATACGCTTACCGACGACGGAGAAAAGAACAAAAGCTGAGAGATCGGTGCTGCTGCAACAAGAAATCAGTCGGTTGCTTCTGCACACAACGAAAAGAAAAGTCGGTTACTATTTGGCAACCAGAATAGATATTGGCGTAATACTATACTGCAATATTTAAAAACTATTTGAAAACTCCGTTTCTTTTTTTTTCTTTTTTTTTCTTTTTTTTTCAGCAAGACTGGAAATAGGCAGCATACACATTCCCATACTCATGCATGCATATGCATGCATATACACATTCCCTTCTTATCCCACTCATGCTTCCAGATCCAACCCATTTTCATTTCCATTTTTCTTTCAACACAAACTCACACGCAAGAAAAAAATCCACCCATTTCAACTTCCAATTTTTTTTTATAGTTCCAGCCTTCCTCCCTACACTTCATACTCACGCATCCACCTTCCTCCCTACCCTTCACACAACATACACATGCTCACCCATTCACACACTCAACATATACCACTTCCCTTCCCCTTCAGTAAGCTACAACACTACCTCCAAATTATTATTATTATTTTTTAAAAAAAAAACACTAGACCACTTCACAAATGCATGCACATACACCCATATCTTCACTACATATATACATACTCCAAAACATGCATGCGGGTCAAAACTCATGCACGCACATATGTACAGTTTCAACTTTTTTTTTTCACTCACGCACCCATCGTAATACACTCCATTCACACGCATACCCACATACACGCATACACACACGGCCACGAAGAGTGGTGGCGCGCATGGGGAAGAAACGGCACGGGTTGAAAGGAGGTGGACTGAAGTGGGGAAGGAGAGGGAAGTGGAGAGGGTGGAGCTTGTTTCGGCCATCTATATATTTTACTTTGCAGATGAATCAGAGAAAGTAGTGGAGAAATGGAAATAAAGATGAAGAGGAAATGTTGTTACCTGAAGCTACAGAGAATAGGAATTGTGAAAAAATGAAAGTCATTGTTTGCTTTAAATGGTACGTGAATAAATGCATTAATTCAGCTTCAAACGTTTCATTATTCCACACAACCCTTCACACTTCACCTCCCCAATAAACGCATTAATTCAGCTGGCCTTTTCTTTTCTTTTCAATTTCTTTAGTAACGGGTAGAATATTTGGGCTGTAACGTGTTTAACCGGTCCGTTTAACAGTTAAAACAACGTGACGTTTTTTTTCTTCTCCGATTCGCGCAAATAAATATACCGTTATGATCAGTGCGACGAGGCGATTCCAACGGTATACAGATTATTGCGATACGATGGTTTTATAAAATTCACATTTACGCCGCTAAAATTGCGCGTTTTATAAAACAATTTAAACGGAGTAGGCAATGACAGTTTTTGACGAAACGAATTTCATAATCATGATCAGAATTTTTTTTACAACATAACTGTGTAAAAATATTTGGATTTGGAAGATAAATTTTACGCAGCTTTATATGGACTGATATACAGTAAAACGTGAACGAAGTTTACTGTAATATTTTGCGATGAAACTTTTTCCATGCTCATATCTAACTAGACGTATGTCATAAATAAAGTTTGGACGCAGATTGAAATCGTTTATAAATTTTCAAAATTTTACATTAAAACAATGAATTTTACAATTTTAAATCGGGTCGGAAATCAGGGTCGTTACAATCTCTCCCACTCAAAACTTTTCGTCCTCGAAAAGGAACGAGACGAGTGAAGTAGGAATGGAACAAGCAGAAAATCAAGATAGATTTTAAGAAATTTGAATTATACCTGAAATTAGTAATTCGGGGTTTGAATCCCGAATACTATCCTCAGTCTTCCATGTGCAATCTCGCTCATCTGCACTCCATTGGATTTTGACGAGATTTACCGACTTCCTTCTGAGTTGCTTGGTCTCAGATCGACTATCCGAAGTGGCTTTCGCTCGATAGTCCAATCAGGCTCAATAACTATCTCTTCCAACTGAGTAGTAGGAATAGTCATAGATGGATCGTGTACAACTTTGCGAAGATGAGAGACATGGAACACGTTGTGTACACCAGCGAACTTCTCTGGTAATGCAACTCTATATGCCAATGTTCCGACTCTTTCCGTAATCTCAAACGGACCAACAAATCTCGGAGCTAGCTTCCCTTTTCTTCCAAATCGAACAATATTCTTTAAAGGCGACACTTTCAGAAATACTTTGTCTCCTACGCTGAATTCTAGTTCTCTTCTCCTTTTGTCAGCGTAGCTCTTCTGTCTATCCTGTGCCGTCTTTATTTTCTTTCTGATTTCTTCGACCTTTTCAGAAGCTTCCATAATCATTTCTGGGCCAAGCACAAGTCTATCTCCAGACTCGATCCAACAAGCTGGCGATTTGCACGGCCGTCCATATAAGGCTTCAAACGGTGCCATACCAATGCTTGCCTGTTTTATTACAGATGATTAATTCAAATTCAAATATACTTATTCAAATTTGAAATTCAATAATTTACCTGGTAACTATTATTATAAGTGAATTCTACCAAGTGAAGATGGTCTTTCCAGGATCCACCAAAGTCAATAATACAAGCTCGGAGAAGGTCTTCCAAAATCTGATTCACCCTCTCAATTTGGCCATCTGTCTGAGGATGATAAGCTGTGCTCAGATTCAGTTTGGTGCCCAAAGTATCCTGAAATGCTTTCCAGAATTTACTGGTGAAAAGAGGATCTCGATCGCATACGATACTAGATGGTACACCATGGAGTTTAACGACTTCTCTCATGTATATCTCGGCCAAACTCGAAGCTGTACGAGTGGACTTGACTGGAATAAAGTGGGCGGATTTCGTCAATCTATCGACAATCACCCAAATGCTTTCATTACCCTTTCTAGTCCTTGGCAGCCCATCAATAAAGTCCATAGAAATTTGCTCCCACTTCCATCCTGGAATCTCTAATGGTTGAAGCAAACCGGCTGTCTTTCTATGATCAGCTTTAACTTGCTGACAAGTTGTACATCTGCTGACATAGGTAGAGATATCGCACTTCATCCCACTCCACCAATATAACTTCTTCATATTCTGGTACATTTTAGTAACACCGGGATGAAATGAAAGTGAAGAGTTGTGGTTTTCTTTCAGCACTTCTTGTCTAAGACCATCAACATTAGGAACACATATGCGATTATCAATTCTCAAGACTCCATTACTATCCACATGTGCACCCAATTTATTGTCAGCATTTCCAACTCTACCGAGAACTATTTCTTTGATGCGATAAAGCAAAGTGTCCTCGTATTGCTTGGCTATAATACGATCCATAAGTGCCGGGGAGACGGAAAGCTGGAATGACATTCCCTCAACAAGATTACAACATGCCATTGCTTGGTTTCTGCTCAAAGCATCGGCTACGGCATTCGCTTTCCCTGGAGTGTAATTAATATCAAGATCATATGCAGCTAGAAATTCGAGCCATCGGACTTGTCTCTGATTCAAATCCTTTTGTGAGAAGATATATCTCAATGACTTGTGGTCAGTGAATAACTCGAATTTTGTTCCCAATAAATAGTGCCTCCATAGCTTAAGAGCAAATACAACTGCAAGGAGCTCTAGATCGTGAGAGTTTGTTTCATGGGTCTTTGACTGACGACCAGCATATGCAATCACTTTTCCTTTCTGCATTAAAACTGCGCCCAATCCATCACGGCAAGCATCTGTATAGACTGTCAATCCTTCGCTACCATCAATAACTGTAAGAACTGGGGCAGATGTCAATCTTCGCTTCATCTCATTGAAAGCTGCTTCGCACTTTTCATTCCAAATAAATTTCACATTCTTTCTGGTCAGTGCGGTAAGTGGGGCAGCGATACGAGCAAAATTTTCTATGAATCTGCGATAATAGCCAGCTAATCCCAAGAAACTGCGGATATCTGTAGGAGTTTTGGGAGTCTCCCAATCCTGCAAATTCCAAGGATTTGAATTTAGATATTGATAAGCTGTTTTAGATAGAATTAATAAGTAAGAATAGAACTTACATTGATTACGGCGATCTTAGCTGGATCGACCGAAATCCCATTCTCCGAAACAATATGGCCAAGAAAACGAACTTCATCTCTCCAAAAGTGGCATTTCGAAAACTTGGCTTTAAGCTGATGTTTGCGAAGAGTTTCAAGTACAAAAGCCAAATGTGAACTATGTTCTTTCTCATCTTTGGAGAAGACGAGAATATCATCGATGAAAACAAGCACGAACTTGTTAAGAACATCCCTGAAAACTCTATTCATCAAGTCGACGAAATAAGCTGGAGCATTAGTGAGGCCGAACGGCATAACTAGCCATTCATAGAATCCATTTTCAGTGCGGAATGCTGTTTTAGGAATGCTATCCTCGGCGATTCTGAGTTGGTGAAAACCGGTAGCCAAATCAAGTTGAGAAAAGACTTTAGCTCCATGAAGCTGGTCGAAGAGATCGTTGATGCGAGGCATCGGGTACCTGTTCTTGTGTGTGAGCTTGTTTAGCTCTCTATAGTCCACACACATTCTGAGCGAGCCATCAGATTTGGTGACAAATACGACTGCAGCACCCCATTCTGAATGACTGCGCCGAATCAAGCCTTTAGAAAATAAATCTTCAATTTGAACATTCAACTCTGCCTTTTCTTTAGGAGCCATTCTCCTTGGAGGAAGAACTACTGGCCGTGCACCAGGGATAAGGTCGATGCGGAATTCGATTTCCCGTGGAGGTGGTAGAGAATTGACCTCTCCAAATACATCAGAAAAAAGTTGGACAACTGGAGTAGAGCTTAGTTCATTTGGATGGGAGTCAAGAGAGAATATAAAACTCCCAGCATATTCTTGAGGTGATTTGCCTTTAACAACTAAAGGCATACTCTTGTCGTCAATAAGAGAGACAGTTCGAGTTTTACATGAGATAATGGCTTCGAACTTTCGTAGCCAATCAATGCCTAATAGAATATCAAATGCCTCGAATCCAAGAACATAGAAATCCCAAGTGAAGCGGTGAATGCCATGCATAAGAGTGACATATTTGCAAACCCTTTTAAGGTTAGCGGGCCCCCCGATAGGATTAGATACACATAAAGAAATAGGTGCAAGAGTGGGTTTCAAACCAAGTTTATTACACAAGTCAATAGATATGAAGCTGTGAGTTGCTCCGGTGTCAAATAAAACTCTAACAGGCAAGGTATGCAACATGAAAGTACTTTGTAAAGTACCTTGGTTATCCGGAACTTCCGAGATAGGAACTTCCGAGGCAGGTGTGGAAAGAGCAAAGACTCCAGATGGTGTACCACGCTTCTGTGTTGGGCAGTCTTTCTTGAAGTGTCCAGGTTGTAAGCAGATATGACACAAATCCCTCCTAGTCATCTGTGCCGGTGGCGGAGCAGTTGCGCTCTTTGGAGATGGGCAGCTACTAGCATAATGACCCTTTTGGTTGCAGTTGAAGCAAGTAATGGATGATATGTCAATGGGCTTCTTCTGAGAGTATCCAAGCCCTGTTTTCTGCTGCCAATTCTTCTTCTGTTGTGCAAAGTTTGGCTTTCTCTTTCCCGACTTACTAGCTGATGTCTGAGCAACTGGAGCTTTGGAGGATGATGTTTCCTTTGGCTTTCCCTCATAGCGAAGAGCAAAGTCCATCAACTCAGTGAAGGTTCCATGAACTTGAGCGGTGAGAAGCTCGTAATACTCAAGGCGTGCGCCATGTATGAACTTCTCATTCTTAAGCAGTGGTGTATCAATCAAGCCAGGTCCGAACTTGGATAGTTCGTTGAACTTCCGTTCATACTCAGTGAAGGTCATATTGCCTTTCTTGAGATCCATAAAAGAACGATAGAGTTGGGCTTTCCCAGCAGCTGGCATCCACTGAGCCATAAAGGAGTCCCTATTTACAAATGATATGAAAACGAGTCAAAATTTTGAACAAGATAGAAGGAATTTATTCGATGTAATTTAGATAGATTTCTACCTAAACTGGGCCCAAGTGATGTTTTCCTCATCGGTACGAGAAGTGACGGATTCCCACCAGTCTTGTGCAGCATCCTGGAGTTGCCAAGCGGCCAACTGACGCTTCCGAGCGTCCGTGATTTCCAAGCCAGTAAAGATCCTCTCCAAACTCTTTAGCCATTGCTGTGCTTCGATGATACTCTCGGAGCCAGTGAATTTGACTCCTCCAAGCTGAGTGTACTCCTTACTAAGAGTAGAGAATCGGATTGCCGGGGCTTGTGGAGCAGGAGCATTTCCACCCCTTCCACCTCTAACATTTCTTCTGGCAACCATCCTGGAATACCAAAAGTGATTTAGAATCCAACATAGGAAGTTATAGAACTTAAGGAAATTCTACTCAAACGAATTCAATAAGAAAGATGAATCAAAAGATGTGGATTCTGAAATGATTCTCCTCATTCTAGGGTATGTTTACCCTATCTCTAATGAGCCTTAAAACTCCACAGGCTAAGGTTATCGGGAACCAAAGCTCTGATACCAACTGTAACATCCCGTATATTTGGACCATTTAAATTGACAATAATCCACACATGTCAACTTAAATAGTACAAAACACGAATCATTAATGGAGTATAGATATATATAAATGAGAATCATCACAGAATCACAGAAATATAACATCACAGAATAGTGCAGCGGAAATACAACATAGTCATAAGAGTAGTTCATGAAGCTACCCAGAAATACAACAATGTCTTAGATAAAATAAAATAGAACAACATAGGTGTCCAATAGTCTAAATAGCAAGAGCAATACTGATAAGATAAGATAATGATAGTCGTCGGTCTTCAGCTCCAAATAAACAGCAACAGCAATCCTCAATCTGATCCGAGCATATGCACAAACAAACACTCGAATCAGGACATATATTCTTATACAGATAATATGGTTCAAAATTCAAATAACAATAACTCAAAGATGAATGGAATAAACATCTTTCAGGATCCGATAAACTATTTATACATAATAGTGTTCGATACATAGATAATGTCTAACAGTAAAGTAAAATATCAAAATAGTGTTAAGGCGTTACCATTATCCCCCTTAACACATTTTATATAAGCATCATAGACTATACAGCACTGTAAACTCCACCGTAAACTAGTGGGATATCAGGGAGTACTCCATAGGTATAATACAAAACAAATTCGTAGTGGTCGCGTATATGGGATACAAGTATGACCAGGCACATGAGGCAATACCCAAGGTAGTGAAACTACCGTTCGCCTGATCCGGACTGGTGAGAACGCATCGCCGCAACGATCGCAACACCGCAAAACAACACTCCAAATTCAAGGGTGCGCAGCAATCAATCACAAAAGTAAATGAGTAGTTTACGAAGAAGTGTGTTCGCTTGAGCTAGCTAACCCCATTTGGCCCGGCACGGCTCCTGATTTTAGTCATTTCCAATTTGACACAAGTGTCAAGGCTATCCATTATCGTTCACTTTCTTCAATCATCAACGTACGTCATTCCAACCACGTCATTCTGGATCACACTCCGCGTATAGTTATTAAAGTGGTTTTCGGTTTAGACAGTGAGTATGTCCCTAACCGATTCCGGTTCCTTTAATAACCTTCAAAATTAAATTTTTACCGATTGGTCGCTTAATATATTACAAAAACCAATTCAATTTCAATTTCAATAATAATTCGTAAATCAACATTTCGTTAGTCTTCCTAAATCAATTTCGAGATTACGTTTTATAGCTTCATAACTCTTTCTATAATTCAATTTCAAAGTTTCAATTTAAAAATTTTCAAATATTCATTTAATTCCATGTATAAGTTCATTCCAAATCAATTAACGTCCAAATCGATTTAAATCCAATTATCGATTTCATTCGATATTCATTAAATTAATTTATCATTTAACAATTTCAATTCAAATTTTTAATTCATTACATTACTTTCATAAGTTCAACTTCATTATCAAAGCTTAAATATTTATTCAATTTGAATAGTCGAATCCAATTCTTAAAATTACAACCATTTCATTTGTTTCGATAAAGCGCATTCTATTTCTTATTAAGGAAATTCAATTTCATATATTTATTTCCTTCGTTACAAGTTTCAAAACTCAATTAAACAACTTACTTTCACTTATTCGCAAATTCAATTTCTCAAAATAAAGAATATTCAATTCAATTTAATTATTACATAATTCAATCTATTCAATTTAGTTTAATCATTAAACAATTCAATCTTATTCAATTTAGTTCAATCATTAAACAATTCAATCTTATTCAATTATCAAATAATTTCAAATCTTAATTATTATCATTTCAAACTTATTCATTAATAATTCCAAACTTAATTATTAATTTTAAAACCAAATTATCAATAATTTCAAAACTAAATTTATTAATAATTTCAAACTTAATTATCAAATTTCAAAACTTCGTTATTAACAACTTCAAACTTCATTATTAATAAATTTCAAGACTTGATTATTAATAGTTCCAAATTGTTTATTACCATTTCAACTTAATTATTAATAATTTCAAAATCAATTATCAATTAATTCTATATTTAATCATTAAATAATTAAACTTTAAAATCAATGTTTTTTTATCAATTACGACGTTAATATTTGTTTCAAATTCAATATTCCTATTTTCGTTCATTCAAATTTAAATTCCAATTTAATTCAAAACCTTATTATTTGTCAAATAAAATCTTATTTTATTTTAAATCAAAACATTGACCAATCGGTTTAATTTAATTTTCTATCCTAAGTTAAAGTTATTTGGGTATTTCAATCCGATTCCATTTCAATTCACAATCAAAACATACAAAGGGAACTTGCAGTGTGATAGCTGGGATGGTGTCAAAGTAAATAAACAAGCAATAGCATCCATACATAACAATTCAACAATTATTTAAATAATCCCGAAATAATCGTATTAATTTACATTTGTTATTTATGCAAATTAATATAATTATTTCTAGAATCTACACTATCATTTTATGTAGATTAAAGATTATTATATTACGGTTTTCAATTGTCGTTCAATTTCAATTTCAATTGTAACGTCCCGAAAATTTTCGACTTTCGAGAATTGAACATCGATACTCACTTTATCGACCGTCGAGAAATCGAAGGCCGGAAACCCGAAATGTTATGGTTTAAGAAAAAGAAAAAGAGAGAAGAAGAGAGGAAAGACAGAAAATAGAGAGAAAAGAAAATAGAACGGAACAGAAAACAACAGAACAACATCAGAATCTCACAATTCGCAGCGGAACAACATATAATAATAAATGAATAATCTTTAAACAAAGAACTATCAGTTATTACATTTTATACATTACATTACATCATATCATCAGAGTGTACAACAACAACAACAACAAACAATGCAGCGGAAAAAGAAATACTATACATAATAATACGCCATGCCATCCATCTTGCCTCCAGCAACTCCAGAATATCCAGAAGATCCTGATAAACCTTAACTCTTGACTGCCCGTGTGAAAATTGGTGGGCACCCAGAGTTTAGGAAGGAAAACAATAAACTCCGAGTCAGTCATGTGACTGGTGTGAGAACTCAAAACAGTTTATTTATCTTTAAAATCAAAATAGAGGAATATTTTTTTAAAGTCAATTCGCAATGCTTTTAAAAATGAGACTACCATAAGGCCTCCCGCACACACACACAATGCAAACGCAGAATCGGAGGAGATTTCTCCTTATGATAGTCAAAGATGCTTGATACGTATTAAAAAGAACATTTGATATTATTACTAGTGCATAGTGTAGGAAAAATATTTCGAAAGTAGAATATAAATCTTAGCCAGCATAGGTACCATTATATTATGCCTACTATAGCTACTTCCTGAGGAAGCAGGTTCTACAACTAAAACCGTACAAGTCTCGTATTGTTTCTTTGGATTTCCAACGAATGATCAGGCCAAGGAACTTCCCATTGCCACATGAGAATGCCTCTGGATGGACATCCCCGAGAACCAAACCGGATCTCTACCAACACAAGGCCGGGTTACCCCTAGCTGAGTAACAACTGACCGAATATGCCATCCCCCGGTCCTTTGGGACCTTTCAACCGAGCGCTCGCAATCAATTCACACAATCATAAAGTGTTTTCAACATGAGTAAGTATCTGGGCTCCATACCATGATACCACCCTTTTCCAGAAGGAAATGCACACATCCTAAAGGGCGCTACCCCTCATAACCTTGCTGCATCTTTCCTGTTTTGACCATTCCCGAGGTGTGAGGCTCGACGAAGTCACGTCCACAAAACATACTTTATACACAAGCCATGCTTTGGGTCAACAAATGATCATAGAAATGATCACCAGGATAGACGATCAAATAAACGATCCTATCACAAATAATCAACACAATGATCATTTAACAGCAACACTCAGCATGTCACATTACCAAATTGGGAATATATTGCTGATAACATTCAACTACATAACCTCTGAGCTCGTACGTCTCAGAGAAGGGTGTTAAGCTAAAAGAATAAATTCTCCGCCACCAACAGAAATACATTTGAAAGAAATCTGCTTTATATCTCCATTTGTAATGTCAGACATACAATCCATACAAGTCTGTTCCGGATCGAACAAAACCGAAGGCACTTCTCACGAAGCCCTTGCAATCCGGGTATTCACAATCCCGATCGAATTTCCCATCACTTAGGAAATCTCTATACCAGGAGCTACCCAGTGCAGAGACAATCGATAGGTCATTCTATCGCTTTCGCAAATACTCGGTCTTCAACACCGGTCATCAAATGCAATTCATAACGACGTATCACATATTCGGAATGGGTTATACGACCCCATGGTCCTTTCCCGGTTAACCCGAATAGTGAGCGCTTATTCAAAAATAATTGTGGCATTCAATTTCAAACAAATCACATCAAATACCCATTCAAAGGGAAATATTGATAGTCGGTTATTGAACTATCAATGGATATGCACAACATCACCAGTTTCCAAAAAAATTTCCAAATTATTTATTTTCCAAAATACCTTTACAAGATATATAATTTCACACTTCAAAAATAAATCAATATTTATTTTTTAACAACTTCCCTTTCCATTCATAAATTCCATAATGAATTTGTATTTCACAATATTTATGAATAACGATTTCAATTATTCATTTCAATTTATCTTCAAAAAGATAAATTCTCAAAACATCCACTTTATATTGGAAAACATGTCTATACTTATTTATTCATAAGTAATTCACAAATTTTATTTATTTTCAACACTTGGAAAATATTCAATATACTTTAATCGAAATTAAGTATATATTTCATTCTTTAAGGAAATCATTCTTTTAAACATATTTATTTGGCCAAAACGAATGTTGCGTAAAACATCGTTACGACAACCCAAAATCACTAGTATAGGGATTCGAAATTAAAATAGATATATAAATCCCAATTCTATACAAAACATTTCCTTTCGGAAACCATTTACTATAATAACAGTGTTATAGTCCACCATTTCCTTCTATTTCTCGAAACGTCTATTTCAACAATAGATGTTGAAATCTATGGTTTCGAATCTCAACACAATTTAAAACATCGTTAGATCGTTTTAATTCTATTTAAAACATCACATCCAAAACATTTTCTTTAACATATTATTCACTATTCAAAAACGTGAATATACTACGTTAACAAATTTCATCCTTTTATACATTTCATTTCAAAGGATTATTCACAGTCAAAAAAACATGAATATAACTCCATTAATAAGTTTCAACAATTTACTTATCAAAATAAGTCGTTTGCGAATTTATAAAACAACGTTTATAAATTCCTTTTCTATTTATTTTATAACAACTTCCTTTTATAAATTCCTTTATTAACCTATTCCAGTTTATAACTCAATTATAAAACAAAGGTTCATATTATAAGTTAAATTCTTATAATTTATTTGTTTGCAAAATCGTTCCTTTGAACTTCATAACTATAAATCTTATAACTTATAAGATTCATTCATTTATCCAAAACCATTCTTTTAATAACTTTATAAGTTTTATAAACCTACTGCTTATAAAATGCCATTTTATAACTTCACCGTTATAATCCTATAAATTTCATTCATTTATGAAATTCATTCGCAATTCATTCTAACACTTATAAAAACTCGTTTTATAATGTCAATATTTCAATTTATAAATATCCATTTATAAATCTCTATATAAATCAATTTATACTATTCTTTTAAACGTCTTTAAATTCCTTTATAATTTCACCATTTTAATTCATAAAATAATTAAATTTTATAAATTCTATATTTAAACTTTTCACAATAAATTCTAAAATCCTGATTAAACTATTTTATAAAATCATTAGCATCATATTCTCAAAAATCAGTTTTTTTAACTATATTTCTCAAAAATCATAATTTTTATAACTTTAAAAATTATAACGTTTGTTTATTTAAAATGGATCAATTCCAAAATTATTTTATAAAATGCATACTTTTCAAAAATCACTTTAAAAATCATTTTAAAGTTTCAAAATTTGGTCCAATGATGCTACATACCAAATAGTCAATCACGACAAACAACGATATCATATATCGATATGATAATCTATCAAATATCAAAATATCTGAAATCAAATAAAAACTATTGAGGAATCCAGTTGGATCCCTCCAACCTGTTTTCCTGCATCCACAAACATTAGCACAATACCAATTCCGGTCCAGTACGAAATTATCGCGGTATATGGGATTTAAAATATTATCCGCTTAATAGACGGCGCAATAGGGTCTCATCCGCTAAAAAAATGCGGGAAATCAATAACTCCAATATATACATATGCCAATATATATATATTGATATTATATATAATACCAATTTCACTGTTTATGAAATATTCGCGGTATATGTTTTTAATAAATAACATCTGCTTACTAACGGCGCATAATGTCTATTTTAACAATCAATAGATAACAATCATCATTCAAACATAAATTCAGATATTTTTAAATCTATCTATTTAAAATAAAATCGAAACTGATTCGATTGAGTGAGACGTTCTCACCTTGATTTTATTTCCGTTTTAGTGATTTATTTCGAATAAAATTAAACGGACGTTTAATTTTACCCAAAATTCTCACTAACTCCAAACAACTCCAGTCCAATTCCATCGCGTAGTGCTCGTCCATACGATTCCAACGCTTCTTGTTTAGCGTGTTTTCGACCTCGTATGAAAAAGATATGAATATTTGAACATTACACAAATTTTTATATAATAAATTTACAACTTAATTTATAATTTTTACTAACAACATTTCTGGCCGTTGATTTCTCCACCCTGAATCCTGGCCGCGTGATGCTACTTCCTTCCATTCTTCAGTAACACACGAACGCTCAGACTACCCACTCACGCCCCCAAACCCTAATGCTCGTGAGCGATATACACGACACTATGACGATCAAAGGTCGCCGTCATGTTGCTCATGGCCGACTCGACCCACGCCTAGAAGGACGTGCCACTCGGTTGCACCCCCTGCGCGCAAAACGAGGCCGAACGCGACGGCTTCCTCCCCATTTTCTGGCCACCGCACTGCTCGAAACTCGATCACCACCGGTCATCATGAAGCTCTCACTTCCGTCTACAATTCTCTAGTTGAAAGTTTGTTACAATATTGAGTGGATTGGGGGATAATTGGAGGAGAAAGAGGAGAATTTCTGGCCCTCAGTTTTACAAGTGGCGGCTGCATATAGTTTTAGGGTTAGGGTTTGGATTATTTTGCAAAATGAAAATGTGAGGGGCCTTTTATAGAAAAATTTCAACGACACTATTCATCCCGGAAATTCCGAACTCCGATTTACGCGCCGTAACAAGCGTTTCTAGGGTTTACCCCGCATTTCGGACACAATGGAACAGGTTTCGGAAGCTAATTCGGACATCTGTGCGAGTTATGGCAACAAACGTTCAATTTAAATTAAACCGATTTAAATCGATTTCTAGGCGTTTTAATTCGTACCGGACAAACGGTAAATCCAATTGACACGAAATTTGAAACCTTATAATAATATCACATTACGGATCCGATGAAACTGGTTTCGTCGAAATCCGAGACTTTTTGAAAAATGGCTATTTTAACTCGCCAAATTAAAATTAAAAATAATTCGATGCGTTTCGAGCTGCCACGATCAAACGATAACTCCGATTGACACGAAAATTTAAATCCGGTAATAACTAACTATTACGGATCCAATGGAACTGGTCTCGTTCAATTCTGAGACTGTTCAAAAATTAGCTATTTTCACTAGTCGATTAAATATTAAAATATTCAATTTTCACAAATTAACTTTTAATTTGATTTTAAAAGTTCTAAAATATCGTTCTAACTTCAATATGATAAAATAAAATTTTACAAATCATTTTCAATCATATTTAACTCAATTTTCAATTATTTCTGTACTTTCACATATTAATTATTGATTTAATTTTTCAATTTAAATCCAATTATTCGAAATAAAATTTATTCGACTTATAAATTTCACTTTTTAATATATAAAATTAATTAAATATTCAAATTTTAATTAATAAAAATCCTGGTTCGTTACATTCTTCCCCCCTTAAAAGAATTTCGTCCTCGAAATTATTAAGTAAGAAAAGTTACAGAATCTATTAATTTTCCCAAAATCCATAGTTTAAACTTCTTACAATAACTTTACTAAGTTTCCAAATCATACTTAGTTATCTTTTCAAAAATAACTACTATTGTTTAACTCTCGATTTCAAATCAAAATTAAAGTTTTCAAAACTTTCCAATTTTTCTCAAATTTTTTCTAACGCCTTAAATTTTCGGAAAAATTCGCCATAGTCTCCTTTGCGCGGTTCGATCCGAAAAAAAAATGACAGTATATATATCACAAATATACATCTCATCAAGTAATGAGGCATCCCGCAGGGAAAAAAGTATAAAAGTACGGTATTTAATCCGAGATATGTACCTTATATTTTATTAGCGAGCATATACGGCTAATATAGCGCGAAAGCGAGCTCCAAATGCGAAGCAAACGCGATCCGCACCTACTAAACACTCAACAAACAACATGAGAATCATGTATATATGAAAATAGTATCAATATACATCATATAGTAACATAATAACTATACATGCCAACATAGCAAATGAAACTAAAGCAATATATTCAACCATCAACCAACTACCATCCATAACCAACAAATATTCATTCATATTCTCATTAATATTTAATGGATTGGTTTTCAATTTAATCACATTCGATTCATTTACAGTGGATGTTTCTACTAACATTCATTTTCTATTAGTTTATATTCACTAATTCATATTCAAGTTGGTTCACTTCCAAATCAAATTCAATTCCATTCAAATTTATTTACCTTTAATTTGAATTCAATTATATAGCTTTCAATTTCGCTAATTTACTTTCATTAACACTTAATGAATTATATACAATCAACTAACAATCATATAACAACCAATGTATATTAATTACAACCAAATTCCTTTGCTTATCAATTGGTTTAATTAAATTGATTTTCATTCAATTATTCAACTTTCAAATAACATAAGATTTTAATGAATTAACACTTATATTCATTATTCCATATCAACTAAATTCACATTCAGTTGATTTACTTTCAATCCATTAATTCAATTCAATTCAAGAGTTGAATTCCATTTACATAACTTAAGTTCATATCTATCACTTAACTTTATTATTTTACTTTGATACTAATATCAACTTCACTCAACATATTTTAAGTTATATTCATATAGTTTCACTTCTTATATATATAAGTTTATTTCACAATTGTAAATCACTTTAATTATAATTCAATTCTTATAATTCTTTTTACTTATACAATTATTCTTTTATTTAGATTATTCAAACGACTAAACAATCCACTTATATACACTTTAATAATTCTGAAAAATTATTCCTTTATATATAAAAATATAATCAAGGTAAAATTATTTCATTTACCCAATTTAAAACAATACTGTGCCGAATTGTTCTATTCAAGTGTTTAGAAACCCCTTCGGCATAGTCTTGCGGACCACGCTGACGAAAGTTCATATGCCACTCAATAAACCAATCATCACAATATAAAACAATTTTATATTCACTAACAAATACGCACTCGTATCTATTATTACACTCAAACTCATTCTAGAGTACTACTGACTCTATCTCTAATGAGTAATACCCAACAGAACCATGGTTGTCGCTTAACCATAAGCTCTGATACCAAATGTAACGTCCCGAAAATTTTCGACTTTCGAGAATTCAACATCGATACTCACTTTATCGACTGCCGAGAAATCGAAGGCCGGAAACCCGAAATGTTATGGTTTAAGAAAAAGAAAAAGAGAGAAGAAGAGAGGAAAGACAGAAAATAGAGAGAAAAGAAAATAGAACGGAACAGAAAACAACAGAACAACATCAGAATCTCACACTTCGCAGCGGAACAACATATAATAATAAATGAATAATCTTTAAACAAAGAACTATCAGTTATTACATTTTATACATTACATCATATCATCAGAGTGTACAACAACAACAACAAACAATGCAGCGGAAAAAGAAATACTATACATAATAATACGCCATGCCATCCATCTTGCCTCCAGCAACTCCAGAATATCCAGAATATCCTGATAAACCTTAACTCTTGACTGCCCGTGTGAAAATTGGTGGGCACCCAGAGTTTAGGAAGGAAAACAATAAACTCCGAGTCAGTCATGTGACTGGTGTGAGAACTCAAAACAGTTTATTTATCTTTAAAATCAAAATAGAGGAATATTTTTTTAAAGTCAATTCACAATGCTTTTAAAAATGAGACTACCATAAGGCCTCCCGCACACACACACAATGCAAACGCAGAATCGGAGGAGATTTCTCCTTATGATAGTCAAAGATGCTTGATACGTATTAAAAAGAACATTTGATATTATTACTAGTGCATAGTGTAGGAAAAATATTTCGAAAGTAGACTATAAATCTTAGCCAGCATAGGTACCATTATATTATGCCTACTATAGCTACTTCTTGAGGAAGCAGGTTCTACAACTAAAACCGTACAAGTCTCGTATTGTTTCTTTGGATTTCCAACGAATGATCAGGCCAAGGAACTTCCCATTGCCACATGAGAATGCCTCTGGATGGACATCCCCGAGAACCAAACCGGATCTCTACCAACACAAGGCCGGGTTACCCCTAGCTGGGTAACAACTGACCGAATATACCATCCCCCGGTCCTTTGGGACCTTTCAACCGAGCGCTCGCAATCAATTCACACAATCATAAAGTGTTTTCAACATGAGTAAGTATCTGGGCTCCATACCATGATACCACCCTTTTCCAGAAGGAAATGCACACATCCTAAAGGGCGCTACCCCTCATAACCTTGCTGCATCTTTCCTGTTTTGACCATTCCCGAGGTGTGAGGCTCGACGAAGTCACGTCCACAAAAACATACTTTATACAAAAGCCATGCTTTGGGTCAACAAATGATCATAGAAATGATCACCAGGATAGACGATCAAATAAACGATCCTATCACAAATAATCAACACAATGATCATTTAACAGCAACACTCAGCATGTCACATTACCAAATTGGGAATATATTTCTGATAACATTCAACTACATAACCTCTGAGCTCGTACGTCTCAGAGAAGGGTGTTAAGCTAAAAGAATAAATTCTCCGCCACCAACAGAAATATATTTGAAAGAAATCTGCTTTATATCTCCATTTGTAATGTTAGACATACAATCCATACAAGTCTGTTCCGGGATCGAACAAAACCGAAGGCACTTCTCACGAAGCCCTTGCAATCCGGGTATTCACAATCCCGATCGAATTTCCCATCACTTAGGAAATCTCTATACCAGGAGCTACCCGGTGCAGAGACAATCGATAGGTCATTCTATCGCTTTCGCAAATACTCGGTCTTCAACACCGGTCATCAAATGCAATTCATAACGACGTATCACATATTCGGAATGGGTTATACGACCATATGGTCCTTTCCCGGTTAACCCGAATAGTGAGCGCTTATTCAAAAATAAGTGTGGCATTCAATTTCAAACAAATCACATCAAATACCCATTCAAAGGGAAATATTGATAGTCGGTTATTGAACTATCAATGGATATGCACAACATCACCAGTTTCCAAATAATTTTCCAAATTATTTATTTTCCAAAATATCTTTACAAGATATATAATTTCACACTTCAAAAATAAATCATTATTTATTTTTTAACAACTTCCCTTTCCATTCATAAATTCCATAATGAATTTGTATTTCACAATATTTATGAATAACGATTTCAATTATTCATTTCAATTTATCTTCAAAAAGATAAATTCTCAAAACAACCACTTTATATTGGAAAACATTTCTATACTTATTTATTCATAAGTAATTCACAAATTTAATTTATTTTCAACACTTGGAAAATATTCAATATACTTTAATCGAAATTAAGTATATATTTCATTCTTTAAGGAAATCATTCTTTTAAACATATTTATTTGGGCCAAAACGAATGTTGCGTAAAACATCGTTACGACAACCCAAAATCACTAGTATAGGGATTCGAATTTAAAATAGATATATAAATCCCAATTCTATACAAAACATTTCCTTTCGGAAACCATTTACTATAACAACAGTGTTATAGTCCACCATTTCCTTCTATTTCTCGAAAACGTCTATTTCAACAATAGATGTTGAAATCTATGGTTTCGAATCTCAACACAATTTAAAACATCGTTAGATCGTTTTAATTCTATTTAAAACATCACATCCAAAACATTTTCTTTAACATATTATTCACTATTCAAAAACGTGAATATACTACGTTAACAAATTTCATCCTTTTATACATTTCATTTCAAAGGATTGTTCACAGTCAAAAAAACGTGAATATAACTCCATTAATAAGTTTCAACAATTTACTTATCAAAATAAGTCGTTTGCGAATTTATAAAACAACGTTTATAAATTCCTTTTCTATTTATTTTATAACAACTTCCTTTTATAAATTCCTTTATTAACCTATTCCAGTTTATAACTCAATTATAAAACAAAGGTTCATATTATAAGTTAAATGCTTATAATTTATTTGTTTGCAAAATCGTTCCTTTGAACTTCATAACTATAAATCTTATAACTTATAAGATTCATTCATTTATCCAAAACCATTCTTTTAATAACTTTATAAATTTTATAAACCTACTGCTTATAAAATTCCATTTTATAACTTCACCGTTATAATCCTATAAATTTCATTCATTTATGAAATTCATTCGCAATTCATTCTAACACTTATAAAAACTCGTTTTATAATGTCAATATTTCAATTTATAAATATCCATTTATAAATCTCTATATAAATCAATTTATACTATTCTTTTAAACGTCTTTAAATTCCTTTATAATTTCACCATTTTGATTCATAAAATAATTAAATTTTATAAATCCTATATTTAAACTTTTCACAATAAATTCTAAAATCCCGATTAAACTATTTTATAAAATCATTAGCATCATATTCTCAAAAATCAGTTTTTTTAACTATATTTCTCAAAAATCCTAATTTTTATAACTTTAAAAATTATAACGTTTGTTTATTTAAAATGGATCAATTCCAAAATTATTTTATAAAATGCATACTTTTCAAAAATCACTTTAAAAATCATTTTAAAGTTTCAAAATTTGGTCCAATGATGCTACATACCAAATAGTCAATCACGACAAACAACGATATCATATATCGATATGATAATCTATCAAATATCAAAATATCTGAAATCAAATAAAAACTGTTGAGGAATCCAGTTGGATCCCTCCAACCTGTTTTTCTGCATCCACAAACATTAGCACAATACCAATTCCGGTCCAGTACGAAATTATCGCGGTATATGGGATTTAAAATATTATCCGCTTAATAGACGGCGCAATAGGGTCTCATCCGTTAAAAAAATGCGGGAAATCAATAACTCCAATATATACATATGCCAATATATATATATTGATATTATATATAATACCAATTTCACTGTTTATGAAATATTCGCGGTATATGTTTTTAATAAATAACATCCGCTTACTAACGGCGCATAATGTCTATTTTAACAATCAATAGATAACAATCATCATTCAAACATAAATTCAGATATTTTTAAATCTAACTATTTAAAATAAAATCGAAACTGATTCGATTGAGTGAGAAGTTCTCACCTTGATTTTATTTCCGTTTTAGCGATTTATTTCGAATAAAATTAAACGGACGTTTAATTTTACCCAAAATTCTCACTAACTCCAAACGACTCCAATCTAATTCCATCGCGTAGTGCTCGTCCATACGATTCCAACGCTTCTTGTTTCGCGTGTTTTCGACCTCGTATGAAAAAGATATGAATATTTGAACATTACACAAATTTTAATATAATAAATTTACAACTTAATTTATAATTTTTACTAACAACATTTCTGGCCGTTGATTTCTCCACCCTGAATCCTGGCCGCGTGATGCTGCTTCCTTCCATTCTTTAGTAACACACGAACGCTCAGACTACCCACTCACGCCCCAAACCCTAATGCTCGTGAGCGATATACACGACACTATGACGATCAAAGGCCGCCATCATGTTGCTCATGGCCGACTCGACCCATGCCCAGAAGGACGTGCCACTCGGTTGCACCCCCTGCGCGCAAAACGAGGCCGAACGCGACGGCTTCCTCCCCATTTTCTGGCCACCACACTGCTCGAAACTCGATCACCACCGGTCATCATGAAGCTCTCACTGCCGTCTACAATTCTCTAGTTGAAAGTTTGCTACAATATTGAGTGGATTGGGAGATAATTGGAGGAGAAAGAGGAGAATTTCTGGCCCTCAGTTTTACAAGTGGCGGCTGCATATAGTTTTAGGGTTAGGGTTTGGATTATTTTGCAAAATGAAAATGTGAGGGGCCTTTTATAGAAAAATTTCAACGACACTATTCATCCCGGAAATTCCGAACTCCGATTTACGCGCCGTAACCAGCGTTTCTAGGGTTTACCCCGCGTTCCAGACACAATGGAACAGGTTTCGGAAGCTAGTTCAGACATCTGTGCGAGTTATGGCAACAAACGTTCAATTTAAATTAAACCGATTTAAATCGATTTCTAGGCGTTTTAATTCGTACCGGACAAACGGTAAATCCAATTGACACGAAATTTGAAACCTTACAATAATATCACATTACGGATCCGATGAAACTGGATTTGTCGAAATCCGAGACTTTTTGAAAAATGGCTATTTTAACTCGCCAAATTAAAATTAAAAATAATTCGATGCGTTTCGAGCTGCCACGATCAAACGATAACTCCGATTGACACGAAAATTTAAATCCGGTAATAACTAACTATTACGGATCCAATGGAACTAGTCTCGTTCAATTCTGAGACTGTTCAAAAATTGGCTATTTTCACTAGTCGATTAAATATTAAAATATTCAATTTTCACAAATTAACTTTTAATTCGATTTTAAAAGTTCTAAAATATCGTTCTAACTTCAATATGATAAAATAAAATTTTACAAATCATTTTCAATCATATTTAACTCAATTTTCAATTATTTCTGTATTTTCACATATTAATTAATTATTGATTTAATTTTTCAATTTAAATCCAATTACTCGAAATAAAATTTATTCGACTTATAAATTTCACTTTTTAATATATAAAATTAATTAAATATTCAAATTTTAATTAATAAAAATCCTGGGTCGTTACATCAATACTACAACAATATACGTTCAAAGGTTCAAAGTGAAATTTATCAAATTCCTACGTGTCAATTAACTAATCAATATTCATCATATAAATGGGTCAAGTTCATCTAATCAAATTTACATATAAAGTGGTCAAGTTTAACAAATCAAGTTCGACATATATAATCCAATTTATTTTGTTAACTATCCTATATCACTTTAAATTGCAAATTATTTATCAATTAACACTACAATTTAACATCCAATTCAACATTGCATAGCAATCATTCAACAACCATATTTGTATAAGAATATAGTCGTGAGAATTAATTCACCTTTCGTGGATAAAGAAATCGACGGCGAAGCAAGAAGAAGCACGAAAGAAGCAAGAATAGAGTCGGTATAGCACGAACAACGAACGCTGTAATATCGACAAAAGAAAACGATATTAACACAATGAACGTTTGTATATAATTTATAAATTTATATAAATACGCTTACCGACGACGGAGAAAAGAACAAAAGCTGAGAGATCGGTGCTGCTGCAACAAGAAATCAGTCGGTTGCTTCTGCACACAACGAAAAGAAAAGTCGGTTACTATTTGGCAACCAGAATAGATATTGGCGTAATACTATACTGCAATATTTAAAAACTATTTGAAAACTCCGTTTCCTTTTTTTTTCTTTTTTTTTCCAGCAAGACTGGAAATAGGCAGCATACACATTCCCATACTCATGCATGCATATGCATGCATATACACATTCCCTTCTTATCCCACTCATGCTTCCAGATCCAACCCATTTTCATTTCCATTTTTCTTTCAACACAAACGTTGGTATTAGAAATCATCCCGATTCAGTTTAAATCGAAATTTGAATATTTGCATTATTATATTATTAAATTCCATTATTAAATTAATATAAAATTCCAAATTTAATCTATCGACTTTTAATTCCATCCAATGGTCCAATATTCTATTTAAATCAAAATAAAATAAAATAAATTTTTAAAAACCATTTTTATTTTTATTTACACTCAGATTTACCAATTATCCCAATTCTAATATTAGGCTATTATTATTCAAATTTCAATTAAACTCCCGTTTTTGAAATTTAACTAATTTTATTAACTTAACCAATATCCTTTTATTTAAAAATTCAAATTATAAGCAATATTCAATATTTAAAATGAATTAAATGTTCAAACTTAGCGACCCTAAATTCTGGGTCGTTACATATCATGAGATTGTTGCTGCCACGTAAACTACATATGCAGTCCAATGTTTAAACATATTTAGTTGAATATGACCTATTGCCAGGTCCTTTCTGTGTGGCAAAGATTGGCAGTTAGATTAGAATATGCATTCTTAATTTGATTTCAATGATTTAATGCATCTGCATGATGATTTCATTAAATTATTCAATAGTTGCTCACCTTTGGTCCATTCGATGATATTACTAAAACCAATAATTTTAGTTTTATTTTTACCTCCTTTGTTCAATCCAATAATTTTTGTTAATCAACTTCTTCATAGCTTATACCATAGATTTGGTTTCTGAATCATCTATTGTTGGATTTGCACTACCTAAATTTCATTACAGGTAAGATCTTCTATTTTGTTTGCATTTATAATTAGTAACTATTCTACATTTGTAATTATTTGACTTCCAGATTGGATTTTCTTCAGTGGTTTTTGGTGAATTGAGTGTTAAATCAATGCCTACGATGTTAAATTTATTTTAGTTGACAGCTGAAAACATTATGTTTCATTACATGCTCTTTCCAATTTATAATTTTAAACTTAAATATTGAATTCATTTTCCCCTACAAGTGATATACATCAGTACTTATGAAAACATTTTACGTTGAACCTGCACATGGCTAGATGTATTTCTTAGTTTTTTTTCTTCATTGTAATGTTACCTTGAGATTCTAGAATAATTCTTACTTAAATTGATATAGTTCTTCTTGGTTTGAATTTATTTTGTAGCTTGGTTCCAATGGGGAGATTCCATGATCATTCCAACTATAGACTGCATACAGTCTTTCAGAGTTCTTCATTTTCTCATTTTCTTTTATTACTATTATAGAATGCACCATTTGCCACTCTTAAGTCATACAGTGCTTTCAAGTTTGGTAAGATTGGATAATGAAACCTAAAACAATGAACGGATCTATGTCAATTCAAACTTCAACTAGGCAAAGGTAATGAATATCATTTTTTTAGTCCTATTCTTCGGTTAAATTCAATATTACTCTATTTTATTCTTTTGTACGTAAATACATTTTATTATTTCAGTTTAGTTAACATCAATAAAAATTGTCATATGTTTTGTTTTATAAAATTAGTTCTTTGTTTAATTTATGTTTGGAGCTCAATTTATTTTGTATATATGTTACTAATCTCTTTGTTACTCAGTTAAGCAAATGATTTTCTTCCATGGTGCAAATAATTAATCCCATCAAGAATAATGTTATATTTTGGTTCAAATTGCGGTACAAAATAGTTTTGTAATTGTATTTGTATGTTACGATTTACATAATCTCTATGATTTTTGCTAAGCATAGATTCATGTTTGTTGCTCTCCTTATTTGGAATTACATTTATATAGGTCGGTAATGTTACTACTCTATATAGTGATGTGTACATATTTGACATGCAAAAACTATTATCAAAAGTTTTGACCATTGAGTTAGGCTTATTTCGTTGCCAATACTGCTTGGAGAAAAATATGTTGTTTGAGCTTTGAGTAAGTAGTTTTGTTTTTGCTTAATTTGTGTTTAGCCAAAATTAAAATGATCGAATCTTGCTAACAACAATTTCAGTGGACTTATTCAAATTTAAACTAAAATTTACCGTTTTTTGTTCAATAGGAATCGTACATTTATGGATGCTACAAATTAATTGCTTAATGAAATGACAGGTGATATTTACTATTTTTTGCTAACTTATACTACTCATACATTTCATTTTCATTATCACTTCTTTAAGCATAAAAAAGAGAGATATATGAATTCACTTACTTTTATTCCCACTAGCACAAAGCAGTTGTGCATAACAGTTTAGGACATCACTTTCAAACTTAATATTTGTTCAATCTTATGCTTTATTTCAAATGAATTTCCATGAGAATTTATCATGTCATACATTGAAAAGAATATAACTATTAAAGTGAGTGAAATATTAAATATTACAACGTTTTGAGTTTAACTGCACACCAAATAACTGAAAAGTTGGCAAAATTGGTACTCATATAAAGAAAAAAATTATGTAATCTTTATCATTATTGACTGTACCCAAGTACACCTTATCTAACCCCTCAATAAATAAGCATATCCTGCAAATTTGTACCTAGATCCTCAAAATGAACCAACTTATGTGTCAGCTTACTAATCATTCACTCGAACCTATTTGGACTTAAAGTGATAACCATCACATGATCCATACATGTCATATGCAGGAGTAACACAAACAAACTATTCTTTAAAGCAACACTTAGATGCTTAGGCTTCTTCAGAAGGCTGCTTATACTATGATGTTGTACATAGCTACATGATTGAAGACTATTGAAGGCAGCATGCAACAATTCGGCTGACGTACTTTAGAGTTTTAATGATTTGAACTTTTCATTTCTTTCAAGCTATTGTCGGTATAATGATGTTGCTCTTGATTGGCATGGTCCAACATTTTAATGTAAATTGGTTACATGCATTAATTAAAATTATGTATTCTCAAGTGAAACTATGCATCAGTTGTGGTGGTTTTCATATTCCTAAATCAATTTTTATTTCACATCAAAATATGCAAAACTTAATTTGCAAAAAGTTGGTTGGATAGTATAATTTAAATCTTGGATGAGCTAATGTGAGCTGTTATGTATGTATTATGGCCATGCAATTTAGTATATAATTTTCTTTTTTACAATTTTCATCTGATGAAGGAGACTTAGATTTGGTCACTGTTTCAGAAATTTATCAATTAATGCCTGATGGGGAAGAGGTGGTAGTTGACTCCATAGTTTTGATCATATGGAACATGCAAAAGCGTTGGTTGAATGCTTGAATGGGGTGGTATCTGTAATATCCTGGAATTTTTGACAATATCAATTTAATAATCTGTAGTTAAAATTAAATTGATATTGATATTCTGTTAATAATTGTTCAAATAAATTTAATAATCTTCTTCAATAAATATTTAAATTGGTTATTTTATCTTTTAAAAAATAATAAATTGATTTCTATTTCCATTATAAATATATGGTTCATATTTTAAATAAATTGGTATTGTTTTAAATTTAGAATAAATTTAACAAATTGGTTTTATGGATTAATAAAATGAATATTTTGTAAAATGATTTTAATTTAATGAAAAGAGATTTTTTAAAAAAAAAACAATATTAATATTGTATTGACTTTATAAATAAGTTTTGAATAAGAATTTGTAATTTTTATTTCAAATTGAATTCATATTTATAACTTAATTTGAAATTGTCTGGTTTTGAATTTAGTTTGAATTTAAGTTCAAAAGTATAAAATCTAAATTGTTTTAATTTTTATTTGTGTAAGTTTTGTAAACATGATTTGTTTTCATTTATAAATTTATACATATAAACTAACAACTTAAACTAAGCTAATACATGCATTGTTTTGTAAATTTAAATACATTATCTTTAAAGGATAACATGTGTTGCATTTTTAAAAAGAGTAAATAGACAAGTGTCTAATTTATGACAAGTGTTAAATTTAGTTTTAAAATTTTATTTTCTTTTATTTCATAAATCTAAAATACATTTAATTTAAACTTGCATCTTCATTTCCATATTGCATTTGCATTTTCCTGGACCAAAGAAATCTGCATTTTTCTTAAAAATCAAAAGAAACCTGCATATTCAAAAATCAATCTGCATATTCTAAAATCAAAAGCATTTTCATATCCTTAATTCAAATCTGCATTTACAATCAAGGTTGAAACCTGCATTTCCTCAAAAATTCAGAAACCCTGTACAAATTTCACCTCTTCAAAACATCAATCTGCATATTCAAATTCAAGAAGAGCCTGCACTATTTCTCTTCTGCATTCTGTTAAACTGGGAATCATAGCATGTATTTGGAAATGGATAACATCTGCATGTATTTGAGGAGTTAACAACTTCATATCAATTCAACATGAAGCAAAGGGTCAAGCCTGCATATTTTTGTTTTCCTGCAAATTCAAAATGAACAACAGCGGTCTGCATTCATTAAGGTGAGTAGCATTAAAAATTTTAAACTGGAAATCAGGTTGCTTAAGATAAATTATGTTATATGTCTGATATAATTGTGCTTGTGTATGCATGTTTGTTATATTCTGCAAGTATACCCAGATCATCTTTCTATTAAAAGAATCCCCTATATTGATCTAATTTAAGATAGTATTTGGGTTTTAGAATAATTAAAGGAGTTTGCTTATCATAGATAGGATTAAAAGCTATGGAGTGATGTGTTTGGCTGCCTAAGTTTTAAAATTAAACTTAAGTAAATAAATTTATATATACAGGATGATATCTCTGTAACACATGCAATCCCATTACATATTAATCTTGATCAAGACAAATCACATAAATAATGAAATATGCAGTTTCATAAACTTAATGTATTAATAAAAACTTGATTTTTAAATCAGGTAGTAGTATTTCTAGGTGTTTGTTACAGTAACAGTTTGTTATTGAACAATAATATGATTTGGGGCAAATTCTTGAAATCTATAGTTTAAGAAAACTCAGAATACTTTTGAGTTATAGAGTAAGGATCGTAGATCCTTAGAAAAATCAGAAATGAGAATTATATTGTTTAGGAAAGATGCAGTTTTGATTTTTAGAATTTAACCCTAGTTTTTGAATTGGGTTGAGCTTTGAGTCAGTTTGAGGAGTTCGAGATTGGAATGGGTGGACTGCAGGTGGTCGGAGCAACTTGCAATCGCCGTTGACAGGTTTGCAATAGAAACCTGTTTGAAGTTTTCAGGTTTTAAATTAGGGGCAAATTTTGAATTATTGATTATTGGTTCGATTTGATGGTTGTTGTGGGCATGCTTGTGTTTATGGAGGTTGCTGGATCATCACTGATGATCGCCAGAGGTGGTGTTCGCCGTGCATATGCACGGCGAAAAGTTTTCTGATGATTTGTTCTTGGGTTGGGAGTGTTGCAGGGATGGCTCGAAGCAAATAGGAAGAGAACCCGAAGCAGTAGCATGTGGAACTCGGAGTAAATGGGGGAAAATCCCGAAGCAAAATTTTGTTTTTTCGGGTCAACCTGTAGTTTACAGGTTACACAGTAAACTGTGTTTGATTTTAAAAATCAAGGTTTTCAAATTTAAAAATCTATAGTTATAGGTTTTAAATAAGGTTTAGGTTTAAAATTTAATTCAAGTTTGAATTACTAATTTGAATTTAAATTCCAGGTTTTGAGTTGAAACCTGTTTTTCTGTTTTCTTTAAATCTGGGTTTTAAAAATTTAAATCTGTAATTTATGTTTAAAGCAAAGTTTAAGTTCAAATGCAATTCAAGTTTGCATTACTGATTTGAATTCAAATTCCAGGTTATAAAATAAAAATAAAAGTTTAAATTTTAACTTAATTAACTATTTTATTTTGGGTAATATAGTTGAAACTTTTAATAATGAAGTTTTTAAAATGTGATTAAGATTTAAGAATTAGTTTAAATCTGGAAATCTAAGCTTAAACCTGAACTCCAGTTTTAAATTTAAAAAGAAGATTTAAATTTGAAAGTTTTAAACTAAAAATGAATTGAAACTTCTAAAATTTTGAAATAAGTTTTACTTCAAATTCTTATGATTGCATTTTTAAGTCAAACTTTTGTTTTGACATGTAATTTTAAATTTTTTTTAAATTTTTTAAAACTTGATAGGTTTTAAAATTATTCTATTTTAAGCTTGAATTTAAATTGGAATTTAAAAGAAAATTTCTTATGTACTTTGTTTTAAATCAAATTGTTTTAAACATAATTAAGTTATGTTTATGAAAATTTAATTTAGATAAATATTTCAGAATTAATTTGTTTAATAAGGTAATTAAGATTAATTAATAAATTAATTTAATTAATTAAATTTGGAATTAATAATTGATTAATGATTAATCAATTTGGAATTAAGATCATTAATTAAATTATTAATTAATGATGAATGAATGTAATTAAGTTTTAAATTAAGGTTAATTAATTTAATAAATTAACTTTAATTAATGAATGATTTTAAATAATTTAAATGGTAATTAATTTAAGTTAATTACCTTATAAAATAATTTGAGGATGGTTAATGAAGGTCATTAACCATGATTATTTAACAATTAATTAATATGGTTAATTTTTATAATTAATTAGATTAATTAATTTAATAATAATCGATTGTAAATGGTTTGAGTGTAATTACTTGATAAAGTAATTAGGAAATTAATTACTTAATGTAGTTAATTTAATTTAGTGAGATTGTTTATTTTAATTAATTAAGTTTAATTAATTTTAAACACTTGAGTTTTATAAATAATTACTTTATGTAATTAATGATTTGGAAATTACTTAGTTAAGTAATTGTTTAATAATTACAGATTGTAATTAAGGAGATGTTTAAGAATGAGTAATTTGGATTAATTATTTAGTAATTAATCAAATAATTAATTAAGAAATTAATCTAAGGATAATTAATTTGCTTTAATATAGTAATTAAATTAGTTAATTACTTGGAGTAATTAATTTAAGGAATAATTAAGGATCATTAATTATTTTAATTAATGATGTAATTAAAGTTGATTAATTATGATTAATTGATCAATAATAGGTAATTAATTAATGTAATTAATTAAGGATAAATGTAATTAATTATGATTAATTAATTAGTTGAGTAATTAAAGGTTAATTACTGTTTAGTGAGGATAATTAATTTGTGTGAAATTAATTAAGGTAATTACATGAATGTAATTAAGAGTAATAAAGCAAGAGTGATTAATTAAAGTAATTTATGATTGATTAATTGATTGTAATCAATTAAATGATTGAGTAAGCAAGATTTATATTGGTGAAGTAATTAATTTAATTTATTTTAAATTAATTATAGATGATGTGATTAATTTAATTCAATTTAAATTAATTAGAGATAGAGATAATTAATTTAATTCATTTTAAATTAATTATATGGTGATGAATAAATTATCGCTTATGGATGAATGGATGACATTGATTGACTTGGATGCTTTGTGATCTCAGTAGTGAGATGTATGATATTGTGTGGTATGGATGTTTGATTGCATTGTGGTGATAACTTAGATTGTCAATTGGGATGTTGATACATGGATTATCTATTTTGATATTGATAATGTGGATACCTGTTATTTGATAATATTGATTTATCAATTGTGATTATGAGTTATCTATCTGTGTGTATATAGATACTGTATTGAATTGTTTTAAAAACCTTTAAAACAACTTGGACCTTAAAAGACACGCTTTGGATTTCGATGAGACCGGGATCGGGTTTCCATATTTGGATATCCGAAAACCACATCAATTCCAAATAACGCTAGGTCGTGAATCAAGTGGAGCTTTGTGAAGACTCGAGGTATAAGGACTATGAGTCAGTAAAACTCTGTGGGTGATTCCGTAATGAGTTGACGGAATTAGTTCTTATAGATTCAAGATGGTGATTTAGAGTGCAAGGGTCATTGTCGTTAACTCTGAGGGTGATTCCAAAATGAGTGTAACGAGATAATGCCTTCGGTTTCGTTCGAACCCGGAACGAACTTGTATGGATTGAATGCTTTCAGAACATCGTCAGGTGGATGATGAGCATTCTAAGTGATATGTCCTATAAAGGTAATCGTAGCCTCAAGCCTCATCAACCGGGAATGGCTATAACAGGGGAGGTGCAGCAAAGCTTCGTGGGTCGCACCCACTGGAGAGCAAGATTGATCCCTGTCTAGAAGTCCCTTTATATTCGGTTGTGTGGGTGGTTGATAGCTACAACCACGGGGTTGTCTTGTTCGGAACTATTCAGTAAGGAATGAGTCCGGCTTTGTGTTGCAGGGGGTCGGGAGTGATCCTTGGTACGTTGATCTAGGCCACGTACTGTGACGGGCGGTACCCCAGTAGCCCTGCCATTGTATGGAATCCAAAATCCAATAAGTTCCTGTACGGTTTTGATTGTGTCCAACTATGTTGGAACGTGAGATGTAAGCATTCCAGCTATTTCTGTATTCTATTTTGAAAACCCTAGACACTATTGTAATATCATCGGATTTTCTATCAAATGTTTTGGTTAGCGTAAGGTAAAAACTTTTTCATGTTTATGTGTGGGAAGTCTTACGTGATACCTTTCTTTTCAAAAGGTTTTTAAAAGTTAAGCAACTTTAACCTGTTACTCACACCAGACCCATGTCTGACCCGGAGTTTATTTTGTTTTTCATAAACTCTTGGGTACTCAAATTTTTATGAGTAGTCAAGGGAATTCAGGTTAGCTTTGACGATTTGTGGAGGAGCAATGGAGCAGGAGGCTTCCGCGTGTAGATATATATAGTATTCCGCTGTGTATTCTCTGAGTTGTTGTATTGAGTTGTATAACTAGACATGTGTTTATAACTGTCTAGTATACGTGTTGTATATCTGTGTACTCTGATAATGGTTGTAAACTATGTAATATTTATGTTATTAATATAATTTATTCGTTCCGTTGTGTAGATTCTGATGTTGTTTCTTTCTTCTCTTCTTTCTATTCTCTTTTCTATCCCTTTCTTTCTTAATGACGATGCGACTTCCTGGTATTTGGAAGCCGGGTCATCACAGTATCTAATAGCTTATAAATCAAGGTTTTTGAGCTGACTCAAGTTCATGTAGATATTTTCAAGTTCCGAAAGCTAATGAGTATGGGAATTACTTACGTGTTAGAAATGAGTCTATAGGCTTTGTTCTTGATCAGAATAGCTTTTGAATTTCTTGGACAACCTGTTCGTAATTGTTTTTCTTTTTTCTCCGTTCAAGAAGATAAATATGTAATATTGTCGAATGAAAGAGTGTATGACGATCTACAATTGGTATATCTACAAGATTCTTGGGAATAAATTCTTTATCTAAATATTTTGAATGGGCATTGCTACTGATTGATTCTTAATTGCATCTAACTTCTGTATGGAAATTTCATATATGTTGACCAAGCCTATGAGTGAAATCTTTATATGTACTGTGTTCTCAGTATTGATATAGTTAGTGTACCACTGCTCTTAATATAAATTGGAATTCATATATCCCCTGTACCGTGTAAAGATAAGATACCATCATATTACTATAAATTACGACTATATATAATATATATAGATTGATATATATATATATATATATATATATATATATGTATATATATATATATATATTATGTAGATTCATTTAGTATCATACAAGTTTAGATTTAAATGAAATGATACGTCTATTCTTTGATTCGTTTTTGCATTTTATTTTAGATGTATGTTTTGAAAAATATTAATCTTACATTGTCCATATAAAATGAACAATTACCATACCAATGTCAAAAGGTTTCATTTTTTATTTTAGATGTTTGTTTGTGTTTTGATTTATTCTGGCATGAAGATTAACTGTATAGAAAAAGCAATGCCAGAAGGCTGCAATAATAAGGTTAGAGTAGGTAAGACTATTGTGGTAATTATGCATCTATAATCATTAATTGTTTGTTGAAACCTATTGTAAAATTTAAGGCTCATCTATTTCGCATACATTATTCCAAGGTTTAGTTAAAGTTGTAGTCAGGTGAAGAAAATTGGCATGAGGTGAAAAACATATTATGCATGTATTACTGAGAGTGAGTTTTAAGTTAGAGAACAAATTTTCAAACTTCATCGACTGAGCATAATTTTCACCAAATGCGCATTATTTTTCGTTAACTAGGCTTTCATTGCATAGTTTTTAAACTAACCGATTTAGAAAAAATAAGTACTCCAGAGAACTACTATATCAGCTATTTTCTCTTTTTCTTTTCTTTTTTTAATGCATATTAGGTTGTTATTATATTCCTCTCAATTTGTTGTCTTTGCATTAAAATATGTATCATGTTTTAATGAAGGATGCCTAGGTAATAAGTTGATTTTGGTTTAACAAGTTGGTGGATGATTCTTGAATTGGTAAAGTGTAGATATCGGTCTGACTAAGTTGGCTCAAGTTCATGTTATGTATCCATCACAAATGGATGCATTACCTTTTGTTTTGAGTGTAGATTAGTTGGGTAGCAAGTTTATTACATGCTCAATATTTGGTTTGAGAAGATTTTTATTATATTTTGAACCGTAGTGGTTTATTCCATTGGACGAGAGAGTGAAAAATAAACATACAAAATTATAGTTCATATTAATAACATAGATATATAATCATCACGTACATGGTACACATGTGGACATGCAAACCCATGAAGAAATTCACACAAACACATGGTTAAAGTGGGATCACATGCAAATTCTCAAAGTTCACTTGGTCAATCCAGAACAAAATAACACCTTGACAACACCTTCATCCTTTTCATCCTTCTTCTCATTACCCTTCTTCATCTCCTCTACCTTGGCTGGAACTTCGACCTTGAGCTTATTTACATGGGCACTGGCTTCCTCCATACTAGAACAAATACCCTTATGTGTTTGCTATGATATGCCTATTTCTATATCTGCACATATGTATGCATGAATTTGTTTCAACCAGCCCAACCATGTCATAAGGCAACCAAGCCTATTTTTGCTCACAGCCCACATTAGCTAAAAGAGCATATGAATGTAAAAGTATAGGTATTATTTCCATTTTCAATAGTATGAATAAACCAAACCAAAGAAACGAATGATAAAAATATGACTGCTTACGAACTATTGGTTCTATGAATGATCTTTAGTTGTCTCGGTCTTCTCGGTGGTTGCTTCAGGTTCAGTATATATTGGCAATGGTACTATCGAATCTACTTACAAAGATGCAGCTATAATTGCATGCATATTGTAACTAAATGCAGGCTCACCTAGGTGTGCATATATACTCGTATGATATTAAAATGATTTGAAATGAACCCGGTATTTAGTTCTTAAGTTTTCCATAAATTATGGATTTCAATTATTGTAATGAAATGAAATCTTAACTAATTTAATAGTTGGAAACTTCTAAAATGAAAAATAAGAAATTAGAAGCTAATTGATTAATAAAACTGTAAAGAAATAGGAGATTTGTCACATGTGAATTAAATGGTAATGAAATTTAGAAGATGTAAATTATTGAATATTTTTGTTAACTAAAATGAATAAGATAAATTTATATAACACTCAATTACACTAAAAAACATATATAAAACTTGCTAAAATGTTTAAAAGTTGAAATGTCAATATGAATAAGTAACAAAATTTTATACAAGTAAAACTTAAGTAATGGAGATATATCTACAAATAAGAATTATGATGTACAAAAAATATTTTATGCATAAGCTAATACTTTTAAATGCTAATAACTAAATTTTTAAATGTTAGCAATTAAATTAAATAGAAAAAAGTGAATGTTGTTTAAGCAAATGATTATAAACTCAAGAAAATGACTGAAATGATTCATTGATGAATATTAATATTAAAATGGATATCAAGGTTATAAGTAAATAATAAATGTGAAATAAACTGCAATGAAATGTACGTAATACTTTAATAATGGATTCACTAATGATTTTAAATATTGAATGGAAAATAAATTATGTAAGTAATGAAGGTAAAATAATAAAAGATAATTATTGTATGAATGAATTAAAACAAATGAAAAGTAAATAATGATGTGAAAAGAAACCAATAGAATAAAATGTGTAAATTGTGCGTAAATCATTTTATTCGTATAACAGTTCTGACTCAGATTTGAATACAAGATTTGTAATAGTTCACACCAGTTCGAATTAGGATTTTTCGCTCGATTCTTGACGATAAACAATTAGTACGAATTTTTGATATGAATTTGAAGTTTTCTACCATGGTTTATGGTTATGCAAGGAAAACGAAAATTTTGAATCAAGAAATCGGATCAGAGTCCACACTAGAGTGATCGAGTTAACAATACTAGTTCGAAAGTGGAATGTATGTATTCAAGTAAGCGTTTGGAATTGATTGTGTATAAAAGATTTATGTACATCGTGCAAATTTAAAAAAAACTTAAATTATGTGTTGGGGAATGATATGTTATATTGTTTAAGGTTGTACGGATAATCTATTAAGTAATTTTCTAAGGTTGTTGAGCGTAAGGTACACTTGGTAGTTTATTTATCACCCCTGTACGATGAAAAGTTTTCGAACATGGACAAACCATTAGTTTTGGTTGCTATAAGTGGTTGATGGATTCTTTTGTGGCATATAATGGTTGTACTGCTTTTGTTTGCATATGATTAATATTGTGTGCTGCTTGTGCTACTAATTGAAACAACTGAAACATTACTCTTTTACATAGTTCTAACTCTTTTGGATTATATAAGTGAAATACAGGTTTATGGAAGCAATAGCTATAGCTTTTGGTTCCATAAATAAAGTTTTTTGCCCGATAATTAGGTACATTTTTGGATTACGGTTTTGAAACGATATTTTATTGTTTTTCCCATGGTTTGGGATGTTTATTATTGAAATATGATATCTATATTGTAATTATATGATATTATTATTTTTCCGGACCTATCCGACAAAGGAGACTCTGTCAAATTTTTTCATAAATTAGGACTTAAATTTTTTTTTTGTGAAAACGTGTTTTCAAAGTTATATTAAAACTTAGTGACATAAATTTAAAGTGTTTAAAAATTTAAAAATTTGAATAAAATTATATCAAGCTTCTTAATTCCTTCTTGTTCCTTTTTGACGATGAAAAGTTTTGAGTGTAGGAGAGTGTAATGACCCGTATTTTGATAAGTAAAAATATTAAATTAAATGAGATTTTAAAATTTAATATTGTGAGAAATTAAAATTTATGATTTATTAATGAGAAAAAAATTAGAATATGATTTAATAATGTTGTTTGATTGTTATTGATAATTATTTCAATGTAATTTCAATCAATTGAAATACTTGTAAAGTTAATTTGGTTATAATTGTAAATAAGGAATAAAATCAACGTTGTATTTAATGGTGAAATTATGTGTTATTCAATTTAATTGATTTTAATATGGAATATGAAATCAGTTAATTAGTATGTGAATTTATTAGCTTTTGTTTGTATATGATAGACTTAGAAATGTTTTGAATTACTAATGTGTAATAATTGTTTTTATTTTTATTTTATTATTTAAAAATCAATAAAATTAATATATTGAAATATTGCAATTAATATGGTAAAAAACGTTAATAGTTGAGTGATGAGAATAGTAAGATGGAAACCAATGTTAAATAAATTCATCATGTAATAGTGATTTAATATAATAATTTAAATCTAAATAAAAGAGTTTGTTTAAATTTAAGATTATAATGAATGGATTTATTACACTTGTAATTGAACGCTGAAATTAGTGCAATATTCAAATATTGGATTTAACATGGAAAATTTATTTTAAAAGATTATAAATTTCTATATACTTAAGAATGATGAAATTTTTTAACTTTTAATCTAGAATTTAAAGGTGACTAAATTGATTTTAAAATAATAATTTATTTATCTAACGTGAAAATTAGCCTTTTTGGGCACTGTTTTGGATTTCGACGAAATCAATTTCACTGGATCCATAATAGTGAATTTTTATAGGATATCAAGTTTCGTAGAGGTCGGACTTATCATTTGATCGTGCGGGATCGAAACGCGTAGAAATCAATTAAAAGAATTTAAACGAATATTTGATTTCGAAAGCTAACTTCTGTATATAATGAAATTAGAATTTGAAACTAGTTCCATTAAGTTTGAAATATCGAAAACCTATATTTCGATATATTGGATGACCTATTTTCGTTACAGAATGGAACAGGCTTTTCAAGTCATTGTTATAGTTTCGACCCAATTTAATATGTCCATTCATTCTTATTCATCTCTACCTATATATATGCTATTATATACCCTAGCAGCTTCTCGTTTTCAATTTTTCTGTACATGCTATTTATTTCTATCTCCTCTTCCTTCCCAATGGTAGAAAACCCTATTTTGAATTTTAATCAAAACCCTAATTCTCAATTCCCAAAATCAAACTTCAAAATTCAAACTTCTCAAATCCTATCGAATAATACATCATCGCAAAGCTTTCGACGTATGCAATCTACATCTATAGTTCGTTTTTGCAATTGAGCCTTGGTTTGTTCAAAAATCAACAGTTTATTCTCGGTCGTCCATATTAAGGTTTCACGATCGACGGTGGATCGAAAACCATTCGGGGTGTGGCGTATGAAGGAGGAGGATGAGCAGAGGCGATCTGTGGTCTTCGTTCATGTCAGTGACGACGAAGTTCACCAGATCTGAGCTGAAGGCGGTGATGGGTTGGAGAGCTAGGGCTACCACTGAATCTGGCAGTTGACGTGTGTGGGCGATGCCATAGCTCGGTCAAACTTTGGCGGTTGTTCGTGAGTTTCAGATCAGGACGCATGCAGATAGGGTTAGAACGTGGTGGTAATTTACTTATTTTCCCTTGTATTATTTAATTTTAAAATTTTAAATTCAATCTTCTAATGCTAATAAATTTTGCACACGAACTCGGATTTGGACGTAGTTTATTCCGTTGCAATCGTACCAAAATTTTAGACAACCTGGAACTAGTTTGGTTGGTCTTGGAGACTATTCAAGTTTTGCTTTTTTTTGCATTTTAAATCGACTACAAATCAAAGGTGACTGATTTAACCCGCTTACAAAATACTAAACCTTCTTATGTTAGTCGAATTAAATTTATGAATTAATAAGAATTTTATTGATTGCTACTTGGAATTATCTTTTAAATTTAATTTGAATTAAATTGCCATTTAAGTTAATATCAAATTTAAATTGTGAGATAAATACCTGATAATGATAACCAGTTAATTATTTTGATTTATTTGCTGATTTGGATGATAGTTGTGATGGATGTTACTTGTTGACATTTTGGATGATTAGATGTTTATATCTCTATTATTACTATGGGTTGAAATGAAACATGTCTGAATGATCTTATAGATTAGGAAAAATCAATATGGGTTGCAATGATACATACTCGAGCGATTTTATTGATTTGAAAATTATTGATTTGGGATACGGATTGAAATGACATATACCAGGAAAATTTAAGTATTTTGGGTTGAAATGATACATAACCTATCACTTGACCATATGGTAGAAATTATATAAAGACATTGTTGGTCGGTTTTAAATTATTTTCTAAATGGTAAAGTATGTTTAATTTATAAATTTGATTTTAAAATTTAATTTAATGATTTTACTTCAAAATTTATATTTGAATTATTTTATATGTTTAAAGTTTCAAATTATAAGTTAATATATGGTTTAAAAAGTAAAATTATGATTTTTACTTAATATTTTATTTAGTTTAAATTTTTTTAAATGTTTTAAAATTTAATTTAATAAAATATTTAATATAGTTTTAAGAGACTTATATAAAATTTAATTTAATAAAATATTTAATATAGTTTTAAGAGGTTTATTTAAATTCAATTTAATATAATAAATATAGATTTTATAATAAATTTAATAAATAAAAATGTAAGAGGTTTTGTAAGGAATTAATTAAAGTTTTGTAAGAGATTTTCTAATGGATTTTATACAAGCTTTTTTTAAAGGACTTTATAACGGTTTTATAATGGAGTTATAAAGGTTTTAATGGATTTTATAAAGGGTTTGATAAAAGAACCCATATAAAGGGATTTAGAAGTGTTTTAAAGGAATTTGCATAGAAGTTTATGAAAAGGGAAAGAGTTGTCAACTGTTTTGGAATTTATAAATAGCTTTATAAATGGTTCTAAAGCATATAAGTAGTTTATAAATGGTTTAAGACAGATTTATAAATTATTTTCGAGATTGATTGAAAGAAAATCTTCCTCGGTATTTATGAATATATTTATACTTTTGGAATAAGTATATAGATATCTTGATATGAAGGTATAAACTGTTTTTTGGATTTTTTATTAAATTATTTTGTAAAATGACCATGGTGTGAAATAAGCGTTTGGTTGCTAAAGAGACCGGGTCGGATATTGTCATACTCTCTACCAATTCAGAAAACATTTAACAACTGTGTACGTAATGAAGAATCCAGAATGAAGTAGGATGGTTTAGCGAATGCTAGTGGTATGAGGTAAGAACATATCCCAGACCTTCGAGTTAGCTTGATATGACTAAAACAGGAGCTATCTCGGCCAAGTGAGGTCGCTCTGCCTATCAGACACACTGGTTCCATACCGTATCTATTACTTTGCGATTGATTGGTGGCCACCCTCGATTTGATTATGGGAGTGTGTTTCGAGATGGGCGGTAGTAGCTGCTATGCGTTACCACCGGTCTGGGCATGCAAACGGTGGAATCCTACCCAGGGCATTGCCTCGCATGCCTTGTCATATGCCTTATCGATCCCACTACGATTTTAGTTTGTGTCATACCTATGAGTGCTCCCTGATAGCCCACCTGTTTACGGTGGAGTTTACAGTACTGTATAGACTACGATGCCAATAAAATGTGTTAATGGAGATATGGGTAACACCTTAACGCTATTTTAATACTTTACTTTCTTGATAGATATTACTTATATAGCGTATTTTACTACATGTAGATAGTTTAACGGATCCTTAGGAGATGGAAAATCCTAAAACAGTCTTAAGTTATTGCACACACGTTATACACTGGATAGGAGATGTCAAATTTTGGAAACATTTCTGAAGCCATTACACTCATATTTACTTATTAATAACTTACATAAGATCTTTTAGTTCTGACTCAAGTATTTTATCTTTTCATTACGCTCGGGTCAGCTTGAACATTTCAGTGTTGAAGACTTTATTTCTAGAGGACGAAGACAAAGTTTGGTATGTTATATTAGTAGTAATTTTCCGCTGCATCATTATTGGTATGTCGTTTTTTGTACTCTGATTGTTATAAAAATTGTGTAATTAAATGTATATTATAAACAGCTTCAGGAACAATTTATTTGATTAATATTATATTTTGTCATTCCACTATAGGATTTTGTGTTTTGTTTTTCCTTCTTTTCTCTTATTTTCTTATTTACCTGATTGACAATCCTCCCTTTTGAATGGTTTGAGTTAGACATGTATGGTTTATTGTCGATTTAAATCACCCAAAAAGGTGGATCATCACACCTTATGATTACGGTATTGAGTATACGTAAGGAAAAGGAAATAAAGTTATTGATGCACTTAGCTAAAAAAATTAGAATAGAGTAAGCTATGTTAGCATAATGGAAATATTTAGAGGAGTTGATTACTTGTGTGTGCAGTTAAGATCAATGACTAGTTCTACTCAGAATACTACTAGGTTATCATGCTTGAAAGACCAGACTGATCGAAAGGATCACCTCTAAGCAAAGAGATGATCCAGTAGTAGCTGAAGAATTAGAAGATTGAAAATTGGAGCAGAGATTGATGATTCGAAAGATTTTTATCTTGCCTAAAATAGATGTTTGAGAAAGAAGGGATGATTGTGTGTTCCAATGTGGAGACCTAAGAAAGAAAGTTCTCAGGAAATGTCATCGATCAAAGTTTACTATTAATCTTGAAGAAACTAAGATGTATCAATACATGAAGAGAAGTTTCTTCTAGGAAGGAATGAAAAGGGAAGTTGGCTTACGGGTAAAGCAATGTTTAAATTGCTAACAAGTGAATGCCGAGCATCAAAAGCCAAGTGGATTGTTTCAGCCTTTAGATACACCAGTATGGAAATGAGATTCTATATCTGTTATCCGGCCTTTTGGCAAAGCCGTGATATCATCGATTTGACAGGAAAGAATGGTCGACAGTTTGGATAGTCATTTACATACAGTACTATGGACCATAGTTAGACAGATTCAAACCGGGACCAAATTGAAGTATAACATGCATGAAGCCACTTGCCTGGCCCCGTAAAGTTATATCATGAGTTTGAAATTAATTGAAGTTCATATACACAAGCTAGGATGAAACAATGATTTGTTTAAATTAGCCAGAGAACAATCAAGGAAATAGTACAAATCAACGGAAAGCATTCAACATCTTGAGATCCATGAAACCAATTCATGTGAAACTTTCAAGGCTTCGACAACACGGCGAGGGGGCATACCGTAACGACCGCGCATCCTAAAATGGTAGAGGAAGGTAGGCCGATCATGTTTACCAATCGTTATTGGAGGATTCAACATAACGATTGGCGAACTTTAGTATATATTCTAGCTTTGATCAAGATCAATCCATATTTCACAATCTACAACTCAGAATGCTCCTATATTTTAGAAACAACATCAAAAAGACCATAGGACCCTCCAACATCGACCATGGGTTGATTGGAACAAATAAAAAGGATCGGCTATGTGTATGCCGATCGTTATTGATCATCGAATTGATGTGGCTGATCGATATGGTGGTAATTTATGGACCTAGAGAGCTTTCTTGCAAAGCTTTAACCCGATCCATGCGCGCCTTTAGCTATAAATATAGTAAGCATAGCTTCAGAATGGGGCTCTTCTTCTTCCTGCTCTAGAGGCTTTGCCATTTTTATTCCTGAATCTTGTATTAATGGATCCAAGCTGATCCAAATATTCTTGTAATTTTAATCCAGTGAAAGACTAATAAAAGGATGAAGTAAATGTAGACCAAGATTTCTGAACCACTATAAAAATCTGTGTGCTCATTTATTTCTTCTGCTTACAATTTCATTCATTGTTTGATCTCCATGAGATTTTACGAGTGTTTATGTCCATTTTTTCGGTCAACAATTTGGTGCTTTCACTGATAAATGAATTCTCAGCTCGATTGGATCTCATCTTTTATCAGTGAATTTTCATGTTTGTTAGATAGGTCTAGCTTTTGATCGATAAGCTTCCTATTCTACTCAGATTTGAAATAGATCTGGATGGAAACTATGGTGGAAGTGCAAGATAGCCAAGTCTACTTTCCTTTCAGAAGAAGGAAATCATTAGCTTTGTGGCCAATTAGTTGGATGTTTGATGAAAGTGTATACATATTCAATTTCTAAAGGATATATGAGCATGTAACACCCTTAATTTTTAGTAATATTATTCAAGAGATTTAGTTAGATAAATTAAATATATTAATGTAGAGTGATAAGGGGATTGAGATTGGCAAACAAAATTAGTGGCCGTGCTTAGTAATATGCATGGGGTTATAAAAGGTTAATGATAATTAAATTAACATAAGGGTATTAGGGTCATTGCCACCATATTTCCTACACTTATACTATTATCCCTATACCATTCACCTTCAATTTATCATAAGAAAAAACAAAAGAAAGAAAGTTAAAACCAAGCCGACTATTAAGAGGAAGAAAAGAGGAGATTTTCAAGTTTAAAGCTTAGAAACAAGCTAGGGAGAATCAATTTCGTTATCCAATCTATGGTGAACAATAATCAACACATCTCTATTTTGGTTTTATATGATCATTGATTTTCGGATTTAAGATTAAATCTAATATGATGATATTAATGATATGCTTGATTTCAAATGAATGATAGAGTCAAACAAGGTCGTTTGCATTTGATAAACACGGTTTGAAGGGTAAATTCATTTTTTTGGTTTTAGAATGCTGTGGCAAAATTATATGTTATGAGAAAAATGATTTCAGAGTTGGGTTTCAATTTTCATAATTTTCCAAGCCACGGAGAATTATTATGAATTTTTAAAGGAAAATATGTATTATTGGGTTTAAAAATTATTTTCAGTGGTAATATGTTGAATTTGGGTTTAAAATTTATATATGTTAGATAAAAGTGAATTTCTGTGATTTTAGGGATTTTTACTAAGAGATTTATTATGGAAGTTAAATTGGTTTGAAAGGAAGACCTAAATGATTTAATTGATGTTCAACTGGAAGAACTTATTTGTTAATATTATTCAGTTCATTAGATCTGAAAAAAGCGGTAATTATTTGTAAAATAGTTTGAAAGTTCGAGGTAACCAATCAAATGTTTACATATGCGCAAGTTAGTAACAAAAAGATTACTTTATTTGGTAAAAACAACTTTTTACCCACAAAAGTGGGTTTCGCCACTTTCGAAAGGACCCTTTCGACTCAAAACTTCCGCTACCAATCAGGTCGAAACCTAGCAGGTTGAAACCAATAAAGTCGAAACCAATACACATGGTATCACTTAGTTGGCACGTAGTGGATTGGAGAAATGCGGAAGGCAGGGTGCCGAAATATAGCTTTCGAAATGTCGATACCTTTGTTTTGTTTTCTAAAGAAAAGTGCTTGTCTATTTACAAAGTGGTTTTGGAGCAGTCAAAACCAATGCTAGCGAAAGGGTATTTTAAAACAAGCTTTCGAAGGAGAGCTGTCGCCTTTTTAAGATAGTAGCTTCAGAAGAAGTTACTAAGTTTTAAAGTAATGCTTTTGGAAGGGGTAATCAGATCGAAACCCTTCTGTAACTTGATGTCTTTCGACGGTATTGAAGATATCAATGCTTTCAGAAGGTACTTTTTTGTTTTATAAATATAAGTCACTTCCTCTTGTTTTTGAAAAGGGTTAGGGATTCAAAGGTAATGGTTTCGAAAGGGATTGCAAAGCCAAGCATCAAATATTTTATCCAAATATTTTATGCTTTCGAAAGAATGGTGTCGACACCATCAAGTTTTCCCCAATACTTTTATATAGAATGGTTTCAAAAGAGAGGCTTTGGGTTTTATTCACTTGACCCAAAATGATGTTTTAAATATAACCCAATGGTTTCGAAAGGGAAACTTCTAATGGTTTCGAAAGAGGGTCTTTCAATGTTTTTGAAACAGGTACTTTCCATGTTTCGAAAAGTAAGCTTTCAATTGGTTTTAAAGCTATGCTTCTAAAGTTAACATTAATAGTTTAATAAAATTGAAAGGTTTCGAAATAATTTTTTTAAGTATTCAAAAGGTAGGGGGCCTAATGTTTTGAAATTTAATTTATATGCTTTCGAAGGACGACATCCAGTGTGGTCGAAAGCAATGTTTCGAAGGGTTCGAAAGCTTTGGTTTTTCAAAACAAGTAAACCCAATCTCATTTTTAAAAGAAAACCCATGACTAAGTAAAAGAGTTTGGAAATAATTTAAGATGAAGCTTTCTTTGATTAAAATAATAGGTTAAAGGGACTAACCATGTTTATTTATTAAACCCACAGGAGTGGTACAGTTATGTTATGTTGTTTTCTTCTTGAAATATAAATATATTCACATTATAATGGACCCATAACTGCATTTTGAGGACAGAGGGCAGAAGGACCAGCTAGGTTAATCCAGTAGTGGATATAAATTGATTGAACTCCTTCATGAATAGAATTTCATCCAAGAGGTCCGGGAGACCAGAATATAGGATGCCTAAACATAGAAGTTGTCAGAAAGACAGGTTCATAGTGCATCCTTGAAAACTATGGTTAGGAAGTTATTGGAGTTTCCAATAAGTTCATAGTGATCACATGAAAACTATGTTATAAAGAGTGGTTAGCAAGGGTCAATTGGTTTATAGTGCACTCATGAAAACTATATCCGGACTAAGTTATTGACAAGCATCAATAGGTTCCTAGTCAACTCATGAAAACTAGAATAAGAGAGAAGTTATTGGAGTCACCAATAGGTTCAGGGGAACCGATGAATTAATTAAATTAGCAGGGCCAATAGGTTCATAGTGCACCCATGAAAACTACGAAATAGGATAGAGAGTCCATATATTGTGTAAAGGTTAATAGTAAGCCCATGAAAACTAATAGGTTAATAGTAACCCTAGAAATTTAAATATGAAAGGAGTCAGTTAAACCGGGACGGAAAATTCAGAATGTTTTTGTATGTATGCATATCATCGTAATATTCTAAATGATATGTTTTGACCATTGTGGATGCAGGGGAACAGTATATGATTTTATAAAAGGTTTTAGGATATTATTGAAGGGAAAACCTGTTCTGTTAAGTGGCATGGTCTCACTAGATGTCTAAATGGCTTGAGATGTTCGATTATTATTCATACCAAGCTTTATGTCTGATTTGAAGTTTTTGTTTTACCATTAAACTCTCAGGTACTCAATTGGTTTTGATTAGTTTGAGGTTTAGGGTTTCCATGTTCTCCTCTTAGACGAATAAAGCTTACGAAGGCACAGAAGAGGTGTTAGATATTTAGAGTTATTTTCCACCGTGTAATTTTGGATGTAAAGGCATATTTGTTTTATTGCCTTAGTATATACTCTGATCATCAAGAGGGCATCTTCATATGTCACTCTTGGCGTGTATATATATATATATATATATATATATATATTCTTTGAATGTGGATTTACGATTATGGGATTATGTAATGAATTGGAAATGATTTTTAAATGGAATATGTTATTGTTTGAAGTTTTTAAATTTTTTCCATATTCTTGTATTTCTGTGTATCAATGAATCTAATACCACCGTATTAAATGGCCGAGGATTAGTAACTATGGATGGCTGCAGCATCCATAGCTGTTAGTTTTGGGCCTCCAAGTAGGAGGATGTTACAAGTGGTATCAGTGTATAGGTTTATGAAACTTTAAAAGAAAGTTAAACCTAAAAACCTATTTTGAAACATAATCCAGTGAATTAGAAATAAGATCGGGGTTTGGGTTAACGCTATGGTAACGTACTTGTATTTGATATATAGGGGTGTGTGTGTGTGTATATATATGTAAGTATGTATTCCCCTTTCTCTTAGACCGTTCTTCTGTATCTTACTAAGGCTCGTATGCAGATTTACGAGAAAGATGATATGGAAGTTGGAAACAGAAGAGGAAATCTTGGTGGATGAAGAACCACATTAAAGGAAATGCTCGACCTTATACTCGGAGGAGCCAAGGTCGACAGGCTAATGCTAACCAAAATGCTGAAGCAAATGTAGGTGCTGGAGATCCACTAGTAGATGCGGGGATGGTGTATCAGTTATTAGTCAATCTTTTGCAAGATGAGGTTGCTGGTAATGTTGGAGGAGCTAATCATGTTGCCCCAATTGAATATAATTATGCTAGATTAAGCAGAGACTACACCAATCTGGGTGGAAAGCCATTTTTTAGAAGAAGGATGCTGTTGAGGTTGAGAATTGAATATTGCACCATGAGAGGATCTTTTCTGACCTAGATTTGGATGATGAGCAAAAGAGGAGGCTAACCTCTAGGTAGTTGCAAGGGGCGGTGCTTCACTGGTGGAATAGTGCGACTGTTGGAGTTTTAGAGGAAGAATTGACATGGGATGATTTTAAAAGGAGGTTTAAGTAGAGGTTTTTATCTGAGGTTTCCAAGCGGGATTGATGAGGAAGTTCATGGATCTAGCTGAGGGAGAGATGTCAGTAATTGAGTAAGCTGCTAAATTTGATGAGCTGTCTCGATATAGATATGCCATTATAGACACCGACATCAGAAGGAACGAAAGATTTATTTAGGGATTGATACTCGATCTTGCTAGGATGACCATGACACATATTCGAGAACCCTATTATGTGGTGGTGGGATTGGCTATTTGCCATGAAGAGATGCTTGTTGTTTCTGCCAGGAAGAAGCCAGTTGAATCCTAGGGTCCTCAAAGAAAGAAGTGGAAATTCTTTAAAAAGAAGGGAGCCCAAAAAAGGGATGCTGCCAAGAAGGGAAAGGCTGATTTAGTGTACTTCAAGTGTGACAAGATAGGTCATTATGCTCATGAGTGTTGGACATGTAAAGGGAAGAAGCCTGCAGAAAAGAATAATGTGAAATGCTTCAACTGCGACCAAGTTGGGCATTATAAGAATCATTGTCCTGAGCCAGTCAAGGCACAAAAATGGAAAGGTTTTTCTATTGGACCACCATCTTCTTCTAGGCCAACTACAATAAAGAAAGGAAAAAATGCGATGGAAGGTATGCTTTTGATTCAGAGTATACCAGTTAGGTTACTATTTGATACCGGCGCATCACGTTCATTTATGTCATAGTATTTGGTTGATAGGTTATATACAAAACCCATATACCTGGTTACTTCCTTAAGGGTTTCAAATCCAATAGGAGGATATGTAACTCTAGGGATGAGATATGACCAGCTAGAATACTTGATTTGTTTGGTCATAAGTTTGCATGAAGTATGTAAGTTTTTGATTTTGTAGATTTCGGGATAATTTTGGGTATGGATGGTTGGGTAAGTATGAGGTTAGGATATTTTGCCAGGATAGGGAAATATCATTGAGACACTTTAATAGTCATATAACCGAATCATCTTCTCATAGGAGAATTCCAGTAGGAGTGTATGTGGTTTGTTAAGTGCCATGGAAGTGGGAGAAGAATTATGTCGGGTTAGAGTAGAAAGAGAATTTGTAGATGTTTTTAAGCTGGTTACGAGATTACTACCGAAATGAGCTGTTGAGTTTCGAAGAGATCTTGTACTGAGAGCTGAAACTATGAGTAGAATGCCTAGCAGGATGACATCGACGAAGATGGAGGAATTGAGGTGCAGCTAGTAGATCTTAAGGGAAGGAATTTTATCAGGCCAAGGAGTTCGCCTTGGGGAGCGGCCATGGTGTTCGTTAAGAAACCAGATGGTTCGTTAAGAATGTGCATCGACTATCGTAAGTTGAACGAAAGGATAATCAAGAATAAGTATCTTTATTAAGAATTGATGATCTATTTGATCAATTGAGTGGAGCCAGAGTGTCCCAGTTGGATTTAGCGACAGGCTTCCATCAGTTAAGAGTGGTGGAGGAAGTTAAGAGTGGTGGAGGACAGTAATCCTTTGATAGCATTTCAAACTATGTATGGTTCATATGATTGGTTAGTGATGTCAATCGGGTTAATGAATGCACCTGCATTCTTTATAGATTTGATGAACCGAGTTTTCCAAGAGCATTTGGATAGGCTCGTGTTGGTATTCATAGATTATATTTTAGTGTACTTGAAAGATGATAGAGAGCATGAGATTCGTCTTAGAGTGGTTCTTTAAACGCTGAGGCAGAATCAGCTGATGGCAAAGTTTTCAAGTGTCATTTTTGGAAGGAGGTTAAGTTCATTGGTCATGTGGTCTCGAATGAGCGCTTGTTAGTTGATCCAGCTAAGATCGAAGCTGTCAATAATTGAAAGAGGCCAGAGACGATAACCAAGATTAGGAGTTTTCTTAGACTTGCTGACTATTATTAGAGATTGATTAGGGATTTCTCGTGGATATCAGCACCTTTGACTAATCTAACCAGGAAAGACATGAAGTTTATTTGGTCCGACAAATGTTAGGAAGGGTTCCTTAAGTTAAAGAATTTGTTCCAGTGTTAGTAGTTCTAGATGGAAACCAAGGGTTGGTAGTGTAAACTGATGCATGTGGGACTGGATTGGGAGAAATGTTGATGCAGAGGGGTAAAGTTATTGCCCATGCATCTAGATAGCTTAGAACGCATGAAGTAAGATATCATACTCATGACTTGGAGTTGGTTGTGGTAATTTTTTCCTTGAAGGTTTGGAGGCATTATCTCTTAGGGGAGATATTTGAGTATGGGGCAGCAGAGGTAGCTTAAGTTTTAGGTTGCTTATGATTTTGGTATAGAGTATACTCTTGGGAAAGGAAATAAGGTAACAAATGCTCTTAGTAGAAAACATCAAAATGTGGTGTTAGCTATGTTGGCAGAATGAAAGGATCTAGAAGCTTTGGCCAGTAGCGGTGTGCTGTTAAGATCTACTACTAGTCCTAGTCAAGGTATTGCCATTTGTCATTTCTAGAAGTTTGGCCAGTGCCGATCGAAAGACTAGTTTCTAAACAGAAGGAGGATCTAGTTTTAGCCGAGAAGATTAGCAGGTTTGAGGTACGATCGGTGATTGATGATCTAAAGGATTTTAGTCTTGACTAAGAGGATAGTGGAGAAAGAAGGGATGATTATGTGTTTCGAATTTAGAGAACTTAAGAAGAGAACTTCTAGAAGAATATCATCGATCCAAGATTAAAATTCATCTCGGAGGGACCGAGATGTATTAGGATATGAAGAGGAGCTTCCATTGGTAAGGCATGAAGATGGATGTTGGCTTGTGGGTTAGGCAGTGTGTGAACTATCAACAAGTGAAGTGTAACAACCCGATATTTCGAGAAGCTATAAATCTTAAATTTATTATATAATCATTGGTATTAGAGATTAACTAATAAGAAATATGATAAACCAACTTTAAAAATATGTTCTACAATTTTAGTGAGGAGTAATCGATGGTGGACTAAATTGGTGAAGTACAATAATTTTGAAAGTAGTATAAATGAAGAAAACATAATTAGTAAAGTGATTAAGAAACAAACAAGAAACAAATTGAAATGAAATGGGTAACAAAAAACTTGTCCCAAGCCCATTTATGCATACTCTTTAATTATCAAGATTATTCTAGTAGTTTCCTTCATCACTTATCATCTACAAACCCTTCTTCTTCACTATTTTTGTTTTCGGCTTGAAACCCTATAATGGCCTCTCTTTCGAAGCTCATTAAAAATCAAATAAATATCAAAAAATTATGAAACTTTAAAAAGAGCTTCTCAACACTTATTTACACCACTATAAGTTTTCAAAGTTCAATTTTGAACAAGTTTGGATGACCAAGGAATTGTTGGATTTGAGTTTATTTCCTATTCTATGAACAATTGAAAAGATGTTTGTTCAAAGGGTGATTTTGGGTATCAAATCAAATTATTTTGGATTCAAATTTTTCAGGTAAGTTTCATAGATTCTTATTTCAGTTTATTATAAATATCTTGTGATTATATGGTTAAAAACATGATTGGTGGTGATATTTTTTGATGTGGTTGAGTTTTGATAAATTTTGTGTTTTAGAATCCTCTTCAATATAAAATTCATTTTTAATTCAAATTGAATTTAAATATTCCCAAATTTTGATATGTTGTTCCTGAAATTATCCACCATATCCATTCCAAATTTCATGAATTTTCGTTTAGTTTAGATGTGTTAAATGTTGTGATTTCTGCTAACTTTCCCTATCTGATCCAGGCAGCAAACTCCTGTTGATTAGAAATTCATAATTAATTGTAGAAAATTATAAAAATTCCAAAATTTGGATGTGTTATTCCCAACTCATTTTAGAATAACTTACAAAAATTACATTAAACTTTTTTTTGATCCTCCAAATGGTCAATTTACAGAGGTTGTTTACTTGGTACGAATTATTTGCAAACGTTCAATTATTAGAATTTTCTTTCAAGATGATTATTTCTATTCTTTACCCATAATTAAGTTTAATTAATCTTTGAAATACAAAATTTGGATTATTTTGTGACTTCTTGTGTTATGGTGAATATTATAAAGTTTTATGGTGGTCAATTAACTCAGAACTAGAAATAGCCTGACTCGGGGTTTGTTTTTATCAACCATCCTCGGGTCAGACCCAGGATTAATTGCAGGTTTAGTTGATACAGTTTTGGATATAAGGTGATGGATGGACAGAGTCAAAGGTTTTAGGTATTCTTTTGTATTAGAAATTGATATAGTTATATTGGCTTCACATGCATAAAATAAATTTGGATTTTGTATGAGATGTTAAAATGTGTAAAATACATTATTTTCTTTCGTTAGGGAATGTCTTGATCTATTTATATGCGATGATGTTATTTTTGCATTGTTTTATCCTGAAAACACCCACTTTACCTCATTTTCCATATTACTCTACAGTATTACACAAGAATACTCTTGGGTGATATGGATATAGAGGCGAGGTGTTACATTTTTGGTACTACAGCAAAGTTGAGAACAATATCAAAAAATCAAAAGCACATATTTGACCTTAGTCGAGGAAGATTTAGGAATGCTACCCAGTTTTTAATACAACTCTAGTATGTAGTTTCTCATCTAAATGTTATTGAATCTCTAAAAATACACGAGATTTCAAGTAATTTGTATTATTTTTTAAATGAAGTTTTTGCATATTATAGTAAGTTTTATGAGTTGGAAATTTGGAAGTTTTTGTAAATTGATACTTTACAAGTGATTTAAGAAAATTTGATAGAAAGTGATTATAGATGGCTTTGGAAACATGGCACCAAATGTTTTGCCAAGTTTGAAAAGTGGAAATAATTTAAAAAATGGTGGAATGTTTTAGAAAATAAAATGGTGGACAAATGAATTTTATGTAATTTACAAAAGTTGATGAAAATTTTGAAAATTGGGTTTCAAAGTTTTTGAAAATTATGAAATGATGGTGCTATATTTAGAAGTGCTATGAATATTTTCAAAAAGGACTTGGAAATTTATTGATTATTTAATAAAAGAGTTTTGGAAATATTATGGAAGTAAAGTCATTTTTATTATTTTTGAATACTATGATTTAGATGAAAAATTGATATGGATATTTCGTAAAGTATTTCCATTAGAAAGTATGTTTGCGAAAAGTACTATTTCCCCATTTTCGTGAACGATGATTTGTGAGAATGTTTTGGAAAGGAATGTGAAATGATTGCTATCATTGGAAACTACAATGTGATTATGCCGAGCATTGTTGTGATGGTTTTTACGGTGTTGGAGTGCATTTGGGTTTAACTATCGGGGATAGTAGTCATAAGGCCGTACACTAAATGTGATTGGCGAGTAGTTGTAGCTTGTAGTTATACATCGATAGTTGCTTTTTCCTAGGTTCGGAAGATGATTTGAAAATTTTGGCAAAAAGTTAGAATGACTTGAATTGATAAATTTGAATGTGATGGGGAAATATTTTGAAAAATGATTTTGATGAGGTGGATTTCAGAAATATATAGTGAAAATAAGTTTGCAATTTTTTTGAAATGTGATACGTATGATTTGGAAGTGAGATTTTATGTCGACTATGACTTTGCAAAAGCTTTGCTAATATTGTGAATTTCAATTTTTTAGAAACATCCACCATCCAAAATGTAATTTTGGAAATATATATATATATATATATATATATATATATATATATTATGATTTGTTTGAAAAGAACTCCACAATTGTAAATCTTGATTTTGAAAATCTTTTGTGAAGTGATTTAGAAAAGAAAATCCACTAAAGTTATAATTATTTTGGAAAGTGATGTTTGAAAAATACCTTAATGTTTTAAAGATATGGCTTTGAAGGTATGTATATACATATTTTTGAAAAGTATATGTGTTTATTTAAATATTATAGATTTCGTAGGAATTGCAGGGTCGTAGTTTTCTTAAATGAGCAAGTCTATAACAACCCGATATTTTGAGAACCTATAAATTTTAAATTTATTGTATAATCATTGATAATAGAGATTAGTTAATAAGAAATATGATGAACTGACTTTTGAAATATGTTCTATTATTTTAGTAAGGAGTAATCGAGTGGTAGACTAAATTGGTGAAGTATAATAGTTTTGAAAGTCGTTTAACTGAAGAAAGCATTATTAGTAATGTGATTAAGAAGCAAACAAGAAATAAATTGAAATGAAATGCGTAAAAGAAACACTTGGCCCGAGCCCATTTATGCATACTCTTTAATTATCAAGATCATTCCAGTAGTTTCCTTCATCACTTATCATCTACAATCCCTTCTTCTCTATTTTCGTTTTCAGCATGAAACCCTATAATGGCCTCTCTTTTGAAATTCATTAAAATCAAATGAATATCAAAAAAGTATGAAACTTTAAATAGATCTTCTCAACACTTATTTACACCACTATAAGTTGTCAAAATTCAATTTTGATTAAGTTTGGATAACCAAGGAATTGTTAGATTTGAGTTTATTTTCTGTTCTATGAACAATGGAAAAGATGTTTGTTCAAAGCATGATTTTGGATATGAAATCAAATTATTTTAGATTATTTTTCAGGTGAGTTCCATAGATTCTTATTCCAGTCTATTATAAATATCTTGTGATTATATGGTTGAAAACATGATTGGTGGTGATATTTGTTGATGTGGTTGAGTTTTGATATATTCCATGTTTTAGAATCGTCTTCACTATAAAATTCATATTTAATTCATATTAAATTTAAAAATTCCCAATTTTTGATATGTTTTTCTGACATTATTTAGTACATCATTTCCAAATTTCATGAATTTTCATTTAGTTTTGATATGTTAAATGTTGTGATTTCCACAAACTTTCCCTGTCTGATTTGAGTAGCAAACGTCTGTTGATTAGAAATTCATAATTAATTGTAGAAAATTCCAAAAATTATAAAATTTACATATGTTATTTCCAACACATTTTAGATAACTTTTGAAAAATTCCATTAAAAAATTATTTGTTTTGTTCCCCCAAATAGTCAATTTACAGAGGTCATTTCCTTGGTAGAATTGTTTGCAAACGTTCAATTATTTAAATTTTCTTTCAAGATGATTATTTCTATTCTTTACTCATGATTAAGTTTAATTAATCTTTGAAATATGAAATTTGGATTATTTTGTGAATTCTTATGTTATGGTGAATATTATAAAGTTTTATGGTGGTCAATGAACTCATAACTAGAAATAGCCTGACTTGGATTTGTTTTTATCGACCATCCTCGGGTCGGATGAGGATTTATTGCAGCTTTAGCTGATACAGTTTTGGGTATGAGGTGATGGATGAAAAGAGTCAACGGTTTTATGTATTCTTTTGCATTAGAAATTGATATAATTATATTGGCTTAAAATGTATAAAATAAACTTGGATTTTGTATGAGATGTAAAAATAAGTAATATACATTATTTGCTTCCGTTAAAGTACGATGTGATCTATTTATACGTGGTGATGTTATTTTTGCATTGTTATATCCTAGAAACACCCACATCACCGCATTCTTCTGATTACTCGATAGTATTACACAACAATACTCTTGGGTGATATGGGTATAGAGGCGAGGTGTTACATGAAGGTCAAACATCAGAAGCTGAGTGGGCTGCTTTACCCTTTTAGAGATTCCAGTATGAAAATGAGATTCGATATCCATGGATTTTATAGATGGGTTGCCATGGTCGAATAGGGAAAATACAAGTATTTGAGTCCTATTAGACAAGTTGACCAAGAGTATCCATTTCATTCAAGTCAAGTCAACCAGAACGACACCTGTTTTGCAAAGTTGTACATAAAGTACATAGACTTCTTGGAATTCCTAGTAGCATAGTCAGCGATAGAGATGCATTACTCACTAGTGAATTTTGGAAGAGTCTACAAGAGGTATTGGGTACCAAGCTCAAGATGAGTAGAGTATATCACCCACAGATGGATGGGTAAACAGAGAGAGTCAATAAGGTTCTCGACGATTTGTTGAGAGCTTGTGAATTGGATTTTGGTGGATCTTGGAAAGGCCACCTGCATTTGATTAAGTTTTCCTACAATAATAGTTATTAGACTTGTATAGGATTGACAATTTTTGAAGGTTTGCATGGAAGTCCATGCAAATCACCAACATGTTGGTTGGAGACTGTAGACAGATTAGTCTTAAGTTCGGATTTGGCTAGAGAGGCGTCAGAGAAGATTGAGTTAATCCAAGTATAGATGAAGGAAGCTCAATCTAGACAGAAGAGTTATGCAGATAAGAGGCATAAGACCTAGATTTCTCAGTGGAATTTATGATTTTCATTAAATTATCACTGATGAAGGGTGTGGTATTGTTCGAAAAGTTGGGGATGTTGGACCCCTGATATGTTGGTCCATTTTAGATTTTGGAAAGGATTGGAAAGCTCACATACAGAGCAGAGCTGCTGAGAAGAATGGTAGGTGTCCATAATGTATTCCATGTGTCTCATCTTTGCAAGTATGTGCATGATCCATAGTCTACTATTCTCCGATAGGGTTGGAAGATTTGGTAGTAGAGCCTGATTTGACTTTTGTTAGACAACTAATTCAGGTTGTAGTGAGAGATGAGAAAAGATTGAGGAACAAGATAGTCAAGTTGGTGAAAGTTCGGTGGAGCGACAACTAGAAGGGCTGAACTTGGGAGCCAAAGGATAAGATTTGAGATACTAATCCTTATATGCTTTGATGGTATGTCTATGTTAGATTTATATAGATTAGTTGCTATTAGGGTAGGCTAGTATGAATCTTAGGAGGTGTTACAGATGATTGCTATGTTTGATATTTAGTCCATACTGAATTTCGAGCATGAAATTCTTTAAGGAGGAGAGCATGTAACATTTCTAATTTTTAATAGCATTATTCAAAAGATTTAATTAGATAAATTAAATAGAATAATGAAGAGTGATAAGTGGATTGAGATCGGCAAATGAATTTAGTAGCCATGCTTAGTAAAATGAATAGGTTATAAAAGGTTATATGATAATGAATTTAACATAAGGGCATTAGGGTCATTGTCGCCCATATCTCCTAAGACGACCCGACTTCCTCACCACAGAAAATCGTATCATCTTGAAGAAAGAAAGGGATAGAAAAGAGAAAAGAAAGAAGAGAAAGAAGAAACAACATCAGAATCTAAACAGCGGAACGAATAAATTATATTAATAACATAAATATTACATAGTTTACAACCATTATCATAGTTACACAGATTACACATCACATACTAGACAGTTATAGACACCTGTCTAGTTATCCAACTCAATACAGTATAAGAAACTACTCAGAGAAAACTACATAGCGGAATACTATATATCTACACATAAAAGCCTCCTGCTCCATTGCTCCTCCATAATTTGTCAATGCTAACCTGAATCCCTTGGCTACTCGTAAAAATTTGAGTACCCAAGAGTTTAAGAAAACAGAAGATAAACTCCGGGTCAGACATGGGTCTGGTGTGAGTAACAGATTAAGGTTGCTTAACTTTCAAAAACCTTTTGAAAAGAAAGGTATCACGTAAGACTTCCCATACATAACCATGGAAAAGTTTTTACCTTACGCTAACCAAAACATTTGATAGGAATCCGATGAAATTATAATAGTGTCTAGGGTTTTCAAATAAATAAGAAATAGCCGACATTGTTACATGATTAAATTCCAGCTACTAGCCACAAAGTGGGTAATACAATCAAAACCGTTGGCACTTATTGGATTTTGGATTCCATACAATGGCAGGGCTACTGGGGTACCGCCCGTCATAGTACGTGGCCTAGATCACCGTACCGAGGAGTACGCCCGCTCCCCTGCAACACAAGGCCGGAACCATCCCTTACTGGACAGTCCCGAACAAGACAGCTCCACGGTTGTGGCTACCAACCGCCTACACAACCAAAAAAAGTGCCCTCTAGACAGGGAAAAATCTCGTCCTACTTGGCCAATGACCCACTTAACCTTGTTGCACCTCCCCTGTTTTAGCCATTCCCGATTGATGAGGCTTGAGGCTACGATTACCTTTATAGGACACATCACTTAGTATGCTCATCGTCCACCTGACGATGTTCTGAAAGCATTCAATCCATACAAGTTCGTTCCGGATTCGAACGAAGCCGAAGGCGTTACCTCGTTACACTCATTTTGGAATCACCCACAGAGTTAACGACGATAACCCTTGCACATTGAATCTTTATCTCGAATCTGAAAGTACTATCTCCGTCAAACTCATCTCGGAATCACCCTCAGAGTTATACTGACGAATAGTCCTTACACCTTGAGTCTTCACTCTTCATAAGAGAATCATGACCTATCGTTAATTTGGATGGATGTGGTTTTCGGATATCCAAATATGGAAAGCCGATCCCAGTCTCATCGAAATCCAAAGCGTGTCTTTTAAGGCCAAGTTGTTTTAAAGTTTAAAATAATTCAATTATCTATATACACACAGATAGATCACTCACAAATTGATAATCAACATTATCAAAATAAACAGGTAATCCATATTTTCATTTCAATAGGTAATCCATATCACCATCACAATAGATGTGACGACCCGGAATTTTCTAGCATTTAAAATCGGAATATTTAATTGATTTTAGATTATTTAAAGGTTAATTATCAACTTAAATTACGAATATCATAATTTATTTGACAATTAAACTGTAGAATTAAATAATTTGAATTGGATAAAATATGAAACCTGAGATTTTAAGCCTGTTATAAATAATTTGAAGGCTTATTAAATTTATGTTGATAACATTAAGGATAATAAAAGTTTTAAATTTTAAATTTAACGGTGAACTGTTCAGTTGTGTAAATTTTATCGTTTTCAATTGAATTTAAAAATAGCCCTCTGATGCACAGTCTCGGATTTCAACGAAACCAGTTCCATTAGATCCGTAATATTGTATTATTATCAGATTTTAAATTTGGTAGTGTTTGGGGTTGTCGTGTGATCATACGATAGATGAACGCATTGAAAATTAAATTGATAATAGCCAATTCGGAATTTAAATATAATACTTCAACTAGTCAAATACATCTCACATCAAAACTTTTGGAGTTCATTTCGAATCACTGAACCAGTCTCAGCCGACATGCAATATTCCTTTCCATCGTTCAATCAGTTCAAAGTCTTTTTTAAGTAATAATAAAATAAGAGTAGAACCTTTCTTTTATATTATTTGCCAAGCCTTGCCTTGGAAGCCAAAAGAAAAGAATATAAACCAACAGCCGAAGAGAAAACAAAATCTCGAAACCCAGATCTAAAAAAATAATGGCCAACCCCTTCAATTCTTAATCGATCGCATTAGAAAACGAAAAAAAAAACCATCTGCTCGCATTTCGTTTCGCGACGCTAGAGTGCGCGAGGTCTGGTGATGACATCGTGGGTTGGAGGCGCTTGTCTTGGAGGTCGTGGGCTTTGACCGTGTTCGAGTGGTGTTGGAGGAAGCATCGAACCGCGCATGCTCTGGAAGGTCGTGGCTTTAGGGTGTCGTGCGATGGAGGCCGACATGTTGAGTCATCGATCTCCTTTGGCGATGGCTTCATGGGCAAGCTGGGTTAGAATTCGTTCGATTGGGATTGGAGGGCTCGGCAAACTCGAGGTTTGCCGCAGATGGGCGTGTGCGTTGGGTCGATTGGGGTTTTTGGCGGATCTGTGTTCGGAAGTTAAGGCAATGCATTCTTTATTTTATCTTAATACGTATATATATTGTTTAAGCAGAGAAAATAAAATAATTTTTTTGCAGTAGGAATTTGTTTTGATTATTTACTGAAATATTCTCGAAGTATATTGAGATTTTAGATGTGGTTATGAATCATTTTAGTAAACTGAAATTAAAAATTTATAGGAAATCAGATTTGACCTATATATAATTAAATTTAAATAAAAGGTATATGCAGTTTCAGAACAATAAATTAATATACATATACCTGTTTTAAAGTTGCTAGTTTATTTTTAAACAATGGATTTAGTGATTTACTTGTTTATTTAACATACTTAAATATTTCAGTTACCAAATGGTTTAAAGGAAAATTGTATAAATTAAATGATTTGTTAACTAAGTGGAAATAAATTGTTAGGTTTATTCAAATATTAATAAAATCATATAATGTGTATTCAAGGTCTGGAATCGTGAAGAAAACAACTGGTTTGGGTTGAATTGCAAACAAAAAGCAAAGGTGAGTCAATCACACTCAGTTAAATTTAAATTTAAATGATTAAATTTAAATAATTGTTTGAATGGTTGAATTGATTGATGTGCTGTAGTATGGTATATTTTGGAACTGGTATTTATGTTGTGCTAACAACTGTGGATGCAGGGAAAACAGGTTGGAGGGATCCAACTGGATCCTCAACATTTATTTAAATTATTTATCATTCTGTTGGTGTGATTATTTGATATTCTATGATGAATTATATTGGAATATTGAATGTTATGGTTTGATTGGGTATATTTGGGTAAAATGAATTACCAAAAATGTATAAATTGGATTTTGGAAAGAAAATAAAAGAGGTGAAATTGTAAGCGAAATAATTATAAAAAAACTTGAATAAATTAAGAATGAATTGAAAAGAAATAATAGTAGTATTAAAATACAAATAAATAACTTCAAGCATGAAAAGAATTTTGAATAAAACAGAAATTAATGAATTGTAAACTCAAGTTATATCAATTAAAGGAATAAAGAATTATTTTAAACTTTAAAGTTTAAATTTATTTTAAAGAATAAAGAAGTGATTTGAGAAATCTAAAATTGGTATTTTCAGTTAAAAGTAATTTAACTCATAATTAAGGAGATAAAATTTGAAATTAATGGATTTTGGAATAAAAGGGAGAAAATTGGAAATCAATTTGGAAATTGATTCAAGTGTTTGAAATTGGAGTTTAAAGGAGAATGTGAGAGAAATATATTTCTCTGGATAGCCAAGTACGTTTAAAGTAAATTTTTAAATATAAGATAAAAAGCTTTTAATGTTGCTTTAAAATGTATGTTTTAGGAATTTATTATTCCTAATATCTAAATTCTAAAGTAAATATTTTTCAAATCTATTATCGTAGTAATTATTTAAAAGACGACTCAGTGTTTTGGTTTTACAAAGTGAAAATCTAGTTTTATATTTTATTAAGTAACCTTATTTTCAAATATTATTATAGTATGTATTTTCAATAAATTATTGAAGTTGTTTTTAAAACAAATGTTTTAAAGTATATTTCAAAGTAAAGCTTTTAAATTAATTTAAAAACCTAAGTTTTGTGCTTGGTGATTTTCAGTGGAAATAGAAAATATTTGGGAAATTTACTCTGTAAAGGAAGATAGTGGGAAACTGTTTTCAAAAGGGTTTGAAAGGTGGAAATTATATCTTGTGAAGATATTTTGAGATAAATAAATAATTTGGGAAATTATTTATTGGTTGATGGTTGTTTGTGAATATTGATTGATAGTTAAATCACCGACTATCAATATTGGACAAACGCGTTGATCGTTTCGAAGAGACCGGGATCGAGATTTATTTCTCGAAAACCACTTCGATCCGGTTTGCACGTTTTCGTGGAAACGATTTTGGATTCGAAGATGGAGTAGTGAAGTGCAAGGGCTAGTCGCTACTAATCCTGAGGATATTTCCAAAATGGATGTAGTAGGAATAGTGCCTTCGGTTCCGTTCGAACCCGGGACGGACTTGTATGGACGAATGCTTTCGGAACATCGTCAGGTGGGCGATGGGCATTCTAAGTGAAACATTCTAAAGGTAACGCTAAGCCTCAAGCCTCATCAACCGGGAATGACTGAAAATCAGGGGATATGCACCAAGGCTTCGTGGGTAGCACCCACTGGAGAGTAAGGTCATCCCTGTCTAGATGTCCCTTTTTTTCGGCTTAGTGGTGCGGTTGCTGATCCCAACCGTGGGGTGATCTTATTCGGAACTTTCCAGTAAGGGATGGGTCCGGCCTTGTGTTGCAGGGGATCGGGAGTGGTCCTCGGTACTGTGATCTAGACCACGTACTGTGACAGGTGGTACCCCAGTGCCTAGTCATTTGTTGGAATCCATTCTCCCTACGAGCCTTTTACGAGTTTTGTTTGTATTACCCACTTTTGTGGCAAGTAGCTGGAATTTAATAGATGTAACAATTTTGGCTATTTTATATGTATTTGTATATAGACCCTATTATAATATCAGAGGATTTCTATAAAAATTGTTTTAGCTATCGTAAGGTAAAAACCCGACATGTTTATTTGTGGCGTGGTCTTACGAGATGCTTTGGTTTTCGAAGGATTTTTGAAAACTTTAATAATCAGTTGGGTGTGAATTTCTCACGCTGTTATTCCAGACTGACTCGGGTATTAATTAACTGTAATGCTCGGGTCAGACCGAGTATTATAGGATACAGGATTGATGTTGTGGAGCTCAGGAGACGAGCTGGATGACGATACGTATTTACGTACTTGTTTATGTATATATTCCGCTGTGTTGAGTAGCCGTGTATCCAGATGTATGTTATTGATGTTGAGCTGTGATTGACGTACTCTGATGATGTATATATATATATATGAAACAGATATATATATATTTGTTTTCGTGTAAAGACCATTGTTTATCTATTATATTTTATTCCGCTACGATGGCTAGATTCTGATGTTGTTTAGTTTTCTCTTCTTCTACCTCTTCTTCTTTAACCAAAATGGTTCGTATTTCTGTGCAAATTGAGTTGATTTATGTAGAATAGTATCGGCTCAAGGGGTATGGATTTGCGGGTTGTTACACTTGGTATCAGAGCTTAGGTTGGAGATAACCTTGGCTCTGGTAGGAATTACTCATAAAATAGAATCTATAGTACTCTAGAATGAGTTTGAGCGTATTAATAAATATGAGCGCGTATTTGTTAGTGAATATAAATTGTTTTAATATCGTGTTGATTGGTTTATTGAGTGGCATATGAACCTTCGTCGGCACAGTCTGTACAACTGTATCGAAGGGGTTTCTAAACGCTTGAATAGAATAATCGACACGGTATTGTTTTAAATGTGGGTAAATGAAATAATTTTACCCAAAAATATTTTTTTGATATAAAGAAAGTTTTTGGTAAACTATATAGCTATTATATGGTTGCTTGGATGTTAGAAACGATAATATTAAATTATTATCATTATTAAGTGACAATTTAACTAGAAATTGTAAATATAACCCAAGTTTAAGGGAATAAATTCATTATAAAATGAAATTTATAAATATGAATTTTAAATGTAAATTATAAATTGAAATATAATCACATGAGAATTTGTATGAGCATAAGCTGTGCAAATGAATTATAGTAAAGATTTATTCAAGCAGGATTGGAAAATTTAAAACCCCGGTGATTTTGGAAGTATTTTGAAGATAAATTGTAGCATTGTTGTTTTTGGGATATTTCTGAAAGGAAATTGTTTTAAAGGGATTTTGAAGGTGATATAGCATTGAAATCACTTGGATTATTGGAAAATAATTCTGATGATGACGGCCGCATCATCAGTATTCGTTTTCGAATTTCTAAGTGAAGAAATGCTACCAAATTGATTTGTTTAGAAAAGCAAGTTGTTTTTGAAATTCCAAAGGAAATTTGTTGGGAATAAAACCAGGGTTGGTTTAATTGTTGAGAAGTGTGATTTTGAAATGTTGGAGATTTCAAAATAATTTGAAATCAAAAGCCGGGTGTATAAAATCCTGATGAGATACTTTGTAAGCTTATAAATTGAGATGATTTTTTTAAAATCAGAAATGGAATATAAGCTTTGAAGGTTGGAATTTAAATTTAAGAGAAAAGTTGAAAATGAAATTAACTTGGATTTGGAATAAAAATTTAACTGGATTGAAAATTAATTTAAATAGGCTGGAATAATATCCAGTTGTATTCGAATCAAGTTGAAATTGAATTGAGTTGAATAAATTTGAGTTAAAGTGAAATTGAATTGGGATGAGAATTCAATAGAATTAATGAATGGAATTAAATTCTTACCTGAAAGAATGGAAAATAAATTAGATAAGGATTGGAATTGGAATAAATAAATCAGAATAACTTATAAAAGAATGAATAATGCATTGAATAAAAATATGCTTGAGTTATAAATAAGCATAAGGCTTGAATTAAAATAAAGAAAAAAATATATTCAAGCCTATAATGAATGAAAGTGTGTAGATAACAAGTGTGACTTACAAAATTTAAAATGGGATGCAAAATCCAAAATGATTGTTGTTTGATATTTTGGATAATAAAACGAAGGAAAATCCAAACTTTAAAAAAAAAAAAATTAAATTGGACTAAGAAACATTTATTGGAGTGATATTTGGGATTAAAATTCAAGTGTTGGATTATAAATATGGGAAGAACTAATTAGATAATAAATTAGTTAATGAAATTAGATTGTGAGTTATGATGAAGTTGGAAATAAACTCAAGTTATAAATAAAAATTGATTCAAATTGTTAATGAAGTGAAAGTAATTGAGAATGAAGCTGAATTGTGAGTTAATAAATTGGATGGTAAATTAAAGGTGAATAATATAATCAGAACTTGAGATATAAATTTAAAATTTAACTTGAAGTGTTAACAAATTAAATATAATTGGGAATGTATCAAATAAAAATGTAAATGGATTAAAATAGCAATGGTTTGAATGTGCAAATAAAATCCAAATAAGTGAAGATAACCTGGAAAATAGCCAGGTAATAAATTGAATGAGTTGAATCTGGAAAGTTAAATTTTATAATAACCAATCAAATGAAATTTGCAGATTTAAAATGGGATTGGATTAGAATAGAATCAAGTTAAATTGAAAAGAGAACTTTGTTTGCAAAATGAGAATGAGCTTAAGTGTAAAATTTGAATAAATTGAGGATAATGGACTTAAGCTAAATGAATGAAGGAAAGTTGAATTGAATTCAACTTAAAACCAAGTTTAAAGATATTGGATGGAATATAAACCAAGTAAAAATAATTTTGGATCGGAATATAATTTGGTGGGTTGTAAATAATATTTAAGGAAATAAAAATTCATAATGGATTGCGTGGATAAACTAATTATATTGAATAAATGAATGGATGTGATAAATAAGAACCAAATGGAGTATGGCTTAAATAAGTTGAGAAATGGTTATTAAATGATTTGGCTTGGTTGTTTTGAGCTAAGTAAAATAGTTTGGAATAAACTAACATGGAATGAAATGTAAATAAATGGATTGTAAATGAATTTTAAATGGAATGGGTCGGGCTAAATAAATGATTGTGAATGGATTAAAAAAAGGGAAATTTAAGTGGCAATCAAGATGAACCTAGGTTGTAAATGGTTTTAAATGAGCCAGTTGGATAATAAAATGAGATGCAAAGTGAATGGTATTCAAATTTAAAATGCAAGGAAAATGAGAATATATAGATTGTGAATAAATTTGAAAATGTAATAGAATTAAGTATAAATCGAGTTGAGATCCATTTACATTGGTTATAGAACATAAATATTTGTTTGTTCACATAGATTTTGTCAAATTTGCATAAAATAAATATCATTGGATGTAAATGGAGGTGATTAAAATTCTATGGATTAATAGGAGTGAAATAAATTGATTTTGAAAGCAATGGAATTAAATATGAATTGAGTTTGCTTAAGAATAAATTAAAGGTAAGCTATTGTGTTTTAAACCATTCAAATTTGATGAAGATGTATACGAATGGATTGAAAACCATTCGAATTGAATGAAAATGGTTATAAATAAATTGAAACAATTGAATTGGCATGGAAACTATATAAATTGCTTATGGAAAAATATTTGGTGTGAATTTCTTACATGTTTAACTATTGTAAATAAGTAAAATGTAGTTAAACTTCATTTATATCGTACTTACATGTTTAAATTGAGTAAGTACAGGTACCTGGGAACCGTGTGGCTGGATTTGGTTGTGCTATTTACTAAAAATAATAAGCTGCTTGCTTAAAATGCTAAATAATGTACGCCTACGCAATAAAAATAGTAATGTGAACTGTTTTTGGTTTTTCCGACCGTGTGGGTCGATGTATATATATTTATCTCTTTTGTCAAATTGCAAAAGCTTCTCCGTACAAAGGAGACTCTACCAAAAATTTTTAGAAATTTTGGGAGTTAGAATTTTTTTGAAAGATTTTGGAAAATTTTGCTAACGACAAAACAATTTCAAACTAGAAATTGAAATAAGTTAGTGAATGAAACTAATTAAAATAATGATATGAATTAGTAATAAATGACCAATAAAATTTATATATTCTGAGTTAAAGATGAATTGAAATCGTATGAAAATGAAAGAATTAATTTGAATAGAAATAGATATAAACTAAAGTGGAAGATGAAAATAAATATAAGAAGCATATAAAATGCTTAAACTAAACTTTAGAGAGAATGGTGAAGTCTTAAATGGAAATTGATACTACCAATGTAATTTAAGTCAATATTGGAATAAATAAATATTGACAGTTTGTAAGAAAGTTGATATGATGTTTTGGGAATATGGTGATTGGATATTAGTGCTAAGAAGGATATGCAGGTAATATAAAGGGAAAAGAGAACTGATTTTGATTTCAGAAGATAAATATGAGTTGCCCGTAAAAAGGTATGTATTTAAATTTTGGTATGAAATTGGATTGGGATTTTGGATTGAGCCACTTGGCCTTTTGTTTTCTTTTTGGATTTGAGAGGCCGTAGAGCCATTTTGTAGTTGTACCGGGTCAGCCGTGCAAAGGAGACGCTGGCAAAAAATTTCGGAAATTTAGAGAGTTAGAAAATTTTTGAGAAATTTTGAAAACTTTAAACTTGGTTTTGAATTATGATTTGAGTAGTAGAATCATTAAGGTTGGTTGGGAACTAGGGAAAAGTTGGAAAGTTAAAAAGAATAATGATGGGTCTTTATAAAAAGGATAGTTGGTAAAATGTTAAATTGTTTGGTTTTGGGAATAAGTAAACGGGTATTGGACCATTCTTCCTAACTAGTAATTTCGGGGACGAAATTCTTTTAAGGGGGGAGGAATGTGACGACCCGGAATTTTTTAGCATTTAAAATCGGAATATTTAATTGATTTTAAATTATTTAAAGGTTAATTATCAACTTAAATTACAAATATCATAATTTATTTTACAATTAAATTGTAGAATTAAATAATTTGAATTGGATAAAATATGAAACCTGAGATTTTAAGCCTGTTATAAATAATTTGAAGGCTTATTAAATTTATGTTGATAACACTAAGGATAATAAAAGTTTTAAATTTTAAATTTAACGGTGAACTGTTCAGTTGTGTAAATTTTATCGTTTTCAATTGAATTTAAAAATAGCCCCTCCGAGGCACAGTCTCGGATTTCAACGAAACCAGTTCCATTAGATCCATAATATTGTATTATTATCGGATTTTAAATTTGGTAGTGTTTGGGGTTGTCGTATGATCATACGATAGATGAATGCGTTGAAAATTAAATTGATAATAGCCAATTCGGAATTTAAATATAATACTTCAACTAGTCAAATACATCTCACATCAAAACTTTTGGAGTTCATTTCGAATCACTAAACCAGTCTCAGCCGACATGCAATATTCCTTTCCATCGTTCAATCAGTTCAAAGTCTTGTTTAAGTAATAATAAAATAAGAGTACAACCTTTCTTTTATATTATTTGCCAAGACTTGCCTTGGAAGCCAAAAGAAAAGAATATAAACCAACAGCCGAAGAGAAAACAAAATCTCGAAACCCAGATCTAAAAAAATAATGGCCGACCCCTTCATTTCTTAATCGATCGCATTAGAAAACAAAAAAAAAACCATCTGCTCGCATTTCGATTCGCGATGCTAGAGTGCGCGAGGTCTGGTGATGACATCGTGGGTTGGAGGCGCTTGTCTTGGAGGTCGTGGGCTTTGACCGTGTTCGAGTGGCGTTGGGGGAAGCATCGAACCGCGCATGCTCTGGAAGGTCGTGGCTTTAGGGTGTCGTGCGATGGAGGCCGACATGTTGACTCATCGATCTCCTTTGGCGATGGCTTCATGGGCGAGCTGGGTTAGAAATCGTTCGATTGGGATTGGAGGGCTCGACGAACTCGAGGTTGCCGCAGATGGGCGTGTGCGTTGGGTCGATTGGGGGTTTTGGTGGATCTATGTTCGGAAGTTAAGGTAATGCATTCTTTAATTTATCTTAATACGTATATATATTGTTTAAGCAGAGAAAATAAAATAAAATTTTTGTAGTAGGAACTTGTTTTGATTATTTACTGAAATATTCTGGAAGTATATTGAGATTTTAGATGTGGTTATGAATCATTTTAGTAAACTGAAATTAAAAATTTATAGGAAAGAAGATTTGACCTATATATAATTAAATTTAAATAAAAGGTATATGAAGTTTCAGAACAATAAATTAATATACATATACCTGTTTTAAAGTTGCTAGTTTATTTTTAAACAATGGATTTAGTGATTTACTTGTTTATTTAACATACTTAAATATTTCAGTTACCAAATGGTTTAAAGGAAAATTGTATAAATCAAATGATTTGTTAACTAAGTGGAAATAAATTGTTAGGTTTATTCAAATATTAATAAAATCATATAATGTGTATTCAAGGTCTGGAATCGTGAAGAAAACAACTGGTTTGGGTTGAATTGCAAAATAAAAAGAAAAGGTGAGTCAATCTCACTCAGTTAAATTTAAATTTAAATGATTAAATTTAAATAATTGTTTGAATGGTTGAATTGATTGATGTGCTGTAGTATGGTATATTTTGGAACTGGTATTTATGTTGTGCTAACAACTATGGATGTAGGGAAAACAGGTTGGAGGGATCCAACTGGATCCCTCAACATTTATTTAAATTATTTATCATTCTATTGGTGTGATTATTTGATATTCTATGATGAATTATATTGGAATATTGAATGTTATGGTTTGATTGGGTATATTTGGGTAAAATGAATTACCAAAAATGTATAAATTGGATTTTGGAAAGAAAATAAAAGCGGTGAAATTGTAAGCGAAATAATTATAAAAAAATTGAATAAATTAAGAATGAATTGAAAACAAATAATAGTAGTATTAAAATACAAATAAATAACTTCAAGCATGAAAAGAATTTTGAATAAAACAGAAATTAATGAATTGTAAACTCAAGTTATATCAATTAAAGGAATAAAGAATTATTTTAAACTTTAAAGTTTAAATTTATTTTAAAGAATAAAGAAGTGATTTGAGAAATCTAAAATTGGTATTTTCAGTTAAAAGTAATTTAACTCATAATTAAGGAAATAAAATCTGAAATTAATGGATTTTGGAATAAAAGGGAGAAAATTGGAAATCAATTTGGAAATTGATTCAAGTGTTTGAAATTGGAGTTTAAAGGAGAATGTGAGAGAAATATATTTCTCTGGATAGCCATGTACGTTTAAAGTAAATTTTTAAATATAAGATAAAAAGCTTTTAATGTTGCTTTAAAATGTATGTTTTAGGAATTTATTATTTCTAATATCTAAATTCTAAAGTAAATATTTTTCAAATCTATTATCGTAGTAATTATTTAAAAGACGACTTAGTGTTTTGGTTTTACAAAGTGAAAATCTAGTTTTATATTTTATTAAGTAACCTTATTTTCAAATATTCTTATAGTATGTATTTTTAATAAATTATTGAAGTTGTTTTTAAAACAAATGTTTTAAAGTATATTTCAAAGTAAAGCTTTTAAATTAATTTAAAAACCTAAGTTTTGTGCTTGGTGATTTTCAGTGGAAATAGAAAATATTTGGGAAATTTACTCTGTAAAGGAAGATAGTGGGAAACTGTTTTCAAAAGGGTTTGAAAGGTGGAAATTATATCTTGTGAAGATATTTTGAGATAAATAAATAATTTGGTAAATTATTTATTGGTTGATGGTTGTTTGTGAATATTGATTGATAGTTAAATCACCGACTATCAATATTGGACAAACGCGTTGATCGTTTCGAAGAGACCGGGATTGAGATTTATTTCTCGAAAACCACTTTGATCCGGTTTGTGCGTTTTCGTGGAAACGATTTTGGATTCGAAGATGGAGTAGTGAAGTGCAAGGGCTAGTCGCTACTAATCCTGAGGATATTTCCAAAATGGATGTAGTAGTAATAGTGCCTTCGGTCCCGTTCGAACCCGGGACGGACTTGTATGGACGAATGCTTTCGGAACATCGTCAGGTGGGCGATGGGCATTCTAAGTGAAACGTTCTAAAGGTAACGCTAAGCCTCAAGCCTCATCAACCGGGAATGACTGAAAATCAGGGGATATGCAACAAGGCTTCGTGGGTAGCACCCACTGGAGAGTAAGGTCATCCCTGTCTAGATGTCCCTTTTTTTCGGCTTAGTGGTGCGGTTTCTGATCCCAACCGTGGGGTGATCTTATTCGGAACTGTCCAGTAAGGGATTGGTCCGGCCTTGTGTTGCAGGGGATCGGGAGTGGTCCTCGGTACTGTGATCTAGACCACGTACTGTGACAGGTGGTACCCCAGTGCCTAGTCATTAGTTGGAATCCATTCTCCCTACGAGCCTTTTACGAGTTTTGTTTGTATTACCCACTTTTGTGGCTAGTAGCCGGAATTTAATAGATGTAACAATTTCGGCTATTTTATAAGTATTTGTATATAGACCCTATTATAATATCAGAGGATTCTATAAAAATTGTTTTAGCTATCGTAAGATAAAACCCGACATGTTTATTTGTGGCGTGGTCTTACGAGATGCTTTGGTTTTCGAAGGATTTTTGAAAACTTTAGTAATCAATTGGGTGTGAATTTCTCACGCTGGTATTCCAGACTGACTCGGGTATTAATTAACTGTAATGCTCGGGTCAGACCGAGTATTATAGGATACTGGATTGATGCTGTGGAGCTCAAGAGACGAGCTAGATGACGATACGTATTTACGTACTTGTTTATGTATATATTCCGCTGTGTTGAGTAGCTGTGTATCCAGATGTATGTTATTGATGTTGAGCTGTGATTGATGTACTCTGATGATGTATATATATATATATATGAAACAGATATATATTTGTTTTTGTGTAAAGACCATTGTTTATCTATTATATTTTATTCCACTACGATGGCTAGATTCTGATGTTGTTTAGTTTTCTCTTCTTCTACCTCTTCTTCTTTAACCAAAATGGTTCGTATTTCTGTGCAACTTGAGTTGATTTATGTAGAATAGTGTCGGATCAAGGGATACGGATTTGCGGGTTGTTACAATAGATAAACTATATTATCATCACAATGCAACCAAGCATTCATACCACACTATATTACTTATCTCATTACTGAGATCATAATCATTCAAGGCAATAAATGTCACCCATTCATACATAAGCAAAGATTTACTCATACATCATCTATAATTAATTTAAAATGAATTAAATTAACTACCTCCATCTCTAAATATTTAAAGTGAATTAAATTAATTACTCCACCAATATAAATCTTGCTATCTCAACCATTTAATTGATTACAATCAATTAATCAATCATTCATTATTAATCACCTTAATTAATCATCCTTGATTAATTACCCTTAATTACATTCATATAATTATCCTTAATTAATTTCACAAATTAATTATTCTCAACTAAAAACAGTAATTAACCTTTAAGTACTTCAATTAATTAATTAACTATAATTAATTACATTAATGCTTAATTAATTACATTAATTAATTACCTTTAATTACTTATCATTGATTGATTAATCATAATTAATCAACTTTAATTACATCATATTAATTTTATTAATTAATGATTCCTTAATTATATTTTAATTAATTATCCTTTTAAATTAATTACCTTAAGTAATTAACCCATAATTATTAATCATTCCTCTTGATTAACTATATTCAGTAATTAACTCACTTAATTACTTCATTAAAACAAATTAATTATTCCTTAATTAATTTCTTAATTAATTCCTTATTTAATTTCTAAGTAATTAATCCAAATTACCTACATTTAAAACATCTTCCATTAAATACAACCTGTAATTATCTATCAATTACTTCACCAAGTAATTTCCAATCCATTAATTACATTAAGTAATTATCTTTAAAACCCAAGCGTTTAAAATTAATTAAACTTAATTAATTCAATTAAACAATCACATTAAACTCAATTAATTACCTTAAGTAATTAATTTCTTAATAACTTCATTAAGTAATTATACTTAAACCATTCACAAATGATTATTATTAAATTAATTAATCTAATTAATTATAAAAATTAACCATACTAATTAATTATTAAATAATCCTAGTTAATGACCTTCATTAACCATTCTTTAATTATTTTCTTTAAGTAATTAACTTAGATTAATCACAAATTAAATTATCTTTAATTATTCATTAATTAAAGTCTAATTATTTAATTAATTAAGAGTTAATTGTCACTTAATTAATCCTTAATTATTTAATTTATTAACCTTGATTAAAATTAATTACTTAATTAAAAATTCTTTAATCATTAATTAAAAATTTAATTAATGATCTTTAATTTCAAATTGATTAACCCTTAATCAATATTTATTTATCCCTAATTAATTAATTAATTAAATTAATTAATTATTCCATAATTACCTTATCAATTAAAATAAATTTCAAAACATTAGTCTTAACTTAATTTTAAGATAAAACATTTCTTAATTATGTTTAAAAACAAATTTATTTAAAACAAAGTACTTTTGAACTTACTTTTAAATTTCATTTCAAATACAAGATTTAAAATGAATATACTTTTAACTTAACAAAGTTTTAAACAAATTAAAACCTTTTAAAAATTTCAAGACAAGCAAGTGTTTGTCTTAGAAATGAAATTCATAAGATTTTTTAAACAAAATTCATTTCAAAATTCAATAATTTAAAATTTCATTTTCTTTAAATCTTTCAAATTTAAATCTTCTTTTAATTTCAAAACTAAAGTTCACATTTAAATTTTTGATTTCCAGATTTAAATTAAATTTCAAATCTTTCTCATTTTTTTAAAAACTTCATTTTCTAAAAAATTCAAACTACTTTACAAAAATAAAGTAATTAAATAAGTTCAAATTTTAAAACTTTTATTTTTATTTTTATTCTTTTACTTAAAATTGAGATTCTACATTTAACTTGAATTCTAAAATTTAAACTTTAATTTAAAACCAGGTTTAAAATTTCCTTAACATTTAAAAAGCTTCAGAGTTTAAATTTTTTTAAAAACAAAAGTTCCAGGTTTCTGAACAAAACCTGAAAGTACAGACAACCCGAGAACACCACAATATGCTTCGAGTCTAAAGCCTATTTTCCCCAAGTCATTTACCCTATTACTTCGAGAAACACAAACAACTACCCCTGCAACCAAACAACCCAAAACATCATCAGTAACTCCCATCACCGTGCATATGCACGGTGACTCCAGCCACCTCTGATCAACAGAGATGACCGCTACTCACCAGAAACACATCCAGCAACCACCCATAACCATCTATTCAAGAAACCATCCACGAAATAAAAAACGACCACACACTACAAAACCTGGAAACAGAAAAACAGGTTTCCCCTCAAACCTGTCAACGGCAAACTCTCGCCGCTCCGACGACCTGAAGACTAGCCCCTCCGGCCTCAACTTCATCCACGGCTAATCCATCAATCACCAAAAGATCGAAACACTCGGTCAATTACACAATCTAAAATGTTCGATTCTTTAAAACCCATTAAAACTAGGGTTTAAAAATGAATCTTCAAATCTACAACCTTTCTGATAAATTTTATCACCATCCATGATTTTTCTTAGCATCAACAAACACTCCTCTACTACCAAGAAGATACCTGAGACCTCCCAATTCAAAAATCATCAGAATTTGCTTAAAATCCTTTATCTGTTCAAAACAAAACTACACCTACAACTTATCCCTAAAAATCCTAATCCTTGATTTAAAATTCATGTTCCAGTTAATGCTATTGATTTATGATACTGAAATAAAAAATTAACATGTTTTAATTTTGGTTAAAATTATTATGCACTGACATTTTTTTGAAGTTTCCAAAGACAATCACTTATATGTTAACTTACTTAAAATTTTAAGTATTAACTTAAGATAACCAAACCACTTTACTTAATAAATTTCATCATATCAGAAACTTAATTAAAAGATAAGTATTTTGATAAAAATTTTGCCTGGAAAATCAAAACAGAACAGGCAACACAAAAAAAAAACAGCATGCACACATATAATACTTACATCAGATATTTACTTATAATAACATGAAATGCTTATTCATCTCAACATAAAATATGTAACCAAAATTTAGATTTTTAGATTTTTAAAAGGTTACTCACAGTTTTTAAAAGAAGCAGAGCCTCTGATGATATGCTTTTTGAATTTGCAGTAGACCAATTATCTTGCCTTTTTACTTTAAAAACTGTTTGCAGGCTTGATCTTGTTTGACTTCAGGTTGAAATGAAATGCAAGCATGATCTTTCAATAATTGATTTCAGGTTGAAACGGAATGCAAGTTTGATTCCAGAGGAAGAAATGTAGTTTTTTGCAGACTTCATTTTTTTTAGATTGCGAAAATAAGAATGCAGACCTTTTTGATAATGAGGGGTTTGATTTTTGATATGAAGATGTTTTGAAGTTTTGCTCTTTTGATTAGGAAATGAGAAAAAAAATAAGTAAGAATGAAAATGTATGTTTAAATAGATGTATTTTCAGATTTTACTAAATAAAAAAAAATTAAAACAAATGTGCCACTTGTAAAAATTCCAACATTTGTCAACTTGAATGTTTAATCTTTGAACATTTGTTTAATTAGGCTTTAAGAGATCAACACTTGTCCCTTTAAAGTGATTAGTATTTAATTCATAAGTTAATATATATGTATTAAGCTTAATTGATTAATTAATTAGAATTTAAATATGTATATAAATTTAGAAAGAAATAAAAACAAATCATGCTTATAAATAAAGCTTATACATATGAAAATTAAAACAATTAAAACTTATATGTTGGAATTTAAATTCAAATTAAATTCAAAATATAATATTTTAAAAAATCAAGTTATGAATACAAATTATATTTGAAATAACATTTGCCATTTTATTCAAAACCTATTTGTAAAACAATACATTATTAATATTATTTTTAGAAATATCTCATTATTAAATTGAAATAATTATAAAAGAAATTTTGTCTTTATTAATAAATTACCTATTTTATTAAGCTATAAAACTTTTTGTTAATTCAATTAAATTTAAAACTCAAGCCAAAATTATTTTAAACATTTAAACATTTTCCTTAACAATTTTAAAATCATGTACTTATTTATTAAATAGCTTTGAAAACTCAATATTAATTTAAATCAAAATTTCCAAATTATTAATGTATATATTAGAAATTTAAATCATGATTCATTTATTAAATTTAAACCAAGATTTATTTACTGAATAACTTGGAGAAGCTTATATATTAAATAAAAAACAAATTCTCAAATTACCAAGAATATTAGAATCAGAAAATATGTTTTATTTATTAAAATTAAAACAATGCTAATCTATTTACAATATAAACTATATATTTATATCATAAATAGAAATCAGTTTATTATTTTTAAAAGATAAAATAACCAATTAAATATTTATTGAAGAAAATTATTAATCAATCTGAATTATTATTAACAAAATTATCAATATCGATTGAATTTTTTATACAAATTATTAAATTGATATTGTTAAAAATTCTGGGATGTTACATCTCCTACCTTTATACCATTATCCCTATACTATTCACGTTCATTTTATCATAAGCACAAACAAAGGAAAGAAAGCTAAAACCAAGCCGACCATCAGGAGGAAGAAAATATGAGAAATTCAAGTTTAAAGCATAGAAACAAGCTAGGGGGAATCAATCTCAATCAATCTTCAATTTTCTTATCCAATCTAAGGTGAATAATAATCAATACATCTCTATTTTGTTTTTTAAATGATCATTAATTTTTGGATTTAAGATTAAATATAATATGATTATATTTGATTATATGCTTGATTTTAAATGAATGATAGAGTCAAACACGGTTGTTTGCATTTGATATACATGATTTTAACATTAAATCTGTATGATTTGGTTTTAGAATGCCATGGGAAAATTATGTGTTATGAAAAATACGATTTTGGAATTGGGTTTCAATTTTTATAATTTTCCAAGCCATGGAGAATAAATTATGAATTTTTATAGGAAAACATGTATTATCGGGTTTAAAAATTATTTTCGGTAGTTATATGATGAATTTATATCTGAAATTTATATATTAGATAACATATCAAAAGTGAATTCCTATTATTTTTGGGGATTTTTACTAAGAGATTTATTATGGAAATTAATTTTTTTTGAAAGGAGGACCTAAATGATTTAATTGATGTTTCATGGAAAGGGCTTATTTTTTAAATATTATTCAGTTTATTAAATCTGAAAAAAATGTGGTAGTTATTTGTAAAATAATTTGAAAGTTTACGGTAACCATTCAAGTGTTTACGTGTGGGAAAGTTAACTACAAAAAGATCACTTTATTTGGTAAAAACAACATTTTACTCAGAAAATGGGATCCACCACTTTCGGAAGGACCCTTTCGATTCAAACCTTCCACTACCAATCAGGTCGGAACTCATCAGGTCGAAACCAATACACATATAATATCACTTAGTTAGTATGTAGTGGATTGGAAAAAGGCGGAAGGCAGGGTGTCGAAACATAGCTTCCCAAGGGGTCGATACATTTGCTTTGTTTTCTAAAGAAAAGCGCTTGCCTATTTACAAAGAGGTTTCAGAGGAGTCAAAACCAATGCTTGCGAAAGGGTATTTTAAAATAAGCTTTCGGAGGAGAACTTTCGCCTTTTTAAAGTTGTAGCTTCCAAACGGAGTTACTAAGTTTTTAAAATAACGTTTTTGGAAGGGGTATTTTTGATCAAGTCGAAACCCTTTTGTAACTTGATGCCTTTCGACGGTATTGAAGATACCAATGATTTTGAAAGGTAATTTTTTTTATAAATATAAGTAACTTCCTATTGCTTTCTAAAGGGGTTAGGGACTCAAAGGAAATGGTTACGAAGCCAACTTCAAATATTTACCCGGAAGTTTTATGCTTTTGAAAGGATGGTGCCGACACTATCAAGTTTTCCCCAATACTTTTATAAAGATTGGTTTCGAAAGAGATGCTTTCACTTTTATTCACTTGACCCAAAATGATATTTTAAATATAAACCCAATGGTTTCAGAAGGGATACTTCCAATGGTTTCGAAATAGGGTCATTCAATATTTTCGAAAGGGGCACTTTCCATGTTTAGAAAGGTAAGCTTTCAATTGGTTTCGAAGCTCTGCTTCTAATGTTAACGTTAATACTTTAATACAATCGAAAGGTTTCGAAAGAAAGGTTTTAAAGTATTCGAAAGGCTGCAGGCCTAATATTTTGAAATTTAATTTATATACTTTCAAAGGAGGTTATCTAGTAAGGTCGAAAGCAATGTTTCGAAGGTTTTGAGCATTGGTTTTTCAAAAAAAGTAAACCCAATCTCATTTTTAAAAGAAAACCCATGGCTAAATAAAAGAGTTTTGAAATGGTTTTAAGGAGAAGCTTTCCTTGATTAAAATAACAAGTTAAAGGGATTAACCATGCTTTATATTAAACCCAAAGGAGTGTTGTTATGTTATGTTGTTTGCTTCTTTAAATATAAATACATTCACATTATAACAAACCCATAACTGCATTTTGGGGATAGAGGGCAGAAGAACCAACTAGGTTGACTCGGCAGTAATATAAATTGAGTAAACTTCTGGATGAGTAGAATTGTATCCAAGAGGTTAGGGAGATTAGAATATAGGATGCCTAAACATAGAAGTTGTTAGGGAGATAGGTTCATAATGCACCCATGAAAACTATGGTTATGAAGTTGTTGGAGTTGCCAATAGGTTCATAGTGATCCTATGAAAATTATGTTATAAAGAGTGGTTGGCAGGGGCCAGTTAGTTTGTAGTGCACCCATGAAAACTAATCTAGACTAAGTTATTGATAGTCGTCAATAGGCTCCTAGCAAATCCATGAAAATTAGGATAAGAGAGAAGTTATTGGAGTCAGCAATAGGTTCAGGGGAACCCATGAAATAATTAAGTTAATTGCAAGGGCCAATAGGTTCGTAGTGCACCCATGAAAATTATGAAATAGGACAGGGCGTCCATATGTTATCTAAAGGTTATTAGTAAGCCCATGAAAACTAATAGGTTAATAGTAACCCTAGAAACTATAAATATGACATGAAGTCAGTTAAACTTGGGATGGGAAATCCAGAATGTTTTATATGTATGCATATCATCATAATATTTTGAAATGATATGTTTTGGCCATTGTGGAAGTAGGAGCATATTATATGGTTTTATAAAAGGTTTTAGGATACTAGTGAGGGGGAAATTCGTTCTGCTAAGCGGCGTGGTCTCACTAGATATCTAATTGGTTTGAGATGTTAGATTATTATTCATACTTGGCTTTATGTCTGATTCGAAGTTTTTGTTTTCCCCTTAAACTCTCGAGTACCAATTGATTTTGAGTAGTTTGAGCTTTAGGGTTTCTAGGTTCTCTTCTGAGATGAATAAAGCTTCCGGAGGCGTGCAGGAGGCAGTTAGATATTTAGAGTTATTTTTCGCTATGTAATTTTGTATGTAAAGGTAGATTTTTTTATTGCCTTAGTATATACTCTGATCATCCGAGGGGGCATCTTCATATGTCGCTCTTGGTGTATGTTGTAATAAAAATATTTTCTCTGAACGTGGATTTAGGATTGTGAGGTTATGTAATGAATTGGAAATGTAAATGGAATGTGTTCTTGTTTAATTTTTTAAAAAACTTTTCCATATCATGTGTTTCTTTGTATCAATGAATCTAATACCCTAGAAAAGATTAATAATTATGGATGACTGCAATATCCGTAGCCGTTAGTTTGGGCCTCAAAGTAGGGGGATGTTACAGAGCGATCGCCTATCGTCCATGACCTAAGCACACTCAACGAACGATCTTTTATCACGGATCCAAACACCCTATTATCATGAATGATCGTCCCTTGTGGCGGCTCGCATTAGTTGTTCAATAGCTTGGATTTGGCAGTCTTCTCCTCTGCACGATTGTTTTCACCTACAATCCTAATACGATCATTTTAGCATGATCGTTCCAACTAGAACTCCACCAATTGATTATGTATGAACGTTCCAATATGATCGTTTTTTACGATCGTTCTAATAGCCCACCTAATACGATCGTTCCACTCTCATCTATATAACCGACTGTTGTCTATTAACCTATCCACCAATAAATGATGGAATTATTTCGCTCTTATATGACCAATCTAGTACGATCATTCCAAGGCACGAAGAACAACCAATCGTTTTTATTTACATATCCTTCTATAAGCTTTGGTCGATGGTATTATGCTTTGAGACCGATCTAGCAACAGTTGGAACTTCATTCACTTTTCTAAACTGACAGTTTTAGAATCTTCTTGAACAAAATGCTTCAAGTTTTTGAAGGCTGGGGATTGTGTGTTTGACCCTTGTGGGAAGGCATGCATGAATGAGTGGCATGTGAATTTTGACAAGTACAAAGGCAAACAAGATTTTGGAACCCTGGCTTGGACCCGAAGCAGGACTCGGGTAAGACAAAGTTTTTTCCGAAGAAAACTCTAAAGAAACCCCATGTGCCAATTATCAAACCTTCGAATTTACTAACTCCAAGTGATCCCTTGGCTGACCCTAAGCGGTCTAATGATTTACTCCAAGCGTTTACCAGATTTCCTTAAGTCTGACCCGAAGTGATTTACCATTACTCGTCAATTTCGATCCATCTTGCTTTGTGTGTATCTTGGACATGCATATGTTATTCGCAAGCATAAAAAGTAGCTTTGGCCTATGATTGTATCAGATCGACGATGACAGAAACATCCTATCCCTATCAATAAAGAACTCTGATTATCAATTGGACCGCCAATGGTCAATATCCCACTAAAAGGAGCTAGGGGCAAAGTGGAATAGCGAGCGCGCAATGCTGCTTCACTTATCAATGAGATTTATTTTGATATTCTTTTAATTAATTTATTTTAATTTCAATCTCAATTATGTTGTGAACTATGAACAACTTGAACTAAACTACATGCATACAATGCAGGTAACCAAGTGCCTAGAGTTGGGCACCGGCTAATCTCCGCAGATCGTGACTGAAACCTATGGAGCTTTTATCTAGATGAGCTTAATTCGACCATTCATCAGCTACTATATGCCACTGATTTGGGACACAGAGGGATGGAATGGAAAATTTTGACAAGGTCAGAATCCAATAGAACGTGGATGCGACTGACAGTTCATTCAGCAACATTCAAGTTAGACTTGAAGTAGCCGCGATTAACTGCCTCCTTATCAACCATATAGTTTAAAAAATGGATACAATTGCAGCCTGAAACAGATGCGATTTAACTCTCCACTTAATGATTCATTACCTCCATTTTCTAGAAAAAATGGGAAGCAAATCATGCAAGACTTGATTATCCAACTGCAACATGGATATGATCCAAACATCCATCACTTACCACCTTCCTCAACTTGACTGGAAGAGCTACAATCAACAAGTAGGCGAGAATCAACCATCCATTTGCCAAGTTTCATCCTAAATGCTAGGGGCAGAATCCCATTCCATGGATGAACATGGTTCAGCCGTCCCTTCGATAACTTTTACCTTGATGCGGTAAAAGTAGTATAAATCAAACAGGCGGAAACATGACTGCCCATGAGAAAAACTCTAAGTCCCCGGATTTTGGGCTAGAGTATAAACCATTTGGTGGAAAAATTTCTACCACGGGTGGAAACACGACTGCCCATGACAAAAATCTAAGTCCTGGGACTGAAGGCTAGAGTATAAACCATTTTGCAAAAAAATGACCTCCATGGGAAAAAACACGAATGCCCATGAGAAAAAATATAAGTCCTCGAACTGCGGGCTAGAGTATGAACCATTTGGTAGAAAACGACTACGGGGGGAAACACGACTGCCTACAAGAAAAACTGTAAGTCCTCGGACTATGGGCTAGAGTATAAACCATTTGGCGGAAAAACAACTGCCATGGGAGAAGACACGACTGCCCATGACAAAACTCTAAGTGATCTAAATGTGCGCTAGAGTAGAAACCATTTGGCGGAGAAATGACTACCATGGGTGGAAATAGACTACCCACGAGAAAAACTCTAAGTCTGCGGACTGCGGGCTAGAGTATATAACATTAAGCGGAAAAATGACTACCATGGGCAGAAACATGACTGCCAATGACAAAACTCTAAGTCCCCGGACTGTAGGCTAGAGTATAAACCATTTGGCGGAAAAACAACTACCATGGGCGGAAACACGACTGCCCACGAGAAAAATCTAAGTCCCTAGAGTGCGGACTAGATTATAAACAATTCAGCAAGAATGCGACTGCCCACGGGAAACTCTAAGTCCTCGAAGTGTTGACTAAAATATGAGCACAAATCGAGTGTGAATCGACCACTCACAGAATGACTCTAAGTCCACAAAATGTGGACTGGAATGCAAACTCCATGGATAGATGAGTGGAGCTGACCGTTTTCAATTCTAGTAATTCCAACCTGAAATCAACAGGAGGAATATAGACTATTAAAAATCAGAATACGCACGACTCAGTTTTCTATCACAAGCTTGATCCCATGATTCAACGGGGAAGAGCATAAAGTTGAAGCAAACATAACCAGTCTTCTTACTTATTAATGTACGCCCTGGACTTGGGGGCACGAGAGAGAAACACGATGGAGCAAATCGGCCATTCATTTATTGGCATTAAACCTTTTAGAAATTATGTGGGAGTATGAGCACGACTGGGGCGAGACTCGACGTCCACGCAGTACATTTATCAACTCGAATACCAGGGATAGAAGTGTGATTGTCCAAGAAATGACTGTGATGGCTTAACACTGCGACTAATATCTAGTGTTTACAATGACTCAAGGCCATGGCCATAAAGAGGCCTTGAGATGGATTAATCTAATCAGTGTTCGATTCAACAAACAGCAAGTCGCATGTACATAAATTGAGGAATGTTACAGTTCTAATATTTAAACAAGTAAAACAAAAATCATACGTAAGAACAAAAGAATTTTTATTCATATGAAATCGGTTATGCAAAATACAAGACAAAACTGAATGACCATGCCCGGACAATTACAACCAACAAAGAGAGAAATAGTTATTTGAATTATTTGCCTGTCCGAAGATCACTCTTTAGATTTCTTGTCCCTCTTTCTCTTCTTCATAGTGGCTCCCTCTGAACTACAACTTGCCCCCTCTTTGATCCTTTACCGCCCCGGCTTTTCTTCAAAGGAGTTTCCCTAGCTGTATGGATTGAGGCGATATCGTCTTTGGAAGTAGGAGGAATGAGGGCACCTTCAGCACTAGGAGTATGAGGAACATCTTCCGAAGGCATTGTCCCATCACGAGGGATCGTATGAAGTGGGGAAGGTATCGGTTCATCTGGCACCAGTTCAAATGGCTTGCCCTTCACCTTTTTTTCGAGCTCCTCTTGCTCAATCCTCTCTTTCATAATGGGCCCACCGGTGGGATCAGAGGTGACAACCACTTCTGCATCGAAAGGGATTTCATGGTGCGAGTCATCTCCCTCCTTGAATAACGCCTCCATAACTTGGTAATCAAAGATAAAGGGTTCATCATGAGCACCCCGAGAGGCAGCCAAAGTTGTAACTGTAACATACTCTCTTGCGACCGCCCTCTGACTCCAACTAAGGGTCTTACGGAGGGAGAGAAGTGATGCCTAAAGGATCTAAAGCTGAGAAAAAATAGACAAAAAGATTAGAAATGTCAATTGATAGCGCCCCAACTTTATGATAGAAGGGAAAAGTCGACGAAATACCTTTTTCGGTGTGAACTCCAAGTTGAGTTGGAGTATCTTCAAAACTACGCTCAAGAATTGGAGATAGGCATGGTCTGTCCGGATCATACACTAGAATAGTTGAGAAGCTCATCGTAGAGCTAGTCATGACTTTAGACATCGGAGGCAATTCAGTTGCGGTGCCAGAGTGTGCCAATTCGGATCCCTCACCTACCTCATGCGAAGGAGCAACTGCAAATTCTTGTAGAAGAGAAGTTTGAATGTCATATAATATCTTGGGTTCATCGCCCAACAACACTTTACTTTCGAATCTAGTTACATCGACATTCTTTGAGCCGTGAAGTCTTTTCTTCTCCGCGATGAGAAATTCTCAGGCATGATGAAGCTGGTAGAGGTAGTCTTCGCCAAGCCATGCCAAATTCATATGTTTGAGAACTTTTGCATTGTAGAGAATGAGAAGCGGGTCGAGCTCATTCATTACATCTTCTCTCACCTTGTCTTTCTTCGTTTCTGTCTTGCATTGAATGAGCTTGTCGACGTCTTTAGCTTTTTCAATCGCCGCATCTCTCTCAAGCCTGACACGAACCAACTCTTCATAGGAACCTTGAACGATCTTTTGAGCATTATCTTTTTCTTTAATCGCTTCTTCAAACTTGGCCTTGAACTCGGTTAATTCCTTCAAGGCTGTAGACTCACTATTTCAAGCCGCGTCCCGTTCGATCGTTATTTCCTGGTTTTGATGATGCAGTACCTGCACCATATCGAGATGGCTAGTTTTCATCTCCTTCATAGATTTTATGGTGGCATAAGATTTTCCTTCGACTTCGGTTAAGGAAGTTCTAAAAGCCTCAAGTTCATTTGTCAGAGCTTCAATAATTCAGCTATCCTGGGCCTCTTGTCGTTTTAGTTTCTCGATTTCTACCGTTCGCTCGAAGGAAACTTTTGAAATTTTTTCCACAGCCTTCCTCTAGTCTCGATATTGCATGTGGATGTCGGTAATGCAATCAATGGTCATTTTCTAAAAATCATCCGAAACCCTCTTCAGAGTAGGAGGAAAGTAGAATCCATCAAAGCATAAGTTTGGGAATTCATCTCGAAGTTGTTCCATACAAGCATTTGGATCAATTAGGAGGTTTTCAAAAACAGTTTCAGCCCCAGTACTTTCCTTGCCAGGCCTTTGAACCGCAATATGTTCTCCATAGCGGCGACGATCGCTTGGACGTTGAGACTGAGATGGGACCAAGGACCTTGGAGACATTGGAACTATAGAAGGGCCGTGAGGAGGATCCATGGGCAGGTCCTGTGTTCAGATGGCCTTTTAGGACCTTTTTGAGGAGGGGATCACAATCTTGATGTATGAATATCCTGGCCAGGCCTGTCCCTGTCATTTCTCTCTTGATAACCTCGATCGCAACTAGGACAATAGCTATAGTCATAATATTCACGACTATCGTGATAGGAGCCAGATCGCGATCCAGATGATTTATGTTGTACATCCCGTAGGGAATCAAACATGCTCCTCTTACTCACCATTGTTTCTGCAAAGAAGAGTGGATATAAATCAACTTTGAGTATTAGGAAGTACAAGCTAAGTACAGTGCAACGTTGAATATGCTAGTGCATGTAAGTGTCCTAGTGCAACCCTCCGACAGACCAGGAGCTTTGCTCATTGGTGCAATTTACCTTCCGAAAGTAGGGGTCTCTGAGCCAGCTCTGACAAGAGACACTGGTCCTCCGATGCTCACGTCAGTGAAATGATAAGCATCGAGGTCATGTGGAATTGGTAGATTGGACAGAGGTTCTAGTGGAAGATTCGTCAACGACTTAGTTGTGTTTGAAAGACAACTTCTTGGAGGCTTGTGTGTGGATGTTTTCCTTTTCCTTTTAACCACGGCAGGGGATTGAGAAACTTGTGAGGGTCTGACACCAACCCCAGGGTCAGGTCTATCATCATCACGACCAGGAGCATCTCCTCCAGCGCTGATATTAGTAGACTCTTGGGTGCTTGTGACTAGTCCCTCCTCTATCAAGCCAAAAGTGACGAGGCTTTCATCTCTAAGCAAAAGTTTAATATTTCTATCTTGGGGTGGAGCATTCTTTAAAATTAAGACCGCCTCTTGATAAATATCACCAGTAGGCTGAGTAACATCACCTGTAAATGATTAACAACATCAGTATGTAACTTGGATGATATTTTCCTATATTATTGTGAAACTGATGGGCAACACTTACGCCTTTCTAGCCATTGTCGAGCGAATCCAGGCGGGCAATGAATGAAGAACTGTTTGCTTTTGAAAGCACTTAATTTGTTCTAATTGCTAGTCAAAATTTGGCATCTCTTTGTTGACTCAAGGAATGTGAACTATGATACCCTATCTGCCATTTTAAAGTGAAAATAAATCGAATCTTCGATAGTAGGGGGTGGTACAGAAACTCCATGAATACCATATAAGTGCAGTTGAAGAGCGCATAACCATTTTGATGGAGTTGTGCAGGAGCAATCTAAGATAGTGTAAGATCCCCTGGATATATGAATTGAATGGCGGGATGCATCCTACCGAACACATAAATTTGTTACATGTTGTGTGCCCTTCAGGAGGTCTATGAGCCCTGTCGTCTCATGATGGAACCAACACATCACCAAAAGGAATCTCATGCCTTGTGCATATCCTCTAGGGAGCGTATTCTTTAATCTTTGAAGCTACAGAATCGGGAGGATTTTCGAGGATGATCGCATCTTCTAAAGTATTGGGTGCCGGTTTGTTAACTTTCGAAGGAAAAACAGGAACATCTCAGAAAGATCAAGCTAGGAACCTAAGCCTTCAGCTGTTTTGAATTACGACTAAGCGGCAAACTGTCGGACTCGGTCGTTGAACTAGACTCTACGTCAGAATTGGTCCTATGTAAAGGAGATCCACTTAGCATGATTACGAAGCGCCTGAAACACTTAGGTTTCCTTGCTATCAAACTTAGTAAAAATCATAATTATAAAAATTAAGTTGTATCCTCTTGTGCATAATGCATGTAAGTGTAGTGTGATAAAGTGCTGTTCAGTATAATAGTGAGTTAGGCAAAACTGAAGACAAGAAGAGGAAACAAAACTTAAAAAATTGTTTAGAGAGACGCAGCTTGACTTTCATAGATAAATTTTAGCCAACAGAAATATGACTATTCTCTAAGTTGCAGATGTATTTTAATATGATAGTTAAAGATCTTCGTTCGTTGCATTTGTTCTAAGGCTATCTGCTATCCGTCCTATCATATGCAAGTTATTTACAAACCCAAATGTTTATTCAAGTACGAGAAACTGGAACTCGTTCAAGTTAATCCTTTTTTATTCCATTTTGTTAGCAAAGAGAAGGATAGTTCATATGTGGGGTGGAGGCACCTAAATTAAGTGTAAACCGATCATTATAGTATTATGTAGTTTGGTCGTTCAAAGTATCCTAAATGCCAAACGTTCTAGGATGGTGCTATATGTCGAACATTCTGGGATTATGTTGTATGTTGGGCATTCCATGAAGTGGCCTTAGCCAATCGTCCTACCCATCGATCATTCTTGCCCAAGCTATCATATCCGATCATTCGTAAACCATTCTTGAACTCCTCCATTTTTGAACCAGAAATTCATTGATCTTCAACATTTTGGTGCTTTCACTGAGAAGTGTTATTGGGCGATGAACCCAAGATATTACATGAAATTCAAACTTCTCTTTTAAAAGAACTCGTAGTTGCTCCTTTACATGAGGTAGGTGAAGGATCCGGATCAACGCACTCAGGCATTGCAATTGAGTTGCCCCTAGTTTCTTAAGTCATGACTAGCTCTGCTATGAGCTCCTCAACTATTCCTGGGTATGATCCAGACAAATCATGCCTATCTTCAATTTTTGAGCGTAATTCTGAAGAGAGTCCAACTCAAATCGGAGTTCACATCGAAAAAGGTATTTATTGACTTTTCCCTTCTCTCATAAAGTTAGGGTGCCATCGTTGACATTTCTAATCTTTTGGCTTATTTTTTCTCAGCTTTGGATCCTTCAGGCAACGCTCCTCTCCCTCCACAAGAACCTCAGTTGGAGTCGCAGAGGGCCACGATAGAGTCTATTACAGCTACAACTTTGGCCGCCTCTCAAAATGCTCATGATGAAGCGTTTGTCTTTGACGACCAAATTATGGAGGCATTATTCAAGGAGTGAGGCGATCCGCACCATGAAATCCCTTTCGACATAAAAATGGTTCTTCCTTCGATTACAAATGCGAACATGCGGAATATCGAGAAAATAGGAAACAACCCGAGGATGTTCAAATACGTCCGGGAGCCAACAACATAAAGTGTATAAATAGGAACAATTTAAAAAGCTCTGCCATGCGAAATCAATAAAAATTGCAATGAAACCTGAAATTTTTGAGTTTGAGACTGGATCTAATAAAAGAGGGCTTACAGGTCCCATGTGACTGAGCCTATAAATACAAACAGAATACGACTTCGTATTTATATTACTGATAGACAATAGAGGAACAGTAATCAATCAGGAAGCTGAATGGAGTTCTTTCCAGCAATTCTGACCCTTTTCGATTCAAAGCACCCATGATAATCACAAGACATACTTTGGAGGCAAATTTTATCACGCCTTTTGGCAAAGCTGTGGTACCATTGATTCGACCAAGAAAGAATGATCGACAGCTTGGAGAGTTAGTTACTTACGGTACTATGGACGATAGTCTGACAGATTCAAACCGGGACCAAGTAGAAGTATAGCATGCATGAAGCCAATAGCCTAGTCCTACAAAGTTATATCTCGAATTTGAAATTGATTGAAGTTTATATACACAAGCTATGGATGAAACAATGATTTTTTTAGATTGGCCAGAGAACGATCAAGAAAATAGTACAAGTCAATGGAGATCATTCAACATTTTAAGATCCATGAAGCCAATTCATGTGAAACCTTCAGGGCTTTGAAACACGGCGAGGGGAACGTACTGTAGCGATCACGCATCCCAAAGTGGTAGGGGAAGGTAGGCTGATCGATATTCACCATTCGTTATTAGAGGATTCAACATAATGATTGGAGAATTTCAGCGTATATTCTAGCTTTGATTAGGATCAATCTATATTTCATAATTTCAGAATGATACCATATTTTAGGAACAACATTAAGAAGCATATGGGACCCTCCAACATTGATCATGAGTTGATTCGAGAAAACAAAAAGGATCGGCTATATCTATGTCGATCATTATTGATCATCGAGTTGACGTGGCAGATCGATATGGTGGGCCTTTCTTGACTTAGAGAGCTCTCATGCAAAGTTTCAACCCGATCCATGATCGCCTTCAGCTATAGATACAACAAGCATAGCTTCAGAAGAGGGCACTTCTTCTTCCTCCTTCAGAGGCTCTGCCATTTTTATCCCTGAATCTTGTATTAATGGATTCAAGCTGATCCAAATATTCTTGTAATTGTAGGCCAGTGAAAGATTAATAAAAGTGTGAAGTGGATGTAGGCCAAGATTGTCGAACCACTGTAAAAATCTGTATTCATTTACCTCTTCTGCTTTGTTTTCAGTTTCATTCATTGTTTGATCTTCATATGATTCTATGGGTGTTGATGCCTATTTTTGGCATCACAATATCTAAGGATTTCACTGACGGGTTGTTAAGATTGAATATGGAAAGGAGAGTATTTGGATTATAGTGAATAGACTGATTAAGTGTGAACATTTCATTCCCGTTAAGTTGACAAGGACATCACTTATTTCGTTATGAAAAATATTGCCAGACTGCACGGGATTCCTAGTAGTATAGTTGGTGATAGAGATTCTTTATTTACTAGCGAATTCTAGATGAGTCTGCAAGAGGTTTTGGGCACCAAGCTCATGATAAGTACCGCTTATCATCCACGGATAGATGGGCAAATGGAAAGAGTTAACAAAATCTTAGAAGATTTGTTAAGAGCTTTTATGTTAGATTTTGGAGGATCGTGAGAAGACCATCTACATTTAGTTGAACTTTCCTATAACAATAGTTATCAGACTAGTATAGGGATATCACTTTTGAAGCTTTGTATGGAAGGCCATGCAAATCACCGGTATGTTGGTTAGAGACCGAAGATAGATTAGTTCTTGATCCAGATTTTGCGACGACCCACCTTTTCAACCCTCGAAGATCAAAACAAATACATCCACGGTATACACATGCCGTAAATTCAAGTACTAGAAAGGTAGATAACCAAGGGTTTATAAGAAATAAAGGTAGAAAAGAGAATAACAACAGAATCTCACATCGTATTAAACAAAAAAATTATATAAGTGGAAAGTACATACAATCACTCCAAGTGATTCATCAAGGTTACGATAAGTACTAACCCAGCTTATTTATAACTGCATATCCTCGTATGGCTTGATAGATACAAAATACATAATACGCGATATAGCAGAAAGTTAGAATAGGTAATTATAGACAAAGGAACCTCTAGTCTTCATACTCCATGCTCCTTCCAAAATGCTCCAAGCTACCTAACTACTTGATTGCTTAGAAAACAGGGCACCTAGAGTTTAAGGGAAGAAACTCCAAGTCAATCATGCGACTTGTGTAAAAAACTTAAAATACGAATGTTTGAAAATAAAAGGGTATCTCATAAGACCACGCCGCACATAAACACGGAACGAGTTTTACCTTATGATAAACAAATTCTTTGATACGCAAAATTTTGATATATTATTTTTGATGACATTCTTTTGAAAACATTTTCAAATAAACTTATAAATCTTAGCTGAAGTGCTTACATCTCACATTTCAATATTTTCACAACTAAGTTCATACGACACTTATTGGATATTGGATTTCCAACTGAATAGCGAGGTAAGGGGCTACCTTCCATACACCGCATTTCTAGAGGAATGCACTCGAGGCCCCTATGTTGGTCCTCATGCAAATTAAGACCAGCCTATCCGAAAATTACATGAATAGCACCTAGTATTACATCACTCGACCGTTACCGACCTTTCCTAGATCCCAAGCATACACCATATAATTTAAACCTGATATTATAGCGGGTAGAAATTTTATAGATTTAGATGGTGATTTCATACCCTAATTGGTTACGAGCCACTTAGCCTTAAAGCATCCCTTATTTAACCATTCCCAGGTATGAGGCTTTAGATAATGATTACTTTTTTTTACATAGCACATCTTTCACTTTGAATGCCACTTTTCCATTTTGCAATCACACAACTGACATATAACTCCTGAACCCATACGTCACGAGAAAGGTGGTTAAGCTAAAAGAAGTTGCCTTCTCCACCACCAAACAGATGATATGTTCATAGAGATCAATCAATATGATCTAGAAATGCAACGTCAGACATTTGTCCATACTAATTGTCCTGGAACAGGACAAACCGAAGGCACTTTCCAATTACATCCTGTCTGGAGTTATCCCTAAGGTTAGTAGCAGATAGTCCTTATTTTTCAAAGATTTCCAAAATGAAGGGACCACTGCCATTTATTTATTTATCTCGGGAGCTACCCAAAGTTTATCAACAAGGAGTCCTTCTAAAATGAAGATCCTATATCTTTTAAAATCACGATTATCAATATATCTTCGTCACTTTCGAATGCATAAATTGGTTCGAAGTGGTTTTCAGATAGAGATTACCCAATTCGACTTTTATCCATTTATCCAAAGATATCTTTTAAAGATTTTATCTTTTTAGAAACCCATTTCTTTTCAGTATATATGGAATTCATTAAACCTCCTTATGAAATTTTACTAAATCATTTTCGTAAACTATTTAGAATTCGATATTGAGTAAAATAGGATCAAATATAAATTCTATTACTTTTACACAATTTTAAATTCTACATTGAACGGGTACTATAGGCAGAATAACAGTGAAATCACCTCGTAAATTCCAAGTATAGTACGAGTCCTTAGAATTTAAAACCAAGTATAAGTAGAATATTTCTACACCATCCAAGTTATTTAAATTCGAAAAGTATAATCTTTTGTATTTAACTCGTTTTCGATATTTCGATCTTATCTATCCCTCTTCTAGGGGAGGCCAGGTGAGCCAGGGAACTTGATGCTTCTAAACATCTCCTTAGCTTAAGCACCTTAACTAGATCTTACGAATAGAAAAATCAGGTGTACTCCTCGGCTTATTAGAGCCAAGATTAAATCATTTACTTATAACAATTTTTCTACAAATTAATTTATTTAAACTCTTTTAAATAAATTATAAAACTTTAAATATTTTTTACAAAATTTATTTATTTATTAGAAAACATTTAAAAAAGTTTGAAAAAGAATTGTGAAGTTTGAAATCATATTTTTAAAAGTTATTGAAAAAGTTCTACTGTAAAAGTGTTTTAAAAGCTATATTGATTAAAAGGACTTTTATATCATTCGGAAATTTATATATATATAACTCAAATCTTTTTCAAAACATTTTAAAAGATTTATAATATTTATTTTATAGTTTTAAACATTTAAAATATTCATTTTAAATCATTTTTAAACTTTGGTCATTAAACTGCAAAACCGCTGTATTTTTAAAAAGTTGTTTTGGACTTATTTGAAAATTTATAAGACGAAAACTTGATTTTCTTTCTTAGATTGACAACAATGGATATGGTAGCCTAAAAAATTCTTACTATGAAGAATTCCGAGCTATATTCCACTTTTATATACTCATTTGAATTTTACGGTGCGAAATCGTAATCTACCGTTACGCGACGTGCCTAGTTTTGACTCGATTGTCAATTTTCATTTAACACTTTTTGAGACAAGTTTAAATGATTATAAGCTATTTATAAAACATTTCTAATCATTTTCAAAGGTTTCAATAATTCCATATTTACTTTTATAACTTGATTCGAAAAGTATTTTCCTTATGTAATGTCAACGTGTATTTAACGTGACTTGTTAAACAACCATTTTCAACAATTAATACTTGATGAACAATATATAAATAAGCATCCATGACAATAATTTCACAACATCACACACACACAAATATATATATAAAATATAGATTCTCACCCTGGGATAAAAGATTAACTTGAAAATGGATTATCCTTTCTAACTCGAATTGAAGCTTACGAACACTCGTCCCGAAGCTCCTATGGGGCTCTACCTTGCTTGTGAAGGGGGTAGGGGTTCACGGCCTTGGTATGTGAGGGTGTAGACTTGGGTAAGGTAGTTGGCCGTGGGTTTGAAGAGAAAGAGGAAGGGTTTAGGTAAGTTTTTAAGTGTTATATATGTGTGTGCGTGTGCATGTGCGTGTGCATGTATATATATACTATATAAATTTAGATATAATTTGTTATAATTTTCTTTATATTTCTTCTTAGATGGAAGACATTAAAATGCAGAGGAAGCTTTTAGAAAAATGAAGATGAAAATGAATGAATGAAGTGAAGAATTGAAGTGGTATTTATAAGCAAATGGAAGGGTGTAAATATCTCCTCCTTAATCGCCACACATCATCACGCCACCTCCTCCTCCCATCACCATGCGCTAGCCTCCACCCCCCGGGTAAGGCCATGGTAACATCATATAGGGGCAAGGCCATGTGCCACTTTAATTAAATATTTGATGGTGACAATATGTGATAATTAGTTTAGATTTTCACTCCACCACCACATGCTCCACCTCCTTTCATATTACCTTATGCATGGCAACCTCCTTCCACCACCACCTTAGCTCGGCCATGTCCCCTCCATAACCTCTTAGTTCAGCTAAGTGACATCAAGCCATGTGCTTTCATTGATGTGATGCTTGATGTTAAGGGTTGGTTCTTAATTGAGAAGGAGTTGACTATAATGTCTGGTATGTCTACATGTTTAGTATATATGTATATATATGTATATAAAAGAGTTCATGTACGTGGACACATGGTTTCTTGGTACATGTATATGTCATTTGGATGTCACGTATGATTCACAACGTCCTACAACATCTATACGTTGAATCGTTATAAATTTCGATTCCAAATTCCGGTCACAGTTTTAGTTCTTATTTAGAATACATATATTTGTAAACAAAGTTTGAAAATAGTATTTATATTATTATTTTTAAATAAAGAGCTTTTAAATTGATTTAAAACAATTATTTAGTCATTTAAACTAAAACGTTAAATTCAATCATATTTTTTATATGTGATGAATTTACCGGTCGTTACGGATTTGGTGAGAGAAGCCATGGAAAAGATTGAGTTGATCCAAGCGAGAATGAAGGAAGCTTAGTCTAGTCATAAGAGTTACGTAGACAAGAGGCATAAGGATTTGGAGTTGTTGGTTGGAGACTATGTTTTTGTTAAAATATCATCGGTGAAGGGTATGGTACGATTTGGAAAGTCAAAGAAATTGTCACCAAGATACGTTGAACCGTTTCGTATAACAAAAATGATTAGAAAAGTCGCTTATTAGATGGAGTTACCAAGAGGTTTGGTGGGAATCCACAATGTTTTTCATGTTTCTCATCTTAGGAAGTGTGTTCGTGATCCAGAGATTACTATCACTCCGACCGAATTAGAAGACTTAGTGGTGGAACCAGACATGACTATTGTTAGGAAACTAGTTAATATTATGGCTAGGGATGAGAAGAAGTTAAGAAACAAGATAATCAGACTAGTGATGGTCTAGTGGAGTGATGATAAGAGAGACTGTACTTGGGAGATAGAGGGCGGGATTAGATACACTTATCTTAACTTGTTTTGATGGTGTATATTATGTCTATGGTTATGTTTGATGTTATGTACCTTATCGTAATTTTGAGCATAAAATTCTTTAAAGAAGGGAGTTTATAGCACCCTAATTTTTATTAACATTATTTAAGATATTTAATTAAATAAATAAAATAAAATAATGTATAATGATAAGGAGAATGAGATTTGATAAATAAAAGAGGTCATGCCTAATTTAATAAGTTAATCGAGTTGGTTGTAACTTAAATAAGGAGGAAGTCATGTGAAAGGAAAATTGGGAATATGCCATATTTCCTAAACATAAACCCTTACATTTTCTTCGCCCATATTTACATTCACCCAAACACTATCAACTCAAGGTCGGCCATTACTAAGGAATTCAAGAGAAGAAAAGGTTAGGAAACAAGAGAAAAGCTTAAGGGAAATCAAATTTTAACTCAAATCTCATTTCTGTTCATCAAATCAAGGTGAATAATGATTTACCATCTCACGATTACTAGATTATTACGGTTCTATGCCTAAACCCTAATTATTTGTTGTTATTACACCGTGTTATGATTGATTGGTTGATTATGTGTTTGAATGATGAATTATTTGATTTATTATGGAATTATTCAATAGAATTTAGTAGTGAAAACCTAGTTTATGGCATCCAATTGATTTAAAATCATGTTCCTGACATTATTTTAGAAGTGGGTTTTTATTCCATAATTTTACGAGCAAGTACGAATATTTTACAAATTTCCTAAGTGAGGAAAATGATTTATTTCGAGTTTCAATTATTAAAATCAATTATATACTATTTTTGGTCTTGAAATTTTTATATGTTAAATAATACGTTAATTCAAGTTTATTGTGATTTTTAGGGATTTTTCCGAAGCATTTATGATTTTAAATAAATTTAAATGGCTAGAAAAACCGAATATATATATTAAAATAATAATATAAAATTATTTGTTTGCAAAATTATTTTAGGAATCTGATTCATAGCAATATTTCTAGAAATGAATTGATAAAGAAGTTTACTGGCCAATAGCAATCTGACAAAGGATTGGAGTTGGTGAAAACAAATTGCTTTTTAAATAAATAAAATAGTTTTTATGTTAATTAAGAGATTGCCAAGTCATTATTAATCAATGCCAATGTCCATCTATGCTGCATGTTTTCTATGTCGCATGGTTTCTATTTCACATATTCTCTGTGCCGCTTATTTCATATCGGTTGTAACGTCCCGGAAATTTGCGACTTTCAAAAATTCAACATCGATACTCACTTTATCGACTGCCGAGAAATCGAAGGCCGAAAACCCGAAATGTTATGGTTTAAGAAAAAGAAAAAGAGGTAGAAGAAGAGAGAAGAGAGAAAAAAATAGAGAGGAAAGAAAATAGAAAATACAGAACACAACACAACAACATCAGAATCTCACAATTCGCAGCGGAACAACATATAATAATAAATGAATAATCTTTAAACAAAGAACTATATCAGTTATTACATCACATTTCATTACATCATATCATCAGAGTGTACAACATCAAACAAATAGTGCAGCGGAAAAGAAATACTATATACTAGTAATACGCCATGCCATCCAGCTTGCCTCCAACAACTCCTGAATATCCAGAATATCCTGATAAAACTTAACTCTTGACTGCCCGTGTGGAAATTGGTGGGCACCCAGAGTTTAGGAAGGAAAACAATAAACTCCGAGTCAGTCATGTGACTGGTGTGAGAACTCAAAACAGTTTATTTAACTTTAAAATCAAAATAGAGGAATATTTTTAAGTCAATTCGCAATGCTTTTAAAAATGAGACTACCATAAGGCCTCCCGCACACACACACAATGCAAACGCAAAATCAGAGGAGATTTCTCCTTATGATAGTCAAAGATGCTTGATACGCATTTAAAATAACATTTGATATTATTACTAGTGTATAGTGTAGAAAAAAATTCATTTCGAAAGTAGAATATAAATCTTAGCCAACATAGACATTTCGAACTATGCCTACTATAGCTAACTATGTTCAATAGCAGGTGACCGCCACATTCCATAGCAGGTTATACAACTAAAACCGTACAAGTCTCGTATTGTTTCTTTGGATTTCCAACGAATGATTAGGCCAAGGAACTTCCCATTGCCACATGAGAATGCCTCTGGATGGACATCCCCGAGAACCAAACCGGATCTCTACCAACACAAGGCCGGGTTACCCCTAACTGAGTAACAACTGACCGAATATGCCATCCCCCGGTCCTTTGGGACCTTTCAACCGAGCGCTCGTAATCAATTCACACAATCATAAAGTGTTTTCAACATGAGTAAGTATCTGGGCTCCATACCATGATACCACCCTTTTCCAGAAGGAAATGCACACATCCTAAAGGGCGCTACCCCTCATAACCTTGCTGCATCTTTCCTGTTTTGACCATTCACGGGGTGTGAGGCTCGACGAAGTCACGTCCACAAAAACATACTTTATACAAAAGCCATGCTTTGGGTCAACAAATGATCATAGAAATGATCACCAAGATAGACGATCAAATAAATGATCCTATCACAAATAATCAACACAATGATCATTTCACAGCAACACTCAGCATGTCACATTACCAAATTGGGAATATATCGCTGATAACCTTCAACTACATAACCTCTGAGCTCGTACGTCTCAGAGAAGGGTGTTAAGCTAAAAGAATAAATTCTCCGCCACCAACAGAAATATATTTGAAAGAAATCGGCTTTATATCTCAAATTGTAATGTCAGACATACAATCCATACAAGTCTGTTCCGGGATCGAACAAAACCGAAGGCACTTACAAAGAAGTCCTTGCAATCCGGATATCCACAATCCTGATCGGATTTCCCATCACATATGGAGAACTCTATACCGTAGCTACTCGGTACAGAGTCAATCGACAGGTCATCCTATCGCTCTCGCAAATACCGGGTCTTCAACACCGATCTTCAATGCTATCCATTACGTCGTATCACTATTCGGAATGGGTAATCCGAATAACGAGCGCAATAATTTAAAAATAAGTGTGCATTCAAATTCAACAAATCACAACAAATACCTTTCAAAGGTAAATATTGATAGTCGGTTATTGAACTATCAATGGATATGCACACATCACCAGATTCCAAATAATTTTCCAAATTATTTATTTTCCAAAATATCTTTACTAGATATATAATTTCACACTTCAAAAATAAATCAATATTTATTTTTAAACAAATTTACCCATTCTTTATAAATTCCATAGTAAATTTTCATTCCAAAATATCCATGCAAATACGATTTCAATTATTCATTTCAATTTATCTTCAAAAGGATAAATTCTCAAAATATTCACTTTATATTGGAAAACACTTCCATACTTATTTATTTATAAGTAATTCACAAATTTTATTTATTTTCAACACTTGGAAAATATTCAATATACTCAAATCGAAATTAAGTATATATTTCATTCTTTAAGGAAATCATTCTCTTTAACATATTTATTTGGGCCAAAACGAATGTTGCGTAAAACATCGTTACGACGTCCCAAAATCACTAGTATAGGGATTCGAAATTAAAATAGATATATATAAATCACAATACTAAACAAAACATTTCCTTTCGGAAATCATTTACTATAACAACAATGTTATAGTCCACCATTTCCTTTTTTTTCTCGAAAACGTCTATTTCAACAATAGATGTTGAAATCTATGGTTTCGAATCTCAACACATTTTAAAACATCGTTAGATCGTTTTAATTCTATTTAAAACACCAAATCCAAAACATTTCCTTTAACGTGTTATTCACTATTCAAAAATGTGAATAAACTTCGTTAACAATTTCATCCTTTTATTCATTTTATTTTAAAGGATTATTCACTGTCTAAAACGTGAATATAGCTCCATAAATAAGTTACAACAATTTTTTTTTACTTATCAAAATAAGTCGTTTGTGAATTTATAAAACAACGTTTATAAATTCCATTTCTATTTATTTATATCCTTTTACAAATTTCCTTTATTAACCTATTCGATTTATAACTCAATTATATACCAAAGGTTCACATTATAAGTTAAACACTTATAAAACGATTATTTTACAAAATCGTTCTTTTAACTTCCCAAATTATAAATCTTATAACTTATAAGATTGTTTATTTATCCAAAATCATTCTTTCAATAACTTTATAAATTTTATAAACCTACTGTTTATAAAATTCCATTTATAACTTCACTGTTTATAATTATATAAATTCCATTCAATTATGAAATTCATTTTCACTTCATTCAAACACTTATAAAACTCGTTTTATAATGTCCATATTTCAATTTATAAATATCCATTTATAAATCTCTTAATATAAATCAATTTATATTATTCTTTTAAAACGTCTTTAAACTCCTTTAAAAACTTCATCATTCTCTTGGTTTATAAAATAATTAAATTTTATAAATCCAATATTTAAACTTTTCACAATAAATTCAAATTCCCAATTTAAACCATTTTATAAAATTATTAACCCCATAATTTCAAAAATCAACTTTTAACTATATTTCTCAAAAATCATAATTTTTATAACATTAAAAATTATATCGTTATTTATTTATAATGGATCAATTCCAAAAATAAAGTATATTTTCAAAAATCACTTTAAAAATCATTTTAAAATCCCAAAATCTGGGTCCAATGATGCTACACACCAAATAGTCAATCACGACAAACAACGATATCATATATCGATATGATAATCCATCAAATATCAAAATATCTGAAATCAAACAAAAACTGTTGAGGAATCCAGTTGGATCCCTCCAACCTGTTTTTCCTGCATCCACAAACATTAGCACAATACCAATTTCGCTCCAGTACGAAATTATCGCAGTATATGTTTTTAATAATATTATCCGCTTAATAACGGCGCAATAGCGTCTCATCCGCTAAAAATAAAAAATGCGGGGAATCAACAACTGCAATATATACATATGCCAATATATATATATTGATATTATATATAATACCAATTTCACTGTTTATGAAATATTCGCGGTATATGTTTTTAATAAATAACATCCGCTTACTAACGGCGCATAATGTCTATTTTAACAATCAATAGATAACAGTCATCATTCAAACATGCATTCAAATATTTTAAATCTAACTATTTAAAATAAAATCGAAACCGATTCGATTGAGTGAGAAGTTCTTACCTTGATTTCAATTTCGTTTTAGCGATTTATTTCGAATAAAATTAAACACGCGTTTAATTTTACCCAAAATTCTCATTGACTCCAATCGTTTCCAAATCAGTTGCATAGCGTAGAGCTTGTAAATACGAAGCCAACGCAAAAAATCTCGTCCGAAACGGACCTCGTATGAAAGAGTTACGATATATTTAAGTTAATACGAATTATAAACTAATTTATACAACAAAATTTATTTTTTTTCCAAACCCTTTTATCACAGCCGTTAGATTTGCTTTGCTTGCATCATGCCCTTGGGCGCGTCATCTCCTTCCCACGCAAATTCGTTCCCAGCTTCTACAGGCCGAACCCAATGAACGCCTTTATCATCGAATTTCGCACGCCACAAACATCGACTAAACCCCATCATCTCGACACCATTCGAACCACCTCGCCTTGCTTCTCCACCGCCCAGAACGCGCGTCCCCCCCAGCTTCGTCACCACGCTGAAAACATGACCGAAGTCGCCCCCTTCAAACCTAAATTCGCGACAATCCGTGAACAGATAGGATAAATCGACCGTTGGATTTATAGATTGTAGTGCCCTCTACCACTTTCTAGTTGAAGGTTTGTCGAATCGATGAACGGATTGGAAGGAATAGGAGGAGAAAGATTGTTAATTCCTGGCCCTCGGTTTCTATGGTGGCGGCCGGCTAGGGTTTAGAGATATTATATATTTTTTTATTTTGTGAGGGTTTAGGGTCTATTTATAGGAAATTTTTCAATCACTATTCATCCGGGAATTCCGAACTCCGATTTACGCGCCGAAACTGACGTTCCTAGGGTTTATCCCGCGTTCCGGACACAATGGAACAGGTTTCGGAAGCTAATTCGGACATCTGTGCGAGTTATGGCTATAAACGTTCAATTTGAATTAAACCGATTTAAACGATTTTCTAGGCGTTTTAATTTGTACCGGACAAACGGTAAATCCAATTGACACGAAATTTGAAATCCGATAATAACTAACTATTACGGATCCAATGGAACTAGTTTCGTCCAATTCTGAGACTGTTCAAAAATTGGCTATTTTACAGTCGATAATTAAATATTAAAATATTCAATTTTCACAAATTAACTTTTAATTCGATTTTAAAAGTTCTAAAATATCATTCTAACTCCCATATGATAAAATAAAATTTTACAAATCATTTTCAATCATATTTAACCCAATTTTCAATTATTTCCATAATTTCACATATTAAATTATCGATTTAATTATTCAATTAAATCCAATTATTCGAAATAAAATTTATTCGACTTATAAATTCACTTATTAATATTTAAAATTAATTAAATATTCAAATTTAAATTAATTAAAATCCTGGGTCGTTACAATCTTCCCCCCTTAAAAGAATTTCGTCCTCGAAATTACTAAGTAAGAAAAGTTACAGAATTTATTAACTTTCCCAAAATTCATGGTTAAACTTCTTATAATAACTTTACTAAGTTTTCAAATCATACTTAGTTATCTTTTCAAAAACAACTACTATTGTTTAACTTTCAATTCCAAATCAAAGTTAAAGTTTTCAAAATTTTCCAATTTCCTCAAATTTTTTCTAACGCCTTAAATTTCCGGAAAAATTCGCCATAGTCTCCTTTGCGCGGCTCGATCCGAAAAAAAAATGACAGTATATATATCACAAATATACATCTCATCAAGTAATGAGGCATCCCGAAGGGAAAAAGTATAAAAGTACGATATTTAATCCGAGATATGTACCTTATATTTTATTAGCAAGCATATACGGCTAATATAGCGCGAAAGCGAGCTCCAAATGCGAAGCAAACACGATCCGCACCTACTAAACACTCAACAAACAACATGAGAACATGCATATGGACAATAGTATCGATATACAACATATAGCAACATAATAACTATATATGCCAACATAGCCAATGTAGTAAAAGCAATATTTTCAACCATCAACCAACTAACATTCATAACCGATAAATATTCATTCATATTTTCATTAATATTCAACGAATTAGGTTTTCAATTTAATCACATTTGATTCATTAATAGTGGATGTTTACTAACATTCATTTTCAATTAGTTTATATTCACTAATTCATAGTCAAGTTGGTTCACTTCCAAATCAAATTCAATTCTATTTAAGATTCACTTAATATTCAATTGGATTTCAATTACTTTAGTTTCCAATTTCATCAACACTTAATGAATTATATACAATCAACTAACAATCATATAACAACCAATTTATATCAATTACAACCAAATTCCTTTGCTTATCAATTGGTTTAATTAATTGATTATTTTTTTATTCAACTATTCGACTTTCAATAACATTAGATTTTAATGAATTAACACTTATATTCATTATTTCATATCAATTTTATTCACATTCAATTGATTAACATTCAATCCATTAATTCAATTCAATTACAACAGTTGAATTTCATTTATATACTCAAGTTCATATCCATCATTTAACTTTATTATTTTACTTTGATACTAATATCAACTTCATTCAACATCTCTTAAGTTATATTTCATTTTTATTTCAAATCATATTCATAAATATATTTTCATATAGTTTCACTTCTTATATATATAAGTTTATTTCCCAATTGTAAATTACTTTAATTATAATTCAATTCTTATAATTATTTTGCTTATACAATAATTCTTTTATTTAGATTATTCAAACAACTAACAATCTACTTATATACACTTTAATAATTCTGAAACATTATTTCTTTATATATAAAATATACTCAAGGTAAAATTATTTCATTTACCCAACTTAAAACAATATTGTGTCGAATTGTTCTGTACAAGTGTTTAGAGATCCCTATCAACAACGTTAATTACTCGTATTAACCAGAATCTATATACCACTCAACAAACCAATCATCACAATATAAAACAATTTTATATATACTAACAAATACGCTCTCATAGCTATTATTACTCTCAAATTCATTCTAGATTACTACTGACTCTATCTCTAATGAGTAATACCCAACAGAACCATGGTTGTCGCTTAACCATAAGCTCTGATACCAAATGTAACGTCCCGGAAATTTGCGACTTTCGAAAATTCAACATCGATACTCACTTTATCGACTGCCGAGAAATCGAAGGCCGGAAACCCGAAATGTTATGGTTTAAGAAAAAGAAAACGAGGTAGAAGAAGAGAGAAGAGAGAAAAAAATAGAGAGGAAAGAAAATAGAAAATACAGAACACAACACAACAACATCAGAATCTCACAATTCGCAGCGGAACAACATATAATAATAAATGAATAATCTTTAAACAAAGAACTATATCAGTTATTACATCACATTTCATTACATCATATCATCAGAGTGTACAACATCAAACAAATAGTGCAGCGGAAAAGAAATACTATATACTAGTAATACGCCATGCCATCCAGCTTGCCTCCAACAACTCCTGAATATCCAGAATATCCTGATAAACCTTAACTCTTGACTGCCCGTGTGGAAATTGGTGGGCACCCAGAGTTTAGGAAGGAAAACAATAAACTCCGAGTCAGTCATGTGACTGGTGTGAGAACTCAAAACAGTTTATTTAACTTTAAAATCAAAATAGAGGAATATTTTTAAGTCAATTCGCAATGCTTTTAAAAATGAGACTACCATAAGGCCTCCCGCACACACACACAATGCAAACGCAGAATCGGAGGAGATTTCTCCTTATGATAGTCAAAGATGCTTGATACGCATTTAAAATAACATTTGATATTATTACTAGTGTATAGTGTAGAAAAAAATTCATTTCGAAAGTAGAATATAAATCTTAGCCAACATAGACATTTCGAACTATGCCTACTATAGCTAACTATGTTCAATAGCAGGTTACCGCCACATTCCATAGCAGGTTATACAACTAAAACCGTACAAGTCTCGTATTGTTTCTTTGGATTTCCAACGAATGATTAGGCCAAGGAACTTCCCATTGCCACATGAGAATGCCTCTGGATGGACATCCCCGAGAACCAAACCGGATCTCTACCAACACAAGGCCGGGTTACCCCTAACTGAGTAACAACTGACCGAATATGCCATCCCCCGGTCCTTTGGGACCTTTTAACCGAGCGCTCGTAATCAATTCACACAATCATAAAGTGTTTTCAACATGAGTAAGTATCTGGGCTCCATACCATGATACCACCCTTTTCCAGAAGGAAATGCACACATCCTAAAGGGCGCTACCCCTCATAACCTTGCTGCATCTTTCCTGTTTTGACCATTCACGGGGTGTGAGGCTCGACGAAGTCACGTCCACAAAAACATACTTTATACAAAAGCCATGCTTTGGGTCAACAAATGATCATAGAAATGATCACCAAGATAGACGATCAAATAAATGATCCTATCACAAATAATCAACACAATGATCATTTCATAGCAACACTCAGCATGTCACATTACCAAATTGGGAATATATCGCTGATAACCTTCAACTACATAACCTCTGAGCTCGTACGTCTCAGAGAAGGGTGTTAAGCTAAAAGAATAAATTCTCCGCCACCAACAGAAATATATTTGAAAGAAATCGGCTTTATATCTCAAATTGTAATGTCAGACATACAATCCATACAAGTCTGTTCCGGGATCGAACAAAACCGAAGGCACTTACAAAGAAGTCCTTGCAATCCGGATATCCACAATCCTGATCGGATTTCCCATCACATATGGAGAACTCTATACCGTAGCTACTCGGTACAGAGTCAATCGACAGGTCATCCTATCGCTCTCGCAAATACCGGGTCTTCAACACCGATCTTCAATGCTATCCATTACGTCGTATCACTATTCGGAATGGGTAATCCGAATAACGAGCGCAATAATTTAAAAATAAGTGTGCATTCAAATTCAACAAATCACAACAAATACCTTTCAAAGGTAAATATTGATAGTCGGTTATTGAACTATCAATGGATATGCACACATCACCAGATTCCAAATAATTTTCCAAATTATTTATTTTCCAAAATATCTTTACTAGAGATATAATTTCGCACTTCAAAAATAAATCAATATTTATTTTTAAACAAATTTACCCATTCTTTATAAATTCCATAGTAAATTTTCATTCCAAAATATCCATGCAAATATGATTTCAATTATTCATTTCAATTTATCTTCAAAAGGATAAATTCTCAAAATATTCACTTTATATTGGAAAACACTTCCATACTTATTTATTTATAAGTAATTCACAAATTTTATTTATTTTCAACACTTGGAAAATATTCAATATACTCAAATCGAAATTAAGTATATATTTCATTCTTTAAGGAAATCATTCTCTTTAACATATTTATTTGGGCCAAAACGAATGTTGCGTAAAACATCGTTACGACGTCCCAAAATCACTAGTATAGGGATTCGAAATTAAAATAGATATATATAAATCACAATACTAAACAAAACATTTCCTTTCGGAAATCATTTACTATAACAACAGTGTTATAGTCCACCATTTCCTTTTTTTTCTCGAAAACGTCTATTTCAACAATAGATGTTGAAATCTATGGTTTCGAATCTCAACACATTTTAAAACATCGTTAGATCGTTTTAATTCTATTTAAAACACCAAATCCAAAACATTTCCTTTAACGTGTTATTCACTATTCAAAAATGTGAATAAACTTCGTTAACAATTTCATCCTTTTATTCATTTTATTTTAAAGGATTATTCACTGTCTAAAACGTGAATATAGCTCCATAAATAAGTTACAACAATTTTTTTTTACTTATCAAAATAAGTCGTTTGTGAATTTATAAAACAACGTTTATAAATTCCATTTCTATTTATTTATAACAACTTCCTTTTACAAATTTCCTTTATTAACCTATTCGATTTATAACTCAATTATATACCAAAGGTTCACATTATAAGTTAAACACTTATAAAACGATTATTTTACAAAATCGTTCTTTTAACTTCCCAAATTATAAATCTTATAACTTATAAGATTGTTTATTTATCCAAAATCATTCTTTCAATAACTTTATAAATTTTATAAACCTACTGTTTATAAAATTCCATTTATAACTTCACTGTTTATAATTATATAAATTCCATTCAATTATGAAATTCATTTTCACTTCATTCAAACACTTATAAAACTCGTTTTATAATGTCCATATTTCAATTTATAAATATCCATTTATAAATCTCTTAATATAAATCAATTTATATTATTCTTTTAAAACGTCTTTAAACTCCTTTAAAAACTTCATCATTCTCTTGGTTTATAAAATAATTAAATTTTATAAATCCTATATTTAAACTTTTCACAATAAATTCAAATTCCCAATTTAAACCATTTTATAAAATTATTAACCCCGTAATTTCAAAAATCAACTTTTAACTATATTTCTCAAAAATCATAATTTTTATAACATTAAAAATTATATCGTTATTTATTTATAATGGATCAATTCCAAAAATAAAGTATATTTTCAAAAATCACTTTAAAAATCATTTTAAAATCCCAAAATCTGGGTCCAATGATGCTACACACCAAATAGTCAATCACGACAAACAACGATATCATATATCGATATGATAATCCATCAAATATCAAAATATCTGAAATCAAACAAAAACTGTTGAGGAATCCAGTTGGATCCCTCCAACCTGTTTTTCCTGCATCCACAAACATTAGCACAATACCAATTTCGCTCCAGTACGAAATTATCGCAGTATATGTTTTTAATAATATTATCCGCTTAATAACGGCGCAATAGCGTCTCATCCGCTAAAAATAAAAAATGCGGGGAATCAACAACTGCAATATATACATATGCCAATATATATATATTGATATTATATATAATACCAATTTCACTGTTTATGAAATATTCGCGGTATATGTTTTTAATAAATAACATCCGCTTACTAACGGCGCATAATGTCTATTTTAACAATCAATAGATAACAGTCATCATTCAAACATGCATTCAAATATTTTAAATCTAACTATTTAAAATAAAATCGAAACCGATTCGATTGAGTGAGAAGTTCTTACCTTGATTTCAATTTCGTTTTAGCGATTTATTTCGAATAAAATTAAACACGCGTTTAATTTTACCCAAAATTCTCATTGACTCCAATCGTTTCCAAATCAGTTGCATAGCGTAGAGCTTGTAAATACGAAGCCAACGCAAAAAATCTCGTCCGAAACGGACCTCGTATGAAAGAGTTACGATATATTTAAGTTAATACGAATTATAAACTAATTTATACAACAAAATTTATTTTTTTTCCAAACCCTTTTATCACAGCCGTTAGATTTGCTTTGCTTGCATCATGCCCTTGGGCGCGTCATCTCCTTCCCACGCAAATTCGTTCCCAGCTTCTACAGGCCGAACCCAATGAACGCCTTCATCATCGAATTTCGCACGCCACAAACATCGACTAAACCCCATCATCTCGACACCATTCGAACCACCTCGCCTTGCTTCTCCACCGCCCAGAACGCGCGTCCCCCCCAGCTTCGTCACCACGCTGAAAACATGACCGAAGTCGCCCCCTTCAAACCTAAATTCGCGACAATCCGTGAACAGATAGGATAAATCGACCGTTGGATTTATAGATTGTAGTGCCCTCTACCACTTTCTAGTTGAAGGTTTGTCGAATCGATGAACGGATTGGAAGGAATAGGAGGAGAAAGATTGTTAATTCCTGGCCCTCGGTTTCTATGGTGGCGGCCGGCTAGGGTTTAGAGATATTATATTTTTTTTTTATTTTGTGAGGGTTTAGGGTCTATTTATAGGAAATTTTTCAATCACTATTCATCCGGGAATTCCGAACTCCGATTTACGCGCCGAAACTGACGTTCCTAGGGTTTATCCCGCGTTCCGGACACAATGGAATAGGTTTCGGAAGCTAATTCGGACATCTGTGCGAATTATGGCTATAAACGTTCAATTTGAATTAAACCGATTTAAACGATTTTCTAGGCGTTTTGATTTGTACCGGACAAACGGTAAATCCAATTGACACGAAATTTGAAATCCGATAATAACTAACTATTACGGATCCAATGGAACTAGTTTCGTCCAATTCTGAGACTGTTCAAAAATTGGCTATTTTACAGTCGATAATTAAATATTAAATATTCAATTTTCACAAATTAACTTTTAATTCGATTTTAAAAGTTCTAAAATATCATTCTAACTCCCATATGATAAAATAAAATTTTACAAATCATTTTCAATCATATTTAACCCAATTTTCAATTATTTCCATAATTTCACATATTAAATTATCGATTTAATTATTCAATTAAATCCAATTATTCGAAATAAAATTTATTCGACTTATAAATTCACTTATTAATATTTAAAATTAATTAAATATTCAAATTTAAATTAATTAAAATCCTGGGTCGTTACAATCTTCCCCCCTTAAAAGAATTTCGTCCTCGAAATTACTAAGTAAGAAAAGTTACAGAATTTATTAACTTTCCCAAAATTCATGGTTAAACTTCTTATAATAACTTTACTAAGTTTTCAAATCATACTTAGTTATCTTTTCAAAAACAACTACTATTGTTTAACTTTCAATTCCAAATCAAAGTTAAAGTTTTCAAAATTTTCCAATTTCCTCAAAATTTTTCTAACGCCTTAAATTTCCGGAAAAATTCGCCATAGTCTCCTTTGCGCGGCTCGATCCGAAAAAAAAATGACAGTATATATATCACAAATATACATCTCATCAAGTAATGAGGCATCCCGAAGGGAAAAAGTATAAAAGTACGATATTTAATCCGAGATATGTACGTTATATTTTATTAGCAAGCATATACGGCTAATATAGCGCGAAAGCGAGCTCCAAATGCGAAGCAAACACGATCCGCACCTACTAAACATTCAACAAACAACATGAAAACATGCATATGGACAATAGTATCGATATACAACATATAGCAACATAATAACTATATATGCCAACATAGCCAATGTAGTAAAAGCAATATTTTCAACCATCAACCAACTAACATTCATAACCGATAAATATTCATTCATATTTTCATTAATATTCAATGAATTAGGTTTTCAATTTAATCACATTTGATTCATTAACAGTGGATGTTTACTAACATTCATTTTCAATTAGTTTATATTCACTAATTCATAGTCAAGTTGGTTCACTTCCAAATCAAATTCAATTCTATTTAAGATTCACTTAATATTCAATTGGATTTCAATTACTTTAGTTTCCAATTTCATCAACACTTAATGAATTATATACAATCAACTAACAATCATATAACAACCAATTTATATCAATTACAACCAAATTCCTTTGCTTATCAATTGGTTTAATTAATTGATTATTTTTTTATTCAACTATTCGACTTTCAATAACATTAGATTTTAATGAATTAACACTTATATTCATTATTTCATATCAATTTTATTCACATTCAATTGATTAACATTCAATCCATTAATTCAATTCAATTACAACAGTTGAATTTCATTTATATACTCAAGTTCATATCCATCATTTAACTTTATTATTTTACTTTGATACTAATATCAACTTCATTCAACATCTCTTAAGTTATATTTCATTTTTATTTCAAATCATATTCATAAATATATTTTCATATAGTTTCACTTCTTATATATATAAGTTTATTTCCCAATTGTAAATTACTTTAATTATAATTCAATTCTTATAATTATTTTGCTTATACAATAATTCTTTTATTTAGATTATTCAAACAACTAACAATCTACTTATATACACTTTAATAATTCTGAAAAATTATTTCTTTATATATAAAATATACTCAAGGTAAAATTATTTCATTTACCCAACTTAAAACAATATTGTGTCGAATTGTTCTGTACAAGTGTTTAGAGATCCCTATCAACAACGTTAATTACTCGTATTAACCAGAATCTATATGCCACTCAACAAACCAATCATCACAATATAAAACAATTTTATATATACTAACAAATACGCTCTCATAGCTATTATTACTCTCAAATTCATTCTAGAGTACTACTGACTCTATCACTAATGAGTAATACCCAACAGAACCATGGTTGTCGCTTAACCATAAGCTCTGATACCAAATGTAACGTCCCGGAAATTTGCGACTTTCGAAAATTCAACATCGATACTCACTTTATCGACTGCCGAGAAATCGAAGGCCGGAAACCCGAAATGTTATGGTTTAAGAAAAAGAAAAAGAGGTAGAAGAAGAGAGAAGAGAGAAAAAAATAGAGAGGAAAGAAAATAGAAAATACAGAACACAACACAACAACATCAGAATCTCACAATTCGCAGCGGAACAACATATAATAATAAATGAATAATCTTTAAACAAAGAACTATATCAGTTATTACATCACATTTCATTACATTATATCATCAGAGTGTACAACATCAAACAAATAGTGCAGCGGAAAAGAAATACTATATACTAGTAATACGCCATGCCATCCAGCTTGCCTCCAACAACTCCTGAATATCCAGAATATCCTGATAAACCTTAACTCTTGACTGCCCGTGTGGAAATTGGTGGGCACCCAGAGTTTAGGAAGGAAAACAATAAACTCCGAGTTAGTCATGTGACTGGTGTGAGAACTCAAAACAGTTTATTTAACTTTAAAATCAAAATAGAGGAATATTTTTAAGTCAATTCGCAATGCTTTTAAAAACGAGACTACCATAAGGCCTCCCGCACACACACACAATGCAAACGCAGAATCGGAGGAGATTTCTCCTTATGATAGTCAAAGATGCTTGATACGCATTTAAAATAACATTTGATATTATTACTAGTGTATAGTGTAGAAAAAAATTCATTTCGAAAGTAGAATATAAATCTTAGCCAACATAGACATTTCGAACTATGCCTACTATAGCTAACTATGTTCAATAGCAGGTTACCGCCACATTCCATAGCAGGTTATACAACTAAAACCGTACAAGTCTCGTATTGTTTCTTTGGATTTCCAACGAATGATCAGGCCAAGGAACTTCCCATTGCCACATGAGAATGCCTCTGGATGGACATCCCCGAGAACCAAACCGGATCTCTACCAACACAAGGCCGGGTTACCCCTAACTGAGTAACAACTGACCGAATATGCCATCCCCCGGACCTTTGGGACCTTTCAACCGAGCGCTCGTAATCAATTCACACAATCATAAAGTGTTTTCAACATGAGTAAGTATCTGGGCTCCATACCATGATACCACCCTTTTCCAGAAGGAAATGCACACATCCTAAAGGGCGCTACCCCTCATAACCTTGCTGCATCTTTCCTGCTTTGACCATTCACGGGGTGTGAGGCTCGACGAAGTCACGTCCACAAAAACATACTTTATACAAAAGCCATGCTTTGGGTCAACAAATGATCATAGAAATGATCACCAAGATAGACGATCAAATAAATGATCCTATCACAAATAATCAACACAATGATCATTTCACAGCAACACTCAGCATGTCACATTACCAAATTGGGAATATATCGCTGATAACCTTCAACTACATAACCTCTGAGCTCGTACGTCTCAGAGAAGGGTGTTAAGCTAAAAGAATAAATTCTCCGCCACCAACAGAAATATATTTGAAAGAAATCGGCTTTATATCTCAAATTGTAATGTCAGACATACAATCCATACAAGTCTGTTCCAGGATCGAACAAAACCGAAGGCACTTACAATGAAGTCCTTGCAATCCGGATATCCACAATCCTGATCGGATTTCCCAACACATATGGAGAACTCTATACCGTAGCTACTCGGTGCAGAGTCAATCGACAGGTCATCCTATCGCTCTCGCAAATACCGGGTCTTCAACACCGATCTTCAATGCTATCCATTACGTCGTATCACTATTCGAAATGGGTAATCCGAATAACGAGCGCAATAATTTAAAAATAAGTGTGCATTCAAATTCAACAAATCACAACAAATACCTTTCAAAGGTAAATATTGATAGTCGGTTATTGAACTATCAATGGATATGCACACATCACCAGATTCCAAATAATTTTCCAAATTATTTATTTTCCAAAATATCTTTACTAGATATATAATTTCACACTTCAAAAATAAATCAATATTTATTTTTAAACAAATTTACCCATTCTTTATAAATTCCATAGTGAATTTTCATTCCAAAATATCCATGCAAATACGATTTCAATTATTCATTTCAATTTATCTTCAAAAGGATAAATTCTCAAAATATTCACTTTATATTGGAAAACACTTCCATACTTATTTATTTATAAGTAATTCACAAATTTTATTTATTTTCAACACTTGGAAAATATTCAATATACTCAAATCGAAATTAAGCATATATTTCATTCTTTAAGGAAATCATTCTCTTTAACATATTTATTTGGGCCAAAACGAATGTTGCGTAAAACATCGTTACGACGTCCCAAAATTACTAGTATAGGGATTCGAAATTAAAATAGATATATATAAATCCCAATACTATACAAAACATTTCCTTTCGGAAATCATTTACTATAACAAGTGTTATAGTCCACCATTTCCTTTTTTTTCTCGAAAACGTCTATTTCAACAATAGATGTTGAAATCTATGGTTTCGAATCTCAACACATTTTAAAACATCGTTAGATCGTTTTAATTCTATTTAAAACACCAAATCCAAAACATTTCCTTTAACGTGTTATTCACTATTCAATAATGTGAATAAACTTCGTTAACAATTTCATCCTTTTATTCATTTTATTTTAAAGGATTATTCACTGTCTAAAACGTGAATATAGCTCCATAAATAAGTTACAACAAATTTTTTTTACTTATCAAAATAAGTCGTTTGTGAATTTATAAAACAACGTTTATAAATTCCATTTCTATTTATTTATAACAACTTCCTTTTACAAATTTCCTTTATTAACCTATTCGATTTATAACTCAATTATATACCAAAGGTTCACATTATAAGTTAAACACTTATAAAACGATTATTTTACAAAATCGTTCTTTTAACTTCCCAAATTATAAATCTTATAACTTATAAGATTGTTTATTTATCCAAAATTCATTCTTTCAATAACTTTATAAATTTTATAAACCTACTGTTTATAAAATTCCATTTATAACTTCACTGTTTATAATTCTATAAATTCCATTCAATTATGAAATTCATTTTCACTTCATTCAAACACTTATAAAAACTCGTTTTATAATGTCCATATTTCAATTTATAAATATCCATTTATAAATCTCGTAATATAAATCAATTTATATTATTCTTTTAAAACGTCTTTAAACTCCTTTAAAAACTTCATCATTCTCTTGATTTATAAAATAATTAAATTTTATAAATCCTACATTTAAACTTTTCACAATAAATTCAAATTCCCAATTTAAACCATTTTATAAAATTATTAACCCCGTAATTTCAAAAATCAACTTTTAACTATATTTCTCAAAAATCGTAATTTTTATAACATTAAAAATTATATCGTTATTTATTTATAATGGATCAATTCCAAAAATAAAGTATATTTTCAAAAATCACTTTAAAAATCATTTTAAAATCCCAAAATCTGGGTCCAATGATGCTACACACCAAATAGTCAATCATGACAAACAACAATATCATATATCGATATGATAATCCATCAAATATCAAAATATCTGAAGTCAAACAAAAACTGTTGAGGAATCCAGTTGGATCCCTCCAACCTGTTTTTCCTGCATCCACAAACATTAGCACAATACCAATTTCGCTCCAGTACGAAATTATCGCGGTATATGTTTTTAATAATATTATCCGCTTAATAACGGCGCAATAGGGTCTCATCCGCTAAAAATAAAAAATGCGGGGAATCAACAACTGCAATATATACATATGCCAATATATATATATATATATTGATATTATATATAATACCAATTTCACTGTTTATGAAATATTCGCGGTATATGTTTTTAATAAATAACATCCGCTTACTAACGGCGCATAATGTCTATTTTAACAATCAATAGATAACAGTCATCATTCAAACATGCATTCAAATATTTTAAATCTAACTATTTAAAATAAAATCGAAACCGATTCGATTGAGTGAGAAGTTCTCACCTTGATTTCAATTTCGTTTTAGCGATTTATTTCGAATAAAATTAAACACTCGTTTAATTTTACCCGAAATTCTCATTGACTCCAATCGTCTCCAAATCAGTTGCATAGCGTAGAGCTCGTAAAGACGAAGCCAACGCAAAAAATCTCGTCCGAAACGGACCTCGTATGAAAGAGTTACGATATATTTAAGTTAATACGAATTATAAACTAATTTATACAACAAAATTTATTGTTTATCCAAACCCTTTTATCACAGCCGTTAGATTTGCTTTTCTTGCATCATGGCCCTTGGACGCGTCATCTCCTTCCCACGCAAATTCGTTCCCAGCTTCTACAGGCCGAACCCAATGAACGCCTTCATCATCGAATTTCGCACGCCACAAACATCGACTAAACCCCATCATCTCGACACCATTCGAACCACCTCGCCTTGCTTCTCCACCGCCCAGAACGCGCGTCCCCCCCAGCTTCATCACCACGCTGAAAACATGACCGAAGTCACCCCCTTCAAACCTAAATTCGCGACAATCCGTGAAGAGATAGGATAAATCGACCGTTGGATTTATAGATTGTAGTGCCCTCTACCACTTTCTAGTTGAAGGTTTGTCGAATCGATGAACGGATTGGAAGGAATAGGAGGAGAAAGATTGTTAATTCCTGGCCCTCGGTTTCTATGGTGGCGGTCGGCTAGGGTTTAGAGATATTATATATTTTTTTATTTTGTGAGGGTTTAGGGTCTATTTATAGGAAATTTTTCAATCACTATTCATCCGGGAATTCCGAACTCCGATTTATGCGCTGAAACTGACGTTCCTAGGGTTTATCCCGCGTTCCGGACACAATGGAACAGGTTTCGGAAGCTAATTTGGACATCTGTGCGAGTTATGGCTATAAACGTTCAATTTGAGTTAAACTGATTTAAACGATTTTCTAGGCGTTTTAATTTGTACCGGACAAACGGTAAATCCAATTGACACGAAATTTGAAATCCAGTAATAACTAACTATTACGGATCCAATGGAACTAGTTTCGTCCAATTCTGAGACTGTTCAAAAATTGGCTATTTTACAGTCGATAATTAAATATTAAAATATTTAATTTTCACAAATTAACTTTTAATTCGATTTTAAAAGTTCTAAAATATCATTCTAACTACCATATGATAAAATAAAATTTTACAAATCATTTTCAATCATATTTAACCCAATTTTCAATTATTTCCATAATTTCACATATTAAATTATCGATTTAATTATTCAATTAAATCCAATTATTCGAAATAAAATTTATTGGACTTATAAATTCACTTATTAATATTTAAAATTAATTAAATATTCAAATTTAAATTAATTAAAATCCTGGGTCGTTACATCGGCTATAGTAATGCTGCAAGTTTTCACCATGGTTTTAAATAATGCAGCATGCTTCCTATTTGACGCCATAGCTTGAGGCAGCAATGCCGCAAGTAGTACTTTCGACATTTATTACTTTACGTTGTAATGCCGCATATAAACCTTACTTTCGACATCGAAATAAATGACAATGATGCCGCCTATTTTCTGCTTTGACATAAACGATACTAATGACTCTATGATATTGATGCCAAAGGTCATCAATATCGGCATTCCCATATTTTCAAATTTTAAAGCTTTATATTATGCAAACTAAAGGCTACGCCGCTTATATTCGGCTACCTATAAATTTATGTTATGCGACATAAATGATTTTTGCTTTATGGCCATATGCTTTATCAAATCAGATGCTTTAACATAATAGCGGTATAAAGGGGTGCGACATACCACAACAGCTATATTAATGCCGCACTTTACAATTCAAATGGTTTTATTATATATGGCTTTATAGCCTAATGCTTAGAGGTGCGACAACCTTTGAATGGTTTCGAAGTTCATCTAATCTATTTTATAAATGCATATATCTTGGCATAATATTTTGGATAAAATAAAGTTATATAATTTCCTTGTTTTAAGTATGATTTCAAGGGTCTAATCACTAATAAAGAATTATTTTTTCAAGGAAATAACGAGGGTATTTAGCTGAAAATTTAACAAGTAAAATTATTGTTCTTACCACCATTAGATAAATTATGGTAGGATAAATTAACTCAAGGATTAGAGAATAGAAAGCCAAATAATGGGTTTGTTGTAGGGTAACACTCTATACTTCAACTGTTAGCCCTGAATTGATATTAATCCAAAATTATAGTACGTAGGGCTTTATTAAGAGTAAAACTAAAAGTAGGTTTACACACAGAAAGGAATATAACATAGGTAGGTTATTGGTTGTCCTGTAAAACATTTAGGTTCATGGTGAGCCTAGCAAAACTATAAGATTGAAAGATGGTCAGGTAAACACTCAGATGATTGTGTTTGGATGGACAATCTAGTTTACTCCTAATGGTAAGTTGGAGAATTTTGGTATATTTGGTAAGCCAGAGTCAGCCATAGGTTTGTGGTAACCCTGGAAAAACTATGAAGTAGAGACAGACAGTTAATTAATTGGGATAGATTGGTCATGTTACCCACGTAGCATGCATGCATATAATTGCTTATGTTTATTTAACCTTTGTGAATGCAAACGCATGATAGAGATTGACATATTTCAAACGATACTAGTGAGGGAAAAACCCGTTTCGCTTAGAGAAGTGGTTCCACTAGATATCTATTATCAAGATGACATATTATTATTCACACTAAACTTTTTGTCTGACCTGAAGTTTTGTTTATCCCTTTTGACTCTCGGGTACTTAATTGTTCGAGAGTAAGGTTTCCAGATTCTAGGTTTGATGAATAAAAATTCTAAACATGTGCATAAGGCAGAGCTAGCTATATAGGAGTTTATTTATGTCTGATGCGTTATCATTTTGTTCGAATGTATATAATGTTAGAAGTTGTATCTATCTAGTAGTGAACTCTAATCAACCAAGAGGGCATATTCGTATGTCGCTCTTACGTGTTTTGTAATAATTATATATTATGTGAAACTGGAAAACGTTTGGGATTATGTAATGAATATGCAAATTAATTAATAAAATCTGTGATTTGGAAAAACTTCAATTCTTATGCTTCTGATGTTAGAGATACTATAATTGATCTTATTTTGTCTCCAGAAAATAATACTATTGATGACAGTAGCATAAGTAGTGCTTATTTTTGGATCTTAGAATGAGGGATGTCACACCCTATCTCTACTAAACCATGTATCAACTTAGGCTGTGTAATTGGCTCTAATACTAAATGTGATGATCACCTTTCACTACCGGCACTCGATATACACAAGATGTTGCACTGCAGACATGCTCGGCTGATGTAAGACAATCATCAGGGTTTTAAAATGAAATAAACATCACATGACATGTTGCTTATCTCATAATGCATGGAATAAAATATAATACACATCACAGATATAAAACATGAGAGACAATAATAACTAAGTGATCCAAATACCAGAGTACAGATTCATAGAGTTATACGACTAATAATAGAATTTATACAATGGAAATAAACTTAAATAACTATTGCATAATAAATAAGCAAGCACTGCCATGGCTCCATAGTTTTTCACAACGGAATTAGCATAGAAATATAAATATAATACGACATAGTATCATCAGCTCATCCACTACATAGCCACTACGTTGCACCTAGACCTACTCTCTAGTATAATCATTTAAGATTATCCAAAATAGTAAGAAGCAAAGCATAAAATATCAAGTTAGACAACAGTCTGGTGTGAGTGGTAAATGAATCTCAAAATATTACACAGGTTGGTATAATAAGTAATAAGGGTATATGAATCATGCCTGACCTATCCCTGCAACCAAAGAGTTAGCACATAACAACATAATATGCTACTCTACAAATACAATAAGGGTACACTACAAATCAAGTATGATGATAGGTGTCCAAGTATCCCTATCTCTAATGACATCCCTAGAGTGATATACTATGGAAGAACAATCAAAACAACCATAGCAACCATAAACTATCCTCATTATCACTCAACGTGCTCTGGATATATGATAACTCGTATGACCTTCCAACTGCCAGTGATAATGGAAATCCCAGTTTTCAGCGTACTCTCTTTAGCTCGAAGCTGATGCTAAACCCATTAAACCAGTCCAGGGTACACGGATCCATTCAACCTATTTGAAGTAGCCTTTCAACGTACCTATGAGCGTCCTCACAATATCCCTGCTTTGAGTACATCAGAAAACACTCCGAGTATCAACGATCCTTTAGGACGCATATTCGAGCCCTTTCTTTGCTCTATATAATTTACATTGTTCTTGAGGAATCATTCTACATCCCTTCATTCCACGATAGAACCATTTGATCGTTCCATCTATAGGTCACTTTTCTTAGAACTCGCCCTGTATGGATAACCATTCTCAGGTCTCCGTTCAACAACAAAACACCATCATCGAAACCTAATTCCTTTCATCATAGAATTGTCATTAAGTTCCAAAACTATCGTCATGTTACTATGTCGCTAACAAACCCCAAATTAGCATTAAAACAACTTCAGCACGACTTGTAGAGTGCCTACTTCCTCTTTTGGAAGATTCAAGCCGATCCAAATAATAAGGATAACTCTGGCATAAATAGATCGGTATCGACTTATCCACTTGACCAATTTTGGTCAAGTCTATTCCCCAGCTTATAGTATACCTTTCCCCATATGCTTCTAGCTCAGACTTATTTACCCAAACAATTCAGTCTGATATTAGAGCTTTGATCTTCAAACTTTAGAAACAAGTCAGGCACACCATACTTAGCCAACACCTTGTTTCTTGCCATGGTCCTCTTCCACTAACCATGCTTTAGAGATCGCCAAAATCGTCGACTTGTCTGACCATCAGAAACAACTCGTTACCAACATGAGAAAGTTGATATCGATTTGTTTACTTAGCTCATTTCTAGATGCGATTTGAACTCCAAACTCCTCCTATGCCCTAGTGCCTGCCCGCCAAGTTTCATCGAATTCCAACCATCTTTGCTCTTAATTTGCAAATTCAACCATTCATTTCCTAACTTCCTATAAGCACTAGCAAATAACATCAAAGCACTAAATATGATAATTAAGCAAATCCTAATCTAGATCTAACTTTTACACCGGCATATGCACATGAATATAAGGGATTATAGAACTATTAAAAATCATTTAAACCTTTCAAAATTTATTTTTGAACATATATAAAAGTGTGATTTAAATTAGAAAGTGTTTTAAGGTCAAAATTATATCAATTACACTATTTTTAACTTTATAAATATGCATAGTATAGTGAAAGGTCAATACAACTCACCAAATAGCCAAAATACCAATCTTTCCTCTTAGACCCGAAGTGGCAGCGAAGAAGAAGGATATAGATCAACAGAAATTTTAATCTCTAGCTTCTATATACTAATCACCCCTCTAATCAATGCTTTGGCTAAGAGTAGTAAAGAAAATACGCGACTTTTGATGAAAATAAGGTTAATAAAGGCTTAGAATTATTTTGGGGAAGATGGAAATTGAATGGCTTAGATCAGTTCCTAGAACCACCCTATAGCAAAGATTTTGAATTAGGTTATTGGGCCTAAGCACGGGATTAGTTAATTAACGACAAAAAGTAGCCAGCAGCAGCCAAAACTTAAACAACTATAACTTTAAAATGATAAGTCTGTTTTTCTACTATGACCACTATACTGAATAGAAAACCATCATCCTGAAGCAATGTATGTGGTTTGAAACCCTAATTCGGTTTCTATCAAAATTTATAGTCCAAATAAGATTTCAAGGTCAAAATAGTTACATAAATATTCAACAAAAAATATAGATGTGGAAAATATCCCTAAGAGTCACTTTCGAAAATTTTAGAGTCATATGACCTCGAATGAATAAAATAATAATATTTTATGATCCTTCGATACGTAAAACATGGGTCGTTGCACAAACAAAAAGGAATTAGTACATTTTTAAGGGATTTTAGATGTCTGAAACATCATTCAGACGACAGATTTTGAAATTCAGACAGCTAAATTGCATTATAGAAGTTTGAATACCTGTTATTCGAATTTTGTTAATCAATTGATCAAAATTTCAAATTATAATATCTTTCAACTCGAATTGAGGCGCGATTTGAGCTAGTGATCATCAATTTTCAAGGGCTACTACTTGTGAAATTTTGGTATGTTTTGAAGTAATTTGATTTTAGGCCCACGAAGGACCCTGTAACGACCCGTAATTTTCGATAATTAAAATATTAATTTGAATAAGATTTTGGTAGAAATAAAAAAATAATAATTTATTAATGAGAACAATAACTTGAATGAAATTTAAGATGTTAATTTAAGGCAATTGATTACTATTTTAACACAATTCCAATTAATTGAAATGATTATAAAGTCAAAATTGGTTATAAATTGTAAATAAAGAATTAAACCAAATGTTGTATTTAAATGGTAAAATTGTACGCAATTAATTAGAATTGGGTAATATAGAATGGTTTATCAATATGTGAATTTATTAGCTTGGGTTGTAAGTAATAAACCTAGAAATGTATTTGAAATTGTAAGTTGTAACAATAGTTTAATTACCATCTCACTATTTAGTCTATTGAAATTGAATTCGAAATCAGTTGCAATTAATCTACTTAAATATTACAGCTAATATGAATTTAAAATGATAATTGCAAAATATTGATGTAATAAATGGTAAACCAATGTTAATTATATCCATTAGATGATAGTTGATTGAAAAATAAGATGAAAATCAAAATAAATTAATTTATTGGAATTTAAAATTATAATTAGTGAATTTATTCTATTGAAATTGAACACCGTACGTAGTGCATTATTTAACATTGGTTTTGACTTGGAAAGTTACTTTAAAAGATTATAAATTTCTAGGTAATCAAAAATGATGAAAAAATGGGTAACCATTAAATTTGAAATCAAAAGTGAATTTAAATAATTTAAATAATTTAATAATAATCTATATAAGTAACGTGAATATAGCCATTTTGGCCACTATCTTGGATTTCGACGAAACTAGTTTCAACAGATCCTTAACCATGAACTATTGTATGATTTCAAATTTCGTAGCGATCGGACTTGTCGTTTGATCGTGCGGGCTCAAAACGCGTAGAAATCAATTTATTAAAATCAATTTAAAATAAGCCGATTTTAAAAGCTAGCTTCTTTATACACTGGAATTACTTGAAATCTGTTCCATTGAATTTAAAAATATCGAAAACATCAATTTCGATAAATTGGATGACCCACTTTCATTTCAGAAATGGAATGGGCTTTTCCGGTCGTTATTGTCATTTCGAACCAATTCGATATGTTCATTCTTTCTTATCGGGCCTTGTCTATATAAATAGATTTTTCTAAACCTTAGCAGCCTTTCTATTTCTTATCATAGTACATACAATTCCATCTTCCTCCTAAAATGGCTGAAACCTAATTCTAGATTCAATTGCAAATCAAAATCAAATCAAAAATTGAAACTCCTCAAACTATATCATATCATATATCATTGGAAAGCTTTCGATGTGTGCAATCTGCCGCATCATTTCATTTTTCTGTTGGATGCATCATTTGATTAGAAATCGAGGATGAACCTCGATCGTTGAAATTAGGTTTTCACAATCCAATGGTGGATCGTCGACAGTTTGTCGATCGAGAAGCAGCGTTGGGAAGAGGGAGTCGAGCAGGTGGTTAGGGTGGTCCTCGCTCATCTTAAGGTGGTCAGAATTCGACATGATTTGCAATGGTGGCAGTTAGGCTAGGGAGGCCAGAGTTATCGCTATGGGTGCTAGCATGGGCGGCTCGGCATGCAGAGGTCATTGGTGGTGTCTGATTAATGGGTTGTGGATCGTGGAGGAGTGCGACATCGGTCAGAGTGGAGTTTGGTGGCGGCTGAATTGTCGTGCTCGTTGTGTATACTAGGGTTCTGAAAACCAAGGGTGATGTGGCCATTTAGAGATGGTAATTCCATTGTTTTTTATTTAATTAAATTTGAAAATTTATATATTCTAACTTACATATCTTTTCAATACGAGCTTGGATTCATGTTTGGTTTTCTCCATTGCGATCGTATCGAAATTTCGGATAATATGGAACTGGTTTGGTTGAATTCTAAGACTGTTAAAATTTATGCCTTTATTTTGATTTTAAATTGATTTAAAATCCAAGGTGAGTATTTTAACCCACTCATAACAACAAAATTATTTTTTGTTAGTTAAATTTAATTTATGATGTTAGAAGTTTTGATTGATTGCTATTTGGAATATTTAAATTATCATTCCAATTAAATTTGACTTTATTGAATTCAATCGCCATTTAATTTAATATTAAAATTTAAATTTCCAGTTAGTACCTATTATTAATAATCAGTTAATTGTCGTTGTTTATTAGTTGCTTTTAATGGTGATTGTGATGGATGTTTAACTTTTGATATTAAATGACTGGATGTTATGTTATATATCACACTGCAAGTACCCTTAGTTTATTATTAGTAAATCACTATGGGTTCAAATGATACATTCCCGAACGATCTACAGATTAGGGAAAAATCGTTTGTGTCGAAATGACAGACTCGAGCAATTTTATGGATTTTGAATTTAACTCGAGATTGCAGGTTGGAATGCTATGTACCCATAAATTTTAAAATTTTGCGGGTTGAAATGATATATATCCATATCACTTGACCATGGGGTAGAAAATTATATACGGACATTAGATTGGTTAAATTAAATGATTTTAATCCTTAATTTTTAAATTCAGTTAAATGACATTTTGAAATAAACATTGATCTATATAAACAGAATTATTTTCGAAAATCCAAGCTTTAAATGTGGAAATTGGAATTAGTTTAAAATGAATTGTTTAAAGAATTTAAATTGAAATTGTAAAATTGAATTTTGAAATATAAACGAAATTATCAACATTGAGTTATTGTTGAATATTTAAATTTTAAAATCTATTGAATTTGAAGTGGTTTAAATTTATAGTTCAAACATGGATTGAAATCGATATAAATTAAATTGGTTTCAATGGGAATTTGAATGGAAAGACTTAAATTGAGTTTGTTGATTTAAAATTTGAATATGGTCTAGACTTTTTAAAAATAAAAGAAGCGGATTGATTTGATATTATTTTCAAATTAATTATTTTAATATAAATTGTTTAAAGATATATTATTTTAAATTCAAATTTATTTAGATTTTCAAACTATTTACTGTATAAACCATTTTGATAACCAAACCATTTTATATTAAACTATTGAAACATATTTAAACTATTTAACCTACTTTAAACTATTTTAACCTATTTTAAACTACTTAATCTAGTTTAATCTATTTTAAAAATATTTTAAACTATTTTAAAACATTTAAACCATTAAATTATTTAAAGTATTTTGAACTATTTTAAACTATTTTAAACCATTTAAACTATTTTAAAGTATTTTAAACTATTTTAAACTATTTTAAACTATTTTGAACTATTTAAACTATTTTAATCATTTTTTAAACTATTTTAAACTATTTGAACTATTCTAAAATAATTTAACTATTTTAAACTATTTTCAAACTGTCTAAACTAATTATGACTATCCAAACTATTATCTAAAAATTCAAACTATGCAATACTAAATTGGTTATATTTAAATCCTGGATTTTAAAGCGAATATGGTTAAATGATGTTATAACCTACATGAAATGGGAAATGATATTTTCTAGTGAAATGACATATTCTGATTAAATACGATGATTTTGAAATGAGGGTTTAACTTGTTTTGTTAATATGATTTCAAAAGTGATAATGATTTTGAAAATGAATATGATTCCGAAGTAATATGATTTTAAGTGAATATGATATTTCGATATCAATTATGAATTGATTTTGGAAATGTAAAAGAACCGTTTGGTGTGAAATATGCATTTGGTTGTTAAAGAGATCGGGATCAAATATTGTCATACTCTTTGCCAATACCGAACCACTTCAACAACCGTTTATGTGATGGAGATTCAAGAACGAAGTAAGATGGTTTGGCAAACGATTTTGTATGAGGTATTAACGTAGCCCTGACTCCTACGAGTCAGCTTGATGTGACTAAAACCGAAGCTATACCTAGGCCAAGTGAAGTCCTCCGATCGGACATGCTTCTTTGATACTATATTATGACTTTGTGATTGATTTGGTGGCCACTCCTCGATTTGATTATGGGAGTGTGTTCCGAGGTGGGTGGTAGAAGCTGCTCTACGTTACCACCAGCCCAGTTCTACAAAAGGTAGAATCCTACCCTCGCATTGCCTCGCGTGCCTTGTGACATGCCAAATCATGCCTTCTACGAGTTTGGTTTTTGTCGTAAGGAGTGCTCCATGATAACCCATCGGTTTGGTGGAGTTTGCAGTACTGCATAGACTACGACATTTATATAAAATGTGTTAAGGGGATATGGGTAACGCCTTAACGCTATTTTAACACTTTACTTTACCGTAGACACTATTTAATAGCGTATTGTACTATGTATGTTGATAGTTTAACGGATCCTTAGGAGATGGAATCCCGAACATTTCTTAAGTTATTGCACTTATGTTAGACTCTGGATAGGAATGTAAAATACTGTAAATATCTCTGAAGCCATTACACTCATATTTATTTACTGTTGATTTGACATACATAAGATCTTTTAGTTCTGATATCGAGTATTTTGTCTTTTCATTATGCTCAGGTCAGTCTGAGCTTTTCTGTGACGCCCCACCTCTATGCTCACAATAACAAAGAGTATTAAAGGAAATACTGTCTGTTATTACGAAGAATAAGGCTGGAAAGGAGCGGCCATCCGTAGTTAGGCCTTACACTAGTATTGTTTATTTCGATAGGAGTGGTATATTTTTTTTTCATCTCTTATTTATTTACTCCCATCGACATACCCAATTCCAGTATAAAACGAACTACGATGGTTCATAATAGTTTAGGACAACAGATATAATAATAACACAGATAATATAAATGCGGAACACAGATAAAACAAAAGTCTCATATATATATAATAACTGATGACAGTTACAATACATGTGATACAGTACATATGATACAACTACAACTGTCGACTCTGGAAGTTACATATACAAGTACATTATCGTGAATAATATACATGAATATACAACATCCTATACAAATACACTGACTACTAAACATGACGACGACTACTCCAAAAGATATAAAGAAACTTCATAGCTCTAACAGCAACCCATAGTGAGATATCAACAACCTGTAAATACTCGGTCTGACCTAAGTATTACATTCAAAAGAAAATAATATACGGGTCAGTCTAATTCAAACTCAGTTATTAGTGCTCAGAGACAATAATAATTACATAATGAATAGACGACAGTCACAATAATTCTCGTCTATCCGATCCTTAAATAAAGAAATCGGATAACGATAAATAGAACACGTAACAGTGTTAAACAACAAATCAGCAAATTAAACCAGAGCAGAATATTGAATTGAATAAACAAAACAATTCAAAACATTGAAATATCAATTAAAATATTATTTCGAGTAGGGCTGCAGTACACGCACGCGTGCACTGCCTCGCCACTACAGCATATGGAATATGCAAAAGATCATTAAATCGAACTAGAATAGAATATCATACGCACCATACCGTGTGGCTGCAGTTCACGCTTACGTGCACTGCCTTGCCACTATAGTGATGTCGTGCCCAAAAACTCAATACCGTGTGGCTGCAGTTCACGCATGCGTGCACTGCCACGCCACTACGGTGATGAATAACACAAGAACTCAATGAATCAAAAGTAAATGGCATCAACTCAAATCAAATGAATCAGAAGGAGCTGCAACAACGAGCACAGTAGTATGAAGGTGAGGGCACCAAAGATATGGCGCCACAACACACTACAGTAAAATACATAGAGCAATCATATATCAGAACTGGAAAACCATCAAGAAAGTATACTTAGCACAGATCAAAGGAATGCATATAATCGTGCAATAGTGAAACGAATCAGTGCAGTGACATGTACAATGCACAACCACGACACAGTGACAACAAAACAGGTCGAAGACCTGTGCACGAAACTCAAATGTGTAGTACGAAATGCACATGGTCAAATTTGAATCAGAGGTGCAACTTGGGTCTGCAGACATATCTAATTAATAATGCAACTGACTTGGTGGCCACTGTAAAAGAAACGACATGTATGCAATAGTAAATCTGGACAGAGCAAACATCAAACTCGAGAGTCAAGGCCATAATACTTCTCAATTCAACATGTCAGAAGTGGTACCAATACAACTCAAACTAAACCACAAAGACCAGAGGAAGTCTGGTTATAATGCAATAGCATGTAAATGAACTGCAACTGCCGGAGTGGCACATAGTATGCAGTGATACCCAAAATCAACAGGAAAGAACTAGTCTTGCAACATGCTCCCAGCTAACAACAAAGCAACACTACAGGTATGCAGACTAAAGAGTAAAATAATCTGGACCAAATGCCATCAGGTCAGGAATTCAATACATTGCAAGTGCAACAGGTAAATGAAGATGCAGCGAAGCCAATATGGCAACCAATGGTGAAGTATATAAGTGCAGACACATTACATGAGTACCAAGCTTCGAGTCAAACAACAGAAATGCAGACTCAATTATCAAATGCTCATAAACACTTGAATGTCTCAAGTGATATAAATTTTATGCTATGTGTACAGTAAAATTCAAGTGATACGACTCGACACAGTGCACCATGTTCATACCACTACACAAATGCATAAGGCAATAAAATGAAGACTGTACTCCAATGAACCTATCAACATATGATCAGTGCATGCATACAAATATACAATGCAAAAATTAATAGTAATATGGTACAATGAACACTAAATGAAGCTGGAAAGTGCAACAAGCAATTGAATTAACTGAGTTGTAGTAATCATCGTCATATGAACCAATGTCAAAATGCATCAAGCAACCAAGATCAGTCAACTAATAATATGATCTGTCTCAAGCTATACCAGGTACAACATGTATGCAGACTATGACGATATAAGATCAAGCTGCAACATGTACGTAAGGACAATCAGGTAGCAACAATGAATCAAGAAAGACTCATGTGTTACCCAAAACTCAAAACCAAGCAGTGAACATGTAAATCAAAAACTGTATATAGTTTGAAACAATTATTTATGTGTCATGAATATATGCATAACATACAAGTACGATGCAGACAATGCCAACAAGACTTAGTTGCAAGATGCAACCAAGAAGCTACAGAGCTCAATACTATCAAGACTACATGAATCCAACTCGACGTAACACACGTGCAACTTCATCTACAAAGTGTATGCATATAGGCAGGTAATGACAAAGCCTGGAAATGCAAAACTTCCAGATAAATACAAGCATCATGTAGCTGTTTAAAAATCAACAATGGAAGAAATCATTTCGAAACCGTGGTGGCTAATAAACTCAAACAAAAATACACGAATGCAATTAAAGGAAGTCGAACAGACCCAAAATCATCAAGCCATGGTTAAACAAAGTCGAACTATGCCAGAAACATCAACACGAACCACAGTCGAATGGCCGAGCAAATCAAGTGACGAAAGTATAGAAATTCAAAAAGGGTCAGATAACTCACTTTCGTAGAATAATCAGAAAGCCAAAGACAATTTCAACATATACATAAATACGAACGAACATCAAAGGGATTCGAACTTTCAACTAAAACCCTAATTCAAAATCTCTGAAATTCAAATTAGATGCGAGTGAGGGAAGATTCACTCACCTTGGATTCGAAAGTCGCGTACTTCAGAGACGAAGCGGAGTCGATCGAAACCCTAATTTGGAAAGGAGGATGAACACGAGATGAAGCCGCCATTTATTTCTCTCGTATGTTATTAGGTATGGTTTTCCAAGTGAAGGGGGATCGGGTCGAATTGGAACAAGAAGGAAACGGCAATGATAAACCTCTCTGCCTCAAACAACGAATGAAACTTGGGCTACAAATTAAATTTCAAAGCCCATACAATACTCAACAAATTATTAAAAGAATTTTTAACCCAAAACCCCAATAGCAATTTGCAAACAATTTAATCACCTAGTGACAGGAATTAATTGCTACGAATTCCCGGGCTGTTACAGACTCCCCTCCTTATAAAAATTGCGTCCCCGCAATTTTCATAATTAAGGTCGTCACTAACAATAAATTTTCTAACATAAACTGGTTAAGCTAGAAACTAAAGGCAGAGAATTCAAACATCAAAGAAATCTTTTAATTTCAATAAAAGAAATTCAAAATTCTCAACAAAATCTAATTATCAATAGATAATTCAGAAAATAGCAAAACTGAATAAGCAATATTCAATTATCAATTAGATAATCAGAATACAGAAATCACAAAACAGCAATTTCTAATTATCGATACGATAATTAGAAAACAGTAAAATCTAATTATCAACAAAGATAATTATGAAACCCAAATCGTAAATCACAAAACCGCTATTATCAAGCCACCAAAACGATAATCAGAAATCTCAAATCAACAGTTATTTAATTATCACAAACGATAATCAAATCAACAAATATTCGATTATCAAAAACGATAATCAAATCTCAAATCAACAAATATTCGATTATCAAAAACGATAATCAAATTTCAAATCAAAAAAGATTCGATTATCAAAAACGATAATCAAATCAACAAATATTCGATTATAAAAAACGATAATCAAATCTCAAATCAACAAATATTCGATTATCAAAAACGATAATCAAATCAACAAATATTCGATTATCAAAAACGATAATCAAATCTCATATCAACAAATATCCAATTACCTACAGATAATTGGAAACAACAAATATCTAGAAATCAATTAAGATCATCTAGAAAATCAACATAAAATGTTGGATCGATCCCATCAGATGGCGAGTTTTAGCTACGCCGCACGTGCATCAACATATGGCCGAAGCCTACCAAGTACCCAACATAATTTTTGGCGCCCAACAAATGACCCGAAGGTCCAACATATGACCCGAAGGTCCGGTACTGGTATTGACCCGAAGGTCCAACATATGACCCGAAGGTCCATCATAGTGGCTCGAAAGCACACGAAAATCAACATATATTCAATTAACGAGTCCGGAATTAACCGAAATAGCAAACGCACATGTCTCATACCACGTGTTTTACTAAATCGTTTGATTCTCTTCATCGTTTCCTTGAACGTGCAAATTGTGTATTCCAAAAATAACATTTCACATTCTCAAACGGACAAGTCCGGAATTAAACGAATCAGTAAAAGAAAGGGGTCATAATCCTCGATTTTTCTGAAACGTTTAAGTCACTTTCTCATTCTTCTGAAAACGTAAACTGTAAAAATTCCGAAAACAATTTCATTTATTTTATAAAAGTAAATAATCTACATTCTCAAACGAACAAGTCCGGAATTAAACGAATCAGTAAAAGAAAGGGGTCATAATCCTCGATTTTTCTAAAACGTTTAAATCGCTTCCTCATTCTTTTGAAAGCATAAACTATAAAACATTTGAAAAACAATTTTATTTTTAAAACGATTTGCAACCCGTGATAAAAACAGCAACATTAGTGACAATTTCAATAAGAAAATTGTACTTCTCAAAACACCGTAGAAACGGATCTCAAAATCAGCATTGCGGGATAACCGCTTGAAAATCCACTTTAAAATATGACGGATACTGAAGTCAAAGCGATAGTAATTTTTAAACGTCAAAATCTCATCAAAATAATTCACATCAAAATACAATATCAGTGAATTTTCATTCATTAAAATGTCAACAAAACACCTTGCTTCAAAATATAGCATTGGTGTAAAAATCCCGTTATAAGAATAACGGCAACAATATACGTTTCATAACCAAGCATCGGTTCAACATAAAATTAGGGTAGTAACGTGCAACCTAAATTTGCACGTATACCGCAAAATGAACAAAGAAATCATTCAAATATATCTTCAATGAAGATAATTCAAAACAGCAGAAATCTCAACAAATTCACATAACTGCAATCGCTTCGAATTCTCAAATTGGATTCGAAATTTCCAAAGAAAACAAATTAAACACAGCTATGTAAGCAATAAATGAAATTTATTTTCAATTTCATAATTTGATTTTTAAATCAAAAAGGTTATCAGCCGTACTCAGCGAAGACAGTCACTGTTTCCGCTGCGCACTTTGATAAACAGAACACACTCAATCAATCATCAAAACACAGTTTCACTTTTTATTTTTAAATAAAGATATTTTAAAAATTCCATCCTAATTTCAAAACTTTAGTTTTGACTCAAAACATAATAAAACATCGACATATAGTTGTAACACATGTTCCATCTAAGTTATGTTTTATATTATGTCCATAAACCCCAAGCTTTGATACCAACTGTGACGCCCCACCTCTATGCTCACAATAACAAAGAGTATTAAAGGAAATACTGTCTGTTATTACGAAGAATAAGGATGGAAAGGAGCGGCCATCCGTAGTTAGGCCTTACACTAGTATTGGTTATTTCGATAGGAGTGGTATATATTTATTTTTATTTTTTTCTTCTCTTATTTATTTACTCCCATCGACATACCCAATTCCAGTATAAAACGAACTACGATGGTTCATAATAGTATAGGACAATAGATATAATAATAACACAGATAATATAAATGCGGAACACATATAAAACAAAAGTCTCATATATATATAATAACTGATGTCAGTTACAATACATGTGATACAGTACATATGATACAACTACAACTGTCGACTCTGGAAGTTACATATACAAGTTCATTATCGTGAATAATATACATGAATATACAACATCCTATACAAATACACTGACTACTAAACATGACGACGACTACTCCAAAAGACATAAAGAAACTTCATAGGTCTAACAGCAACGCATAGTGAGATATCAACAACCTGTAAATACTCGGTCTGACCCGAGTATTACATTCAAAAGAAAATAATACACGGGTCAGTCTAATTCAAACTCCGTTATTAGTGCTCAGAGACAATAATAATTACATAATGAATAGACGACAGTCACAATAATTCTCATCTATCCGATCCTTAAATAAAGAAATCGGATAACGATAAATAGAACACGTAATAGTGTTAAACAACAAATCAGCAAATTAAACCAGAGCAGAATATTGAATTGAATAAACAAAATAATTCAAAACATTGAAATATCAATTAAAATATTATTTCGACTAGGGCTGCAGTACACGCACGCGTGCACTGCCTCGCCACTACAGCATATGGAATATGCAAAAGATCATTAAATCGAACTAGAACAGAATATCATACGCACCATACCGTGTGGCTGCAGTTCACGCTTACGTGCACTGTCTTGCCACTATAGTGATGTCGTGCCCAAAAACTCAATATCGTGTGGCTGCAGTTCATGCTTGCGTGCACTGCCACGCCACTACGGTGATGAATAACACAAGAACTCAATGAATCAAAAGTAAATGGCATCAACTCAAATCAAATGAATCAGAAGGAGCTGCAACAACGAGCACAGTAGTATGAAGGTGAGGGCACCAAAGATATGGCGCCACAACACACTACAGTAAAATACACAGAGCAATCATATATCAGAACTGGAAAACCATCAAGAAAGTATACTTAGCACAGTTCAAAGGAATGCATATAATCGTGCAATAGTGAAACGAATCAGTGCAGTGACATGTACAATGCACAACCACGACACAGTGACAACAAAACAGGTCGAAGACCTGTGCACGAAACTCAAATGTGCAGTACGAAATGCACATGGTCAAATTTGAATCAGAGGTGCAACTTGGGTCTGCAGACATATCTAATTAATAACGCAACTGACTTGGTGGCCACTGTAAAAGATACGACATGTATGCAATAGTAAATCTGGACAGAGCAAACATCAAACTCGAGAGTCAAGGCCATAATACTTCTCAATTCAACATGTCAAAAGTGGTACCAATACAACTCAAACTAAACCACAAAGACCAGAGGAAGTCTGGTTATAATGCAATAGCATGTAAATGAACTGCAACTGCCGGAGTGGCACATAGTATGCAGTGATACCCAAATCAACAGGAAAGAACTAGTCTTGCAACATGCTCCCAGCTAACAACAAAGCAACACTACAGGTATGCAGACTAAAGAGTAAAATAATCTGGACCAAATGCCATCAGGTCAGGAATTCAATACATTGCAAGTGCAACAGGTAAATGAAGATGCAGTGAAGCCAATATGGCAACCAATGATGAAGTATATAAGTGCAGACACATTACATGAGTAGCAAGCTTCGAGTCAAACAACAGAAATGCAGACTCAATTATCAAATGCTCATAAACACTTGAATGTCTCAAGTGATATAAATTTTATGCTATGTGTACAGTAAAATTCAAGTGATACGACTCGACACAGTGCACCATGTTCATACCACTACACAAATGCATAAGGCAATAAAATGAAGACTGTACTCCAATGAACCTATCAACATATGATCAGTGCATGCATACAAATATACAATGCAAAAATTAATAGTAATATGATACAATGAACACTAAATGAAGCTAGAAAGTGCAACAAGCAATTGAATTAACAGAGTTGTAGTAATCATCGTCATATGAACCAATGTCAAAATGCATCAAGCAACCAAGAACAGTCAACTAATAATATGATCTGTCTCAAGCTATACTAGGTACAACATGTATGCAGACTATGACGATATAAGATCAAGCTGCAACATGTACGTAAGGACAATCAGGTGGCAACAATGAATCAAGAAAGACTCATGTGTTACCCAAAACTCAAAACCAAGCAGTGAACATGTAAATCAAAACCTGTATATAGTTTGAAACAATTATTTATGTGTCATGAATATATGCATAACATACAAGTACGATGCAGACAATGCCAACAAGACTTAGTTGCAAGATGCAACCAAGAAGCTACAGAGCTCAATACTATCAAGACTACATGAATCCAACTCGAAGTAACACACGTGCAACTTCATCTACAAAGTGTATGCATATAGGCAGGTAATGACAAAGACTGGAAACGCAAAACTTCCAGATAAATACAAGCATCATGTAGCTGTTTAAAAATCAACAATGGAAGAAATCATTTCGAAACCGTGGTGGCTAATAAACTCAAACAAAAATGCACGAATGCAATTAAAGGAAGTCGAACAGACCCAAAATCATCAAGCCATGGTTAAACAAAGTCGAACTATGCCAGAAACATCAACACGAACCACAGTCGAATGGCCGAGCAAATCAAGTGACGAAAGTATAGAAATTCAAAAAGGGTCAGATAACTCACTTTCGTAGAATAATCAGAAAGCCAAAGACAAGTTCAACATATACATAAATATGAACGAACATCAAAGGGATTCGAACTTTCAATTAAAACCCCAATTCAAAATCTCTGAAATTCAAATTAGATGTGAGTGAGGGAAGATTCACTCACCTTGGATTCGAAAGTCGCGTACTTCAGAGATGAAGCGGAGTCGATCGAAACCCTAATTTGGAAAGGAGGATGAACACGAGATGAAGCCGCCATTTATTTCTCTCGTATGTTATTAGGTATGGTTTTCCAAGTAAAGGGGGATCGGGTCGAATTGGAACAAGAAGGAAACGACAATGATAAACCTCTCTGCCTCAAACAACGAATGAAACTTGGGCTACAAATTAAATTTCAAAGCCCACACAATACTCAACAAATTATTAAAAGAATTTTTAACCCAAAACCCCAATAGCAATTTGCAAACAATTTAATCACCTAGTGACAGGAATTAATTGCTACGAATTCCCGGGCTGTTACATTTTCAGTGTATTTAAGACTCTATCTTTCTAGAGGACGAAGATGGAGATTTGCATATTATATTATTTCATATATGTTCTAATGCATTATGTTGTTCCACTGCATTATTCATTTATTTATTCCTGCTGTACGTACTCTAATCTGTATTGTAAAAGTGCAATCAAATGTTATTTGTAAAACTGCTTCATGAACTGTTTATTTGATTATTATATTTTGTCATTCCGCTATGAGATTATGTGTTCTGTTTTTCTTTCTTTTATTTTCTTTTTTATTTACCTCATAATAATCCTCCCTTTTTAATGATTTGGATTCGATATGTATGGTTTATTGTCAATTTAAACTGTCCAAAAGGGCGGGTTGTTACACACACACTCCTACATGTTTTAAAAATCATGAATTTTTGATAGACTGAAAGGGTGAATCAAAAAAGAAAGATTGCATTAAGGTCATAGTTGACTACGGACGATAACTTGGATTTGTATGGAAAATTTTATAGGGCCGTCCATTGATTTGAGACTTGACAACTAGAGTATTACAATATACGATTCCATACGATATTGCCTATATAGAGTAAGACTGTTTCACATGGCCTTGGCATTGGGATTTGATAGTTACAAACAAATGGTAGTGGTTAGACAAGTGTAGATATTGATCCAGGTTCGATATGATTCTTAGGTGGTGGACAATGCGTTGGGAGCATTGTAAGTATTGGTCATATATTAGTAGCCATACTTGGCAGGTTTTAGCCTTACCGGAAGAACCGTAGCCCACTATTCTAGTGTGTATGATGGTTGGGTCACGATTGGTGCTGCGTTGTTTCATATACAATAGTTTTATCATATAGTGTAGCATGATATTATGGATGTTCTAACTAGTTGGATGTAGGAGAATAATATGTTATATTATTATTTCCTATCATTTTAAGATAGGTTTACTCTATTGTTTATGGATAATAAAGAATACCCCTAAGCCACATTTGTGAAGAGGATGGCTAGGCCTTAGTAGCTTTCTGTTGATTTGTACATAGTTTTGATATACAGTACTTTGAGATAGTTCTCCTCATACCAGGCCTTAAGTCTGACCCACGTTTTGTCTTTGTTTGTTTATGTCATGACAATTCTCAAATACTCGATTTAGTAGTTTGGGAGTCAGGTGCATTCGGGGATGTGTTATCAGGATGCGAAGCTGGAGCATTTTAGAGGAGTGCATCAATACTTTAGATGTGTGTGCTTTATATTCTACATTACATAACAGACTTGTTATTTGCATATGAGACCGACTGTATGAGATATTTCTTCAAGACTTCGTGTCGTTGAGAGTTGATGTATTCTGACTTTCTATATTAATATTTATTTATCAGTTACTTCCGCAGTGCAATCTCTTATATAATGTCCTCCTATTCTGTTCATGTATTTTCAGTATATTATATGTTTTCATTCCATTATAAGATCTTATTAAAGTCTTGGCTTAGTGTTTCGTTCTAATTTTACCCCGATAATCTATCCTTTGTGGTAATCGAATATTAGTTATTGATGTAAGGCGATGATTTTGGATATTATGAGGGATGAGTCGCTACAAGTTGGAGCTATTTATATAGGTCGAAAACGTCATCAGTCCCGAGCGGTCAGCAGCAAGACAAGGGTTACGCCTAAATGGATTACACCTTCTACTAATGTAGATCGTGTTTAGGACGTGCACCGCCTCATAGTTGTTTGTTTGTTTGTTTTTAGGAGGCTAGGATAGATAACCTTTTTAATGGAGGTCTTTCAAATGAATAGTATAATATGAGGAACCGAGTCCTCAATAGTCCATGGAGCTGAGTCCATGATGTAATGTAGTTCGATAAGTCTTCAAGACGAGGTATAATACGGCTAGGTAGTTGTAATGCCATTATTAGGTACTACAGGAGTTCCTTGGTATGTACGGTGATGAGGACGTGATACCATGTCGGCGATGGATCTTGATGAGGTGCTGAGTTATGGATACTAGCAGGGAAAGTATCTTGGCCCAGTGGGGAATTGTCCTACTTATATACACACACACACACTCACACACACATATACATATACACACACACACACACACACATAAGTAGTTATTGTCTATTTTGAGTAGATGGGGTCTATCATATACGTACATGAAGTCAAGATGACTAAGTAAAATAATATACATGATATGTAATGGAAGGAAATCCATACAAACTAGATTTTTGTATAAAATGTGTAATTTTCCAGTCACCATAGCATTTTTTGGACCTCATCCTCAATACAATCCACATGATAGCTTTAAAGGAATAAGTACTGATATAAGGTGGGATTGGTGGATGGATGGACTTCTTATGGATGCTCGACAGTGACAAGGGTACTATAGATTAAAGGTGTCAACCCTCGTCAATAGTCATATGTTTTATTATACTTTACTATTCCGTTGTGAGTTTATGTTGATAGTGCTATGATATACTTTTGGTATTTGCAGGACACCAAACACCAACGATCCATACTTTGGTGGACTTGAGTTTTTGATTGAGCAAAAATTCAAGCCCACTAAGATGCATTGTTACATTGGTACCAGAGCTTAGGTTAGTCAATCTTAAGAATTAGAATATGATGAGTAAATGTATTCTTAAGTTGTACTATAATTATATACATTATATATGCCAAACTCTATAAATTCCAACTATAGAAGTAATTGCAACCATATTATTGAAAGATGGATGATGTGACTGTGTGTTGAAACAATAGATGAAGTTAAAGATATACATCTATCCCAATCACCCTATGGAAATTAGGTCACATTGAAAGGTGTTGACTTAAGAAGAGCATGAATGTGACATATAGAAGGGTCCTTGAATCTGGATAGTACTTGACTTCCTTGTAGTGCACATATTGCTCTATGGTTGTAGATCCTCATAGGATGACCGATTGATGATGTACGTTAGATCTAAATAAAGGAAAGTAAGAACTATATGTTGTAGATATTCGGAAGTAAGTTTCCAAAAAAGTTGTGTAGTAACCACTTCAAGATGATAGTCCAATTTTTTATTTTCTGGAAGAAGAAAAGTCAGTAAGTAAGTAGAATATAAGAAAGTCTAAAAGATGGGACAAATAAAAATCAACTTGGAGTCTAGCCCAATATGAAAGAATTTAATATAAAAGTTGAAATGGTTTTAATATGAAGGTTTGAGAAAAACAAATAAATAATATGTTTGAAATAATTTTCAAAGGAATTATTTGAAGGTAGAAAACCATTTTTTTGAAAAGTAAGTAAATATTAAATTTTCGAAAAACTAAAATATCTACATGTCATTTAAATAAAAAGTTCTAGTAAAAATAAAAATTAGTTAAATTGAAAATTTTAGTAAATGGATTAATATAAAAGTTATTTGTTTTGAAAAAAAAAGTAAAGCGTATATGATTCGTTGATTTTCTTTTTGAAATGAAAAACTTTAAGTTGGAAAATCCTTTTTGGGGGTTGGACTATAGGAAGTTATACTAGTTTATAAATGGGGTAAAAAGAACGTAAAGAAGACAATAACTCGAAAAACAAAGCAGTAGGCGAACGCATTGTGATGGTTCAATAAAGAATATAGTTAATTTAGAAAAAAGCTATATAAAGAGAAGCAATTTAAACAAGAGTAGTTAGGTAGAATAAAGTTAAATAGTCTTAACATTAGGAAATTTAAATAGAAATAACGTTAGGAATTTACATTAATATGATGTTAGTAATTTAATCAGAGACTACATTAGAAACTAAAGGCAAACCAATGAGAAAATGGATATTTTCCAATTAGTGCGCATTGATTGCACATACCTTTTCAGAAATCCCCCTTATATGCTATTAGAGACTTCATTAAGAATTGGAAGTGGAGATAGAATAAGTGATAGGAAAACAATAGGGGGAAGTGTCCTTGTCTATTCCAGTTTTATTGCTAAAATTATATAAAATGTTTTAGAAACATTGTAAAGTGTATTTCTTTTAAATGGGTTGGCATAACAATTGGTTTTTAAATGCAAATTTAGTAAATGGTTTAAGCTTAAAAAAATCATAATTTTAAGAAGTAAAATCCTTGTTGTTAAAAGGACTTTAAAGGAAAAGTGATTTGAATGACCATTCATGTAATAAAACTTGACTCTTGTTTGAAAAGAAGGAAAAGGATCTTTTAAAGATTAAATTGCTAACATTTCCTTTTAGAGTTAATAAATAAACTTAATCAGTATATCCTAAATTAGAGTTTTAAAAAATAAGATGCCTATAATTAACATTGTTTAAAATAAAGAGATTTTTATGATTCCTTTTTGAAACCAAGCTATTGAAATATTTAAATAAAAAGTTTTCAAGTTTGTATTTTTAAAGGTGAAAATTTTGGGATTAAGTACGTAATAATGGTGAAGTTTTAATTTTAGAAAAAAGGGCAAAAACCAAATCAAAATTTTAATATGGAGTGGATAGGGATGATTGCCTAGGTAAGACGAGGTAAACATTAAGGCTATGAATAAAATAGAGATGAATGCTTGTAGAGTAGCGTAGTAGACCCCTGTAGAATATAAAGAATATTGGTATGAACGTAGGAATGTTTTGTTAGACATGTATGCAATCCATAAGAGGAACCCATAAACGAATAGTGAATGGTATCAAAGTACACTTCTATGGGTTCTAAAGCATGGTCGCATGAAAGATCAAGGATAAGGAAAGTAAATACCATTTGAGAATACTACCAAGAGATTTGAATTAAAAGAAGATAGTAAAGAGGGTAATGAGATGGAAAACACATATAGAGGATGTTGGTAGGCTCACGGTTAAGGAAGGCAAGATAGATGGAAGAAAAGTTATTTCGCCCAGCCACCTTTTCCAGGAAGTTATTCTAAACATGTAGTATTCCGTAGCCAACTATAATGTGGAAATGCACAAATCAGCCTATAATTGGTTGTAGTAGTTAAAAGTAATGAGTGTACCTTAATCATTTGAATCTGGAAATGTGAGTTAAGATATGTGCATTACAGTAGAATGAAATGTTAGTGAGGACCATTTAATTTAAGTAAGAAGTGTTATGTCCACAACATAAATAAGTTAGTCGATGTTGAGGGGCAGCTTCCAACAATTGTTTCTTTTAGGTTTGGGTTGTAAGCATTACTTGTTCTGTTTTATAAACCGAGTGCGATATTGTGAGAAAAGTTCCTTTTAAATTGGTATTCTGGATTGACCATTGTATATTTATTGGAAAACTATGTAAGTAAGGAAATCTCATATAGACACTTAAATAATGAAACGTAAGACTGGAAGTGTAGAAAATAAATTAAGAAACTTATTAGCTACCGAAAGAAAAATAATGCTAAGTCCAATAATCTTAAAATTTTAGGAAGATAAATTTTAGGAAGCGAAGGACAGGAAGAAGTTGTTGCGAAATCTTAGGTCACTATCCCTATGCCTTAAAAGCTGAAATTTATAAATGAACATGTATGTTGATTATTTCTTTAACAAAATAAATGTTTTAAAAAATTGAAAATTTACCGTGTAGTAGTAAAGATAATATCATGGACGTTAGTGTTATCCCGCTTTTTGGCAAAGCCGAGATACCAAAAGATCGGTTAAAAATGGAAGACAGTTCGTCTCAGAGATTGGTTGCACTTCACTTCGCTACGGATATCGATGAATTCTGTCCGAACCCGGATCAGGCCAAAATCGATAAGACATGACAAGCAAGACCATGAAAGCCAGTGTTTCAAATTTCAGGTTAATCGGAGTTCGTATGAGCGAGATATGATCGATGCAAGTTAGCCAAAGTACACAGTTCGAAACCATCGGCTTGTTGAGAAGGTGTCCATTTCGAACCGACGGGGTTCGAATCCATCAGTAATTGCCTTATTCGAATCCATCGGTTCGCATACGCTTCGACTCGATCGAGTTCGAACCGATCAGGCATGATTTTGATCACTTCGAATTGATCGGTTCGAACCCATCAGATGGGCGTCACCTCAACAAGTTCGAATCCATCAGGCTCCATATACTTCGAATCGATCACATTCGAATCCATCAACACGATCGTATCCATGCTAGAGCACTGTTTCGTACCCATCAGTGGGTTGCGTCCTCGTATCCATGAATTTCGTATCGTTCACGCCAGTGCCTAGTTCGAATCGATGATCATTCGAACCCATCGCGGAGCTTCAGTTCGTATCCATCGCAAGTATCGATGCGAACTTACCATCGATGCGAAGGAAGCCCCCTCTCCTCGGTTCGAACTAGGCAGATGCAGGACAACGCGAGACTTACATAGTTGATTGATTCAAACTATGCAACGGCCATTGATACGAACGAGGCGAAACTCACGGCTACGAAACAGTTAATTCGGCGATAAAATTGGATCGATCCCTAAAGCGCGCACCACGTCATCACTCAGGCACGCGCATTGATCGATTCGAAACCATCGATTCGAAGTGATCGATTCGAGCCAAACAGCCAACCGAAAATCACCAACTCGAATCGATCGTATCTCCTAAACCACTGATCCAAATGCAACGAAATTTTCACAGTAGCTTCCATACAAGGTAAAGATTGTTCCTGCCAAGTTTCAGCTCGATTGGATCATTTTTTGATGGATTCAAAATCACTTCGAATCGATCTCAGATCGAGTCGAAACTTGGTGGTGTCGGTCGCGTGGGCCCACTCACGTGCCAGAAAAAGTCTCCCGAAACTTGAGCGAGATCTGGGCCTCCATCGCCTATAAATAGCACCCCGAAGCCTTCAGAAAAGGGGGATCTTGGGGGGAAGCTTCCGCCACTGAACGTCCAGATTCTGCCGGATTCAATTCCACACTCCATTATTGCTGTTGTAATTAGATCTAAAAGCTATCATCCGTTGAAATTCGCTGTAATCGATTGAAATCATCAAGAGAATATCAATAAAGTCATCAACTTCAAAGTGGGCGTAGGCACGATCGCCGAACCACTATAAATCCTGTGTTGTTCATTGTAATGCGTAATTTGCTGCATTTACTATCTCTTAGATCTGAGTTCTGTGTTATTTATTACTGATCTGTGTTGATAAACGGGTGCTTTCACGATATTGGGTGTTTGTGACCATTTTTGGCGCAAACATTTTGGTGCTTTCACTGAGAGGCTAATTCAGGAGAAGTTCAATTTGGAGACTTAGGAATTTAGATCTAAGAACCATGACGAGATAAACAAGTAAGAAACAAAGGCCAGAGAGAAGTAAACATCAAGAAAGTCAAGAGGCTTCCTCAGGAGCGAATCAATCGTCGATCTTCATCACTAGGGACGAGATGGAGACAATGATAAAGAAACAAGAGGAGTTGATCCAGAGTTTATTTCAACAAATAGGACAACTTGGGGCACAGAATAGAGAAGCCAATGGAGTCCAGAACGGAGCAGGACCATCCGGCATAGCACCTGCATTAGGAGGCGCACCCATGGAGAACGTTGGTCCAATTTCGGAGAGAGAAAGAGGAGCATCAGCGCAACCTGGGAGTAGTAGAGGAGTGAACGCTCAGTCAAGGGGGCAGATCCCAGAGTTCCCTCGTGAACTCGGGGGGCAGGTTGAAAGTAATGAACGAAGATTACATCTTGGAGACAACGACAAGTTGGCAGAGATGGTTAGGCGAGCTTTGAGAGGCGGTTTGGTGAACAAAGATTTGGAGGATGTCAATAGGAGTCCTTTTACTCCAGCAATCAGGCAAGCTAGGAACCCACCGGATTTCAAGTTACCATCGTTGGACATGTATGACGGGAGAACGGACCCCATGGTCCATCTGACGAAATATATGAGGCATATGGAAGTGCTGGGGGCATCAGATGAGGTTATGGCCCGGTGCTTTCCATTGTACTTAGCGGATATTGCGGCGTTATGGTTCAGGCAACTAGAGAATGGATCCATCGGAACATGGAATGATTTAACTGAGAGATTTATGAGGCAATTCAGGGTTCACATTACAAGAGCCAAGAATGTGATGACTCTGGCAACTTTAAAACAGAAGGCTGGAGAGACGTTGAGGAGTTTTCTGACGCGGTTCAATGCGGCAGCAGCTTCGGTGGATCGACCGGACCCATCCATAGTTATGATGGCGGCTGTGTCCGGAATAGCTGACGGAACGGAGTTCAAAAATTCATTAACTAAGGATCCACCCATGGATCTAGGAGAATTCTATCATGAGGCAGAAAAGTTTTTACGATTAGAGGATGCGAATGCAGAAAGAGAAGAAGGAGAGGGGATAGAAGTTTATGCGCTCAAAGATAAAAAGCCTCTTGAAAAGGACTCGGACAAGGATAAAGGTAAAAGAAGGACTGAGAATGACAGAGACAAATCAAAGCGGCAACGGAGGGAGCCGCGATTCACCACATACACTGAGCTGAATGAGAGCCTGGAATGAATTTATCAGGATACCAAAGAGCAGGTTCCGTATCGTAGGCCAATGCGAAGGGATCCAACCTCTGACGAAAGGAAATCAGATAAGTTTTGTGTGTTCCATGAATTAAACGGTCATAACACTAATGATTGTAGGCATCTGAAGGACGAGGTGGAAGGGCATATCAGGAACGGTATGCTCCTTCAGTATGTGAGGAGGCGAGCTCCGGCGGCGGAACCAGAGCGACCACCGTCCACATCAGCTAGAGGCGAACCTGAATCAAGGCACCGTTTGGTTATCAATTGAGTGAAATAACGATGAACAAGTCGTAAGCTTCCACTAACACAATTAAATCATTCACACATGTGCGAGATCGCGAACGATCTCCAGGCATGCTCTGAGTGATCATTGACCGTTTCGTAGTGGGAACTTACACTTTGACATTCATGCTTTGCTTTTGTTTCGTTTTGATTTGAACATTTAGACTTTGTTTGTTTGGACATTTTTGCTTTAAAACTCATCTGTTAAATAGATATTTGATTCTGATAACTCTGAAATGGCTAAGCTACTTACACATGTACGGGGTCGCGAGCGGTCCTTTGGCATGCTCTGAGATGGCGATAAACCGCACTGACAAACGATCCAGGAACTCACCCGAACGTGACCCTAGCATCGATAACACCAAGCCCTCCCGGGAACACTTTCTCGCCTCGAACGGCACCCGACCTCGAACGGTCACAACCCGACCTCGAACGGACACAATTCGCCTCGAACGGCACCCGACCGCGAACGGTCACGATTCACTTATATGACAGTTGATCGCGAACGATCACTTTCTGCCTCAAATGGCACCGACCGCGAACGGTCATGATTCACTTATTATGAAATCCGACCTCGAACGGTCACCATTTGCCTTGAACGGCACTTGATCGCGAACGATCACCATTTGCCGCGAACGGCATCGACCGCGAACGGTCCCATCTTCAATTACCGCGAACGGCATCGACCGCGAACGGTCTCATTCAATCTTTTGCCATGAACAGCATCGACCGCGAACGGTCCTATTCCATCCTTTGCCGCGAACGGCGCAGACCGCAAACGGTCCCGATTCACCTCAAGTGGCATACAATCCCAAACGATCGACGCATGGATTTGTACGCTTGACCACGCACGGTCGCACTTCACCTCAAATGACTTGATCGCGAATGATCGTCATTTGAAGTTAGGCGCTTGACCATGAACGGTCGCGCTTCTTCCCAAATAGCTCGATCCCGAACGATCATCATTTGAGGACATATGAAACTATCAAGTTCTTTACAGGTTGATGATAGGATATGAACATCCAACTCAAGGCATTACAAAACACACCTTTCTACCGCAAGGCATGTTTTGGGGGGCAAATGTTATCCCGCTTTTTGGCAAAGCCGAGATACCAAAAGATCGGTCAAAAATGGAAGACAGTTCGTCTCAGAGATTAGTTGCACTTCACTTCGCTATGGATATCGATGAATTCTGTCCGAACCCGGATCAGGCCAAAATCGATAAGACATGACAAGCAAGGCCATGAAAGCCAGTGTTTCAAATTTCAGCTTAATCGGAGTTCGTATGAGCGAGATATGATCGATGAAAGTTAGCCAAAGTACACAGTTCGAAACCATCGGCTTGTTGAGAAGGTGTCCATTTCGAACCGACGGGGTTCGAATCCATCAGTGATTGCCTTATTCGAATCCATCGGTTCGCATACGCTTCGAGTCGATCGAGTTCGAACCGATCAGGCATGATTTTGATCACTTCGAATCGATCGGTTCGAACCCATCAGATGGGCGTCACCTCAACAAGTTCGAATCCATCAGGCTCCATATACTTCGAATCGATCACATTCGAATCCATCAGCACGTTCGTATCCATGCTAGAGCACTGTTTCGTACCCATCAGTGGGTTGCGTCCTCGTATCCATGAATTTCGTATCGTTCACGCCAGTGCCTAGTTCGAATCGATGATCATTCGAACCCATCGCGGAGCTTCAGTTCGTATCCATCGCAAGTATCGATGCGAACTTACCATCGATGCGAAGGAAGCCCCCTCTCCTCGGTTCGAACTAGGCAGATGCAGGACAACGCGAGACTTACATAGTTGATTGATTCAAACTATGCAACGGCCATTGATACGAACGAGGCGAAACTCACGGCTACGAAACAGTCAATTCGGCGATAAAAGTGGATCGATCCCTAAAGCGCGCACCACGTCATCACTCAGGCACGCGCGTTGATCGATTCGAAACTATCGATTCGAAGTGATCGATTCGAGCCAAACAGCCAACCGAAAATCACCAACTCGAATCGATCGTATCTCCTAAACCACTGATCCAAATGCAACGAAATTTTCACAGTAGCTTCCATACAAGGTAAAGATTGTTCCTGCCCAGTTTCAGCTCGATTGGATCATTTTTTGATGGATTCGAAATCACTTCGAATCGATCTCAGATCGAGTCGAAACTTGGTGGAGTCGGTCGCGTGGGCCCACTCACGTGCCAGAAAAAGTCTTCCGAAGTTTGAGCGAGATCTGGGCCTCCAACGCCTATAAATAGCACCCTGAAGCCTTCAGAAAAGGGGGATCTTGGGGGGGAGCTTCCGCCATGGAATGTCCAGATTCTGCCGGATTCAATTCCACACTCCATTATTGCTGTTGTAATCAGATCTGAAAGCTATCATTCCGTTGAAATTCGCTGTAATCGATTGAAATCATCAAGAGAATATCAATAAAGTCATCAACTTCAAAGTGGACGTAGGCACGATCGCCGAACCACTATAAATCCTGTGTTGTTCATTGTAATGCGTAATTTGCTGCATTTACTATCTCTTAGATCTGAGTTCTGTGTTATTTATTACTGATCTGTGTTGATAAACGGGTGCTTTCACGATATTGGGTGTTTGTGACCATTTTTGGCGCAAACAGTTAGCTTACTGACTAAGTTCCAACTGCGTAGGTTATGGCTTTTTTGTTTTGAAAAGGTAAATAAAAATACTTTTGGAAAAAATTGTTCGAAAATCTTTGATTTTTAATAGAAATTGTTTTTGTAAAAGTTTCGAAAAGAGTGATTTTTTTTTTAAATTTCTTACCATTTCTAAAATTTAATTGAAAATGATTTTGAATAAAAAAGAGGAAATTTTTTATTTTTGGACTGCCACATGCTTAGCATAGAGAAAAATTTGATGGTTTGGCAAGTATGAATTTTACAGAGTAGTAGAAGTGATAGTAAAGTAAAAGGTAGCTAGTGATAAGAAAAAAATTGTTTTAGCCTTGTCAATTATTTTTCCATACCTTATTGATAGGTAAATGGAACTTGTTTAAAATAACTCTGTTTAAGATTTTAAAGATTTAAAAGTAAATTTCCTTGTGTGGACTTTACTTGGAAAAGTTGAAAAAGAATTGAGAGTAAAAGAGAAGGTTCCAAGATATTGGGGAATGGGTAAACAAGAAAAGGAAATATGGAGTTCTCCATCTAAACCCTTTTTTGTCACAAGAATATTGGTTTAGAAAACTAAAATTTTCAGCATTTTAGATGTTAGATACGGTGTGCTAGGATTTTGGATGGTAGGTATTGGATGTAACATTATTGAACTATACTTCTATTTGTAGAAGTGCGGGAAAATTTAGATGCGAAAACAAAGATTTTGATTTTCAAAAATTGCACGTATATAAAATTGACAATATATGTAGGTTATTTGCACCATATTTTTTGAAATGTTTTTTTTAAAACGCATTCATATAGGAGCTTTGGTTAAGTATTATTCGGCATACATATCATATATGTTGTGATACACCAAGCATTGTATAGTATTGGCTGCAAAATTGGTTGCACACTAATTAATTGGATAGCTTAGATTGGTTGCGCATTGTGTTACATGATCTAGTCCTCGAGGAATTTTGGGGACGAAATTTTTTAAAACGGAAAAATGTAACACCCTATAAAACAAAAAGGAATTTGATTAAAAATTAATTATCAAAGCCCAAATTTTTTTTATATGTCATAATTTCGCTATGAAACTTACACCGTTGGGTTCATGGCGATTTTCTGATCAGTTTTTATATATAAAGTTTTACGATCGGAGTTTAAATGGAAAAGCTATCAACATTTAAAGCTTTTGGATCATAAATAATTATATATGTTATTAAGGAAATTAGTTAACGTTCATTAAAGTTAACAATTTATTAAAGATTAAGAATGACTAAGGTTAATCAAATCTATGTAAACAGTATAAAATAAATTAATAAGGAAAACTAACAGCGTTAACCAAATAGACACGACCGATCGACACCTAGGCTCATTGGTCGACCGTCAACTGGTGTACTGTTATGGTAGCTATTGTCTAAACCTAGGCCGAACGGCCTAGATTTAAAATAGAATAATCTAATAGATATAATTGATTTGTGTGCCTATAAATACATGCATAACCTCTCGCTTTTCTTCTCGTATTTTCTGAACCAAACAAAGCTCTGCTACTTTCTTTTGTTCATAAATTCTAGGAAATATAGAAATTATAAATTAGTACATCATACGCGAACATGTATGGATAATAGCGGAAAATAAAAAAGAAGAAGAATAAGGGTTGAATCAATTCTACAAAGAAAAGGCAGATCAAAATTCAAATCTAAATTTAATTCAAATCCCTTCTCATATCTAAATTCTCATACGTATGTATATGCTTGTGGTACATATTCCATTAGGGAGAAAAAGAGAGTCAAATAGAAATAGCAGGATATAAATATGGAGATTTGGAAAGCTTAAAGGTGAGCGGGAAATTATATAATATAATATTGGATTTATTTTGTTGTAAAGCTATTCCTTGTATGTCTGGATATAATTATTTTAGAGTTGTAGGATTAATTAAATGGATAATGAAATTGAAAACAATGCTTACATATTCAATGAATTGTTAACTTGAATTTAAAATGTTGGTATATACTTGAATCTAGAAAGTTAAGATGTACGTATTAGTCCCTTAATTAACAAGATTGTATAGAAGTTCCAGATTTGTGCGTCAAATGTTGATAAATTTGAATTGGAAGTTATTTTAAAATTATTGGGATTTAAGTATTATTTTAATTCACTGGAGTGAAGTGTGTTGCAATGTAAATTTCTATAAATTATCTAGTTTTGTAAATATGAATAAAAGTGTAACATTTGAAATAACAAGGAATACCCTAAAAGAAAGATATGTAAATATATGGATATTTACCGTATTTTGTACTGTCTATTTCAATTATACCATAAAAGATAATCCCTCGTAATTTCAACCATAACACAAATCCTCTTTTAGGTAAGTTATGAAAATCTACATTTAACATTTCCTTTTGGAGGATGTAATTCCAGTGCATTAAAATGTAGAAATCACTAAGTATAAACTAAAGAATTGTAAGCAGTAATAATAACAACAGTCCAATTATAAAATGAATATGTACAGAAAAGACAAGTTGGAATTTAAATAATAAGCAACGAAATATAGATAAAGTAATGAATTGAGTAAATAAGAAAGTTTAGTATCAAAGGAAAATAGTAAGAATCGAAAAGGAACAGCAGAATAGATCTAATGAATTAAAGGGGAAATAAGCAATAAAAGACATTTGAATCTTTTAAGTTAAAAGTGGTAAATGACATTAATGACAATAAGAAATAAGGAGTCGGTTAGGTAAAAATAACTACACATTAATAGTATAACTTAGAGGCATAGTAAATAAGTAACCATGAATATATACATAGCATCGGGTATGCATTTATGACGGATGTGAATTATTGAATGTTGCCAATAGCTTAGATTAAATAAGAATGACGGTCATTAAACTGGATTGGAATGCAAGGTCAATAGTGTTATGTAACAGAAGTCCGCCAACCGCAAGTGCCAACAGTTGTGTATACATTATACTAATGTGGGATATATCCAACTATAAGACCCATAGGATTATGCATTTGCATATAGGTGAATGGAATATACCAGCAAGAAGATTAGGCCCAGTCAAAGTGTCAAAGGGTAAGCAGATTTTGCTTTAACCTTTTAGAGGGTACATTTTAAGTAACCAAATGGGCATTTCCTTGATTGCATTAGGCAATCTAAATGGAATGATGAGCAAGGCTCCGCACTATAACAGTGAGATTGGTACCATATTATAGAGTATGAGCCGTCAACATAGGTTGAGAAATCATCTGTCCTAAGTGGTCATTGGAAAGACAGGATTACGCCTAATAAGACTACACCTGCTACTAGTGTAGATCACGTTTAGGACATACACCGCTCATAATTGTTCATTAGTTTGTCTATTATTTATGAATCAATGCTAGATAATCTTTTTAATGGAGGTCTTTCAAATGAATAACATAGTATGAGGAGCCGAGTCCTCAATAGTCCATGCAGCTGAGTCCATGATATGAAGCAGTTATATAAGTCTTCAAGACAAGGTAGAATATGGCTTGATATTTGTAATGCTGTTATTAGGCACTACAAGTGTTTCTTGGTATGCATGATGATGTGATACTACGTTGACGATGGATCCTGACTAGGTGTTGAGTTACGAATACTTGCAGGGAAAGTATGTTGGTCTAAAGGGGGACTGTGGTAGTTATATACGCGTGTGTATGTGTTAAAAAGTCAAATTAATGGCGAAAAAGGCATTCCAAGCAAGAACGCTTAGCCTTGACAAGCCGCCTCCAGAACCAGCTTATCGAAACCAACCTCCACCAACTTCTTGGTGTCTTTCATATGTAGAGACTATCAAGGGTCCAATAGAAGATCATTCGAACAAGGTGGATACAGATCTATAATTTACGATCCCTCTTTTTGATGGCAACAAAAGTTTGTTTTCTATTCCTTAATCAAACAAGGAGGTTGCCAAAATCGAATAAAGCAATTCGTTAATTATATATATATATATATATATATTCTTGGGAGTCGACCAATTTACGGCTAATCCCAGAAATATGTTGAAAATGTATGGAAAACTGAAGAAAATTGTGGTATCTATTATAAACCTAATGGTTGTATTGTCATTCGATTTGAAGAGAATGAAGATTGCAATAGAGTGATAAAAACCGGGGTTACACATACAACTCCAAAATTATCGTCATGGGGAAATGGTCACTAGGACGAAACTTACGTGTGTGTACTTTTCTACCTTTCCTCTATGGATTAGACTATAAGATATAATTTTGGAGTTATGGAACAAAGAAGCTATTAGTCGCATAGTTAGTACTCTGGGCTACCCTATCAAAATGGACAATAATACTGCAAAGGAGGTATGGTTGCACTACGCAAGAGCGTTGGTAGAAGTTGATCCTAACTTTAATTACCTTGCTTCTATACATCGAGTGAATTAATAATGGAGAACACTTTGAAATATAAGTTGTTTTGAATATAAACCTTAAGTATGTGATAATTGCAAATCAGTTGGTCACGGTACACAAAATTGCAGAATCTCTTACACCCATTCTTTGAGACGAAAGAACATGTCCACTGGTACTTAGATTTCTACTAATAATGAATCACATACTCATACAATAATTAAGTTCACCGAGGGACTCACTTCCCGATTAAATAGGCATGATTTGATATAGCAGAATGTTCTTACAAGACACAAAATGACAATGCTTTTTCGATTCCGTAACAGATGACAGGTGCGCAACAGATGCATGGGCCTACTAATCTACTTTTGCATATAAGGGAGACAATGTACACATAGAGACATGGTAGCAAAGTTCTAAAATGTGTGAGCATCTAAAAGGCACAACCAAAGAAAGTGCAACAACCAAAAGTGAATAATTTGGTTTATATCTAGAACAAATACATTAGAGATTAGTGCAGGTAATGATGAATCTCCTCGTTAAAAATGGAATACTGTTAGAAACAAAACGAATCAACCCAACAACCAAAACAAGCTAAATGGGCCACGAAAATCCCATGAACAATCCTTATGATTGTTTGTAGACAAATGATACCATACATACGTCACTCTCAAAGATCAATCGGGTTCGTCAGTAGACCCTGCATTCCAAATTCCAGAACGAGACCATATTATTGTTGAGGATGTAGATACTAATAGTTCCACATCAGAGGATTTAAGGGTCACATAAGATTTGCTATGTGACTTCTTTTGCTAGTTTATAGAAAAGATCACAGAGCAAGTTCTCTAATATGGTCACTTCAAACCCTATGTATGTTAAGAAGCAAGGAAAAACTGTCCCTAAACCAACTACAGCTCCGCCTAAAAGAAGAACTAGGAGCTCTATGAATATCCCATGAAATTTATGTCACGGATCACATGGGAGATGAATGCTGCCTGCCATGCATCCAATCTCATGGAAACTCACAATTTATTCTCTATGGTTTGGTGGGAATCAATGTAGATAACTTAATAAACACATATCCATTTGTGATTTGTATGCTTGTTTTAGGTTGCTGTTTCAATGAGAAAATAGGCTTGTTCAGACTGATGTTCCAACTTGCAAAGAAGCTATTACTAGCCATCTACCATCAACAATAGAGAGGATTAACCTACAACTTCGACTTTAGTATTTTAGCTAGCATATTTTTGAAGAATGAAAAAAAACAAGTCTACTTTTCTATATGTTGGAATGCATGGATTTGGTACAACAACATGATATGCTCTTCGATCCTAGATAGTGGGGAGACTTCTTTGATTTTAGTTAGGTTAGATTTTTAGTTAGTAAGGCTAATGGGCTAGAATAGAAAGATTTAGGTGATGCGAGGGTTGCGTATGCAAGGTGAAGTGTATAAGTGTGAATGTATATATGCATGTACTTCATGTATATTCAACTAGTTACCTACCACTAATATTTACAAGAATAAACATGTTGTAGACGCTAATAGATTAAAGGAATTACATTCATCCAAGTGGAGGGAGAAAGTGATGCTCATAAGGAATCACTGGAGATGGTAGCTATTGATAAACAGAAGGGGATCGAAATCCATATCCATGCTGAAATGCCAAAAATCCAGGAAACTGTTACAAATGAGGATGTCAGTGAAATTAGCAGTGTTAGTATTGAAACGCATAACTTGGATGAAGATGAAGTCGGCCCAAACTCATGTAGAAAATTCACCAAGTCAAATCAACAAATGAACTACAATTTAAGAAAAGAGAAAACAAAGGTAAGGGGACTGGTTCATGTGAGATTTCTCTAAGGAAATTGAGGAACAAACCTCCAAAACCTATATGTCCATAAGTTGGAATGTTAGAGGTCTGCACAATGACACGCATCGTCTAGACTTCTGCAATCTTATAAGGTTACATTTACCTTCTATTATAAGTATTTTCGAGAATAAATTCAATGATGAAAATCTCAAGTTTTTTTTGAATCTATGGGTCATGAATGGGTTTATATGCATAATAATGATGTGGAAGGAAAAGGGTGTATCCTTCTTTTGAGGAATAAATTCATCTGGAATCTAGACCTAATTGAAAAATATGATCAACAAATCACTGTTAAAGCTGTTAACACTGGAGGGCTTACTCTTTACGTAACTAGTGTGTATGCTAGTAACCTGGCTTTACACAAAACTAACTTATGGTCAAGCATCATTAAAAAGGTAAATTTAATTAATGGACCATGGCTAGTTATGGGGGATTTCAATGCAGCTCTAAAAGCTAAAGAAAAGGAAGGTGGACTTACACTATGGGTATCCTAGTTGAAAGAATTTAAAAAATTTATATTGGCGGTAGGACTTGTTGAACCAATCCATTATCACCTAAAATTGACATGGAGGAGTGGTGAATGCAAGAAAATATCATGTAAACTAAAAAAAATCTCTTATCAATATTGAATGCATTATTATTCTATCTGATGTCAAAGTTAATATTTTATCTAACTCCATAAGTGATCATAGTCCCTTACTCATCAATCTGGTGGAGCAAAGTAAACTTGAAGAAGGAAAACCCTTCCATTATGCAAATGATTGGCACTTAATAAAAGGGTACACTAAGGCAATTAACATTTCTGACACTGCTCTGGAGAAAGGCACTCAGGGTTTCCACCTTGTATAACTTCTAAAGAATATTAAATTTAGACTAAAAGCTTGGAGAAAATGCAGACCTAAAGAGTCAGATCAAACTGCCTATCTTCAAAATCAGCATGAAGAAATTCTTCATAGCATTGACAATGATCCTTTAAACGATAATTTATGGAGGCGGTATTATTTCATGCAGAGAAAACTTAAGGAGATTCTCAAGTAAAAGGCAGTGGAACTGAAACAAAAAGCTAAAGAGAGATGGCTAATTGAGGGGGATGAATGCACTAATTTTTTTATACTAAAATGTCCATTCGATCTAATACTAATAACAATATTCAATTCCTTGATTAGGAAGTAAATGTTATAGCTGACAAGGCAGACATTAAGGGAGAAGCAGTCAAATATTATACTGAATTAATGGGGAATGTCTCTCTGATTTACCAGTAATTAAATGCCAAAGGTTGGTTAACTTCAAAGGTAGGAGATTGCTGTCTAGGCAGGTTATTAATAGAGAAGTTCAAATTGCTTTGGAGTCCATCCTTGAAGATGCTAGTCTCGAAGCTGATGGACTGATCTCCAGGTTCTTCAAGATGCATTGGGCTGATCTGAAAAATAAGATTTTATTAACCATGCAAGAAGTTTTCTAGACAGGTAAGATCATCAAAGAAATAAATCATACATTCATAAGTCTTATCCTGAAAAAAGATAAACCATCTATAATTGAGGACTATAGACCCATCGTACGTTGCAATCTTATATACAAGATTTTGAGAAAATATACGCAACAAAATGAAAGTTTTATTACTTGATCTCATTATTGAGTGTCAGATTGCGTTCACTAAGGCTTGAAGTATCTCTAAAAACTCACTTATGGCGCATGAACTGATTAGAAGTTTTAGAAAAAAATGTGCTGACAAACCATGCCTTAAGGTTGACCTCCACAAAGCATATGAAAAAAATTAATGGATACTTTATTCTTCACATGCTTAGATCTATGGGGTTCCAGACAATGTTTGTTGACCTTATTAGTGAATGCATATCTACTCCTACCTTTTCTATTTTGATTAATGGCATATCCAAAGGTTTTCTGGATCCAACAAAGGAATTAGGCAAGGAGATCCTCTTTCTCCTTACTTTTTGCCGTTGCTATGGAATTTTTTAATCTCTAAATGGAAGCTAGTCACAACAAGCAATTCCAGACTATACGTAGTTTCCAACATAGAGTTAGACAACTTTATTTGTGAATGACCTGATCATTTGCATAAATCAAGTTGTCAATCTACTACTGCTATTAAAAGGATGTTTCTAAATCTGGAAAGGTGGGTCTTAAAATGAATGAACTCAAAACTAAGTGCTACTTTAAAAATTCTGCAAATGTAAGAATGAAGTCCTCGATATCTTGAATGTTAAGGAGGGTGATTTGCCAATAAAATATCTCGAAGTGCCTTTGTCCTCTAATAAAATCAACAACAAGGAGTTGCTAAACTGATTTCAAAATCAAGGACAAACTACAAGGCTAAAACTCCAGATTTCTATCTCTGGCAAGGCAAATTGAAATGGTCCACACTGTGATCCAAGCTAAGGTGAATTTTTTATTGCAAACCTTCTAATTACCAGATGCTTTCTCAGAGAAAATAGAAAAGGTTTGTGCAGATTTTATATAGAAAGTTGCGCTACATAAGATAAATATAGGACTTGTGCAGACCTTAAGAAGAAGGAGGAGTAGGCCCGAGAAGATTGAAGGATATGAGAGAGATCTTCACTATGAAATAAGCATGGAAAATTATTAATGCTACTGGTTTATGGGCTAGATGGATGAGACAAAGATATATTATGGACAATTTTTGGTAAATGAGATTGGCAATAAGGCCTCTGCCATATAGAAGGTTGTTTTGAGAATTCGATGTAAACTTGTAGCATGAAACATCAAAGAAATTGCTAAGGGAAGGGATATTGATTTATGGTGAGATCCATGGATTCAAGGTGAGTCTTTGATTGATAAGCTGGGTCTAAATACATTTTCTGCATATGGACGTACAATTAAGTCAGTTTAGAAGATAAAAAAAGATGATAATTGGGACCTCACTTCTATCCTAATTAGCCAAGGACAGAAAGCTCAGATCCAGTTCATGCCTCTATTTGCTGGCACGAGATATGTGGATTCAGAAACATACCTGAAAGGATTTCTCAACTAAATCTGCTTGGGTAGGAATCAAGAAGAAAGATAAAAAGTGAAGATGGAGCAAAATTATGGGATAGGGCGAACAATCCAAAAATATGATTTGCAACTTATAAAGCGGTATGCTAGACTGCCTACATGTGATTGGCTGCATAGGTAGGGGATTATCGATGCTCTTAACTGTGTCTTGTCTAAACAAGAAGTGGAACCTCATTTGCAACTATTTTTTTAATGTGACCACTCTGTCAAAGTTTGAGATTTATGTAACCATATGGTAAAATCAACTACTTTCTTGAACAAACTACAGGAAGTAATAGATTACCTAATTGATGGTAGAAATTATGTAGACCTTATATCCAAATTGAGCTGGATAACTTTCACCGTTGCTATTTGGAGCATATGGATAGAGAGGAACTGCCTTGTGTTCCAAAACAAACAAAGGAGTCCAATTGAAGTTAGCAACATAGCTTTCAGAGACATGCAATTGGTGGTTAAGAGAATCAAAGAGAAGATACTTACCAATTGGGGATGATTAGCTAATGGAACTGTAGTAGCAAATCTGAACTTGCCATTGGCAGGTAGCCTAAATAGTAGCTTCCAGTTTAAGCGACCAAGAATTTCATTCTAAGATTGACTTCGAAACAGAAGATAATGTAATCTGGGAATGTTATGTGGTGTTTTGGACAATCTCTCTGGGTTGTGCATGCCCAATAAAGCATTTATCCACTTCCAAAAAAATAGTTATTTTCTACTTTGAGTAGATGGGGCACATCATACGTGTATGTGAAGTCAAGATGACTAAGTGAAATAATAGACATAACATATAATGGAAGACAGTCGCCATAAACTAGTGTTATGTAAAAAACGTGTAATTTACCAATCACTAGAACGTTGTTCTGACCCCCTCCTTATTACAGCCCTCAGGATAGCTTTAGAGGAATGGATACTAGTACAAGGCAGGAATGGTGGAAGGATAAATTTCCTTTCCTAGGCTCTACGCTGACAAGGGCACTAAAGATTAAAGGTGTCAACATTGGTTAGTAATCATGGGTATTATTATACATTCTAATTTGCTGTGAGTTTATATTAATAGTGCTACGATATAATTTTGTTATTTGTAGGATACCAAACACCAACAATTCTTACTTTGATGGACTTGGGTTTTCGACTTAGAAAAAATTCGGGCCCACAAAGATGCGGGCTGTTACACTAATTGTGAGGGATTTTCAGAAGAAGAAAGCATTTTTATCAATTCATTTTCTTCATCATTATTAACTTTGGAATTCTCATCAAAATATATGTGTAATGTATAGTACTATAGATTCTATAAGCTTTACTTCTTTGTGAATATCCAATAAAGACGCCTTCGTTGACTTTCAGATCAAATTTACTTAATTGATTTTAGTGTTAAGTATAAAACATTTAGGGCAATGATTAGTTTACCTAATTTGGTTTTCTTCCGCTAAAAATTTTATGCGGGGTATGATCAGTTAAGGGCCTTATAGAGACCCGAATGAGAACATAGCAAATGATTACCACGGCTTTAGTCCAAAAATTATTTGGTAATTGGCTGCCACTTAGCAGCGTTCTTTTGCAATCCTACAAGGTCCTATTTTTTCTCTCTATAACACAATTTTGTTATGGGGTTCTAGGGAAAGAAAATTTATGACTAATACCCAATTTCAAAACTCATTAGAAAACTTATTTTCGTATTCACCACCATGATCACTTCTAATACTTTTTTGAGTTCTTTTCTCAAAATTATTTAAAAAAGATCAAAATGTCACTTTTATGTTTCAAACAACATAGTCCAAGTGTATCTTGAAAAATCTTCCACTATAAGTAAAACTTATTTGTTATGATTTAATGAATTTACTTAGCTTATTCCAAATAGGTCTAAGTGAAGTAATTCTAGAAAGTAGAAATTAAACTTTTAGATTTGAAAGTGGATTTAGTGAGTTTTTCTATTTAGCATGTATCACATAGATTGTTAACTTTAAAACCCATATTTGGTAAACCTTTTACTGAATCATATTAAGAAAGTTCACTTATATATTTAAAGTTAATATGAAAAATTCGTTTTATACCAAACCCATATCATTTGTTACTAAACACATATTATTATTATAGTTAATTTTCATATTTAAAACATAATTATTCTTTTTCTAATACCTTCAGAAAATTTACCTTTAATTTTAGTAAAAAATATTGCATTTATCTTTCTGAAAAAAAATTGTAAAACCTTTGTCGCATAGTTTGCTCATACTTAATAAATTATGTTTTAATTTTTTTAACTAGTATGAGATTAGTAATAAGAGGAGAGTTAGATATACCACCATTGAATTCATCGCCTTGCCAATCATATATCCTTCGGAGTTGTCTCCAAAGTTGACAGTGCTTCCATCTATGTAAGTAATATTCATAAGTATCTTATGGTTTCTCGCCATATGCTTTCGGCAACCACTATTAGTTATCCATCTCCCCTTTATTATTAGGTACCTCCGAAATATAAGAATTTGAATTGGTACCCACTTCCTACATTATGGTCTTGAGAGTTAGGTCTTAGGAAACTGTATCCAAGAGAGTTTTCTAATCCTTACAAAAATAATATTGTCGTTATAATGAACATTTAATATAAATGTTTTTATATACTTATCTCAAATAAGATAATTGTTAGTTTTTTAAGCTCATATTTTTACTGTTTTTCTATCATTTACCATGGGTATTACTTGACTAACATTCTTACTCCATTTGAAGTTAATATATAAAGAACTATATTACTTAGGGCTAGATTTCTTTTTACTAGAACTACAAAAAACCAATTCTCTTTTATTAGATGAAGATTTTGAGATTTAATAATTCATGATAAATTTTCTCTGACGTTGTTAGAGTTTGAAATATTAGTAAAGTGATTTTCAAACTAGTTCTGAGCTATTTTATTTCCTTACTAAGATTATCGATGGTAGAATTCAAATCACTATTTTCTTTCGCTAATTTAACATTCTCATCTTTATAGATTTTAGTTTCACCACATAAAGTAGTGATTTGTGAAGTCAAATTATCACATGAATCTTGTGATTTTTGACATTCTTCCTCTATGACGCTTTTTTCATCTTTTAACATATCAATTTCTAATTTTCCTATATTTAATTTTCCTATACTATCCTTACAAGTTCTTTTAAGAGCTTTTAATTTTTATAGAAGTTCGGGATTAATTTCAACAAGATCTTCAAAAGAAACATAAGAACTTACATCCTTATTTGAAGCCATGAAACACACATTTGCTTGTTCCGTGTCGCTTTCACTTTCTGATGAGGAAGTGTCTAAGTCATTCCAAGTTACTTAAATGGTTTACTTCTTTTTCTTAAATGATTTCTCTTTCTTTTTTTTGAATTTATTCTTTTCCTTTTGGAACTTTGGACAATCTTTCTTCGTATGACCCATCTTATTGCATTCATAACATTTTAGTGAAGAAGATGAGTTGTTATTATTACAAAATCTTTTATTCATTCCGATTTTCAGAATTCTTTTGATTTTTTACAAAAAAAGACCTCATCTTAATCCATGTCTGGTTCATCTTCAGCTTGAAAGGCAATCATCTTTCTTTTTTGTGGTTGATCCTTCTTATCCTGCAAATTAACTTCATAAGACATTAGATTTTCAATTATCTGGATTGGGCCGTAAAGTCATAAGCTGCCTTAGGTGCTAAAATATTTCATTCCTATTCATCCTATGAAGAGTTAAGATTTTTTAAGACTATATCAAAATCTAAAAAGCTTTAACCTAGGGCCATAAGAGCATGAGTAATGACTTGAAACCTTGGGTACAAATATTTTCATTTTACTTCATTCTAAAATTCTAAAATTTGTTTTTCAACATCAAAATTTTACTTTGTTTTGTTTTATTTGTTCCTTCACGAGTAACTTCTAGTGTATGCCATATAGCATATGCAGTCTTACAAATATTTACTCTATTAAACTCAATTTTGCCTAATGAGCAAAATAAATTATTCATAGTTTTAATAGTATTACTGACATCTATCTTCTCTGTGTTAGACCATATCAAATACTCTGTTATAGGTATATTGGATTGTACTTGCGTAGCATTCCAAATTTTATAACTATTAGGTTGCACATAAATACTCATCCTAGTCGACCAATATGCATAGTTCGACCTTATGAATAATAATGGTCGTGTAGTGGATTGACCTTCAACAAAAGTAGTAATAGATTTATCCATATTACTTGCAAATATTCTCAAACTTCATTATAATATTATTAAAGTCTTGCTTTGATACCAAACGGAAGTACCTAAGCATCTAGTAGTATGAATAATATAGCTTAAACAAATTATATAAGCAAGCTAAATATAATGTAGTAAGTAAAAGATTGCACCGGTGATTTTTATACCGATTCAAACTTCATATCATGCATCCCGCCTTGGGCTTCTTCTAGAATTTCACTAAGCTACCCTCACTTCATCTAAAGGAAATGTTTGTACAAGATAGCCTGAAAAACTAAACGGCTCATCTTTAACTTGTTGTGTTTTTCAATAACACTAGTAAGTCTCATTAAGTACACATTTTCTATAATCTCCTTTGATGATTATGATTTGAACGTGTAGATTCTAGGAAGTTAAAAGATTATTTTGAACGCTTTTGAAATCACAAAACATATAGAGTATAGAAAGTAAAGTAAGTAAGGTGTGCTCAATAGTTCAAAATATATATATTTATTTATAGCGTTTAAAATGTTTTATTTGAAGAGAAATAGCCATTAAAAAGATACAACTATTAGTAGAATTAGACAATATTTCAAAATAAATTTCTGTTTAAAATAAAAAAATAGTTATTACCGGAATTCAAACGTTTGAATTCAGACCAAATCTCTGAAATTCTACAATCTTAAGAAGAAAAGAAATAGTTAAAAATACCCATATTCATACATTTGGAAAGTTTATTCAGACTTCTATATTTTTAATCAAATGTCTGGATAGGTCTTTCAAACCTCATAATAATTTTGTTCAAAATGTTTTGGAGAACAGATTTTCAGACATCTGGAAATAACATTCAAACGTTTGAAAATTATTTTTAAATAACCATTTCTTATAGGGTATAAAATAGTGAAGAAATAGTATAAAATTCTTTAATTTAGACATCTGATTTTATAACTCCAATGTTTGACACCTTGTGAAAACTAAAATAAACTTTGAAGATGTTTCAAGTAAAACATGTGTGTATTTATCTTTTTCAAATAATCTTTTGCATAAAATAATTTTATGTGTGTCATCATCAAGGAGATTGTACAAGTACTAACATTTCTAAGATTTACAATACATGACAACTTTACTTTGAACATCGATCTTCGAATGCTTTTCTTTAGTCATCGAGTAGTTTGACTTAGTCTTCAAAGATAATAGTTCCTAAAAAAACTAAATTATATTGAAATGTATGGTTGTCTCTTCCAAACTAAAAAGAGGTAGGATCTAACAAGTAATAGTTGATAGACTGACTAAGAGCGTTAAGCGACTGTTAGCTTAGCGAAGCTATGTGAAGAACGTTGTAAGACTCTATGTTATTCCTGAGAGCATAATTAGTGATAGAGACGTATTTTTCACCAGTGAGTTATGGAGAAATTTGCATAGCACTTTGGGTATGGAGTTGAATATGACTTGTTACCTACAGACCGATAGTTAAATGGAGAGGGTAAACCTAGTTTTAGATGATTTGCTAAGAGTGTGTGTCTTAGACTTTAAAGGATCTTGGGAAGACCATTTGCATTTAGTGAAGTTTGCTAAGGTAATTATTACCAGTTGATATTAGTCTAGAACTGTTCGAGTCACTGTATGGTGGACCATGTGATTCACCTGTTTTTTGGTTGGACATTGGAGATAGACTCATATTTGGACCCAACTTGGTAAGAGATGTTGTTGAGAAAAAATTGATTAAGTTAGAACGAATGTTGTGTGATCGAGGCAAAAGAGTTATGACAATAAGAGATGGAAGGACTAAAGCTTGCAATAGGTGACCATGTGCTCGAAAAAGTTTCACTTAGGCAAGGTGTTACACGCTTTGGGAAGGCGGGGAAATTAGCTCATAGATTTGTAGGTCTATTTCTTGCGATTGTATGGATTGATAAACTCGTATATCTAGTCAAGTTGCCCAATAATTTATTGGGTGTACATAATGTTTTTCATATATTACATTCGAGGAAAACATGCAAGATCTTAGTATGGTAGTAGAAGCGAAAGCGATTGACAAGTTATATGTAGAACCAAATTTGGCATAGGTTTGGCGATCGAGAGGAATTGTATGTCATGATACAACATAATGAAGGAACAAAGTTTTTAGACTTTTTTGTCCAATGGAGCGATGATACAGATGATTGTACCTGAACGTATTGGATATAATTAGAAATATCTATCCCGAGTTATTTAAAACACGTATGTTTAAAAAAGTGTGCTTTATTTCTCTATTGTATGTACTAGCAACGATAGTAGTGTATTTCATCTTATGACGTGATTATGTATTGGCAATGTCACCTATACATTATGACTAATTATAGATGATTTTACATTATTAGGGAACTAGTATAATCATTTACTTATGTGTACATTTGTAACGATGGCGATGGTTATTTTCCTGCGTTATCTAAAGTTTGGGGACAAAATTATTATAAGAGGGAAACTGTAACACCCCATATTTTGGAGTGACATAATATGAGATTAATTAGCAACAAAATTTATTAAATCATAAATAAAGTATTATTATATAGATAATATTAGCCATGAACGGTTAAATGAAAATAGGGAATGTTGTGACAAATGTGTTAAGGAATTAACAAGGTTAACTTAAAAGGGTATAACCCAAGCACAAATTATTAACCCCTACATCTCTAAACATACTATTTCCTTCATTCACTTTCATTTTCATAAAAAGAAAAATAAGGATAACAAACTAAGGCTGTTATTGCTAGGGAGAATAAAGAAGAGGGAAAACAAACAGAGGCAAACTCAATCTTTTATTCTCTAAAAAGAAGAAGGAATTTAATCAGGTTATTATTCACTTAGGTGAGTAGCACTTACCATATTTCATGTCCCAATCCATTTTATTCATATTTTTATTGTTTTAGCTTTATTAAATGATAATAATCATGTATGATGATAGCAAAGTGAATCGATATATGTTTGAGTGACAAAATTTGTGATCCATTTAAGATTAAAACATGAATTAATCATCCCAAATGAATGAAGTTTTAATATGATGTTTATGATCGTAGATCAGAGATGGGAGCTAATTTTAATAATTTTCAGATGATTAAAAAATTTATTTGAATTTTTTAAGATGAAAAAGGATGGTTTTGATTGCAAACTAATATTAAAAAATATTAAAACATAATATTATGTTCTGAAATTTTTATTTAAGGAAAAGGAAAGTGTGTTTGAATTTCTATGAATATTTGTGAATTTTTCGATAATATTTTGAATTAATATGAATAAGATGGCAAGACAGAAAATATCCTTAACTAATGGGATATGGGATTGCCTCGCGTGCATATACCAGTCCAAGAGTACAAATGGTAGAATCCTACCCTGGCATTACCTCACATGGCTTGTTGTATGCCTTATCGTGCCCACTATGAATTTGGTTTGTGTCGTACACTATGGGGTGCCCTCTGATATCCCTCCAGTTTACGGAGGAATTACGAAACTATATAGACTACGACATTTATATAAAATGTCTTAAGGGGGATATGGATAACGCCTTAATACTATTTTAATACTTTTCTTTACTGTAGACATTATTTATGTAGCGTATTGTATTATGTACGTAGATAGTCTAATGGATCCTTAAAGGATAGAATCCCAACATCCTTTAAGTTATTTGTATTTCACTTGAGTGGATTTATTTGCATGAGAATGTTAATCCTGACTCGAATGTTTTGTGTTTTGCTTTATGCTCGTGTCAGCCTGAGTGTCACGGCACTTGAGACTCGCTTTTAGAGTTTGGATCTTTACTTGGAGACCTATCTTTTATCTGTTTAGCTTTCAATTATTTCAGTTATTTCTAGTTGTTTATGTTCAGACTTGTCATTTGCTTTTGTATTTAAGACTTCTATATATTGGATTCCTGTTGTATTTTACTTTATACTCTGATTTTCTATAGTAGCTTCATGAACTACTATATATATCTATTTCCGCTACTTATTGTTGTATTACTCTGTATCTGTGATTCTATGATTGAATTATTTACTGTATATGCTAAGTTTTTCCAAATATAAATTAACAATCTGTTGTTTCGAGCAATTCAAGTCTGACACGTGAGGATTATTGTCGATTTGAATGGTTCAAAATGATGGGTCCTTATCATTTTAATCAAGCTAGTTTTTTTTCATTGATTCAAAATTATCAACTTTTCTTTATTCGTCGAATTCGTGTTCATCTTGCTTTGCTTTGGAAATTGTCGTTTGGATTGGTCGAGTTCGTGATTTATATTTGTAGCTTGTTTGTGTTGTCAAATTTCATAGCCTCGAAAGGTGAATGATCACCCACGATTAACATTCTTATGTTTGGTAGATTTATTTTGAAATAAAATGACGATTGAGTTGTGTTGTTAAAATTAAATTGATTAGTGATTAAATTGTTAAATATGACATGTCGTTATTTGCAATTATTCACCTTTGTACTTGACATATGATACCATAGTCATGTTATAAATATATTATATATAAATTTTTAGTTATGATATGTGCTTGTAATTAATATGTTATGTTATTTTAAGTTATTATGCTATTGTCATACTCTCTGCCAATACGAAAAACCACTTTAACAACTATGCACGTAGTGGAGAATCTAGAACAAAGTAGGATGGTTTTGTGAACGTCTATATGAGATATGAACGTAGCCCTAACACCCTCGGGGCAGCTTGATATGACTAAAATAGAAGCTATACCGGGCTAAGTGAGGTGCTCATTTGATCGAGCACATTTCTTCGATACCATATTTATTACTTTATGATTGTTTGGTGGTCAACACTCGATTTGATTATGGGAATGTGTTTTAAGGTAAGCAGTAGTAGCTGCTATCCATTACCATTAGTCCGAGAGTGCAACTGGTAGAATCCTACCCTGGCATTGTCTCGCGTGCCTTGTCGTATGCCTTATCGCGCCCACTATGAGTTCGGTTTGTGTCATACACTATGGAGTGCCCTCTGATAGCCCTCCAATTTACGGAGGAAGTATGGTACTTTATAGACTACAACATTTATATAAAATGTGTTAAAGGGTATATTGATAACACCTTAATGCTATTTTAATACTTCACTTTACTGTAGACATTATTTATGTAGCGTATTGTATTATGTATGGAGAAAGTTTGACGGATCCTTAAAGGATGGAATCTCAACATCCTTTAAGTTATTTGTATTTCACTTGGACATTTCACTTGAGTTGATTTACTTGCATGAGAATGTTAATCTTGGCTCTAGTGTTTTGTCTTTTGCTTTATGCTCGGGTCAGCCTGAGTGTCATAGTATTTGGGACTCACCTTTGGAGTTTGGAGCTTTGCTTGGAAATCTTTCTTTTATCTTTTCAGCTTTTAGTTATTTCAGTTATTTCTAGTTGTTTATGTTCAGACTTTCCATTTTCTTTTGTATTTGAGACTTCTATGTATTAGATTCCTGTTGTATATTACTTTATACTCTGACGTTCTGTAGTAGCTTCATGAACTACTATTTATCTATTTCCGCTGCTTATTATTGTATTACTCTGTGTCTTTCTGTGATTGATTGATTTATTGCATATGCTAAGTTTTGCAAAATACAAATTAACAATCTGTTGTTTTGAGCAATTTAAGTCTGACATGTGAGGATTATTGTCGATTTGAATGGTTTGAAATGAAGGGTCATAACATCATGTGTAAAGATTAGTTAAAAAGTAGTACTTTATTAAAGAAAATATTAGCTATTTACCTAATTTCTTATTTTCCATCTTAAAACTATTATAGCTCATATTTTTGATAGCCATTGAGTGAAACTTATGATGGCTAAAGCATTAGACCTTTGATAGCCATAGGGTTAGACCTTTGATAACCATGAATTTAGACCTTTAATAGCTAAAATATTAAACTTTCGACAACTATTATGTTAAACCTTCAATGGCTATCATTTAAACCTGTGATAGCTATCAATTTAGACTTTTGATAGCCAAAATGTTAAAACTTTGATAATGTAGGAACCAGGAAGATCTACAGCAAGTAAAATGGGTAGTTTCATTTTTTTTCTAATTTCGATCATAATGTGCCTATAAAGTCTAATGGGTTTTACGGGATCCAACTAAATCTAAATGAAATCATATTTTATTTTATTTCATTTCATATGTATTAATTAACTGTATTAACATTTCAACTAAATGTTTAATTTGGGAATGCATCAAGCATAATTTCAAACATATAACAACATAAATAATCTAGTATAAACAAGTATATAACTATATATATACATCTGAATATTGGGCTTTATATCTATTGTATTTACATATATATTATACATGAATAAAACATGTGATAATCTCATATGCATATCAGGAATATAAAAGCTTGAGTATATACGTATATTTGTATAGTACAATTATGTATATGGTTTTTATACACATATTGATAGTACTACATATATATAGTTCACACACACACATACACACACACACACACATATATGTGTGTGTGTATGTATGTATGTATGTGACCTTTGTTGCCACTTATATGTTTATGTATGTGACTTTTGTTGCCACTTATATGTTTTACACATATCCATTTACAAAAGTATGTAGACAATTCACATAAAATTGACATTTCAAAATAAGATAAAATTTTAAAACTTGAAGATGAAAAGAAAATTTAAGTCACAATTGAATCTAGTCAAATCTGAATTAAAAAGGAAATAATATAAAGTGAAATTTTACTTTACCTTTCTTTTATGAACAACAATTTAACAATTCATTTAGTAATATATAAATTCCAAACTCAGTTACGATAAAATATCCAAACAATTAAAATTATAAATGTAAAAATACACATAATCAATAAAGAAAACAAAATTTTCACAATTTAATGTGTTGGCCCCAACGACGTAATTGGATATAAAACATTACATGTATGTTTACATACATACATACATAATAAACTAAGATTTAATTTGAAAACATGAAAATGAATTGAAACAAATATACCTAACATATATATTTATCATAGTCTACCAAAATTTGATCCATATTTAAAGGGAGTAAACTGCGACAACAACAGTAATTCATTCCAACAAACAAAATGATTTTTTTCAAATCTCAAATGAATAAAACATAAATATTTTGTTAAATAAACAATTAATTAATTATGATAATAGGTGAGAATTTTCTAACAAATTAAGTCTAAAACAATTAATCATTTCACATCCAATCAAGATATTAACATTAAAAGAACAATATACAAGTAGAATTCACATTTAATTAAAATCATAGAAAATCTTTTAAATTAGATCTTAATTAGTGGCTACAATATACATATATGTGAACAACATCATTTTGAACATCATGATTAAATTATAAATAAGTTAAACATACCCAAAAAGTCTTGTCCTTTGTTACACCTTCATTTATGGCTTTTCCTTAGATTTCCAAGTCAATCTACACACCGCCTATGACGCCCACCTCTATAATCATACTATCCAAGGACACTACGAAGTAATACCATCGATTAGCACGAAGAATAAGGCTGTTGAGGAGCGACCATCTATGTAATTGCTTTGTCCGAGTACTGACATGCTAGATAGTATTACATGCATTTTGTTTAAAGAGGAAATCTGACATATCAAGTTCAAACTCAAAGCTACTACACAGTAGCTATGTGGTCTTCGAAAACAAATATAAAATAAGCATAACATAAATCAGTCACAGATATTCATATCACTATGGTGGAAACAGATATGAATATAACACAGAAAAGTGTACAGTGGTCATATAAGATCCACTAAATCATAAAAGAATAGGCACAAGTGATAGACAAAAGAATATGTATACATCAAGGGGTCACTATCTCGAATGTATAAAACAAAAACTACTAAGCTAAGTAGTTAGCCAAAAGTCAGATGACAGACCTCGATTAGAATTCAAGCAGAAGCACCTGAAGTACCTCGGTCTGACCCAAGTATTATTTAAGAAGAAAATAATAAACAGGTCAGTCTAGCTATAATTATCATATAAAATGAGATAAGACAAGAGATATGACAAAAACATATGATAACAATAATTCCATACAGTGACAAGTATACATCACATAACAACAAAAATCATAAAATATCTCAAGAATCTCAAATACCAAAAAGAATGTCATATTCTTTAAATTATTCACCAAAACACAAATATTGACAAAACTTATCAATGTAAATCACAAAAATTAGTGAAATACAAAATCTAGAAATCATCAACTAGAAATCCAAAAATCATAAAGGGGGAGGCTTATCACAAACGGGAGCATGAAAACTCACTAACACATGCATCACAAATGGAACGCTATTCTTTGGTCGCTAACCATCAAATTTGAGCCGAAGATCCATAAATGGCCCGAACACCTTTGAGCCGAAGCTCCATAAATGGTCCGAAGACATTTGAGCAGAAGCTCCACAAACGGTCCGAAGACCTTTGAGCCGAGGCTCCATAAACGGCCCGAAGACTATGGGTCGCTACCCCACCAAATTGAGCCGAAACACCACTGAATGATCATCATAGATCAACAAGTGTAAATTACACTAAGCTAGTAAATAAATGAGTTAGGCTTCATGTCCCATAACCACTGTCTTAACTTAATTATTTATGAACAAATTATAGACTTCCACTCAAAAATAAGTGTAAATTACACTAAGCTAATAAATATATGAGTTAGGTTTCATGTCCCATAACCATTGGCTTAACTTAAATATTTACGAACAGATTGTAGATTTCCACTCGAAAATTGTCACGAGATTTAAATCGAACAAGTCCAAGAATTAACCGGCGAAGTAAACGCAAACATTTCATACGACTTGTTTTGCTAAGCTGTTTAATTAGATTTCTCATATGAATGAGGTAAAGGTTTGTATATACCAATAGATTGGAAAAGGGTTTTAAAGACGAGCTTTATACTAAAAATAACATTGAAGTCATTTTTTGTGAAAGAGTTTGAATGTTTACTACTAGTATGGAAACCTTTGTATTTTAAAGTGACAAATCACAAAAAAAGATTATAAATACAATCGATCACCAAAAATTCATATTCGAAGACGTGAATCAAATCCATATAAATCGATACCAAATCCATCAAAATGGATATTCCTAAAAATCCATAAAAAGAAGTCATTAAAGTCGATAAAGGTGATAAAAACTTATCGGATCAACAAAAATCGATAAACATTCGACATTCACTCAAAAAGTAGGCAAATAGGAAAAATTGCACAGTTTTAAACATCTGAAATTTCAAGCAGACGTCTGAACCAAAATCCAGATGTTAGGTTGGGTTTCCAAACGTCTGGATTTTGCCTCTGCCTTTTTTCTTTTTAGGGGCCAATTCCAGACGTCTGGATTTTTCAACCAGACGTTTGGATTTTCAACTAGACGTCTGGATTTTCATCCAAATATATGAAGCCTAGCCCAAAAAGGGCAAAATCTAAACCAGAAGCGATGAATGAGCGATGGAGACTAGGAATTTATGCCAAGCGATAACCCAACCTTATAGGCTCTTCGATACACCCCAAATAATATGTCCATATATCCAAGTTATGATTTTTAATGATTTTGACTTCAAAACATCAAAACTGGAAACTTCTTCATTGTAAGTTGCTATGAAAAGGTTCATTCTGTTTCTTTTGATAATAATCTGGAATAGGATTATATTTTCTCTAAAGATGAAGTCAATACCGTTGAGGAAGAATCTTTCATGTATTTTGATAAAATGTTGATTGTTGAGATTGAATCGAGTTTGTGTATGTATGATATATCTGACATGCACACATCTTTCAAAATGCTTGATTGGCTTTGCTCGAATACAACTGTGGGTGATTCAGCTCTGGTTGTTGCTTCCTTTAGTGATAATTTGGAAGGTATAGTAGGTGGGTATAATAAGAATGCCATTGAATTGATTTGTGGGGATAGGAATGACGAGTTGGAAAAGAAGCATTCAGGTTTGAAACTGCTGAATTTCTTGTATTATTTGGGTGATAAGGTCATAGTGGGACAGGTTGGGATAGGAGGTTATTCTGAAAGCTTGAAAATGAAGTCAGTTTGTCTACTTCGATTAATTCTTTGAATGTGGCAGTCACTTCTAATGTGGCAGTTAGTTCTTGTCCTCTACAAAATGCTGGTGTTAGTAAGAGTGGCAGTTTTTTAGCATCTCGCACTTCTTCATCGAGGAGACGTAGGCATAGGACTTTAGTGAAGGATAGTGGTTCAGTTCGACGAAGTGCCAGGATCCAAGGTTGTGGATCTCAGTCTTTGGATGAGTTTCCTAATTCGAGCACCATGAGTGGGGCTACGAATTCAGGCTCAGGTTTGCATGCTGATTTAGGTAGTGTTTATTCATCTTATGCTTTAGGTAGTTTATCTTCCTCTCAGTTTAGCCAGTTGGCTAGAGATACCGCTTTCATTTTCACCGATGTTGGCATTGACTTAGAGTACATTAGAGATAGGGAACTAGAGAGGACTAGATATGTTGGAACATGATGATTATTAGTTAGAATATAAGAGGCTTAAATGATTTAAATAAATGTGACAAAATTAGGGGTTTCTTTAAAGACTATTCTATTGATATTGCACTACTTCAGGAAACTAAAATTAAATTTCCAAATAATTGTTTTTATGGATGACTAAGTGGCTTTCATTTTAGGAAATGGGCTTGTCTACCTTCAGTGGGTTCTTCTGGGGGTTTATTGATTGGTTGGCGTGACAATTATTTCAAAATGCTTCAATGTATTTCCAAACTACATTCATTACATATTATATTTATAAATCTTAGCGGTAATTCTTTTTTAAATATTTCTAATGTTTATGGTCCTAATTTGAAAATAGAGCGTCAGACTCTTTGGTAAGAATGTTTAGACTTTAGATCGTTAGCTCCAGGTTGTTGGATTTTGGGGGGTGATTTTAACGTTACGCATTTTTAGGAAAGCGTTCACCTCGTGAGGGTGATTTTTAGCCATGGAGGAATTTGACCAATTTATTTTAACTCTAATTTGATTGAAATTCCTCTATCTAACAGAGATTATACTTAGAGTAATGCAAGGGAGTCTCCATCTATGGCTCTTCTTGATAGATTATTCGTTAGTGATGAGATAGAAGATAAATTTCTAATATGTAGAGTTACTGGTTTACCTTACACGTACTTTGATCATTGTCCTATTATCCTTGCCTACGAGCATCATAGAGTTATTATTAACTATTTTAAATTTGAAAAGATGTGGCTTATGGAGCCTAACTTCGTGAATTTAATTAATGAAAAATGGATTTCTTTAAGCTACCATAATATTAGAAATAAGGAAAATTTTACAAAATCTTTTGTTTTAAAACTTAAGGATCTTAGGATTTTTCTTAAAAATTGGAATAAAAACGTTTTTGGCAATATAAAAATCAAAAATACAATATTCTTAATGAGATGCTTAAAATTAATAAAATAGAAGAATCTAGATAACAAAATTTAGGTGAACGTAATGTTCTTACCAATTTAAAAGATGAAATAAATTCTATTTTAGAAAAAGAGGAAGTTATGTGGAAGCAGAGATCCAGAATCCAATGGACCAAAGAAGGAGATAATAATACTAAATTTTTTCATAATATAGCTAATGGTAGAAAATGTAGTAATACAATTAACTCAATTACAGTTAATAAAGAAGAGTTAGTTGATCAAAGAGATCTTAATAAGGCTTTTACATAATATAATAAGGATATTTTTGGCACTAGAATCAAACATAGAATCAATGTTAGATGGAAAGATCTGTATCCATCTGATTCTATTATTGATTTATCTGAGCTAGATAATCCTTTTACTAAAGAGGAAATTAGAAAAGCTATTAATGACTTGCCAGGTGATAAATCCCCGGGCACTGATGGGTTTCCAATTTTATTTTATAAAACTTTTTGGGATGTTTTAAAATTTGATTTAGTTAATATGTTTAATGAATATTATAATTGTAATTTGAAATTAGGGAGATTTAATTATGCAAATGTTATTTTTTTACACAAAAAAGTAGGAGCTAAAAACTTAAAAGATTTTAGACCTATATCTTTGATTAACTATTCACTTAAAATCATTTCTAAAGTTCTTGCTAATAGACTTAGTGCAAGAATGAATGGTTTAATTGATTGTTCACAATCGGCTATTATTAAAGGGAGAAATATCACCGATGGAGTGGAAGTTGTTCAAGTATATATTAATCACTGTTGTAAGAATAACATAACTTTGCGATTTTAAAACTGGATTTTGCAAAAGCTTTTGATTCGGTTGATTGGGATTTTCTTGTAGGTATCTTTCATGCTAGAGGTTTTGGTCATAGATGGATCAGTTGGATTATGAATTTGCTTAGAACCGGTAGCTCTAGTATTATGGTTAACGTATTTTAGGTAATAAAATTCAATCTAAGAGAGGTTTAAGGCAAGGGAATCCTTTATCGCCTTTATTATTTAACTTAGCTGCTGAAGTTTTTGCTAAGATTATTAAAAGAGCTGTGGAGAATGGGTCTCTAGGATATGTAGGAAATGACATATCGCGTAATGGTATATCGGTTCTCTAATTTGCCGATGACACCTTGCTTTTTTCTTCCTATTTACCTAGACACATTATTACCCTTTAGTTTATCTTATACAATTTTGAACTCCTATATGGTTTAAAAATAAATTCGATAAAAGTTCTATTTTAGTTTTAAATGATTTTGGGAAAGTTGAAAACCTAGTTGGTAGTACTCTGAATTGCAAAACTATGAACTTTCCTTTTGACTATCTAGGTTTTGTGATTAGACCTATCAAACTCAAACATGATGATTGGTTTATAATCATTGATAAAATCAGAAATAAGATCTCTAACTGGAATGAGAGATTTTTATCTAGAGCGGGTAGACTAGTCTTAATAAATTTGGTTTTATCAGCCCTTCCGATTTATTGGATGTCCATGCAACTATTTCCAGATTGGGTTATTGACAAAATAGATAAAATTAGGAGAGATTTCTTATGGAGTGGGGAAAATCCTATTGATAGTATAAAATGTTTAGTAAATTGGGAAACTTTTTGTGAAGCTAAAAAGGAAGGTGGCAAAGGAGTTATCAATTTGCGTAATATGAATTTGTCCTTACTAGGTAAATGGTTATGGAAGTTTAAGGATATAAATTATAATGTTATTTGGAAAGAGATCATTTCTAAATATTACTATAATGGTAATAGCAATTTATATCAAATTGCTTCTCCAGTCACTCAAAATATATCTAATTTTTGGAAAAACATTTTAAAATGTCATGAGATTTTTAACTTAGGTATTAATACGATAGTTCATTCTGGTAACTATACTTCTTTCTGGCACGGCCGTTGGATTTCGGTCTTGCCTCTTAATTTGGAATTTAAAGAGCTTTATGAAATTTGTAACTTTAAGTTTTCTTTAATTAATGAAGTTTATTCTCTTGAAAACGATCCTCCTTGGAATTTTAGTTTTAACAGAATTTTAGTAGGTCCAACCCTTAAGCAACTTTCTTTGCTTTGTGCTAGATTAAACCTTTATAATATTGATAATAATAATGATATTATTAGTTTGGAATGAGATAAGAGTAAGAAATATACTTCTAATTCTTTTTACAGATTTATTCATTTTTCGGGTACAATAAACAAATCTTTTAAGTATATTTTGAAATCTAATGCTCCTCCTAAATCTAAAATTCACATGTAGTTAATACTACATGGAAAACTTAATACGATAGAATTTTTAAAGAGAAAAAACATTCAAAATGATAATAAATGTTATTTTTGTAATCTGCATCTTGAAGATATTAAACATATGTACTATGATTGTATGGATTCTTATTACATCCTAAATAATACTCTTAAAAATTTTAACTTTAATATAATAACTATAATTTCGGTTTGTGACTTCTACTGGAACAATTTTAGATTTAGATTCAAAAAGAATATTAGATTCTTATTTGACACTTTATTCATTATTATTTGTTGGTATATTTGGTTTGAAAGAAATCAAAGAATTTTTAATAATAATAATAATAGTCATTTTAACTAATTGATTTTTACTATTTCTTCATTTTGTTTTAATTGGATTTCTAATCCCAAATATAAATTAGCTAAAAATAACATATTTAAAGGGTATCTTAACAAGGTTAGTTATAATATTAACTCATTTAAACACAATAATAATATAAAATATGCATAACATAAATCAGTCACAGATATTCATATCACTAAGGCTGAAACAGATATGAATATAACACATAAAAATGTACATCAAAATAGTGGTTATATAAGATCTACTACATCACAAAAGAGTAGGTACAAATGCTAGACAAAGGAATATGTATACATCAAGGAGTCACTATCTTGAATTTATAAAACAAAAACTACCAAACTAAGTAGTTAGCCAAAAGTAAAATGACGGACCCTGATAAGAAGTCAAGCAGAAGCACCTGAAGTACATCAGTCTGACCCGAGTATTATTTAAGAAGAAAATAATAAATGTATTAGTCTAGCTATAAAAATCATATAAAATGAGATAAGATAAGAGATATGACAAAAATATATGATAACAATAACGTCATACTGTGACAAGTATACATCAGATAACAATAAAAATCATACAATATCTCAAGAATCTCAAACACAAAAAAGAATGTCATATTCTTTAAATTATTCATCAAAACACAAATATCGACAAAACTTATCAATGTGAATCACAGAAAATGGTGAAACACAAATTCTAGAAATCATCAACTAGAAATCCAGAAATCACAAAGGGGGAGCCTATCACAAACGGGAGCATGAAAACTCACCAACACGTGCAACACAAATAGAATGCTATTCCTTGGTCGCTAACCATAAATTCGAGCCGAAGCTCCACAAAAGGCCCGAAGACCTTTGAGTCGAAGCTCCATAAACGATTCAAAGACCTTTGACCCGAAACTCCACAAATGGTCCGAAGACCTTTGAGCTGAGGCTCCACAAATGGCTTGAAGACCATGGGTCGCTACCCCACCAAATTATGCCAAAACTCCACCTAATGATCATCATAGATCAACAACTGTAAATTACACTAAGATAGTAAATAAATGAGTTAGGCTTCATGTCCCATAACCACTGGCTTAACTTAATTATTTACGAACAAATTGTAGACTTCCACTCAAAAATAAGTGCAAATTAGACTTAGCTAGTAAATACATTAGTTTGGCTTTATGTCCCATAACCACTGGCTTAACTTAAATATTTACGAATAGATTGTAGATTTCCACTCGAAAATTATCACGAGATTTCAATCGAACAATCCTAAGAATTAACTGCCGAAGTAAATGCAAGCGGATTTCTCATACGAATGAGGTAAAGTTTGTATATACTAATATATTGGAAAACAGTTTTAAAGACGAACTTTATATTAAAAATAACGTTGAAATCATTTTTTGTGAAAGAGTTTGAATATTTCTGCGAGTATAGAAACCTTTGTATTTTAAAGTGACAAATCACAAAAAACGATTGTAAAAACAATTGATCACCAAAAATTCACATTCAAAGACATGAATCAAATCCATATAAATCGATACCAAATCCATCAAAATGGGTATTCCCACAAATCCAGAAAAAGAAGTCATTAAAGTCGATAAAAGCGATAACAACTAATCAGATCAACAAAAATCGATAAACATTGGAAATTTACTCAAAAAATAGACAAATAGGCAAAACTCCACAGTTTCAGACATTTGAAATTACCAACCAAATGTCTGAACCAAAATCTAGACATCTGGTTGGATTTCCAAACGTTTGGACTTTGCCTCTGCCTTTTTTCTTTTTCCCAGGACTAATTCCGGACGTTTGGATTTTTCAACCAGACATTTGGATTTTCAAGCAGACGTTTGATTATCATCCAAAAGTCTGAAATTTCTTGCTAGGGAAAATACCAGCCTAGCCTAAAAAGGGAAAAAAATTCAAACCGAAAGCGATCGAATGTGTGATGGAGACTAGGGATTTATGCCAAGCGACAACCCAGCCTTATAGGATCTTTGATACACCCCAAATAACATGTCCAAACATCCAAGACAGGATTTTTAATGATTTTGACTTAAAAATATCAAAATTGAAAAATTCACCAAAGCAATTCAAAAGTAAATGAACATGAATGGATGTTAGGAATTCATACCTAACAACAATGAAAGCTATAGATGTAGATGTGAGCTCAAAAACTCACCTTTAAACCCAAATAACAGGAGAAAAGCTTTCAAAAAAAGGAAGGATCAATTCCTCTTCAATACACCTTTAGAATCTTCAATCTACTATCAAACATGAAGTTTTACCTAAGTTAGGTTATAGGAATTTCTAAAAATTGAAGAGAGAACGAGATGGAGAAGATGAAGAGGATGCTTACCTAAGCTTCTCTTTGATTTTAGAGCAAGAACTTGAATTTTCTAAGATAACTAGGGCTTAGGAATTTCAGTTTCCCTTTCTTTTCCCCATTTTTACTTTAGCTTGAAAGTCTTAGGAAATGAAAATGAATGAAGAGAAAAGGGGGTGGAGTTAGGGTACTATGTTTGGTTAATAGGCTGAAACCCAAACCCAAAGCCTAATAGAGAAATAGAAAAATTCTAGTCAACTCCAAACATATCGATGTTTATACTCAAAAAGGTTGCAAACGTTGTTTTGGCCTTAATGGAAGTAGTCTCGAGTCCTAATTCGATAGTTTACAAAAAGTAGAATTTCAGACTTTAATCCGACTAACGATGCTATATTTAAATAAAACATTTAAATATACAATCATAAAATATGCGGGTTGTTACTCCGTCTTGCAAGAGAAGGATGAACCATCTTCGATTTATTTCATTTGATGCTTTTCATTTGATTTGGAGTTAAAAATCTATGGAATGGGGCAATGAGATGTCGGCCAAGGCAAGGAAGGAGGAGAGAACAAAGGTGAATGAAGAAAATGAATATAGGAAATGAATTAGTGGATTTGTATTAATTTAAAGAATAAAACATTTTCCATTCTTTTAGTTGAAATTTCATTTAATTTTCTCTCTCTCTCTCTCTCCACCCCTCTCTCTTCAATCTACGGACGATATATTGTTGCCATCTTATGGGGGAAAATTCTACAGTTTCCTGATGCAATCATCTTTTATTTGGACTCATTTAAAGTTACACTGATATCGTATCAATGTAAGCAAATATAACTTTTATATATACATCCGGATGATTATGAAGAGCTCCCAAATATCAAATCAATCAAAAAATAATGAATATTTCACAAATATTAATGAATTTAATTAATTTACAATAATTTATAAATTAATTAAATCGTGTGGTTTTTCAAATACTTCACAAATATGGTTGTGGGACTCAGAGGTGTGAATTCAACATTGATATGTCACCTTAGCTAGTGTTGTGAAAGTTTGACTGACTTCATCATGTTCATACCTTTTCAGTAAAATCATATTTTATGATTTCTTAAATAGTACCATATAGTAATGATTATTTATACCATTCTCTTTGTCAACACTACATCAAACTAGGACATATAGAATTTGGTGTTGGTCAAAATTATATTATCACCAAATTCTAATATCATCCACGTTCAACTTAGTTAGTCAATAATCAACATCCTTGGTTTAATAATAACATTTACTATTAATCATACTAATCCAACCAAAGATTTTGACTTTGATTTAACTACAGTTAGTTGTGACTACCCGTAATTTCTGGATATTTGAAATTTAAATATTTAATTGATTTTAAATATTTGAAAGTTAGTTAACTTGAATATCAAATATCGCTATTTACTTGGCAATTAAATTATTGAATTTAATTGTTGGAAGTTAGGAAAAATATTGAATCTTCAGTTTTGTGCTTGTTAAAAATATTTCAATGGCTTATAAAAAATTTGTTGGTAATACTGAAGATAATAGAAGTGTTAAAATTGAATTTTTAAGTGGGTTGTTCAGTTTTGAAAGTATATCGTTTAAATCGATATTTAAAAATAGCCTTCTGAGGCACAGTCTCGGAATTTGACGAAACCAGTTCCATTGGATCCATAATATTGTATTATTATCCGATTTCAAATTTCGTAGTATTTGGAGTTGTCATGTGATCATACGGTAGATGAAATTGATGAAATTTATATTGAAAATTTAATATAAAAACCGAGTCAAAAAAACTATCTTCTCCATACAATCGAATTAGAATTCGAAACATTTCCATTGCGTTTGAAATATGGGTATAATATTATGAATGCCTAGTGGCATGCCTCGATAGGAGATCGAGATTTTGAATTGCGAAATTGAAACGATTTAAAATTTAAATAAATATATATATATTCCTTGATTGACATATATATTCAAATTAAAACTTTAGACTAGCATTTACAAACCAACTCCGATCTTTCATTCCTCTCCCATTTTCAAATGAGAAAAAAAATAAAAATAAAGAGTGGCTCCTCCATGTTTTAAGCTTCAATTCTTCCTCTCCCCATTCATTTCGAACAGACCAAACTCCTTCCTTTTCTTTACCTCCATCTGAAAAATTAAATCGAATCATCTTTCCTTCATCTCGAATGGCGACAGGGGATTCGTGCTCGTTTGGGAAGCGCGGAATTTGCAAGTGAGAGAGTGGCTTCAGTGATTAGGTTTGAGGATGTGGGGCCGTGCGCGAGTGCACGTGGCGACCGCGGTGACGAGGTCCGGTCGGGGATGATGTTCGTGAGGTTCGATGGTGGCGTGGACTAGGGAAAGCGATTCCAGCGAAGTGCTAAGGGCTTGAGTTTGATTTGGAGGCAGCGGCATGGGAATGATTGCTTGGGCGAAGCGTGAGGGTGTTGGCCAGAGGCTTTGTCGTTGAGCTGATTGATGGGCAGTGAGGTATTCGATTAAACTTGATTTAACATATACACAGATTGAAAAAAAAATGTAAAAATTAAAACTATAAACTGTTTTATGGGAAATTTTCAAAGTAAGGTATATGCTGTTTTCAACTTTATATATATATATGTGTGTGTGTGTGTGTGTGTGTATCTGTGTGTATGCGTGTGTGTGTTTGTGTAAATATATAAATACAGTAAGAAAATTTCTATCTTATCATTTACAGAAAAGAAGTATATAAATATAAATATATGTAGAAAATTATACATACATACATGCATTAACTTATTGTTTATTTTAGAATAATGTATTATGATGATTAATTTGTTTAACTAACCTGTATAATTTATTTTAGTTACTAAAAGATTTTTAAATGGAAATAATTAGTTTAAAATAAATTATTAGTTAAATAAATTATAAAATGTCAATTGATGGTTCGATTATTTCAAATGTTAATAAACTATATAATGTTTTTACAAGGTCAAAAATTGTAAAGAGGCAAACCGGTTTGTAGTGGATTGCAAACAAAATAAAAAGTGAGTTAATCTCACTCATTTGGATACCCTTTTAAATTTAAATAGTTAAATTTAAATTATTGGTTGATTGTTTGAATTGTCTGGATGTGATATTACATATAATATATATATATTGGAGTAATCGATTTCCCGCATTATATAGCGGATGAGACCCTATGCGTCCCGCATAATAGCGGATGACCCTTTATACCACGATATCCCTCCTTGAAGCGGGATTGGTATTTCAAATTGTTGTGCTAACATCTGTGGATGCAGGAAAACAGGATGGAGGGATCCAACTGGATTCCTCAAACCGTTGGATTTATTTTATATTCAACCATATGATTTATGTGATAATTTGTAATGATTATACTAATTATATTGGGAATTGAAATTATTGAATGTTATTGCTTGGTAAAATATATTGGTATTTGAGAGAATGAAAATATATAAGTTTGGATTCTTAAAGGAAATTAAAAGGGAAATTTTTAAGTAAAATAATACAGTGAATTTGGGTAAATTAAAAATTGAATTTGGAAAAGTATAGAGGTTTGATTTTTAAATTCTACTAAATAAATTCTGAGTATGGAAATGAAGATAGATATTTTAAATAAATGAAAATAAAAGAGTTTGGAGATTTAAGTGATACTGCCTAAAAATTTAAAGGATTTTATTTTCAAAATTTAAGATTTAAAATGTTTAGGAAGAAATAAAAGGGTAGAATTTTGAAAAAAGTATGAAGTGGATATTTCAGCTTAAAATAAGATTTTGAATCATAAATAGAGAAGTAAATTTGGAATTAATGGGTTTTAAAATAATTTTGGGTAAGTAAAGGAATTTATTTTGAAATTGAGTTAGTTTTGAAAATCGATTTGAAAACTTATTAAGTGTTCGAAACTGGAATTAAAGGAAAATGAGATTATGGAATTTATAAACAAAGTTTATAAATTAAGTGAAATATTTGTCAGAGGATAATTTGGAAGTTTAAATTCAGTATGAGAATTTATATGGAAAGGGTGATTTGTTTACATACAAATAGTGGTTTATTTTTAAAAGGTGTGGAAATGGGAAGTGTATTTTCTTGGAAAGCCAAGTATATTTTAAAGAAGACTTTTATGTGTAAGTTTAAGGTTTTTGTTTTAAAGTAATGTTTTAGAAAAATTTATTATTTTTAATCATTTTATACTTTTAAAGTAAATATTATTAAAATTTATTTTAGTAGTAAATATTTAAAGGTTAAATTAGTATTATGTTTTTTTAAAGGAGATTCTAATATTTATACTTATATAAACTTTTATTTATTTTTAAAATGGTTTGTGGCTTAAGTTTTACTTGGAAATCTAGTATAGAATTTCATAACTATTATCTTGAATAAAGTGTTTTAAATAGTTTTTAGTTTAAATGTTTTAAAGTATATTTTTAGAATAAAGTGATTTAAATTATTTTAAAATCTAAAGTATTTAGACTTGGTGATTTTCAGTGGAAATAAACAATATTTGGGAAATTTATTCCGCAAGAGAAAGGTTATTTGAAAACTATTTTCAATGGGTTGAAGTGTAGAAAAATATCTTGTGAAGATAATTTGAAAATAAATAATTTGGAAAATTATTAAGGCCTGATGATTGTTTGTGGATTTATTTGATAGTTAAATAACCGACTATCAATATTGGCCAATGCGCTGATCGTTTCGAAGAGGCAGGGATCAGGATTAATTCCACAAAAACCACTTCGATCCAGTTTAAACTTTTTTGAGGAAGACAAGAGTTTAGAGTCAAAGATGGAGCAGTGAAGTGCAAGGGCTAATCGCCGCTAATCCTGAGGGTGATTCCAAAATGGATGTGGTAGTGCCTTCGGTTCCGTTCGGACCCGGAACGAACTTGTATGGGTGAACGCTATCAGAACATCGTCAAGAGGACGTGAGCATTCTAAGTGAATGTGTGCTAAAAAGGCAACGCATAACCTCGAGCCTCATTGTAACGACCCGTTAAATTTGATAATGTTAAATGAATTAAATTAATATGTTTCTAATCTAATTTAGAATAAAATAAAGGTCTTAAGATTTTATTTGAGAAAATGTAGTAATTTGTTATAATAATTGGAATTTAATGTAACAATTTAATAGTTACATGGAAATAGATTTGAACTATGTAAATTTGCACACCTTGTTATAAGTTAAATATAAGAAACCAATATAAATGTGAATCAGTGAATATTAATAAAAATATTTACTAGAATGGAATTCATTTAATATAAAATAAATAGTGGAGATTGTACATTTGGTTGTAATAATAAATAGTGACTAAATAAAAGTGTCCGTTGGAATAAATCAATGCAATAAGTGTGATAAGTAATTTTATTGAATGTTGTCTCTAATAAATGTACTTGATTTGGTAATTTAGATATTTATACATAAAGTATATATATAAAGATATATTGATTCCAATAGAATTAATTGGAAATCTAATATTAAATATAATGTTGGTAGCAATTGAAATTTACTGTTTTGCAAAATAAATGAGAAATCAAGTCAAATGTGAATTATACCGTAAAGGATCAATTCATTTAAACAGTAGGATTGTAAATAAATAAACATTCTACTTAGGTTTCAATTGGATAACTTATGTAGTTTAATGGAGAATCAATTGCAATTAATTGCCATAAATTAGTGATGATAGGGTAGTTTGATTTGACCTTTAAGAAGCAAAGAAAAAGAAAGCCAAGATTTATGTATTCATTTGTAATGTGAAATGCAAATCTTGTGGATTGTTTTTTTTTCAAGTGGAATTAATATTTAACCATTACGTTAGTGGAGTCTGATAAGTTAAGGTAGATAATCAATGGTAATTTACCTAATTCAAAGGATATATTAATATAAATATGGGTAAAATGAGGTTAGACCAAGGATATAGTATTAATTGATTTTTAAGGCTTAATTAATACGTGAAATAGACAAGATTCCACATTCAAACATTTATACAAAGCTAAGTTGTAAATAGAAATACCAATGTAATATAATGTAAATAGATGGGAATCAACATTTATTTATTTATTTAATGGAATTTAATTTCTATAGTATGATAATCGCAATTAAATGAAATTGAAATAGCTAATTTATACGTTAGTTGAAATTTAGCTAGAATATGAGGATTTTTAATGAAATAGTGAAATCAAATGGAAATAAGGTTTCAATTATACATTGGAATTTATATTCACCATAAAAGGTTAATTGAAAACCAAAGGAGTTAATAAAGGAATCAAGCTTTATCTATTAATTTGGATTTAAGATATGGTAAATTGGATTTATTGCAATAATTAATTCTATAAGATGAGGTTAATACTTATTCTATTTATAATTGGACCAAATTGTTGATATAGATTTTTAGAAAGTAGAATCTATAAATTAATTTGAGTATCACATTCAATAATTGCGCTTATTGCATAAATAAAGGGAATTTAATGTTAAATATTACGTTACTGAAATTTAAAATAGACTTTAAGAATAATAATGTGAATCATGAACCAAAGTATGTGGCATCCCTATTTTGGATAAAAGATAAGTATACAGATTAAAAATGTAATAAATAGGTTTTGAGGAATTTATTTATAATTCCTTAATATAAGGAAGCGGAGGAATGTATACTGAAATTTGATAGACTTGTCAACTCTAATTCACAGCCAAACTTGTTAAATCATTTAAATTGATTTTAATTTACATAAGCAATAGAATTGGGACAATTTTAGAATATTCATATAGAATTGGATTTCTATAATTTATTTAATTTATTTAATGAATATTAAAAATAGCCTTTTTGGCCACGGACTCGGATTTCGACGAAACCAGTTTCATCGGATCCGTATCGGTGTATTATTATAGGGTTTCAAGTTTCGTATCGATCGGACCTGTCGTTTGATCGTACGGACGCGAAACGCCTTGAAATCGATTTAATTAAAATCAATTTGAAATCAATTTAGAAATTTGTTTTCAGCATAACTTCTTCATACGATCAAATTTGGACACGAAACTTTTTCCATCGCGTTCAGAATATTTTAAATTACCTATTTGGATATATAGATTTACGAAATTTCGTTCCGGAGACATAGCGGACTTTTTGGGCCATAGTTTGTTCCGCACGTTCATTCTACGGTTTATCTACACTACCTCTAACCCTCTATATAAATCTAGCTACAAGCCATAGCCTCCGCCTAATTTCATTTTATCTGCGCGTATTTTTTTTCTTCAAGTTCCTCTTCTTCTTCAATGGGTGCAAACCCTAGATCCAATCAATTCAAAAGCAAAATGAAATTTCAAACTACTCCAAAAATTCTGAAAAAAATATATGTTGAAGATTTTGGCAAGCGCAACTCAGATCTGCGGTCCGTTTTTCGATTCGAGTTTCTGTGTGTCCAGATCTGAGCCAATCAGTTACGGCCGTTCATCAGCGTCGCATCAAAGTTCGTCTGATCGCAATTTCCTTTCTGGGTATTGTAGAGGAGGCCGAGGGGATCGCATCCATATGGGTTTCATGGCAAGTTAACGGTCGGATCAACGAGAAAATTCGAGTTAGGGTTATATATATAGCGGCGGCTGCCCTAGGGTTTTGGCCGAGTTAGGCGACCGGAGGTAGGCCATTGGGGGCGGCTCATCAAGGCAAGGACGATGGTGGTGTTCGCTAGTGGTCAGGTGGCTGGTGGCGCAGTAGAATCGAGGTCAAAGTCCGGTCATAATGGGTTGTTCGTGGTCACTGGGCACGGGCTGGAGCAGTGCAAACGCGTGAAGATGGAGATATATTTTTCACGTGCCTGGGTCCATTTCGATAATGATGTGGCTTATAGGTTAAGGTGTGTGATTGTGTTCTTTTTTTTTATTTTAAATTTTGATTTTCAATCGCATTTATCGCTATAACTTTTGCATGCGATATCCGTTTTACGCGCGGTTTCTTTTGATAGGATCGTATTGAAATTCCGGACTTGATGACGCTAGTTTGGACGAATTCTGAGACGGTCAAATTTTTGGGTTTAAATTGAATTTAAATTCAATTTAAATTCAAAAGGTGAGTGTTTTAACCCACTCACAACTACTAGAAGCTTTTATGTTTGTTAAATTAATTTTAGAAATGAATAGAAATTTATTTATGAGTATTTGGCATGTTTATTTCACTCATATTTGTTGAATTGCATTTATTAAATTTAACTGTTAATTTAATTTATTTATTGCGTATTAATTGAAAGTTAGAATTTATTTGTCTGCATATAAACGGCTAGTCAACAGTTATAAAATTCATCACTGAATATAAACTGTAGATTAATAGTTGTTAAATTTAATTTGAATATAATTGCCAGTTATTACCTGCTATATATTTTCAAATATATATTGATATTGATTGATATTGATTGATGATTGTGATTTGGATAATGGATGATGTTGATGAATGGATGCTTATTTGATATCATTAAATTGCAAGTTATCATGCATTTTTCATTTCATTCGGGATTGTGGTTTGAAATGATATACAACCGCAAATTTTATTTTTAAATTGCGGATTGAAATGATAAATATCCGTATCACTTGACCATAGGATAGAAAATTTTATACAGGCACCGTGGTCTATATATAAAATTATTTTAAAGTGATTTCTATGGTTTGGATGGGATACGGTTTATAAAGAATTATTTTGATATTGTATAAAATATTATTTTTCAATATATACACATATGAAGTTAAAATTTTAAATTTAAGTTGTGTATAAATCTGTTGGATAAAATGATAAAAATTTAAGAAAATGGAGTTTGATAACTTATATCATATATTTAATGTTTAAGTTTGGAAATTTAAGATATGATATTTATAACTGGATTTTTCCCAAGATAAATATGAAATGAATATTCTAGTATAAATTAAATTGAAAAAAAAATTATATATATTTTTACTAGAAATTGGAGTTTTATTTATGGATTTTTACGTGAATATTCAAGACTAAATAATAAACATTTAATTTGTTGAAAGAATAAAGTCCAACTTTAGTTTGAATATGAATACTCCAAATGGATTTATATATATAGAAATTGAAGGGTTTTTGGAACTTGAAGTGATATTTAAATTATGGTTTAAACTTTAAATAGGAACTATATTTGTAAAGCCATGTAAATTATTTTCTTTACAAAGTAACCATAAAGTTCAACCATTTATTCTATATACCGTTGAATATCCGAACCATTCCAGTTTTAGAAGTTATGGGTTTAAATTATGAATTTCGAAATCTTATGCTTTGAAAGTATAAGTCAAATATTTGGTTTTCAGACGTTATAAATTTTAAAGCATTATGATTTTGGGAAAAAGAATTATATTTGGGATAAAATGATATCATATTGTTTTGGGTTTTAAAATGATATCGTATTTATAATTTTGAAATGGAAATTTATTCTGGTTGTAAAGTATAAACTATTTTTAAATGACCGCGGTGTTATAATAACGATGGGTTGGCAAAGAGACCGGGATCGGATATGGACATACTCTCTGTCGATACCGAAAACCACTTTGACTAACCGTGTACGCGGTGGAGATTCCAGAATGAAGTAGGTGGTGGCGACGTTTCCTGTAAGGTAAATACGTGGACCCGACTCCCGTGAGTTGGCATAAGGTGGCTAAAACAGGAGCGATTCTCAGGCCAATGAGGTCATTCCTCTGATCGGACCCTCCTCTTCGATATTATACTTTGATTTTGGATTGATTCAGTGGCCACTTCTATATTTTGATTTTGGGGAGTTAGTCCGAGGTGGGCGGTAACTGCGGCTACGCGTTTCCACCAGCCTGGATAGTAATTGGTATATCTACCCTGGCATTGCCTAGTTGTGCTGTGTCACCTACCATACCGAGCCTTTACTACGAGTTTCTATTTGTGTCGTACCTATGGAGTATCCTCTGGTAGCTTCCCGATCAGGAGGTATTACGGTACTGTATAGACTATTGGCATTATTTGTGTTAAGGGCTATATGGGTAACCCCTTAACGCTATTAAAAAGTAAGTTTACTTTATAAATAGACACTATTATAATAGCGCAATATACTACATAGTAAATAGTTTAACGGATCCTTAGGAGATGTAAATCCCGAGCATCTCTTGAGTTACTGCACTCATATTTATTTCTGTTAATTTAACTCACATAAGATCTTTTAGTTCTGACTCAAGTGTTTTTGTCTTTTCAAATTCGCTCGGGTCAGTCCGAGCGTTTCAGGATCGAAGACTTTAGCTTTGAAGGACGAAGACGAAGGAGTCGTATTATTATTATCTATAGTATTGCACCACACTCATACTGTTCCGCTGCATTGATTGTATTGGTATGTGTAACTCTGATATTTATTGTATAAAGCAAATCAAGTATTTGTAAACTGTTTTGAACTGTATATTTATTATTATATTTTATCCTTCCGCTATGAGATTCTGTGTTGTTTCTATTTCTTCTCTGTTTTTTTCTTATTTACCCCATAACAATCCGCCCTTCCGTATGGTTTGAACTGGCACGTGTGTCGGTTTAAAGTGTGCGAAAAGGCGGGACGTTACACTCATTAACCGAGAATGGCTAAAATAGGGGAGGTGCACGTAAGGCTAAGTGGCTAGCAATTAATTAGGTAAGGTCATCCTTGTCTAGATGTCCCTTATTTCGGCTGTGTGGGTGGCTGATCCCGACCGCTGGGTGATCTTATTCGGACTATCCAGTAAGGGGTAGCTCCAGTCTTGTGTTGCAGGGGATCTGGATGGATCCTCGGTACGGTGATCTGGACCACGTACTGTGATGGGCGTACCCTAGTAGCCCCGCCATTGATGGAAACCCTATCTCCACTAAGTGCCTTCGGACTTGTTTGTATACCTATTATGCTGGAATTTAATGAATGTAACAATTTCGGCTATCTGAATAAGTTTTGTATATAGACAATACTATAATATCAGAGGATTTGATAAGAAATTTTTGGGTTATCGTAAGGTAAATACCCGACATGTTTATTTATAGCATGGTTTTACGAGATACCTTTGACTTCAAATGATTTTGAAAACTTTAATAATCCAATTGAGTGTGTTTTCTCACTCTGGTTTTCCAGACTGACTCTGGTTTTATTTAACTATAATACTTAGGTCAGACCAAGTATTATAGATACAGGAAAGTATGCTATGGAGCTCAGGAGACGAGCTGGATGGCGAGACGTATCACACATATTTGATGTATTATCCGTTGTGTATGGTATGCTTCAAATTCAATTTCTTTGGGGACAAGTTATCATAACTGTCCAGTGTTGAGTTTTGTTGATGTTGTACTCTGATGGTGTATATATAAAACAATTACAATTTTCTTTTGTATAAAGATAAGTCACTTATCTATTATATATTATTCTGCTGTGATTGTGAGATGCTGATATTGTTTTTTATTTCTTCTTCTACCTCCTTCTTCTTTCCCTTACGGTTTGGTTTTCCGGCATTCGATTGTTTGACATTTAATGCAGTGAATGTATTGATGTCTATTTTCGTCAGTCGAAAAATCGGGTAATGACATTGACCATGATACTAAACTCATACAACTGATAGACGAATTCTCTATTGAATAGTGTTCCACTTCAAATGCATCAACTCAGACCTAACTATAGTCGTTCTATGGATGCCATGCCATAATGTACCTATAATAAAGTAATATTTCCATAATGAAGTTCAATGGTATTCTCGCATCAAGAGAACTTTGTAATATCATCACTTCGACATTTCTGCTTGACCTAGTTGTTATTAACCAACAAGAAACTCTCGGATGATCGTGCCATAGATATCTCATAACCATTAGCACGTAACCCTTTAGTACCACAACAGTAATGATTAATATATGACCCAACATTTGGAAAGCGTTATGACTCTGGTCTCAACATATGTATAGATATCCTTTCTTGAAACATCTTGACCAGGAAGATTTAGAATGAAATGTTATTCTACATTGTGATTAATTACTCATGATTGCAACTATTTTCAACTCCAATCACATAACATTTCATTTAAGAATTTTCTTATTTATATACTTTAAATTAATTACTTAATTAATCATATCACTATAAAAGATGTATATATTGGAAATCAAACACCTTTATTACAAACAAGATTGGCCACAGAGTTAGATATATGTAATAAATTACATAATTGCCCAAAGGAATACTGCTAACTCTATCAATCTCCCACTTGGACTTGGGGTCAATTATGGAAACTTATCCTTATCCTTCGATAAGTTATCTCAAAATGATCCATCTAGCCCCTTAGTGAACAAATATGATGATAACCCCCTTTTATCATGTGGAATTTTTCGAAGTATGTATCTCGACTTCTAGTGAGCTATAGGTTCTTTCATGCTTTGTCTCACGGCATTTTTATCATGTAGAAATACTATGAGATTCTCAATAAAAAGAATCATCCCTAGCTTAGTTAATTTTTTTGCATTTATATATTCAAACATTGCAATTATTGTGGTTCTATTTAAAGCGATGTACAAAGCCTATTGGTTGAATCAGTCACACTCATGTTGGAACATTTCCAACTTGAATCTCCTAAACTAAGGTTGAATATTTATTTTGCATTGGCATACTATGCTCAATATCACTTATGAAGTTCGAGTTCAAATATTCCTTTATTAAGAAATCCGTTGTTTCTCTAAATACTTCTTTAGTATATCACAAATGCTTGAGAATACTCTTACATGTTAGCGATCTTAATTCAGACTTGATACTCACTCAATGTACTAATTACTTGAGCAGTTAACGATATAGTAGACATCATAGTATATATGATATTTCTTATTGCCAATGCACAAGGAATAAAACACCCGACACCCTTTAATATACCCAAAGGACACGTTTAGAAGACGTGGTGTGTTGTAGGTATAAGCAAAGCTAATAGAGACTAAGATTCACTAGACAAATATAAATAAAAACGGCGAAAACTCAAAATAATAAATTCATTAAAACAAAACGTCATATTTGCTTCATAAATAAGTCAAATACCAAATACCACATACACGAATCTAATATGTCTCATGAAACAAAAATTCATAGTATCAAAAATTAGAGTACATAATATCCCTCATAATAAGTCAGTATATAGAAAGAACAGAAGCTAAAAATAAAGGAAATACATAGTAGAAATCTCCTCCAAGAAAACTCCAAGCAGCAGCAATCTACTGACTTTTCCCTTGATTGCCTATAAGGGGGAAAGGGGGAAAATAGAGGAGTGTATCAGAATAAAAGTCCAGTGAATGATAGTAATTACTAGAGCCTTTAAGCAAGATAAAAATAATAGACTCTACAATGGTTATAGCATAAATAAGGATAACAAAGGAAGTAGGAAAGAAATAAACTGTAAATAAGCACGGTTAAATATTTCTCAATTTATAAGATAGGTTAACTTTGATCGCTTGCACTCGTACTTGAGTTCTACTTTGATTAGGTTGAATTCCTAATCCTGTAATTATGACGTAACCCTAATTCTACCCTTTTTGATCGGCCTGCTACTCCATAGACCTTACTGTGGACCAGACGCTATATAGCTTCCTACACAGCAGCCAATGGAATCTACGAAATATGCATAGAGCAACCACTATGGAACTGGATGACATATATAGCTCCCTCATAGAAGGCAATGATGTCTACGAAAGACACCCATACTAAGCACTTGGAACTCATAGCTATTGCTAAGCACCCGAATGGAAGTCGTACGTGTAACTCCCACCATGCCCATGCTACCTTTTGCTCCGCCTATTGGGTTTTGTTATTACCTCAAGATTCAACATAAGCATGCCCATCATCCCACTTCAGGCTAACGTGAGATTACCGTCTGTCCATAGAATCTATAGGGGAAATGCTGTTGGTACTGGCCCATCATCCAAATAATATCTAGTCGCGCCCCTTTCCCAAATCCCCTGTGATTTTGACTTTTATTTGACCAATTACTTCCATTCTTACATAAGCGTGCCCTCGTCTCATGTTAGGCTAATGTGGGACCACCTTTTTTGTCTAATAGGGAATGCTATTTGGTACAGGTCCTACTTTCATCTTTGATTATTAACTAAGGTAAATTATTTAAATAAGTCTTTACATTTTTCTCTACTCTCTATGCTTATTAACTTCTCCTAAGTTTTAAAATAAGCCTTATTCTATTCTTTTTCTCATTATAACCTACGTTGTAATCATGCTTATGACTAAACCCAAGGTCTAAGTGTAAAAGTAAGCTTCTTTCATATTTTGCTCTCTTTATTTATAATTCTAATTTATAACTAAGCCAATCTTTTTAATTCAGTTCAATTAACGTCATAATTAGGCATAATTTCCATCTAATTCCATTTATATTATAGTCTTTGAAATTTACATCTTATATTCCATTATTTCAGTTGTCTTACAATTTAGTCCATATTTGCGTTAATATTATTCTAATCCGTATGCAAAGAAGAAGAAGAAGGAATAAAAGAAAACTGAAAATAGAAGAAAATCCAAAGCGTAGAACGAAGATGTAAATAATATAAATAACAATAAATAAACTAAAATACTGTATATAAACTATAAATAAACGGAAAAGCTATAATTAACAAAAATAAACTAAAATTACTGAAAAGAATAGCTGAAAGGAAATAGACTGAAAATAATTCTAAAAACTGTAAATAAACTACTAAAAGGCTATTCCAAAAATCATAGTAAAACTACAAGTATTGGAAACCCTATTATTTTAAATTATAAAGAAATCTTAAAATAATTACAATCACTCACCTTCGATCCTGAGCTCTTCCTTCAGTCTTCCCGAATCCAGTTGGTGTTGTAAAATAATTTAATTTACAATAATTTTCTCCTTTGGAAAAATTATTCTGTTTAGGGTCCTTCCCAAAAGGTAAACCCAACTGGAGAAAACCTAGAATGAGAAAAAGTGTTAGGTCTAAAGGTCTATTTATAAGGGTAGAAGTGGATCTCGGACCATTGGATTTGGAGATTGAATAGGATGCAACCGCGTTATAGGCTGAATGGAGCTATCAGATGCAAGAATGGAGGGACATGATTAAAATAAAGAATGCAAAACACGCCGGTCGGTTAAAGAAAATCTCACCATCATTCGAATGAAAGAACAATCGATTTTTCGCCCCCAAAACAGGAAGCAAGTCGACCGGTTCGGTCGACTGCCTGGTGCCCAGGTTGACCGACCAGTCGACCTGCATATATATATATATATCCTACTTATTTTGTTTATTTTATAACTTGGTCATATTAGCTCGGTTTTTGACGTTCTATATATGAAAATTGACCAAAAATTACCACGGGAACAACAGTGCAACTTCCATGGCTTAATTATGATAATTTCACAAAGTTATTTTATTATTTAATTAATTAACGAATTAACGATTACAGCTTAAATTTCGTATTATTACATTCTCCCCTCCTTAAGGGATTTTGCTCCCAATATCTCTAAGGATAAAAGAATGTGCTAAATATATTCATCCAATCCTTTAACCAACTACTCAATCATCAACTGTTCATTCATTGTCCTTAAGTTTTCTAGTGCAATATATGATACTTATGTAATTAGTGTAGTGTAAATGTCCCTAATTAATGCAAAAGATTAGGCGGTCCACTGATTCAGTTGACCTCCTTTTATGCAGTCATGTCTGTGCCATGTACCCAAATGAGTGCAAAAATTCCCTAATGATACCGATAATTCTATATTCGTGCTACAAACATTATCCAAATGAAACAATCATGTGATAAAAATCCATTTATACCAACCACGAAAATAAAATAAAAATGCACCACATCCATATGCATATAATCTAGTGTCCTAGTTAGGCCGATCCCTAAAGAATAATAGTGCCTAGTATACCTATATGCATCCATTAGCATCCACTAGCAAACATTTGCAACCATTAGCATACATCCTTCATAACATGTTCTATTAATATGTTTACATCAAATCCTACCATCCATAGGTTAAATCCTAATTTCTGCCCTCCCAAAGGATAATAAAGGAAAGAACCTATTCAAATCTAAAGATAGAAAAAGGAATCCTAAAACTTAAGATGAGGATAGAAAGTACGAATCTTCTCTTCTGCTTCCCAAGTGGAGTCCGCAACATCATCTCCCCATTGCACCTTCACCAGTGGAACCTCCTTATTCCTTAGTCTCTTGGTGTCTCTGCCAACAATCTTCGTAGGGATAAGTCGAACAGAAGCTTCCCTTTCTACCTACACCTCCTCCAATTGACTAGGCTCTACAACCTCCATCGGGTCATGTAAGCACTTTCACAAGTGTCAAACATGGAAAATGTTGTGCACTCGTGTGAGCCTATCAGGTAGCCTTACTTGGTAAGCCATCTTACCAACCCTCTGCGTGGTAGGAAATGGTCCAAAAAATCTAGGGGTTAACTTTCTATTTGATCTGAATCTTACCACCATCCAAAGCAAGGATACTTTGATAAAAATTAAGCCTCTAACCTCAAACTCTAAGTCTCTCCTCCGCTTGTTCGCATACGAGTTCTATTTGTCATGAGCCATCTTCATCCTTCACCAATTCAAATCCACCCTCTTAGAGGTATCCCTAACCATACCGGGTCCAAGTAATAAGTTCTCCATAGACTCTACCCAACATGATATGGACTTGTAAGGTCTCCTATGTAAAGACTCAAATGATGCCATTCCTATAATTGTTTGGTAACTATTATTGTACGCAAACTCAACAAACGGAAGATTCTCCCCCCAAGTTCCTCAAAAGTCCAAAATGCACATCCATAGAAAATCCTCAAGCACCCTATTTACCCTCTCCTTTTGGCCAACTATCTGGGGGTGATAGGCCGTACTCAACCTAGGTTGCGTCCCTAGCGCCTCCTGTAAGATTCTCCAAAACTCACTAGTGAAAGTGGGATCTCTATCACTAAAAATGCTAGAAGGAACTCCATGTAGATGGACTATCTCTCAAATATATAAGGAAGCCAACTATGAAGCCGTACGCTTGCTATTAACTAGGATGAAGTGAGCACTCTTGGTCAATCTATAAAAAATGACCCAAATGCTAGTGTTCCCCTTTCTAGAACGGGGTAAGCCATCAATGAAATCCATAGAAATACTACCCACTTTTACTTCGGCACATCTAAAGGCTGAAGTAATCTACCGGGATTCTACTGCTCTGCTTTTAACCTTTGGCATATGAGACACTTAGCTACGAATTCTGCTAAATCCTTCTTCATACCATCCCAAAAGAACATCCACTTCATATCCCGACACATTTTATCACAACCCGGATGAATAGTCATACGGAAATTGTGCGCCACCTCCAAAACTGCTCTCAGTAAGTCACTGGCGCGTGGAACAAAAAGCCTTCCATCTCTTCTAAGCCACCCCTTGCTATCTATGGAATAACATTGGAGATGTCTCAAGACCACTCATCGGCTAATCATATCCATAATGTCCGTGAGCTCCAAATCATCTTGCTGCCTTGAGCCAATCTGATCTATAATGGCAGGCCTTACCTTTAATGTTGCCAACAATCCAGGAGTAATGTCCGTAGAGGGCTTAAAATCAAAGGTAGAAATAAACTCCAAGCTCCTTCACTCTACGAACAAAGGATTAAGGGTTGCTTTCTTTCTACTCAATGCATCCGCACCCACATTACCCTTGCTAGGAGTATAGGCTATCTCAAAATCATACGAGGCTAAAAACTCCATCTACATTTATTGCCTCAAGTTCAAGTCATTCTACGAGAATAGGTACTTCAATGATTTATGGTCAGTAAAAAGCTCAAACCTCTCTCCAAGCAAGTAGTGCCTCCAAGCCTTAAGTGCAAAAACTATGGCAGCCAACTCCAAATCGTGGGCAGGGTAGTTCTTCTCATGAGTCCTCAACTGCCTACTACCGTAACACACTACCCTCCATTCTTGCATCAACACCGCTCCTAGACCCATTCTTCATGCATCGTGTATATAGCGAAAGGCTTAGCTCCGTCGGGTATAACTAACATTGGTGCACTATTAAGTGCTCACTTAAGCTTCGTGAAGGAATCCTCGCTCCTAACCTCGGTAATGTTCTTGGGGCCCTTCCAATCTTGCACTACAATAACCTTGGCGGGGTCAACAACTAAACCTTCCTTTGAGACTATGTGCCTGAAGAAACGAACTACCTCTCCCCAAGGATGACACTTTAAAAACCTCGCTCTCAAATGATGACTACGAAGTACGCTAAGAATCTCTTCTAAATGATCAACATGCTCCTTTATATTCTTGAAAAATATCAAGATACCATCCATGAATACTTCCAAAAAATTATTTAGGACATCCCTAAAGATGTGGCTCATCAAATCAACGAAATAGGCTGGAGCATTGGTTAGCCCAAAAGGCATAACTAACTTTAACGACCCATAATTTTGCTACTTTGAAATTGAGAGATTTCGTTTGTTTTAAATTTAAAAAGATTTAAAACTTAAATAAACAAGTTATGTATAATAGATAATAATAAACCAATTATTTATTCTTGTAGTTGATATTTTAAAAATTATAAATTTGGATTTTAGAACAAACCAACAAAAGTTAAGTTTTGTTAAATATAAATAAATGCTTAAATAAATAGGTTTAATTATTTGTTTAAAAAGATAAATCTTATTGAAAACATCTAATAAAGATAATAAAAGTGTATTAAAATACTTGTAAGTATGTTAATAACCGTTTTACAAAAATAACCAAATTTTGTCGCATTTTGTCAGTTTTACATACACCGTAAAATTAGAGATTTTGACATTATTTAAATATGATTTTAAAATATAAAGAGACATGTTTTAATTTATTTAAAGAAGTAAAAAGTTTATTTTTAAATTTGGTTTACATAAATAAATAGTTTAACTAAAACGCCAAAATATGACCGTGATACATTTTGTCGAAAAATGACGTTTTGTCGATTAAAAGTTGTCGCACTTTTATTTTCTTATATAGGAACATATATTCAAATAGTATAAGTATTAATTAATTTACTAATCAAGTTTACTTTTACTAAATAAGGTTAGAAACTTCTATAAAACAATTAAGAAAAAGTAAGCATAAAAAGACAAAAATGATTTATTTTTGTAAAATAAAGTTAGAAATCCTTTGATTTGATGTGTAATTAAGTAATATTTGATTTGAATAATAAAAGATTTAAAATTTAAAATTATATTTACTTAAACATCTAATCACCATTAATGAATGTCAAATCCATGCTTACTTTAAAACATAATTATTACATAAACTTCATATCACATTTATACACTTCCTTTTCATATCAAATCTACATTTAATATATGTTTAGTCATGCACTGGAAAGAGTGTTTTAGTGTAATTAAAGGAGAAAAAAATTGATTTGATATGGAGGGTATTTTGGTCTTTGTGGTTAAAGGTAATAAGGTAATTTGTGTAGCAAACTTTAACTATAAATAAACCACCATCCTTCCACCTTCTTTTACACATTTCATTCTTCTTCTTCTTCCTTTATAAGCTCTCTTCTTCTTCTTCTTTAGAGCTTTAGTGGCTTCTTCTTCTCTTTCAAATCCTTACTAACTTTTTCAAAATCATATCAAATCAACACCAAACACGATCAAACTTTGCCAAAGATCTTAGAATACCATTTAAACATGGTTTAGCACCTAAGAAGTAAAGAAATGATGGAGGAACGTGAGGATCAAGAGGAGGCCAAACTATTTGGAGAAAAGGAAGCAAGTTGGAAAGCTCCGAAGTAAGAAAAAGAGAAGGAAGTGCTGCCAGAATCAAAAGAAAAGTCTACGGAAAAGATTTGGTGAAGATAAGAGGATTTAAGTGAAGTGTTGTTGCAAATGAATGTTGATAGGAAGAATTAATTAAGTTAAAAGGTGAGCACTCATATTTACTAATTAATCCATAAATTATTTCAAGTATAATGATTTCAAAGTTTAAATATGTTGAATGATTAAATGTATGATAACTTGGTTGCAAATTGGTTGATTATGTGATTGATTATGTGGTTGATAACTTGTTTGATAAATGATAAGAGAAAAGATTAGTAATTAACCGTAGTTAATTGAATGAGAATTAAATCCATATAAATTTGTGTATGGAAGTTATTTAGCCTCTTAATTATTTTGAATAAGTTAAAATAGTTTAAATATGGTTTGAAGCAAATATGAAGTATTTCGAACAAGTTCCGAAGCAATTCACAAAATTGGTCAAAATCGGGCTTGTCGCGTAGCAGTAGTTCGTAAATTTCGACTCGTAACTTCAAATTAATGTAGAGAATGATTTATAAGTTGGTTTTCTTCGAAATAAAAATTCTTTGGTCCACAATGATAATAGCTTTCCAACAAAGAAAGAAAATCAAGATTTCACTAAGTAGATTTTGAAATATGTCCAAAACAATTTTCTAAAAACATCGCGGTTTTGCACTTCAGAATCCAAAAAGTGATTTATTTATAAATGATATTTTTAAATGATTAAAAATATGAAATAAATTTGATAAATCTATTAAAATGGTTTAAAAGATATTCGGAAAGGAAAATATGAATTTTAAAATATTAACAAGTTGTTTAAATCAAGTAAGCTTATATAGCACTTTCCACAGCACTTTTATACTACGAGTTCTATAACCTTTTGAATATGAGTTTAAACTTAACCCTTATTCCTAAGTCTTTTGTGAATTACTTTAAAATAATAATTAAGTAATGTAAAGATGATTTGAAAGTTTTACTAAGAGTTTGAATAAATTGTTAAGATGAATTGTTTATACCACTTAAACAAAAAGCGAAGAATATTGAATGTAACAACAAACTGAGTATGCGAAAACAACTAGTACATTTGTCCCACGCGTGAGATCTGGGGAAGATAAAAACAAGGTGTTTAACTAAGGTTAGGGATGGAGCAACCAGTGCCCTGAACTTACCTGACCTATATTTTCTCTTCTTAGGGAAGGGGTGGAACAGATCGAAAGGAAAGCCCGGATGCTTTAAAAGATCATTTTTCAATTTTTCCAAGATAAAAGAAAAGAAAATAATTTTCGAAATAAAATATATTGAAGACAATGATCGTTAAAGACAAAGATATTCATAATGTAGGGTACTTCCATTAGTCCCTGGTGGTGAAACTTTCCATTAGTCCCTGGAGGTGAAACTTGCCATTAGTTCTTAGAGGTGAATAGCATATCTAAGATGACAGTAGTACACTGTTATGAAAATCTTCGATTTGCAAGAATATGATTTGAAGTTAAGAAAGAAAATCTTTAATTAAGATATAATGAATGATTTGGGAATCTTTTCCATAAGTTTAAAAGTTATAACTTGAATAAAAGATATCTTTGAATAAGATTTAAAAGAACGATTTGTAAAGGTTTTCCTTAATAAAAGAGAAAATGATTTGGAATTATCCCAGGATTTAAGAAAGGTTTAAATAAATCATATGATTTGATAAATGAGGCTTAATGATTCCATATATATATATTTGAAAAGGAATGGAATAACTTGAAAATATTATATCTAAGAAAGATATTTGATTAGATAAAAGATGAAGTAATTGATTGGTGATATCTACATATGAACTTAACAGCTTTTTAAAAGCGATGATTGGCTTCGAAGGAACCGGAGTCGGATTTGGATGATTCCTATCCGAAAACCACTTCGAACCAATGTATACGTTCGAAAGTGAAGACGTGTTGAAGATGATGATTATTGAAGACCGTGGACCTTCATAGCATGAAGACTGCTTGTTGAACATACTCTGGGTAGCTCCCATTATAGAGTTATTTATAGCAGTGGTCTCCTCGTGATGGAGATTTTTCGGATTGCAAGGGCTTCTCGCCTAGTAATTGCCAAGAAAAGTGCCTTCGGTTTCATTCAGTCCCACAACGAACTTGTATGGATGTTCGTCTGACATTGTATTCTAAATCACATTTGAGTGGTTTCTATAAACGTATATCAGTTGGTGGTGGAGAAGGCAGCTTCTTTTAGCTTAACACCCTTTCCCGGGACATACGAGCTCATGAAGTTATACTTTTTCGAAAATCAGTCGTGTGACGTGGAATGACAATGCGGTATTCGAAGTGGAACCTGTTATGATCAAATCGTGGTTTTGAATGAAAAGCGTGGCTTTGAAGAAATTGAGCGTAGCCTCGCGAGCCTCACACCCCGGTTGTGATGGGATTCTATATGGTCAGATGTATGCTCGCATTTTGGATGGTTGTGATTTGGGTTATCAGATGTTCTGATCCCCAGGTACCAGATATGTTTGGGCCACATGGCAGGGATACGCGAAGTCCGAGTCCTTGGATGTTATTCGCAGATTGTGTCCACTTTTAGCCATTTGTGTTGTTGTATAACGGCGTCTGAGTCATGGACGTAAGCCGTGGACACAGAATGATATTTCCACTAGTTTCCTGTCATGTTGGAAATCCAATCCCAATAAGAGATTTACGTTTTTGATTGTATTCCTAAAATAACTGTAATGACTTGCAAACATTTTAGCTATCCCTTTCGATATCATATATTCCATTGGGATATTCCGTTGACCTAATCCAGGATATTACCATAGACTTAGTCCAAGTATTGATACTTTATTTGAATAAGTTTATTTGAAAAGTGTTTTCAAAAGAATGTCATTAGAAATAATATCAAACGTTTTGATATATTAAAGTGTTTTGGTTATCATAAGGTAAAAACCTGTCCGTGTTTATATGTGGGTGTGGTCTTATGAGATACCCTTTTTTTCAAAGGTTTTGATGACAACGTCATTTTAAATTTCGAGTATCTCACGATGGTTTATCAAGCCTGATCCGGGTATTTCCAATACGCGGGTCAGATCCGAGTAGTTTCAGGTTGAGTTGAAGACGGTTGGAGTTTCCAAAGGAGAGCTGGAGATCTTCATCATCGTATGGACATATTCTATTATCCCCTGTACTTAGTGTATTTTGTTTTATGTTTGTCAGCAATTGTAAGGACAAATGTTTATAACTGTCCAAGCTAAATTTAGATTAGACTCTGATATTGTATTTTAAAATTTGCCGCTGTAAAGATTATTATTGAAATAATATATGTTATTCCATTCGTGTAAAATTCTGTTCTGTCTTTATTTTCCTTCTATCCTTATGATCCGCTTATTCGTGCAATTTGAGTTGGACATGCGTGGTTTATTGTCGATTCAAAGGGTATGGAAAAACGGGACATTACACTAACCATTCGAAGAATTTGTCCGATGTCCTAAAGGCAGTCGTACCTATATTATCATCAGCGACTCTAAGCTTATGGAATTCTGTGGCTAAATCAAGCTGAGAGAAAACCAAAGAACCTAACAAATGGTCAAAAAGATAATCAATCCTAGGTAGTGGATATCTTAGTGAGCTTATTTAATTCCCTACAGTTCACGGAATGTTGGAGAGAACCATCCGCCTTAGTGGCGAAGACGATTGACGCTCCCCACTTCGATATGATCCTTCCAATGAATCCCTTCTCCGAAAGCTCATGATTCTGCTTGCTCAATTCTTTCCTCTCCTTAGGTGCCATGCGCCTCATAGGTAATGCTACTGGCTTGGAATTCTCGGTCAAATAAATCTTGAAGTCAATCTCTCTCTTAGTGGATAGTCTCCCAACCTCCTTAAAGACGTCCGCAAAATCTCTAGCGATAAGAACCGAATGCAACTCTGATGACGATGAATCAAGGGAATAGAGAAAACTCAACATGACCGACCCTTGTGGGTTGCAAGATGCCTCCAAAGTCCTACCAAAGCAAGTCTGAAGTCTAATGACTCTCCTCTCGCAGTCTAATATAGCTCCTTATCTGGATAGCCAATCCATCCCTATGGTCATTCCATACCTCGAGAATCCCAAAACATAGGCATCGCAGTCAAATTCTATGCCTTGGATAAAGATTTTCAAACCCCTACAAACCATAGATAAGTGTGCCGATCCTCCTATAGGGTTTCAAACAATAATGGGGTCTACTACTAATGATAAGTACAAGTGCAAATAATTCGCTAGAGATAAAAGAATGTGATACTGCATAATCAAATAAAGTCCGAATGGGAAAATCATATATAGAAATCAAACCTTCAACTATGACTTTTCTACCTCTATCTGAAATGCTACTGGAAGGTGATGTGTCTAACGCACTGAGTCTACGAAACTGTTGCATTTGCTCCCTGGGAACAACACCTGCTCATATGGGTTGCCTGCAAGTATTGCACTTACCCTTCATCTTCTCCTTCCAGCAATTCTTGGCAATATGTCTAACCTTCCCACAACTATGGCATTTTTTCCTTTCTTAATCTACTTTTAAGGACCATCACCTTTCTTCTTCTTCTTATTCTTTTCCCACCACTTCTTCTTTGAACTTTCTGATTTAACCTCCCCTTTAGACTCTCCCTCATTGACTATATCTGTTATAAGTGCCATCTCGACCAAAGACTCATAAGTAGCTCCCATCGGTACATGAGTCAGCAATAATCCTAAAGGGGTTGATTCAATCCCTTCGCAAACTTCATAACTTTCGTATGCGGCGTGTTCACCAAATCCATTCCAAACTACGACAACTAATTGAATTGACTGATGTATTCCTTAATAGACAAACTGCCTTGCTTCAAATTAATAAACCTCTCTAGCTGAGCACTCTCTTCCGCTTGAGACCGAAAACTCCTATCGAATTGCTCCCGGAAACCATCCCAAGTAACATTTCTACCCTCCAACTCGATCACCTCCCACCAAAAAGGTTCCTCCTCCTTTAGCTGCCAAGCGGCTAGTTGAACTGACTGCCGACTATCCAATCCCAAAAGACCAATAATCCTCTCGGTGTCCCTAAGCCAAGCTCTAGCCTCTACAAAAGTCTCCTTGCCAGAAAAAGTCTTCCTGTCCAAACTCTCAAAATCTTTACAAAGCTTAGAGAAATTGATGGTGGTAGGTGGTAGGTAGGTTGATGGAATTCCCACTCCTTGGTGCAGGATTGGGCATAGGTCCGTGCACCTCTGGAGTCGTGGCTTGTAAGTACCTATGAAACCAGCTGGGACTGGAATGCCCTCAGGAAGGTTTGGGTCATTAGCCATTCTACAAAAAGAAAGGATAGTTTAGGAAAGAGTCAAAGGGAGGTTGAACTGGACTTATGAGGGAATTTTTATAAAATTTCTTTTGTACTTAAATATCATTTCCAAAAGTTCTTTTCTGAAAAACAATTTCCAAACAAGTTATTTTGAAAAACAATATTTTTTTGGGAATCCTGTAACCTTAGGCACTAATACTAAGTGAAATACCCCACTCCCCTTAATAAACCAAAAAGGACACAATTAAAAGGCGTGGTGCATTGTAGGAATAAGTAAAGCTAACAGAGACTATGATTCACAAGACAAATATAGATAAAAACAACGAAAACTTAAAATAATAACTTAATTAAAACAAAACTTCATAATTTCTTCATAAATAAGTCAAATACCAAATACCACATACGTGTCTGAAAATCAAATATGTCTCATGAAACAAAAACTCATAGTCTCAAAAATCAGAGTACATAATATCCCTCATAATGAGCTAGTAGATAGGAAGAACAAAAGCTAAAATTAAAAGAAGTAAATAGTAGAAATCTTCTTCAAGAAAACTCCAAGCACCAGTAATCTACCAACTTCTCCCTTGATTGCCTACGGGGGGAAAATGCGCAAATAAAGGAGTGGGTCAGACTAAAAGTCTGATGAATGATAGTAATTACTAGATTCTTTGAGCAAGATAAAAGTAATAGGCTCTACAACAGTTCTAGCATAAACAAGGATAGCAAAGGAAGCAGGAAAGAAATAAACTGGAAATAAGCACAATTAATTATTGCACAATTTATAAGATAGGTTAACATTGATTGCTTGCACTTGTACTTGAGTTCTGCTTTGATTAGGCTGAATTCCTAATTCTGTTATTAGGATCTAACCTTAATTCTATACTTTTTGATCGGCATGCTATTCCATAGACCTTATTGTGGACCAGATGCTATATAACTCCCTTTACAGCAACCAATGGTATCTATGAAAGATGCACAGAGCAACCACTGTGGATCCGGGTGACATATATAGCTCCCTACAAAAAGGCGATGATGTCTACGAAAGACACCCATACTAAGCGCTTGGAACTCATAGCTATTACTGAGCACCCGAATGGAAGTTGCACGCGTAACTGCCACCATGCCCATGCTATCTTCTGCTCCACCTATTGGGTCTTCTTATAACCTCAAACTCCAGCATAAGTGTGCCCCTCGCCCTACTTCAGGTTAACATGAGATCATCGTGTGTCCATTGAATCTATAGGGGAAATGTTGCTGGTATTGGCCCATCATCCAAACAATATCTAGTCATGCCCCTTTTCCAAATTCCCCACGACTTGGACTTTTATTTGACCAAGTACTACCATTCTTAGCATAAGCGTGCCCTCGTATCACTTTAGGCCAATGTGGGACCCCTGTATTGTCTAGTAGGGAATGCTATTTGGTACAAGTTCTACTTTCTTCTTTGCTTATTAACTTAGGTAAATTATTTAAATAAGCCTTTACATTTTTCTCTACTATCCATGCATATTAATTTCTCCTATCTTAAAATAAACCTTATTATGTTATTTTTCTTATTATAACCTACGTTATAATCATGCTTATTACTTAATGCAAGGTCTAAATGTGAAAACAAGCTTCTTTCATCTTTTACTCTTTTTAGTTATAATTCTAAGTTATAAGTAGGCCAATCTTTTTAATTCAGTCCAATTAACGTCATACTTAGGCGTAATTTTAGTCAAATTCCATTTATACTATAGACTTTGAAATTTACATCTTATATTCCATTATTTCAATTTTCTTACAATTTAATCCATATACGTGTTAAACTTATTCTAATACATATGCGAAGAAGAAGGAATAAAAGAAAATTGAAAATAAAAGAAAATTCAAAGCGTAGAAAGAAGATGTAAATAACGTATAAATAAACTAAAATAATGTAAATTATCGGAAAAGCTATGATTAATCGAAATAAATAAAATTACTGAAAATAATAGTTGAAAGGAAACAGACTGAAAATAATTCTAAAAACTGTAAATAAATTACTGAAAAGGTTATTCCAATAATCGTATTAAAACAACAACTATTGGAAACCCTATGATTTTTAATTACTTAAAGAAATCTTAAAATAATTACAATCACTCACCTCCGGTCCTAAGCTCTTCCTTTGGTCTTCCAGCTTCCACTTGGTGTTGTAAATTTTTTTAATTTATAACGATTTTCTCCTTTGGAAAAATTATTCCGTTTAGGGTCCTCCCTAGAAAGGTGAACCCAATTGGAGAAAACTTAGAATGTGGAAAAGTGTTAGGTTTAGGGGGCTATTTATATGGTAGAAGTGTATCTCGGACCATTGGATTTTGTGATTGAATAGGATGCAACTGCGTCATAGGCTAAGCAGGAGCCATCAGATGCAAGAATGGAGGGACCGAATTAAAATAAAGATGCAAAACACGTCAGTCGGTTAAAGAAAATCGCACCATCATTCGAATGAAAAATCGTTCGGTCTCCCCCAAAACAGCAGGCGGTTCGGTTGGCAGTCGACCGCCTAGTGCCCAGGTGGACCGGTCAGTCGACCTGCATATATATATATATATATATATATATATATATATATCCTACTTATTTTGTTTATTTATAACTTGGTCATACTAGCTTGGTTTCTGACATTCTATATATGGAAATTGACCAGAAAATTACCACGGACACATTGGTGCAATTTTCGTGGCTTAATTCTAATAATTTCACAAAGTTATTTTATTATCTATTAATTAATTAATTAATTATTACGGGTTAAATTTCGGGCTGTTACGTTCTACCCTTCTTAAAAGATTTCGCCCCCTGAAATCCCTAAAGATAAAAGAACGTACTGAAGTTTTCATCCAATTCTACAACCAACTACTCAATCATCAACCATTCATCCATTGTCCTTAAGTTTTTCTAATGCAATTTATGATACTTATGCAATTAGTGTAGTGTATATGTCTTTAACTAATGGGAATGATTACATGGTCCATTGATTCAGTTGAACTTCTTTAATGCAATTATGTCCGTGCCATGTATCCAAATGAATGCAAAAATTTCCTAATGATACTGATAATTCTATATGTGTGTTACAAACATCATCCAAATGCAACAATCATGTGATAAACATCCATTTATAGTAACTATGGAAATAAAATAAAAATATGCACACATCCATATGCCTATACTCTATTATCCTAGTTAGGCTGATCCCTAAAGAATAATAGTGCCTAGTGTACCTATATGCATCAATTAGCATCCACTAGAAAACACTTGCAACCACTAGCATACATCATTTATAACATGTTCTATTACATGTTTACATCAAATCCTACTATCCATAGGTTAAATCCTAAGTTCTACCCTCTCAAAGGATAATGAAGCAAAGAACCTATTCAAGTCTAAATATGGAAAAAGGAATTCAAAAACTTACTATCAAAAAGATGAGGATAGGAACTACGAATCTTCTCTTCTACTTCCCAAGTGTTGTCTACAACATTATCTACCTATTGCACCTTCACCAGTGGAACCTCCTTATTCCTTAGTCGCTTGGTGTATCTTTCAACAATCTTCGTGGGGATACGTCGAATAGAAGCTTTCCTTTCTACCTCCACCTCCTCCTACTAACTAGGCTCTACCACCTCCTCTGAGTCTTGTAAGCACTTTCACAAGTGCGAAACATGGAAAACGTCGTGCACTCCTGCGAGCCTACCAGGTAGCCTTACTTGGTAAGCCATCTTCCCAACTCTCTCTATGATAGAAAATGGTCCAACTAATCTAAAGGCTAACTTTTTATTTGATCCAAATCTTACCACCTTCCTAAGCGGGGATACTTTGATAAAAACTAAGTCTCCAACCTCAAACTCTAAGTCTCTCGTCTGCTTGTCCGCATACAACTTCTGTCTGTCTTGACCATCTTCATCCTTCGTCGAATCAAATCCACCCTCTTAGAGGTCTCCCTAACCATATCGGGTCCAAGTAATAACTTCTGCGTAGACTCTACCCAACATGATAGGGGCTTACAAGGTCTCCCATATAAAGCCTCAAATGATGCCATTCCCGTACTTGTTTGGTAACTATTACTGTACGCAAATTCAAACCAATGGAAGATGCTCCTCCTAAGTTCCTCCAAATTCCAAAATGCACATTCATAGCAAATCCTCAAGCACCCTATCTACCCTCTCTGTTTTCCATCTGTTTGGGGGTGATAGGCCGTTCTCAACATAAGTTGCGTCCTTAGCGCCTCCTGTAAGCTTGTCCAAAACTCACTAGTAAAAATGGGATCTCTATCACTAACTACACTAGAAGGAACTCTGTGTAAACGGATTATCTCTGAATATACATGGGTGCCAAATATGAAGCCATACGCTTACTCTTAGCTGGGATGAAGTGAGCACTCTTGGTGAATCTATCAGCAATCACCTAAATGCTTGTGTTCCCCTTCTTAGAATGATGTAAACCATCAATGAAATCTATAGAAATACTTTCCCACTTCCACTCTGGCACATCTAAGGGCTGAAGCAATCCACCAAGCTTCTGCTGCTCTGCTTTTACCCTTTGGCATATGAGACACTTAACTACGAATTCTACCACGTCCTTCTTCATTCCACCTCAAAAGAACATCCTCTCAATATCCCGACACATTTTGTCACCACCCTGATGAATAGTTATACGGGAATGGTGCGCCTCCACCAAAACTGCTCTCAACAAGTCACTAGCACGTGGAACACAAAGCCTCCCATCTCTCTTAAGCCACCTCCTCCTATCTATGGAATAGCGTTGGAGATATCCCAAGACCTCTCCTCGGCTAATCCTATCCATAATGTCCATGAGCTCCGAATCCTCATGCTGCCTCGAGCCAATCTGATCCATAAGGGTAGGCCTCACCTCTAATGTCACCAACATTCTAGGAGTAATGTCCGTAGAGGGCTTAAATCGAAGGTAGAAATAAACTCCAAGCTCCTCCACTCGACAAACAAAGGACTAAGGGTTGCTTTATTTCTACTCAATGCATCCGTAACCACATTACCCTTGCTAGGGGTATAAGCTATGTCAAAATCGTACGAGGCTAAAAACTCCATCCACCTCTGCTGCCTCAAGTTCAAGTCCTTCTACGAGAATAGGTACTTTAATGACTTGTAGTCGGTAAAAAGCTCAAATCTCTCTCCAAGCATGTAGTGCCTCCAAGCCATAAGTGCAAAAACTATGGCAGCCAACTCCAAATCGTGGGTAGGGTAGTTCTTCTCATGCGTCCTTAACTACCTACTACCATAACACACTACCCTCCTTTCTTGCGTCAACACCGCTCCTAGACCCATTCCGCATGCATCAGTGTATACAGTAAAAGGGTTAGCTCCGTCGGGTAATACTAATACTGGTGCACTAGTAAGGGCTCTCTTAAGCTTCGTAATGCAATCCTCATAATCCACTTCCCACGTTGAAGCTTTATTCTTCTTAGTAAGGTGTGTGAGTGGTGCCGAAATCTTGGGAAAGTCCCTAATGAACTTCCTATAGTAGCCAGCCAATCCTAGGAAGCTCCTAACCTTGCTAACGTTCTTGGGGCCTTCCAATCTTGCACTGCAATAACCTTGGTGGGGTCAACAGCTAAACCTTCCATCGAGACTACATGCCTCGAGAAACGAATTTCCTCTCTCCAAAAATGACACTTTGAGAACTTAGCTCTCAAATGATGATTGCATAGTGTGCTAAGAATCACCTCTAAAGAGCATGCTCCTCCATATTCTTAGAAAATACCAAGATATCATCCACGAACACGACCACAAACTTATTTAGGACATCCCTAAAGACGCGGCTCATCAAATCAACAAGATAGGCTGGAGCACTGGTTAGCCCAAAAGGCACCACCAACCACTCGAAGAATCCATCCGGTGTCCTAAAGGCAGTCTTATCTATACTATCATCAGCGACTCATAGCTGATGGAATCCTGTGGTTAAACCAAGCTAAGAAAAACCGAAGAACCTACCAACTGGTCAAAAAGATCATCAATCCAAGGGAGTAGATATCGGTTCTTCTTGGTGAGCTTATTTAATTCCCTATAGTCCATGCAAAGTCGGAGAGAACTATCCACCATAGTGGTGAAGATGACTGGCGCTCCCCACTCCGATATGCTCCTTCTAATGAGTCCCTTCTACAAAAGCTCACGAATCTGCTTGCTCAATTCTTTACTCTCCCTAGGTGCCATGTGTCTCACAGGTAATGCTACTGGCTTGGCATTCTCAGTCAAATAAATCTTGAAGTCAATCTCTCTCTTCGAGGGTAGTCCCCTAACCTCCTCAAAGACGTCTGCAGAATTTCTAACAACAGGAATCGAATGCAACTCTTATGACGATGAATCAAGGGAATAGAGAAAACTCAATATGACTGACCCTTGAGGGTCGCAAGATACCTCCAGAGTCATACCACTGCAAATCTCAAGTCTAACGATCCACCTCTCGCAATCTAACATAGCTCTGTATGTGGATAGCCAATCCATCCCTAAGATCATCTCATACCCCAAGAATCCCACAACATAGGCATCGCAGTGAAATTATATGTCCAGGATAAAGATTTTCAAACCCCTACAAAACATAGATAAATGTGCCGATCCTCCTATGGGTTTGAAACAATAATTGGGTCTACTACTAATGATATGTCCAAGTGCAAACAATCTACTACAGAACTAGAGATAAAAGAACGTGATTCTCCAAAATCAAATAAAGTCCGAATTGGAAAATCAGATTTAGAAATCAAACCTTCAACTGTGACTTTCCTATCTCTATCGGGAATGCTACAAGAAGGTGCTTGTCGCCCTGAATTTACGCAACTGGTGCACTTGCTCCCTGGGGACAACTCCTACTCATATGACCGGGTTGCCCACAAGTATAGCACTTACCCTTCATATTCTCCTTCCAACAATCCTTGGCCATATGTCCAACCTTTCCACAAATATTGCACTTTATTCCTTTCTTAATCCGCTTCTAAGGACCATCACCGTTCTTCTTCTTCTTGTTCTTTTCCTACCACTTCTTCTTTGAATCTTATGATTTAACCACCTCTTTAGACTCTTCCTCCATGACTACATCCGACATAAGCACCAACTTGACCAAAGACTCGTAGTAGCTTCCATCAGTACATGAGTCAGCAATAATCCCTGAAGGGGTTGATTCAATCCTTCGCAAACTTCATAGAATTCTTATGCGGCATGTTCACCAAATCCATACCGAACCGCGACAACTCATTGAATTGATTGTTATATTCCTTAATAGACAAATTCCATTGCTTCAAATTAATAAACCTCTCCAGCTGAACAATCTCTTTCGCCTGAGATAGAATCTTCCTATCGAAATGCTCACGAAATCCATCCCAAGTAACTTACTCTCCAACTCAATCACCTCCCACCAAGAAGATGCTCCTACTTTAGCTGCCATGTGGCTAGCTAAACTCGCTGCTGACCATTCAATCCCAAAAGACCAAAAATCCTCTCTTTGTCCCTAAGCCAAGCTCTAGCCTCTAGAAAAGTCTCCTTTCCAGAAAAGTCTTCCCATCCAAACTCGCAAAATCTTAACAAAGCTTAGAGAAATTGATGGCAACAAATGGGTTGATAGAATTCCCACTAGCTGTGCAGGATTGGGCATAGGCCCGTACACCTCTAGAGTCACGGCTTGTAAGTACCTATGAAATCGGTTAGGACTGGAAAACTCTTGGGAAGGTTTGGGGCATCAACCATTCCACAAAAAGAATAAGATGGTTTAGGAAAGAGTCAAATGGAGATTGAACTGGACTTATGATGGGATTTTTATAAAAATCCTTTTATGCTTAAAAATCATTTCTAAAAGTTCTTTTCTGAAAAATACTTTTAAAACAAGTTATTTTGAAAAATAATAATTTTTTGGGATCCTGTAACCCTAGGCTCTAATATCAATTGAAACAACCTACACCCCTTAATATACCCAAAAGGACATATTAAAAGGCATGGTGCATTGTAGATATAACTAAAATTAATAAAGACTAAGATTCACAATACAAATATAAATAAAAACAGCGAAAACTTAAAATAATAAATTAATTAAAACAAAACTTCATAATTGCTTCATAAATAAGTCAAATACCAAATACCACATACATGTCTGTAAATCCAATATTTCTCATGAAAAAAAATTCATATGCTAAAAAATCAGAGTACATAATATCCCTCATAATAAGCCAGTTCATAAAAAGAACAGAAGCTAAAAATAAAAGAAGTACATAGTAGAAATCTCCTCCAAGCAACAACAATCTACCGCCTTCTCCCTTGATTGCGTACGAGGGGAAAAGGGAAAAATAGAGGAGTGGGTCAGACTAAAAGTCTGGTGAATGATAGTAATTACTGGAGTCTTTAAGCAAGATAAAAGTAATAGACTCTACAATAGTTCTAGAATAAATAAGGATAACAAAGAAAGCAGGAAAGAAATAAACTAGATAGAAGCGCGATTGAATATTGGTCAATTTATAAGATAGGTTAACTTTGATTGCTTGAATTGTCCTCGAGTTCTGCTTTGATTAGGCTGAATTATTATTCCGATAATTAGGATGTAACTCTAATTCTACCCTTTTTGATCGACCTGCTACTCCATAGATCTTACTGCGAGCCGAACGATATATAACTCCCTACACAGCAGCCAATGGTATATAGGAAAGATGCACAAAGCAACCACTGTGGATCCGAATGACATATATAGCTCCCTACACAGAAGGCAATGGTGTCTATCAAAGACACTCATACTAAGCGCTTGGAACTCATAGCCATTACTGATCATTCAAATGGAAGTCGCACGCGTAACTGCCACCATGCCCATGCTACCTTTTGCTCCACCTATTGGGTCTTCTTATTACCTCAAACTCCAGCATAAGCGTGCCACTCATCCCAACTCAGTCTAACATGAGATCACCGTGTGTCCAAAGAATCTATAGGGAAAATGCTGTTAGTACTGGCCGGTCAACTAAACAATATCTAGTCGCGACCCTTTCCCAAATCCCCCATGATTTCGACTTTTATTTGACCAATTACTACCATTCCTAGCATAAGTAAGCCTTCGTATCACTTCAGGCTAATATGGGACCACCGTTTTGTCTAGTAGGGAATGCTATTTGGTACAAGTTGTACTTTCATCGTTGCTTATTGACTTAGGTTAATTGTTTAAATAAGCTTTCATAATTTTTTCTACTATCTATGCTTATTAATTTATCCTAAGTCTTAAAATAAGCCTCACTCTGTTCTTTTTCTTATTATAACCAACGGTATACTCATGCTTATTACTTTAACCAAGGTCTAAGTATGAAAATAAGCTTCTTTCATCTTTTACGCTTTTTAGTTATAATTCTAAGTTATAACTAGACCAATTTTTTTAATTCAATCCAATTAAAGTCATAATTAGGCGTAATTTCAGTCCAATTCCATTTATATTACAGTCTTTGAAATTTACATCTTATATTCCATTTTTTAAATTTTCTTACAATTTAATCCATATTCGTCTTAATCCTATTCTAATCCATACGTGAATAAGAAGGAGGAATAAAATAAAACTGAAAATAGAAGATAATCCAAAGCACAGAAAGAAGATGTAAATAATGTAAATAACAGTAAATAAACTAAAATACTATAAATGAATGAAAAGGCTATAATTAACAGAAATAAATTAAAATTACTAAAAAGAATAGCTGAAAAGAAATAGACTAAAAATAATTCTAAAAACTGTAAATAAACTACTAAAAAGGCCATTCCAAAAATCATAGTAAAACTACAACTATTGGAAACCCTATTATTTTAAATTACTTGAAGAAATCTTAAAAAAATTACAATCACTCACCATCAGTCCTAAGCTCTTCCTTTGGTCTTCCCGGATCCACTTGGCGTTATAAAATAATTTAATTTATAACGATTTTCTCCTTTGGAAAAATTATTCCGTTTAGGGTCCTTCCTAGAAAGGTGAACCCATATGGAGAAAACCTAAAATGAGAAAAAGTGTTAGGTCTAAGGGTCTATTTATAGGGATAAAAGTGGATCTCGAATCGTTGGATTTGGTGATTGAATAGGATGGAACCACATCATAGGTCGAATAGGAGCCATCGAATGCAAGAATGAAGGGACCGGATTAAAATAAAGAATGCAAAACACGTCAGTCGGTTAAAGAAAATCGTGCCATCATTCGAATGAAAGAACAATCGTTCATTCGCCCTATAAACAACAGGCATGTCAACCGGGCGGTCGACCGTCTGGTGCCCTAGTCGACTGGTCGGTCGACCTGCCTCTATGTGTGTGTGTATTTCTTGCATATTTTTTTATTTTATAACTTGGTCATATTAGCTCGATTTCTGACTTTCTATATACGAAAATTGACCAAAAAATTACCACAGACATAATGGTGCATCTTCGATGGCTTGGTTTTCGTAATTTCACATATTTACTTTGTTATCTAATTAATTAACGAATTAATTATTATGATTTAAATTTCGGATTGTTGCAAGGAATCTATCACATTTGCTCCAAATTAAATGTTTAACATGGTATCTATGTATATCATATAGGACAATCCTAACATTCTTTTATTCGGTTTGTAAAAGATGTCATTTTCAAATCCAACGTCAAATATTAAATAAGCAAAATAAAATGATTATAACATGGGTACATCATTAACAATCATAAGTTTGTTGTTTATTTATAGTTTAAGAAATGTTCTAGTATCTTTATAATTCTTTCTTATAGAAACACGCTTCCTCTTTATTTTGATTGAAATTCAAACTGTTTAATTTTTTGTCAAAATATTTTTTTCAACTCTGATGCCTGTTGAACTATACTTTTGTATAAGTTCTTGGGTCCTATCATAAGCCCACAAACTCAATATCAATCTTAATGACTTCATGAAACTTAGATTTATATATGAAAACAACATATTCTAAGTCATTATTCTGAATTTCTGTTTCAACATATATGTACCAAAACTCAAAATCATATCAACCGACAGTTTTGCGAGAAAATCCAAATTAATTAATGCATGTTGAATGATGAATCTGTCATGTAATTTCAGTAATTGATATTTCTGATGTTGTTCTGTCAATTTAGTTAACTATATTCCAACCGCATTGGTCTTCTTCTTGAAGACGCTTTTCTAGCTAATGGATCATAACCTTTTGGGTACAACTATCAAAATGATATTTTAACAATGTAACTAGAATTCATTTTTAATTTACACATCTTGCCATGTAGCGGAGTCAATACTCTTCATGGCTTACTAAAACCGAGGAAAATTTTTTCTCGGCATTGATAAGAAACTCATAGTTTCTCTTTAACATGCGAGAATTCTTATTGGGCATTCTAATTTGTTGGGTCTATTTTTCATTTGGTTGATTTCATTTCATCTTTAGATCATATCCAAATCCATTTTACTACTAATAAATTCTAAAAGAAATTCCTTCGTCATGAAGGTGGTGATTCTTGAAACAATAATTATTTCTCGATACAATAGAATAGGCATGAGAAACATTTTATGAACTACCTTTATATATAGATATATGCTTGTATATATATATATATATATATATATATATGTACGTATCCATGTATAAATCTAATTTTACTTTTATTTTATGAAACTTATGTTCATAACATAAATTGGTAAATCAATATAGGTCTTCCCCAATCTGCTTTAGGGTATCCACACTAGATCCCTAAGGAATAAATATTACATATAGTCTTTCGACTTACACACCTATCAATACCTTAACATAGAATATGTAGGCTTTCTGATAAACTTTTATCTTGTATGATATCGTAAACTATGCTTTGGATGAAATTAATTTGGACTTATGTATTTACTCTTAAGTACACATCCTAATAGAAAGAAGTTAACTCAACCTTACTCATCATCAATCGTTCTTTGTCCAATAAAGTACGATTACTCCTTATCGCTACATCATTTTGTATCATAATAAGGAATGACTTTTGAGATTAAATCTTATTCATTTTTAGATAATTTTAGAACCCTTTTCAATACACCAACCTATTCAATCAAATTGAATATTTATTTTCTTTGCATGTTATGTTTTTCAACTTCCCTTTAATATTCAATTGACTTATCATGATATTACATGTGTATCTAGACATGGTAATTTCTATGACAATTCATTTGTGAATTTAGTGAATTAAGTAGATCCATTTTGGTATCACTAGACTTTGCACTACATATATTAATGTGTATCAATCTGAAGAGTTCATTAACTCTTTTGTAGCTTCCACTGAATTGGTGCTTCACCCTTAATTTCTAAGATATAATTCATCAGTACAATGACCTATAATCATATGATTATCGAATTATTTCTCAGTACAATATGACTTATAATCATACGATTATCGAATTATTTCTCAAAATTTTGGCTTAGTCCATAAATCCAAAATAACTGTAAAGATTTTAAATGCTTTTGTATTTTTTATAGCCAATGCTTCTGTAATGACCCGGGATTTTCGACCCCGAAAATTCCAAATTGTTAGAGGAAAGAAGGAAGAGATAGAAGAAGAAGAAGAAGAAACAGAAACACCAAAACAAAGATTCTCACATTCGCAGCGGATTAAAATAGAATATCAAATAAAATAGCAATTATACAAAGGAAAACTATATTAGTTAATTTACATCAATACATCAGAGTTACAACATTTACACAAACATAAGACAGTTAAAATCAACATGTCCTAGAAAACTACAATAATATACACAACGGAATACGCTCCATACGTTCCTGCCATCCAGCTCGCCTCCTGAGCTTCAGAACGTCCTCACCTGAAAATCTGCAGTACTCGGTCTGACCCGAGCATTACATCAAAGTAACACCCTGTTCAGGCTGGAAACCATCATGAGTAAATCAATCTAACAAGAAATATTAATTCATAAAAACTTACTTAAAACCCGGGGTAACTCATTCATCACTACAAGTTCACAACTGGCTACAGTCAACACTTATATAATCAATCCATAAGTACCTTTACTTAGTTTTAAATGGTACAATCATTTAAATTATTCCATTTCAGCCTATTGATTTCACATATCAATCTATAAAGAATCATTATAGGTTACAAACCGAAGTGGGTTCGGGTATTTACTGATATCCGACCCCGATCTCTTCGAATTCAATACCATCTTAACCCAAGTTATTCAAGTGAAATACAATTCAACTTTAAATACAGGATGTCATTTTTTACACAGCAATTCATTATCGATAGGTAACCATATTATCACTGCCCACCCAAGCATATCATAGCACAAAACATTTCATATCAGAGATATCAACCAATTCAAGGCATTTAACATCACTCAATCATTCATAAGCAAGATTGATCGCTTCCAAAATTAATTTAATTCATCTCTAATTAAATTAATTACTATCTTTAATCACTTAGATTACCTTTACCTAACATTAATTAATTACAAACCAATTAATTAATCATCTTTTAATTATCCATCTTAATTAATCACCCTTGACTAATTATCCTTTAATTACAATAAGTAATTGACTCTTAATTAATTACACAAATTAATTAACCTTTACCCATCCATTTTAATTACAGTGATCCTAATTAATTACTCAATTTAATTATCTTATAATCACTTACATTGATTAATTATCTTTTAATTAATCACACTCATTAATTAACTAACCCTTAATAAATTTATTTAATTAATCAATCCTTTAATTAATTACACAAAGTAATTAATCCTTAATTACTTCCCTTAAGTAATTAACCTTCATTAATTTAACTTAATTATTAATTAATTGAACATTTAATTGCTAATTAAATAATTTAACCCTCAATAGATTAATTCTTTAATTACTTACATTAAGTAATCATCATTTAAGTGATTAATCTTTAATTACTTAATTGATTAATGCTTAATTATAACTTAGTTACTTAATTAATCCCTAATCATTAATTAATAATCTCTAATTATTTAACTAGTAATCCTTATTTACAAATTTATTAACCTTTAATTAATTAACTTATAACCCGTAATTATTAATTTATAAATCCTTAATTAATAATTAATTAAATCAATTAATTATACTTAAATTACTTATTAATAATCTCAATTCATTAAAACCTTAATTAACCTTAAGATAAAACATTATCTTTATAAATGACATAATTATCATTAATATTTTAAAACATTTTATCTTTATAATTAACTTCCTTAATTAAATCCTTTAATTAAGTTTTAAAATAAAATAATCCTTTAACTTAACAAGTTAAAGTTAACAAATTTTTATAAATTACAAACCAAATGTTAAGAGAATATTTATCATATAAATAAAAGAAATTTATATAAGAAAAGTTTTTAAACTAAATTATTTATATTTTTAAAATCTTGATTTAAAACCTTTTTAAAACAGTTCAACCCTTGCTTCGGGTTCAACCCGAATACTACTCGGGTCTTTCCCCAAGTAAACCACCTCCTTCTTCTTTTTTTAACTTAGTTTTAGTTTAAGTTTTAACACCCGTAAACACTCGCGTTCCTACTCGAGTATATACTCGAGTCACCTACCACAAACACCCGAGTCCCTCTTCGAGACAATCCCCTACCCAAAACCACTGATACTATAAAACCACCGTGCACATGCATCGATCAATGCCAGTGCTCCGACAATCCACGACACTTTTGGCACACCGACGATCACCTAAACCCTCGATCCTGACCCTCAAACCACTAGCTCAAGCCATCGATCAAAATCGAGCAACACAGTCGAAACTGGAAACAAAACCGTTGCCAAAACTGCCTCGAACCCATGCCTCCGACCACCAGACAACGCTACAACTCTAGCCACGCCTTGCCGACCCTCCACGCTGTCGTTTCCCAAAGTCTCGAGCAACTCGAAACACTAGAGGCAATGCAGTACACCAAAACCCGACCTCGACCCATTAGAGTTTTAAATCCTACGATGATCAATTGCCGACGCCACGGTGGTCAATAAGACCAACCACCATTTTTGCCAACAACCTGATCACCATCCCTGCTTCAGCCAAAGCCCCGACATTCCCAGGTTCTCCCATCACCAGAAAAACCCCAAATCCTATTTTCTGGTCAAACTCTAAATGCTCACTAATAAAATTCTAAAATTTTTAATTTTAATTTTAAAAATCCTAATTTTTAAAGTAGATTCAAGTTATAAACATGAATCGACAAATTGAGATGTTTGGTTTTTAACATGTTTTTAAAAATCTACTGTATTTTCATGATTCCAGAGGTTTTTCAAACTAATTATACTTGAACTTATTTTAAAACCTATATTATGTTTAAACTAAACTATCTTGTTTGAAATTCAAAGGATAACAGTGAACAGATAAAAAGATTTGAAATTTTTGATCAAAACTATAAGCTTTGAACTAAGAACATAGGTGTTTACAAATAAAAGACATGCACACTTCATATATACATAGAGATATTACATATATATACACAAGAAAAGCATCATTCATCTCAGAACTTCACATGCCATAGAATTTAATCTACTTAAGCTTTTAATATAAAATGTTTACTCACCTTTTTAATAGGTAGAGGGCTTGAAAACTGGAATTTGAAAACTGAAGCTTTTAAACTGAAAACTTTGAATTGCTGAGATGATTTAAGACTTTGATTGTGATGCAGGTTGAAGCTTGTTTGCTGATGATTAGGTTGAAATATAGTTGATTTGCTGCTGTATTTTCCTCAGGCTTGAGATAAGAGATTTTATAGGTTGAAGATAAAATGGTTTACAGGCTTGTTTACAGATTTTTGAACTTCTTTGTTTTGATTTTTATGGTGGATTTGAATAATGTTTTATAGATTTTATTCTTTGCTTTGAAATGAGAAGATAGAAAAAAGGAATGAAGAAAGTAGATAGGAATTTATATAGAGTTAAATTATGATTTATTAAAATTTAAAGAAAATGAAAATAAAAGATGACACTTGTTACATTAGTTAACATTTGTCAATTTCGTATATTAATCTCATCACACATGTATTTAACATGATTTAAAGGCTAACACTTATAATTATTCATTTTTAATTATTTTTTTAAATGATTTAAAAGCTTTTGTATTTAATTTTCCTAATTAATAAGTACATTTCTTAATTTATAAATAATTTTTTTAAAGAAAATAAAATAAAACCAATTATATCCTAAATAAAATCATATATAATATATTTGATTATTTCTATATGTTAATATAAAACTTTTGTATTTATTTTACTACTTAATAAATACTTTCTTAATTTATATAAATAAAATCTCTTTAAAGAAAATAAATAAAACCAATTATATTCTAAATAAAAATCTTATACATATGTTTTTGAACCCAAAGTATTTTTAAAATATTTATCTTTTAAATTTCAAATTTAAATCCAAATTCAAATTCAAATTCGATTTAAAAATGAAATTTAAAATCAACTCAAATTTATTTATATATTTAAACAAGCACAAATTAAATTTGTAAATAGTTATTATAATTTAAAATTTATTTATATCTATATTTAAAAATAACACATTATTATTTTTGTTTGAAAATAACAATTTTACAAATTTTTAAATAATAAATAAAGGAGATTATCACATTTTAAATTGTTTGAATTATATTAATATGTTTACTATTTCATAATGAATTTATGTATGTATACACTTAAGATTTCCAACATTATGGAATTTTGAATATATATTACACACACACACACACACACACACACATATATATATATATATTAATTTACAGTAAAATTTATTATTTTGAGATATTTATATTTTAATATTTATTATAGATTCAAATTTATTTATATTTCCAAATATCAGAATTTTATCTGTTCAACTAAATAAACCAGTTAATTATCCACTTATCATATGTCAAAAATCCGGGTTATCACATTCCTCCCCTCTTAGAATCTTTTCGTCCTCGGAAAGGAACGAAACCATAATTTATTAAAATACTTAATATCAGTTAAATTTTCTCTTTGAACTTTTTTTAAAAAACACTTTAAAATCTATATAATATTTCCAAAATAGTTTTATAAAAAATATCATTTTATAACTTGATGTTTCAACAAGTCCGTCCCCGTTCTCATAGAAATTCATTCACACATTGATCAGGCGTAGGACTGAAAATCTATAAGTACTTGGCAAACCCATTTTCAACACCTCGTGAAAATACTTAGAAACTAATTTTATTGAAAATATAGAAAACATTTTTTTTGAAAATAAAGGAAACAACTTTGGTAAGAATGTTCTGGAAATCATCATCCCCATCCATGGTCGTAATTAACCCGATGGTTATGTTGCCATCCCGGCAAAATCCATGATAACTGTAGGCACTCCGCGCCCGTCGATTACGCCATGGAACCCGCTATAGATCGCAACTACATCTTGGATTACGTTGCCATCACAGTAAAAGTCCATGTAGCTGTAGGCGTCAGCGCCCTCGAATTTCGCTGCTAAAAAATGAAACTTCTCCACTTCACTCGACCATAAATCACAGTCTACCATGTTACATTGCCATTACAGCAAAATAAAACGTAGGCTGTTGACACTCACCTCCACAGGATTTCCGCTGTGGTCCATAGTAGATCGCAGCGACATCGAGTTACACTTTCATCACAGCACAACCCAAATGCCTCTGTAGGCATAAGCGCCCTCGACTTTCGTTACCCAACAATCCTCAGGAACTTCATTTTGTCGAGACTTCCTCACAGGATCCACTTTAGAGCCTCCCCCTTGGGGCTCAAGGCAGTACCAACCTATGGTACTCCTAAGAAGTTCATTTCAAGGGAGCGCCTTTTTCTCTAGAGCCATTTTCAAAACACTTTATACTATACACATATAGTATCATCCAAATCATACACCTAGTATGAATCTCATGTAAATCTCCTTTCTCAAAATTGATTATCCCAAAATCGATAATTCTCAAACTAGGCTTTTCAAATTTCCAAAATTAATTTTTCCCCAAAAATCAAAAGCCTTTCCAAAGTCCATAGGTTCCCAAAACCTTTTTCCCAAAATCATTCTCATAAAATACTTCATATATATATATATATATATATATATATATTGTAACAACCCGCATATTTATCGATTATATATTTAAATATTTTGTTTAAATATTTTATCGTTATTCGGATATTGGTCCGAAAAGCTACTTTTTGCAAACGGTCAAATTAGGACTCAAGATCACTTCAATTGAGTTCGAAATGTCGTTTACAATCTTTTTAAGTATAAACTTTGATATGTTTGGGGTTAGTGGAATTTCACTAACTTTTTCCGCTTTGGACTTTGGGTTGGTTTAGCCTATTAAACCTAAGTTCCAACCCCTTCTCCTCATCTCTTCATAAATTCCTACCTAACTCTAGTTTTAGCATTAATGGCGAGTGGAAAGGGAAATTAAAATTCCAAGCCCAAGTTCATTAGCAAATTCAACATCCAACTCCAAAATCAAAGTGAAGACATTGGATTCAAGCTTCTTGTGTTGAGATCGAAGTGGATTGATTCTTGCTTTGCTTTGGTCTTCATTTTCATTGATTTTTGGTGCAAAGGTGAGATTTTTATCTCACAATTCTAGTCTATAACTATATTCGACTGTTGGGAATGATTCCCCATTACTTTAGCATATACATTTGCATTTGGTTTGGATTGGATTGGTGAAAAAACCCAATTTTTTGTGTTTTAGGCGAAAAACTACGTTAGGTCGTTCTGCCTATGCTAGGTCGTTCGCATGGAAAAGTCTCGGCCTGCATATTTTGTTCGCCCTTAAGTCGTAGGTCGGAGGTCGCTCGGCACTAGGTCGTAGGTCGCTCGGCACTAGGTCGTAGGTCGTAGGTCGTAGGTCGCTCGACACAAAGTCATAGGTCGCTTGGCTTTGGGTCGTCCGATCTTGGCTAGCTCGGTTATATGACATTACCTCTAGGTCGTTAGACCTTTATACTTTAAGTCGTTGCTCGGCCTTGCCACATAGGTCGCTCGGCCTTTGTTCCATTAGGTCACGAACACCTCTAGGTCGCTCGACCCCTTTAACTCGTAGGTCGCTCGTCTCTTCTAACCCGCGAGTTTCTTAAGTCGCTCGCCTCCCTTAGGTCACTCACCTGGTTGAGTCGCACCACACCTTAGCTCAGCCGCATTAGGTCGCGTATATTTTAGGTTGCATGACCACAGGGTTGCTCCAGTTAGGTCGCATGACCCCTTAAGTCGCTCGCCTCTGTTAGGTCGCTCGCTTCTGCTAACTCGCAAACGCCTCTAGGTCGCTTGACCCCTTATACCCCTAGGTCGCAACCATTAGGTCGCTCGATCCTATCTACCCTTAGGTCTTCACTAGGTCGTACTGTTTTGGACGGAGAGCTGCCCCCTGGACTTCACATCATCGATTAATAATTCGAACCCCGTAGCGGGGGTGTTGCCCCCGTACCCCCACCTTGGGGGGCCTGGACCCTCCCCTCCGTAGGGGATCTTATCTGAAAAACATTCAACAGAACTTGCTTTGTTGAGATGCTGCGTTGACCATTCTTCGAGACAAACTATCTTTGGCTTCTCGGTCGATTTTATGGTATCACGGCCTTGCTAAAAAGGCGGGATAACAACTTTAGAAATATGAAGGTTTCAATACTAGTAGTAAATATCAAAACTCTTTCAACAAAATGATTTCAACTCTATTTTCAATAACAAAGCTCTTTTCTTAAACCGTTTTCCAATCTACTAGTATATACAAACCTTTACCTCATTCGAATGAAAAATCTAATTAAACGGCTTCGTAAAACAAGTGGTATGAAACGCTTGTGTTCACTTCGTCGGTTAATTCTTGGACTTGTTCGATTGAACCTCTTGTGACAATTTTCTAGTGAAGATTTACAGTTTGTTCGTAAATATTTAAGTTAAGCAAGTGGTTATGGGACATGAAGATAAACTTTTATATTTACTAGCTTAGTGTAATTGACACTTCTCCTTGATCATGACGATCATTTTATGACTTAGACTAGCAATTGTGCGATGTCTCTTTGTTTGCAAGGTTGGACTAGACCTCATGGGTGTGATTCCGACTCACACATATCTCTTTGTCCGCAAGGTTAGTCTAGACACCATTTGTGTGATTCCACTCACACATACCTTTTTGTTGCGAGGTTAGGCTAGACACCATTTGTGTGATTCCACTCACACATACCTTTTTGCTTTTTGGTTAGCCTAGACCTTATCTGGGTGGTTCCGACTCACCGATATGGGGTAGCTCCCCATGGTCTTCGGACCGTCATGTGATAGGCCTCTTTCCCTTTTTTTGTGATTTCTGGATTTCTTATGTTGATTTCTAGAATTTATGTCATTGACTTGTTATGAGTACAAGTTTAGGGTAGGATGCCCTCTTTGGTTCTTTGAGAAGATTCTTGTGATATTGATTTATCTCTTATTGATTGGTCTTCTGTTGATCATCATTTGCATACTTATAGTAGTATGTCAGTATGGATATTTTATGTTTATGCCATATCTTTTATTTTATACCACGTCATCTGATATTTACAGCTAGACTGATCCGTTTATTATTTTCTTAAATAATACTCGGGTCAGACCGAGATATTACAGGTGCTTCTGCTTGACTTCTTCCCAGGATTTGCTACTCTGACTTTTGGCTAACTATTTAGATTAGCAGTTTTGTTGTATGCACTTGAGATATAGACTCATAGTTGTATTCTTTTGTATAGCACGTGTTGCTATTCTTTTGTATTATTGTGGATTTTTTGACCACTATTTTGATGTACACTTTCATGTGTTAGTTATATATTCATATCTTCTTCCGCCTTTGTGATATGGATGTCTGTGACTGATTTGTGTTATGCTTATTTCTATGTTTGTTTCCGAAGATTATTTATAGCCACCGTGTGATAAGCAATCACATGGATGGTCGCTCCTCAACAGCCTTATTCTCCGTGCTAGTTGACAGCACTACACCGTAGTGTTCTTGGCTAGCGTGGGTATAGAGGTGGGGCGTCACAGCTTGGTATCAGAGTCAAACTTCGAAACAATGTAGAATAACTTAACAAGGATCATTGTCCTAAGTCCACCTTAGGAGTTATGTCTTAGGATTAATTCGAGTCGTCGTACGGATTCATCCTATATCCTTTACGATTCCTTGTTTTATCGATCAAGATTGCTTGATATTCATTAGTGAATAATCTTCTTCTTTCTCTTCTTTCTTTCTTAAGGAAGAGAAATGGTTAGACCTGGTCATCCCAGAGCTGGACCATCTAGTGCTCTACCCCAAGATGGAGTTTTTATAACTACCCAGCAACTTCTTGACCTTGTCACGAATGCTCAAGCAGCTGGTTCTAATCCGGAACCTACTCACCCTAAATCTGGGTTTGCACATTTGTGCAATGATTACACCAACCTGGGTGGGAAGCCATTTAAAGGTTCTGAAACTATCATCGAGGACCAGGCTTGGTTGAGGACCTGCGATCGAATCTTCATTCGCATGAATCTCGTCGATCTTCACCGTGTTCAGGTGGCTTCCAGTATGCTCCAAGAGAGAGCATTGGACTGGTATGAACTTCTTATTTCTGAAGTCAACGAAGTGGACCTTACCTTGGAGCAATTCCGGACACGCTTCGAGTTAAAATTTGTACCAGAAGTAGAGAAGGTAACATTGGCTCGACGCTTTATAGACCTTGTTCAAGGTGAGTCCTCTGTGACTGATTATGTCGTAGCCTTTGTGTCGCTTTCCAAATATGAGGTTGAATACATCAACACCCCATTGAAGAAGAACCAGAGGTTCGTTTATGGCTTAAACAAAAGCCTCAAGAAGCCATTACTTCTAAAGTTAGAAGTTCCTTTCGACCAACTTATAGATATCACTCTTCGTTTGGAAGAGGCTGATAAAGAAAGTGATGTTGAAGTAGTAGCTTCCAAACCCAACTTCAACAACAAAAAGAGGCCCGGTAAATTCAAAGGCCCTTATCCCAACAAAAAGGGTAAGCATGCAACCCCTGCGGCAAAGTCTCCTTCTCCTAGTGGTGCGAGATGCTTCAACTGTGGATCTTGGGATCATTTTGCGAATAAGTCTCTAAGCCCAAATCTTGTCGCTATTGTAAGAGCCCGGATCATTACATACATCAATGCCTCAAACTGAAGGCAAGAAGGAGGGAAAGTTAAACGTGGCTCAAGCCCCTGGCAACATATCTCATGGCCAAGGCATTTCTCATTCCATTCTTGATGGTATTATTTTATTTCATGATCAACCTATTAGAGTTCTCTTTGATACGGGTGCATCCCATTCTTTTATATTAGAGGTACTTGTCGACACTTTCTCATTAAATGTTGATGCTTTAATGACTTCCTTGAGAATTGCGAATCCTGTTAGTGGTATGTGGAGATTATTTTATGTGATTTTCCATTCCTAGCCGATTTGCATGTTATGCGTTACCTAGGCTTTGGAATGATTTTGGGAATGGATTGGCTTAATCGTTATGAAGCTCATATCCTATGTCCTGAGCGGACTATTTATCTCCGACATTTCGCAATCTGTAAATCAGATTTCTATTATTCTTAAAGATTCGGATTCTGCGTTGACTGCATCTTTATATTATTTAAATCCTCATGATAATGATGACGATGATGAGGAAGATGTCATTTCTCGAATTCACGTCGTTTGTGAATTTTCTGACATATTTGAGCCCGTTTTAGGTTTACCACCTAAACGAGCAATTGAATTCAGAATTAATCTTACCCCTGAAGCTCAACCTATTACTCGTCCTCCTTATCGCATGTCTAATAAGAAAAATGAGGAAATGTGCAAACAATTATCTGAATTGGAGACGAAGCAATTTATTCGCTCTAGCTCCTCGCCTTGGGGAGTTCGGCTATTTTCGTGAAGAAATCTGACGGTACGCTTAGGCTTTGCGTTGACTATCGCAAGCTTAACGATCTGACTATTAAAAATAAATATCCTTTACCTCGGATTGACGATCTGTTTGATCAGCTTAGCGGAGCTAGGTCTTTTCACAGTTGGACTTGGCTACCGGTTTTCATCAGCTTCATATTGCTGAGGATAGTATTCCTTTGACATCGTTCCGTACTCGTTATGGATCTTATGAATGGCTTGTTATGCCATTTGGTTTAACGAATGCTCTGGCTTACTTCGTTGACCTCATGAATCGAGTTTTCAAGGCTTTCCTCGATCGGTTTGTTCTCATCTTCATTGATGATATCCTTGTGTATTCTAAAACCGAGGAGGAGCATGAAAAGCATCTTCAGATTGTATTGGAAAATCTTAGGAGTAATCAATTAAAGGCGAAATTTTCTAAATGCCACTTTTGGCAATCTCGTGTGAAGTTTCTCGGCCGTATTATTTCCGAATCCGGAATTTTCGTGGAACCTTCAAATATTGAAGCGATTCAAGATTGGAAGAGACCGGAGAGTGTGACAGAGATTCGTAGTTTTCTCGGATTGGCGGGTTATTATCGTCGTTTCATTAAAGACTTTTCTAAGATTGCCGTGCCTCTTACTGGCTCGACTAAGAAGGGAGTTAAATACATTTGGTCAGTCAAATGTGAAGCCTCTTTTCAGAAATTGAAAGAACTCCTTTCCGATGCTCCTATTCTTGTTATTCCCGAGGGGAATCAAGATTTTGTTGTTTATACTGATGCTAGTCACGTTGGTTTGGGTGCTGTTCTTATGCAAAAAGAATGTGTTATTGCTTATGCTTCTAGGTAATTGAAGCCGGCCGAGACTAGATATGCCACACATGATTTAGAACTCGCGGCTATTTTTTTGGCCCTTTGAATTTGGCGTCATTATCTATTGGGAGAGAAATTTATTCTTTACATGGATCATAAGTCTTTGAAATATTTATTTTCTCAAAAGGAACTTAATTTGCGTCAACGGCGTTGGCTCGAGTTCCATGCACCTTATGATCTTGATATTCTTTATACCCCCGGTAAGGGTAATCGTGTCGCCGATGCTCTTAGCCGTAAACAACAAGCAGTTGTTTCTATGATGATATCCGAATGGAACGATCTCGAGATTTTATCCACTTGTGAGATTCGAGAGCGCGTGTCCGATGTATGCTCATCACTTGTTTTATGTAGCCTTGAGGCTCGTCCTTCTCTTTTAGACCGCATTCTTGAAGATCAAGGGCTAGATCCTGAATTGGCTCTTCTTAGCCAAAATGCTAAGGATAAAATTGATATTGAAGGTTTGAAAGACTTTGATATTGATTCTCGAGGCGGCATTCGAAAATTTGGTAGACTTATCGTACCAAATATTGGTGATCTTCGTAAAGATATTTTAGAAGATTCCCATCATTCTAAATTCACCATTCATCCCGGTAGTAGTAAAATGTACGCTGATATGAAGCGACTTTATTATTGGGAGGGAATGAAATCTGACATCGCTAACTTTATTAAGTGTTGCATGACATGCCAACTTGTTAAGGCCGAACATCAAAGGCTTGGTGGATTATTGCAATCTTTAGAAATTCTAATGTGGAAGTGGGACCAAATTTCCATGGATTTTATTGATGGCCTTCCCTGTTCTCGTTCGGATCATGATAGCTTATGGGTGATTTTTGATAGACTTACTAAATCTGCCCATTTTATTCCCGTTCGGTCTAACCGAACCGTTCCTCTTTTGGCCAAACTTTTTATCAAAGAAATTGTTAAATTGCATGGAGTTCCTACTTCTATTGTTAGCGATCGTGATCCATTGTTTACTAGTGGATTTTGAAAGAGTCTTCAAAAAGCTTTGGGAACGAAGCTTAATTTTAGCACGGCTTATCATCCCCAGTCCGATGGACAAACCGAGCGTATGAATCAAACTCTTGAAGATCTTCTTAGATCTTGTGTGCTTGATTTTGTTGGAAGTTGGGAAGATCATATTTCACTTGTCGAATTTTCCTATAATAATAGCTTCCAATCTATTATTGGTATGGCACCTTTCGAGGCACTCTATGGAAGGCCATGCCGATCTTCTTCTTGTTGGCTTGAGGCTGGTTTTAGGTCCAGACTTTATTCGTGATTCCACGGAAAAGATTGAACTTATTCGACATAGGATGAAAGAAGCCCAGAGTAGTCAAAAATCCTATGCTGATAATCGAAGAAGGAAATTAGAATTTTCTGTTGAAGATCTTGTTTTTATTCGTGTTTCATCTATGAAAGGTATTGTACGTTTCAGTCGGTCGGGAAAGTTAGCGCCTCGATATATTGGGCCATTTCCTATCACTGAACGTATTGGTTCCATGGCTTATCGCCTTTCATTACCGGCTCAGTTTTCTTCCATGCATGACATGTTTCACGTTTCTCAATTACGAATTGCCTTCGAGATTCCAATTCTATTCTTGAGCTTGGTATTGTGGAAGAAATTGAAGTTTCGCCAAATTTAACTTATGAGCAGCAACCTATTCGAATTATTGATTCGGAGGTCAAACGATTTCGAAATAAAGATGTTCCGCTTGTGAAGGTTCAATGGTCCTCAAACCCTAAAGATTGCTCTTGGGAATCTAGAGAATTCATCGAGCGAACACATCCGGACTTACTTTCTAGTGCTCAATGAAGTGAACTTCTTATTTGAAATTTCTGTTGTAATAATATGCTTTTATGGTTGTTACTTTTTATTTCCATCTTATATATTGCGAGGACGCAATTTCTTTAAGGAGGGGAGTCTGTAACAACCCGCATATTTATCGATTATATATTTAAATATTTTGTTTAAATATTTTATCGTTATTCGGATATTGGTCCGAAAAGCTACTTTTGGCAAACGGTCAAATTAGGACTCGAGACCACTTCCATTGAGTTCGAAATGCCGTTTACAATCTTTTTAAGTATAAACTTTGATATGTTTGGGGTTAGTGGAATTTCACTAACTTTTCCCGCTTTGGACTTTGGGTTGGTTTAGCCTATTAAACCTAAGTTTCAACCCCTTCTCCTCATCTCTTCATAAATTCCTACCTAACACTAGTTTTAGCATTAATGGTGAGTGGAAAGGGAAATTAAAATTCCAAGCCCAAGTTCATTAGCAAATTCAACATCCAACTCCAAAATCAAAGTGAAGACACTGGATTCAAGCTTCTTGTGTTGAGATTGAAGTAGACTGATTCTTGCTTTGCTTTGGTCTTCATTTTCATTGATTTTTTATGCAAAGGTGAGACTTTTATCTCACAATTCTAGTCTATAACTATATTGGAATGTTGGGAATGATTCCCCATCACTTTAGCATATACATTTGCATTTGGTTTGGATTGGTGAAAAACCCCAATTTTTGGTGTTTTAGGCGAAAACTGCATTAGGTCATTCTGCCTATGCTAGGTCGTTCACATGGAAAAGTCTCGGCCTACATATTTCGTTCGCCCTTAAGTCGTAGGTCGTAGGTCGCTCGGCACTAGGTCGTAGGTCGCTCGGTACTAGGTCGTAGGTCGCTCGGCACAAGGTCTTAGGTCGCTTGGCTTTGGGTCGTCCGGTCTTGGCTAGCTCAGTTATAGGTCGTTACCTCTAGGTCATTAGACCTTTATACTTTAGGTTGTTGCTCGGCCTAGCCATATAGGTCGCTCGGCCTTTGTTCCATTAGGTCGCGAATACCTCTAGGTCGCTCGACCCCTTTAACTCGTAGGTCGCTCGCCTCTTCTAACCCGCGAGTTCCTTAAGTCGCTCGCCTCCCTTAGGTCACTCACCTGGTTGAGTCGCACCACACCTTAGCTCGGCCGCATTAGGTCGCGTACATTTTAGATCGCATGACCACAGGGTTGCTCCAGTTAGGTCGCATGACCCCTTAAGTCGCTCGCCTCTGTTAGGTCGCTCGCTTCTGCTAACTCGCGAACGCGTCTAGGTCACAACCTCTAGGTCGCTTGACCCCTTAGACCCCTAGGTCACAACCATTAGGTCGCTCGATCCTATCCTCCCTTAGGTCTTCACTAGGTCGTACCGTTTTGGACGGGGCACTGCCCCGCACCCCGCCGGGGGCGTTGCCCCCTGGACCCCCGCGACCTGACCGGGCAAGTCGAACCCCATAGCGGGGGTGTTGCCCCGCACCCCCACCTTGGGGATTGCCACCCCCTGGACCCCCCCTCCGTAGGGGATCTTATCTGAAAAACATTCAACAGAACTTACTTTGTTGAGATGCTGAGTTGACCATTCTTCGAGATAAACTATCTTTGGCTTCTCGGTCGATTTTATGGTATCACGGCCTTGCTAAAATGGCGGGATAACAACTTTAGAAATATGAAGGTTTCAATACTAATAGTAAATATCAAAACTCTTTCAACAAAATGATTTCAACTCTATTTTCAATAACAAAGCTCTTTCCTTAAACCGTTTTCCAACCTACTAGTATATACAAATCTTTACCTCACTCGGATGAAAAATCTAATTAAACGGCTTAGTAAAACAAGTGGTATGAAACGTTTGCGTTCACTTCGTCGGTTAATTCTTGGACATGTTCGATTGAACCTCTTGTGGCAATTTTCTAGTGAAGATTTACAGTTTGTTCGTAAATATTTAAGTTAAGCAAGTGGTTATGGGACACGAAGATAAACTTTTATATTTACTAGCTTAGTGTAATTGACACTTCTCGTTGATCATGACGATCATTTTATGATTTAGACTAGCAATTTTGCGATGTCTCTTTGTTTGCAAGGTTAGACTAGCCTCATGGGTGTGATTCCGACTCACACATATCTCTTTGTCCGCAAGGTTAGTCTAGACACCATTTGTGTGATTCCACTCACACATACCTTTTTGTTGCGAGGTTAGGCTAGACACCATTTGTGTGATTCCACTCACACATACCTTTTTGCTTTTTGGTTAGCCTAGACCTCATCTGGGTGATTCTGACTCACCCATATGGGGCAGCTCCCCATGGTCTTCGGACCGTCATGTGATAGGCCTCTTTCCCTTTTTCTGTGATTTCTGGATTTCTTGTGTTGATTTCTGGAATTTATGTCATTGACTTGTTATGAGTACAAGTTTAGGGTAGGATGCCCTCTTTGGATCTTTGAGAAGATTCTTGTGATATTGATTTATCTCTTATTGATTGGTCTTCTGTTGATCATCATTTTCATACTTATAGTAGTATGTCAGTATGGATATTTTATGTTTATGCCATATCTTTTATTTTATACCACGTCATCTGATATTTATAGCTAGACTGATCCATTTATTATTTTCTTTAATAATACTCAGGTCAGACCGAGATGTTACAGGTGCTTCTGCTTGACTTCTTCCCGGGATTTGCTACTCTGACTTTTGGTTAACTATTTAGATTAGCAGTTTTTGTTGTATACACTTGAGATATAGACTCATCGTTGTATTCTTTTGTATAGCACGTGTTGCTATTCTTTTGTATTATTATGGATCTTTTTGACCACTACTCTGATGTACACTTTCATGTGTTAGTTATATATTCATATCTTCTTCCGCCTTTGTGATACGTATGTCTGTGACAGATTTGTGTTATGTTTATTTCTATGTTTGTTTCCGAAGATTATTTATAGCCACCGTGTGATAACCAATCACATGGATGGTCGCTCCTCAACAGCCTTATTCTCCATGCTAGTTGACAGCACTACACCGTAGTGTTCTTGTCTAGCGTGGGTATAGAGGAGGGGGGTCACATATATATAACTTTGAAAACCTTTGGATCACTTCATACTTGTATAAATTCCCTTTTTATACTTCAAATACTTTTCAAAAACCATTTTCTTCTGGTTATAGATTCAACAAGGGGAGTTCATCATATATATAACAAAGATACATAACTTTGTTTATTCCAAATCAAATATTCAAATTTGATTACTCTTTATAAAGTTATCAACCATATTACATTCCTTTATAAAGTGAACCTTTAATCATAGAAATATCCAATTTCCATTTTATTTCATCATTTATTTTTCAAAATATACCTTTCCATTTCAAAAATCATTTTACAGTTCTTATCCACAAATTTTCAATATCAATTTCATTAAAACCCGTATGATGTACATATATCATCCATATGCTATACCAATCTGAGCACTCACTCGATCACACAATTTCACTTCCGAACTAGTATCATCCACCCGACTTCCTAGTGCAGACTCAGATCTGGTTTCCTGATTAGAAACCGTCATTCTCCTTGCATAGCCTAACTATGATAGAGAATTTCCAGAACCAATCAAAAATCCATACCCAAGTTCACCATCGAAAATCGAGTGAAAAACCCAACTCGGATCGATATACTATCTCGAAATTATGTGTTCGAATCTGGATCAAATCACTATGCGATAGAATAATATGCGTACATCCTACGTATCTATCCCCATTGATTATTAGCCAAATCAATTCTCTTTTTTATTCACATTCATTTTGATTTTTATTTACTTATTCACAATGGCCTCAAATTTACATTTGGATTATCATTAAAATTCTTATCTCAGTTGGTATTTAATTATAAATAGTTTGAACTCTATCCAGCTTAAATTTAGAAAATAGCTTGAAGAATCAAAAATAGATAAGTAGTTGAAAAATAATTATTAGTTTTTAAAATAGCTATAAAATAGTTAAGTAATTGTAAGATAGTTGGAAAATAGTATTGAATATTTAAGTAATTGCAAAATAGTTGTAAAATATTAATTTGCTATAAAGTAGCTGAAAAATAGTAATCAGTTTATGAAATAGTTGTAAAATAGTTAAATAGTCCTAAAAATAGTTGTAAAATAAGTATAAGATAGTTTGGGTTTTAAAAAGAAAAGATGGTATAGTACATAGCTAGAAAGTTTACATTAAAATAATTCATTTTAAAAATAGTCTAGAGCCAAACCGTTCAACGTCCAAATCTCCATTCTCATCAATTCCATTTAAATTTCCACTTCCTTTTGAATTTATTCAATCCCAATTCAAGTTGAATTTTAACCATAATTTCCTTTCAAATCAAATTCCATTTGAATTTACTTATTCAACTTTATTCGCAATCCTAAATTATTCAAATCAAATTTCAATTTGAATTAACTTCAAATTCCATTTCACTTTAAACCATCTCGAATTATATAAAGTCAAGTTAAATTTCAAATGTTGATTTAATTCCTTTAAATCAAATTAACCATTACTTTTAATTCAACGGCCTAAATCTTAAAACAATTTAATTCTTCGTCCAAAATTTAAAATTTCCATTTTAAATTACCTTTACTACTTCATAAAACTATTTCTTGGTTCAAATAATAATTCAAATCCATTTTAAACAATTTAATCTTTGAAATTAAATTTATTACCCAATTTCAATTTTTGAAACCAATCCTTAACAATTTAAATTTTCAAGTTCCTTTTGAACATTTAATCTTAATTTCAAAGTAATTTCATCTCCACAAGTTCAATTTCTTGATTAATGTTCTATTTCAATTTAATTTCTGCAATGGACATATATATTACACTAATCCATTTCTTAATTCATTTTAAACTACACAATTCAAAATTTCAAAATTATTGATAATAATAGGACGATATTAGGATAAATAAACATCCAATTTATTCAAAAACATCATCAATAGCATTCACTACCCCTTCCCAGATCTCAAACCTGTTTGAGATCACACATAACTCCCATCCAAACAACCCATTTAACTTCCCTAAATTAAATCCAATTAAGTCCTGTTAACCTTACTCAAATTTGAATTCCCACTTCAAATTTCAAAAATTTTAAACCCCTTATCAGTATTCTTTCCCACTTATAAGTTCAATACTTATATCACTTTGGGTTTTTACATCACACTTCAGGGAAAATAAAAATCAACACTTTAGAGTTTATTTCAAAATCATTTTTGTATATCCATACATATATACATATTTATTTCTAAGCCTACCAAGTCATTCCTATGTTTTAAACCACCTTTTATTTTTAATTCAAAACAGATTTCTTTAAAGTTTACAAACAACTTCTTATTTTAAAATAAGATTACGTTCAAGAATAGTCAAAATAATATTATTTATTCTTTTCTTTTAACACTTTAAAACAATTTAAATGTTTCTAGACTTAGGTTTTAAAACTTCATAATTTAAAACCCACTTCAATTTATAAGTTATACTCATCTAAAGTTTACTTCATTTTGCTTACCCATTAACAAATGTTCATTATTAAACACAATAACCATTTCATACCCTGGTTTGAAACCAATTCCAATTTATCTTATTTCTATAGTTCATATTATCCTTCTTGTTTGGATATATATACCACTTAATTCTTGTTCAATTTCAATAACCAACAACCAATTTTTCTTAGTATTTATAATAATTAGAAATAAATATTGCTTTATATATACCAAAATATAAACTTATATAAAATTCATTTATTTTTAAAACCATTTTTAAACCTTTATATAAGAAAATAACAAGTACGCTCTCATACACACACACACACACACACACATACACACATGCTCCACTCATTCTAGGGTACCACTAACCCTATTCTTAACGAGTAAACCCACCCGAGCCAAGGTTCTCGCTTAACCTTCTGCTCTATACCAAATGTAACGACATGGGATTTTTGACCCCAAAAATTCCAGATTATTAGAGGAATGAAGAAAGAGATAGAAGAAGAAGAAGAAATAGAAACACTAAAACATAGATCCTCACATTCGCAGCGGATCAAAATATAATATCAAATAAAATAGCAGTTATACAAAGGAAAATTGTATTAGTTAATTTACACCAATACATCAGAGATACAACATTTACACAAACACTGGACAGTTAAAATCAACATGTCCTAAATAACTACAATAATATGCATGGCGGAATACTCTCCATACGTTCCTGCCATCCAGCTCGCCTCTTGAGCTTTAAAACATCCTCACTTGAAAATCTGTAATACTCGATCTAACCCGAGCATTACATCAAAGTAACTCTTGGAGGTGGAAAACAGCATGAGTAAACCCATCCAACAAGAAATATTAATGCATAAAAGCTTACTTAAAACCTGGGGTAACTCGTTCATCACTACAAGTTCACAACTAGCTATAGTCAACACTTATATAATCAATCCCTAAGTACCTTTACTTAGTTTTAAAAGGTTAGGTTTTTTAAATTATTCCATTTTAGCCTATTCATTTCACATATCAACCTATAAAGAATCATTTAGGTTACAAATCGAAGTTGGTTCGACTATTTACTGATACCCGACCCCAATCTCTTCGAGTTCAATACCATCTTAACCCAAGTTATTCAAGTGAAATACAATTCACCTTTAAATACAGGATATCATTTTTACAAAGCAATTCATCATCGATTGATAACCATATTATCACTGTCCAACCAAACATATCATATCACAAAACATTTCATATCAGATATATCAACCGATTCAAGGCATTTAACATCATTCAGTCATTCATAAGCAAGATTGATCACTTCCAAAATTAATTTAATTTATCTCTAATTAAATTAATTACTAATCTTTAATCACTTAGATTACCTTTACTTAAAATTAATTAATTACAAACCAAATAATTAATCATCTTTTAATTATCCATCTTAATTAATCACCCATGACTAATTATCCTTTAATTACAATAAGTAATTAACTCTTGATTAATTATACAAATTAATTAACCTTTACCCATCCATATTAATTACATTGATCCTCAATTAATTACTCAATTTAATTATCTTATAATCACTTACATTGATTACTTATCCTTTAATTAATCACACTCATTAACTAACTAACCCTTAATTAATTTCTTTATTTAATCAACACTTTAATTAATTACACTAAGTAATTAATCCTTAATTACTTCCCTTAACTAATAACCTTCATTAATTCACCTTGATTATTAATTAATTTAACCTTTAATTTCTAATTAAATTAATTAACCCTCAACAGATTAATCCTTTAATTACGTATATTAAGTAATCATCATTTAAGTAATTAATTGATTGATTAACGCTTAATTATAACTTAATTACTTAATTAATTCCTAATCATTAATTAATAATCTCTAATTATATAATTAATAATCCTTAAGTACAAATTTATTAACCTTTAATTAATTAACTTATGACCCATAATTATTAATTTATAAATCATTAACTAATAATTAATTAAATCAATTAATTATACTTAAATTACTTATTAACTTAATTAATCTCAATTCATTAAAACCTTAATTAACCTTAAGATAAAACATTATCTTTATAAACGACATAATTATCATTAATATTTTAAAACATTTTATCCTTATAATTAACTTCCTTAATTAAATCATTTAATTAAGTTTTAAAATAAAATAATCCTTTAACAAATTAAAGTTAACAAATTTTTATAACTTCCAAATCAAATGTCAAGAAAACATTTATTATATAAATAAAAGAAATTTATGTAAGAAAAGTTTTTAGACTAAATTATTTATATTTTTAAAATCTTGTTTTAAAACCTTATTAAAACAGTTCAACCCTTGCTTCGTGTTCCACCTGAATACCACTCGGGTCTTGCCCCGAGCAAACCACCTCCTCCTTTTTTTGAATTAGATTTTAGTTTAAGTTTTAAAACCAAAAACACTCGCGTTCTCACTCAAGTATATACTCGAGTCACCTACCCCAAACACCTGAGTCCTTCTTCGAGACAATCCCCTATCCAAAATCATCGATACCACAGAACCACCGTGCACATGCACCGATCAACGCCAGTGCTTCGACCATCCATGACATCTTCGGCACACCGACAATCACCTAAACCCTCGATCCTGACCCTCAAACCACTAACTTAAGCCATCGATCAAAATCGAGCAACACGGTCGAAACTGGAAACAAAACCATTACCAAAACCTGCCTCGAACCTACCACCAGACAACGCTATATGTAGTGCCCCACCACGAGACCCACCTTAGTAAAGAGAATTAACGAATAATTCCGTCTACTAAAGCGGAGAATATGGCTGGTTAAGGGCGACTATCTATAATTTTGTCTTAAACATCTACTGAATATGTCGATAAATGCAATATAATTTTTTTTCCTACTCAAGTGGATCGACATACCCAGTAAATTCTTAATCCAAAACTATAGGTAGTTAACGGATCTATCAGAACAAAATACAATAACTAAATGTAAAGCACATCACAGAACAGTAATCAACATCATATATACACATATATATTGATACATGTTTAGTACAATACAATATGAATACAATAAAGGTGGTACTCGACCACACCATATACATTGAATCAAATATAAATACATCAGAGTATGCGGAAGAACATAAATTGATCAAGAGAAAGGAGAGTTGATATCCAGCATCAACTACAAGCTACGTCCAATAGATGATACCTGAAATAACTCGGTCTGACCCAAGTATAAATACCCGGATCAGTCTAGCTATACGAATCAGTCAATATCGGTAATATGAAGCAGAATAGACATGAAGATACTTCTTCTCGAAAGAGAAGAATGAATTGATATAATCATAAGCTCAACACTTAAGTAACAAATGCCACTTAAGTGAACAAATATCTCAAAGGAGGTAAATCAAAATCAATATTCAAATCGAACAGAAGTGCCTCATATCATCGGCGACGTCCCAAAATGTCTACATTGTTTCCATGAAACATATCTCCTCAAAAGGAGAAACATCAATACAAACTCTCGCCAAAATAGCAAACATAAAACATTCTCAAATAGGATGATCCAAAACTCATCTATAGATGAATCTCCAAATTCAATTATACCTCATCTCATCGGTATAAATGTATATAAATCTCAATCTCAACTCGCCGAAATGGAAAAACCCAAAATATCCTATACAATCCTAAAATTATCAAAACCCCTAACTCAAGGAACTCGATAAGAGTTCAAAACATCATAATTGAAATCACCATATATATAACATCTTATATAGAACTAGGCTATCGATGTAATAAAGCATCTTAAAAAGGTGAAATCACAATAAAACAGAAAACTTAGAAAATCCGGATTGGCCAAATCCCCGATTGTAATGCCGAAGCAATGCTGCACGCGCAAAACTCAGATGGCCGAAGCCTCAAACAAGGTCGCTAACACCTCCCAAAGCAGTTCGTCCTCATGACAAGGTCGCTAACACCTCTCCAAGCCATTTTGTCAGCTCTAACAAGATCGCTAGCACCTCCAAAAGCAGTTCGTCCTCATGACAAGGTCGCTAACACCTCTCCAAGCCATTTTGTCAGCTCTAACAAGGTCGCTAACATCTCTCAAAGCAGTTCGTCCTCATGACAAGGTCGCTAACACTTCTCCAAGCCATTTTGTTAGCTCTAACAAGGTCGTTAACACCTCCCAAAGCAGATCGTCCTCATGACAAGGTCATTAACACCTCTCCAAGAACTTTCATTAGGTAAACATCGTGAATGTGTCACAAACTAACGGATAGGAACCAGAAAAGTGTTAAAGTATGTCCCATACCACACATTCGCACTTAGCGGTTTACTAGTCGTTAGTCGACGCCACACTAGTAACGTCATAAAACTCAAAAAATTATATCTCGGCTCATCTCATTAGCGAGTGATAAAGAGACACCATACTTGTCTCATCTCATCGACAAGTATTAAATGGCATCGTAACTTGTCTCATCTCATCGACAAGTGAAAACATCACGATGGTTCCTCATAAACCATAAATCTCAAAATATGAAATCATAAAATCAAGACTTTCCTTATATCATTGGCAATTAAATAAAACATCATGATGGATCTCATCGACCATACTCCTATATAGGAAATCTCAAACCATAATATTTGCCAAATATTGGCCATCTTAAATAACTCCAATAAATATGAATTATAAAAATCAAAATATGCCATAAAATGGCAACATCTCAGAATCAATAATTTCAAATAGCTTCGGTCATACAAGTCCGGAATTAACCGAAATAGTAAGCGCACATATTCCATACCACATGTTTTACTAAATCGTTTAATTCTCTTTATCATACGTTTGAATAGTGTAAAGTGTATGTTTTATATCTAGAATAGTATACTAGAGAAAACAAGCTTCCAAAACATTTTCCCGAAAAGATTAATAAAACCAATATTTAAAATTCCTTTATTATAGGGAATAAATAGTTTTTTATTAGAAAAATAATTTTAAAATAATATATAATAATAATTTCAAATGTACATTTATTTCAAAAATCACTTCAAAAATGGTTTAGTGAAAGCCGTACTCGAAAACAATGAAATACAAGAAAGATAACTCAAGACCGATAACTTGAGTTCAATATGAATTCAATTCAAATTTAATCCAAAATCAATTCATGTTCTATTTAAATTTGAATTTCAAAATTCTCCAAATATATCTAGCCTATTGATAGGCATCAAAGCTCTCAAAATCTCAAAAACATCATCAAAACTAAAAGAGAATCAGAATAAAAACGGGCCATTACAATTCCAAGGTCAATGTTTGTTGTTACTATCATCTTGCTCTCAAGACAGCAACATATAACCATAATTTCGACCAAACAAACTTCAAAATTTCAAAAAACACGATGAACAAAACTTGTAGCACACGATCTATGCTTTCCGAAATATCCAAAAATTATCAAATTCGGTAAAAAAACAAAGAAGTTATGGCCAATTTCATTTTAGCTTCAAGCACAGAAAATATTGGTTTTGCTCTCAGGTTAGCGGTAGAAAAATTAGATTTTGACATAGCTAACCTCAAAATTATAAAAAATCCAAAACAAGAAACTTGTAGTAAATGATTTTTTCTTTCTGAAAGATCAAAAATTATCAAAATCGGTTAAGAAATGAAGAAGTTATGGCCTATTTCGTTTTAGCTTCAAACACAGAGCAAATATTTTTTTTTGCTCTCGAGAAAATTGTAGAAAAAAAGGATTTTGATATAGCTAACCTTAAAATTACAGAAAACTCAAAACAGTAAAGTTGTTGTAGTACATAACTTGTGCTTTCCGGAACATCAAAACGTACCAAATTTTGATCAAAAATGAAAAAGATATGGCCAAAATAATTCTGTGTTTCAAAGTTGAAATTAAAAACACAGGACAGAGAGGTTACTAGTTCTTCAAACACATATTACGATTAACAAAATTTTGATTTACTGAAAATGATAAACATAAAAGTTATTTCTTATAATTATACCTTCCAATTGCAGAAAGTCTCACTCAATTTCAATTTATCATTCAAAAGTTATGATGATTTTAAGATCAGGTTTCAACAAAAAAAATTGCACAGAGTAGAGCTGTGTGCTTAAGTTTCAAACTAAATTTCGACCCTGTAAACAATAGAATTTCAAAAAGTAATTAAAATAGAAGTTGTGCTAATAGAATTTTCTTTCAATTACAATAAGATTGAGCTAATTCGGGTAAATTGGCACTAAGATATTGCTGTTTTACTGCTGCAGTTTTTCACAAACAATTTTCAGCAAACCACAACCAACTTGAAAGCAATTCAATCAACATCTCATCCAATTAATTCAAATAGAAACTAACAATTATTCTCGTATATTAAATCTAGTGGTGTGAGTGATTAACTCACATTGTTGTAGGAATGCAAAAATTCGAATTAATGTAGAAAGGTTGGAGCTTTTGCTTGAATTTTAGCTTCTAGAACCTATAAAACAACATTACAACAACATGCAAGCGAGAAAACCATATTACTAACAATCTACCTATTGCAAGAAATCCAAATTAGATGAAATAGAATAAGTTTGGAGTTGATAACCTGAGAAATATAGCTTTAGATTGATTAAAATTAGCAAATTAATGTAGGAATTGAAGATTTAGAGCTCTAGGATTTAGAAAGAGGAATGGTTTTTTTTTAATGTGAAAGAGATGAACGTACTGATGTTTGAGGAAGAGAAATATGTTTCTCTTTTCTTTGCTAACAGAGTAAGTGAAGTATGTTAATGAGCTAGAGTCCAATTGTTTAGGAAAATTAGCTCAGGTTATAAATTAATCACTTAGTTACATGTTAACAAGGCACACCTTCAAATTCAATCATCTATTCAACTTTATTTCTAATCAAAAATTTATAAAACTTCATATTGATGATGACAAAATGTTAGATACTCAAAATAAAAGATTATTCGTATTTTTAAAACATTTTGTCATCATACTTCTGTTTTTTAATAAATAACAAATTTACATCTTTAATTACAAATCTCATTGTAATTAACATTATAAATTACATAAAATAATATTTTTGTGTAGTAAAATTTTATAACCCATTTCAAATATAATTTTACACCCAAATTCTATTTTTAAACTCAATTTCATCATTATTTTAAATATATCTCATCTTAAAATTAATTACTTCTTTTTGTAAAAATCATTAAAAGAAGTAAATAGCAATAATTAACAAAATTATTGCATTAACTCTAAATAAAACACATTTTCCTCATTTTATTATATCAAACCATCTTAATAAAGTTTCCGAAATTCCATTTTCTTATTTTTTTTCCTCAAATATGTTGTTTATTACCGATAAACAATTTAAATTCCTCATTAATTATTATTTTACACTATTAAATTATAATTGCCGTTATAATTTAATATTCTCAGGTAATCGCTAAAATCAGGGTTGTTACAGACTCCCAATCTTACAATAATTGCATCCCCGCAATTTTCTAGAAGAAGAGCTGTAAACAACATAAAAGATACAACCATCGAAGGATAAAGACAAGCTTGAATTCCAAACCATTCATACTCTCAATATAGAATGGTAGAAAGAAATAAGGAAAAATTCACTTGGTTAATTATATGGTCCATCATATTCTAATATAGTGATTAACAAACCATCGAATTTTCCAAGTATTTCGGAAGAATTTCGAAGATATTCCGTCTTCGAATCAAAAAACAATAAGATGCTCAACAATTAATCAATCGGAAATGATTGATTTCAAAAAACTCTACGAATAGAGTCGGGTTCATACTCACTTAAACCCAAACTCTAAGTAATAAAGAAGATCATCAAGAAGATTTTCCGCATGAATATACGGAAAGAGCATCCTCACAACAGGATTGACACAATAGACAAGATAGATAAATCACAAGATGGCTTCTCACAAGGCCACCAAACTTGTACGACTGCATAAAATGCATATCGTTGATAATAGCTCAAAGATAGAACATACTCAAGTACAAGGATATAAGCTCGAATTATCTTTTAATCCAAGATATTTAGAATTTTAAATCTCAACATCTTTTAAATTTTTAAATCTCAATTTTCAACATTTGAAAATTTCTCAAACTCTTTACTATATTACTTAGTAAGTAATTTAAAACACAAAGTTAAAATTCAAATTTCTTCTCTTACTTCAAAATTAATTTCCAAAGAATTTTGTAAATCCATAATAATATCCCTTAAAATAAATTATGGCTTTAAATTCTCTTATTATATTATTCCCTTAAAACATCCAATGTATATAATATAGATTCTAAAATCTCAAAATATACTTCGAATAAAGCACAGCTCAAAAATAATCTCATTTATATTCTCACATTTATCGTTTAAAAATAAATAAATGGCATTGCCTTGCCATTGAGTCTCTAATAAATAAATATATCTGTTGGATGTAGAGTTGACCGAACGATCAAAACTGCCTCACCACTCTATTACTCATCTCTAAAATCAATGGCTGCAATTACCATTCAAAAATAAATTTAATATTTAATCTCAAAATATTATTTTCAAAATCTCAATCCTTAAAACACAAATCATCGTGTCTGATTGCCTCATCATAGCATTTAGGAGATTCCTATCGATAACGTTGATCAGGCGTATCGACCAGAACTCTTAACTACTCGATGGATAACCCACCACACTCAAATTATTTCTATAAAAGAATACTACTCATATAAATATATTCTGAAAACATTCTTTGATTTTTAAAATATCTCAAAACTCCAATTTCTCTTTATAAAACTCATATATATGCCTTCAAAAACTCAAACCAAAGAAAATTAAGAGAATGCATCGAGATATTCCTAAAATACGCGATTCACAAAATCAACAGAAGGAGATGAAGTGTTCGTCAACTCCTACAAGACGACGAGCCACTCTTGGAAATCATCAAGACAAAAGATAAGCAAGATATTATTTTCGAAGGAGAAGAAGCATACAAACAACAAATCATTACTTCAAACAAAGTAATGCTACAAAGGATAACACCGATTGAGTATCCGAAAAGGATAACTCAAAGAAACTGAATGATGAACTCAATCAAACTCGAACAATCTAGAAACTCACCTCATTCCTTAGTGCATGTCCTCGTGGAAGGATAGCCGAAGGCTAAAAGCCAGGAATTAGGTTACCTTAATACTTGATTGCCCAATTGGATGTCAAATCCAAACGGAGTCACAAAACTCAAAATAGTCACCTTGACTGGAATTCAAGTTATATCATCAACATCTCGATACTCAATAGTGAATTCAGAAACTTCAAAATCATCATTAACATTCCAAAGTGATAGAAATAATAAAACAATCAAAATAGGAAACCTAAATATACAATAGGATCCGATAAAACAAAGGATTGGACTTAATATCAAATAAGTCAAACCTTCTCAAATCAAATACATCTCAAGATTGTGAGTAACAAACAAATACGCACAAAACATCATCAAATAGAAATCTAAGAATGCTCAAAATGAGCCAATCGTTGTGGATCCCCTTAATACGATTCACAACTCTCAAAGGAACACAACAAGAATACTCTATGGAATCAATAAGCATCATCGATACGAACTCAATCGCATCGAAAAAAATAAGAATAGAATAATCCTAAACAAGATTATTCATAAGATAAGATAACATCAAACTCAATTATGGAATACTACGGAATACAATTTATATTCCTAGAAATATTCCATCTCAACATATCCCAATACTCAGAAAAAGAATCAAAGCACGATTCGAAAACATGCTCGAATAAAGGACAATGATTCACTCGTATTGTACTTCGACGTATCGTAATATACGTACTGTTCTACGTTTATTCTACTTTGTTCTGACCACGTCTTTGATACCATGCTGTAATGACCCAACCCGCGACCCACCTTAGTAAGGAGAATTAACAAGTAATTATGTTTACTAAAGCGGAGAATAGGATTGGTTGAGGGCGACTATCTATAATTTTGTTTTAAACATCTACTGAATACTTCGCCAAAAGCAACATAATTTTTTTTCCTACTCAAGTGGCTCGACATACCCGGTAAATTCTTAATCCAAAACTATAGGTAGTTAAAGGATCTGTCAAAACAAAATACAATAACTAAATATAAAGTACATCACAGAACAGTAATCAACATCATATATATATACATATATACTGATACATGTTTAGTACAATACAATATGAATACAATAAAGGTGGTACTCAACCACACCATATACATTGAATCAAATATAAATACATCGGAGTATGCGGAAGAACAGAAATTTCTCAAGAGAAAGGAGAGCTGATATCCAGCATCAACTACAAGCTAAGTCCAATAGATGATACCTGAAATAACTCGGTCTGATTCGAGTATAAATACGCGGGTCAGTCTAGCTACACAAATCAGTCAATATCGGTAATATGAAGCAGAATAGACATGAAGATACTTCTTCTCGAAAGAGAAGAATGAATTGATAAAATCATAAGCTCAACACTTAAATAACAAATGCTACTCGAAGGAGGTAACTCAAACTCAATATTCAAATCAAACACAAGTGCCTCATATCATCGGCGACATCTCAAAATGTCTACATTGTTTCCATGAACCATGTCTCCTCAAAAGGAGAAATATCAATGCAAACTCTCGCCAAAATGGCAAACATAAAACATTATCAAATAGGATGATCCAAAACTCAACTATAGATGAATCTCCAAATTCAATTATACCTCATCTCATCAGTATAAATGTATACAAATCTCAATTCGCCAAAATGGCAAAACCCAGAATATCCTATAAAATTCTGAAATTATCAAAACTTCTAACTCAAGGAACTCGATAAGAGTTCAAAGCATCATAACTGAAATCACCATATATATATATATATATATAACATCTCATATAGCATTAGGCCATCAATGTAATAAAGCATCTTAAAAAGGTAAAATCATAATAAGACAGAAAACTTAGAAAATCCGGATTGGCCAAATCCATGTTTGTAATGCCGAAGCAATGCTACACGTGCAAAACTCAGACGGCCGAAACCTAAGACAAAGTCGCTAACACCTCCCGAAGCAGTTCATCCTCATGACAAGGTAGCTAACACCTCTCCAAGCCATTTTTTCAGCTCTAACAAGGTCGCCAACACCTCCCAAAGCAGTTCATCCTCATGACAAGGTCGCTAACACCTCTCCAAGCCCTTTTGTCAGCTCTAACAAGGTCACTAACATCTCCCAAAGCATTTCGTCCTCATGACAAGGTCGCTAACACCTCTCCAAGCCATTTTGTTAGCTCTAACAAGCTCGCTAACACCTCCCAAAGCAGTTCATCCTCATGACAAGGTCGCTAACACCTCTCTAAGCTGTTCTGTTAGGTAAACATCGTGAATGTGTCACAAACTAACGGATAGGAACCCAAAAAGTGTTAACGTGTGTCCCATACCACACATTTGCACTTAGCAGCTTACTAGCCGTTAGTCGATGCCATACTAGAAACGTCATAAAACTCAGAAAATTATATCTCGTCTCGTCTCATTGGCGAGTGATAAAAAGACACCATACTTGTCTCATCTCATCGACAAGTATTAAATGGCATCGTAACTTGTCTCATCTCATCGACAAGTGAAAACATCATGATGGTTCCTCATAAACCATAAATCTCAAAATATGAAATCATAAACTCAAGACTTGCCATATATCATTGGAAAGTAAATATAACATCGTGATGGATCTCATCGACCATACTCCTATATACGAAATCTCAAACCATAATATTTGCCAAATGTTGGCCATCTTAAATAACTCCAATAAATAGGAATTATAAAAATCAATATATGCCATAAAATGGCAAAACATCTCAGAATCAATAGTCTTAAATAGCTTCGATCATACAAATCCGGAATTAACCGAAATCGTAAGCGCACATGTCTCATACCATGTGTTTTACTAAATCGTTTAATTCTCTTTCTCATACGTTCGAATATTTTAAAAGTGTATGTTTTATATCTAAAGTAGTATACTAGAGAAAACAAGCTTCTAAAACATTTTCCCGAAAAGATTAATAAAACCAATATTTGAAATTCCTTTATTATAGGGAATAATAGTTTTTTTATTAGAAAAATAATTTTACAGTAATACATAATAATAATTTTAAATGTACATTTATTTCAAAAATCACGTCATAAATGGTTTAGTGAAAACCGTACTCGTAAACAATGAAATACAAGAAAGATAACTCAAGATCGATAACTTGAGTTCAATATGAATTCAATTCAAATTTAACCCAAAATCAATTCAAATTCTGTTTAAATTTAATTTCAAAATTCTTCAAATATAGATAGCCTTTTGATAGGCATCATAGCTCATAAAAATCTCAAAAACATCATCAAAACCAAAAGAGAACCAGAGTAAATACGGGCTAATACAATTCCAAGGTCAATGTTTATTGTTGCTATCATCTTCCTCTTAGGACAACAACATATAACCATAATTTAGACCCAAAAGTATTTAAAATTTCAGAAAAATAATGAACAAAAGTTATAGCACATGATCTATGCTTTCCGAGAGATCCAAAATTATCAAATTCGGTTAAGAAACGAAGAAGTTATGGCCAATTTCATTTCAGCTTCAAGCACAGAGCAAATATTGGTTTTGCTCTCTGATTTGCAGTGGAAAAATTAGAATTTGACATAGCTAACCTCAAAATTGTAGAAAACTCAAAACATGAAATTTGTAGAAAATGATTTTTTTTTTTTCCTGAACATCAAAAATTATCCATATCGGTTAAGAAATGAAGAAGTTATGGCCAATTTAGTTTTAGCTTCAAACACAGAGCAAATATTGCTTTTTCTCTCGAGATAACAGTAGAAAAATTGGATTATGATATAGCTAACATTAAAAGTACAGAGAAATCAAAATATGAAAGTTGTAGTGCATTACTTGTGCTTTCCGGAACATCAAAAATTATCAAATTCCGAACAATATGAAAAGGATATGGCCAAAATAATTCCGTCTTTCAAAGTTGAAATTAAAAACACAGGACAGAGAGGTTACTAGCTCTTCAAACAAATATTACGATTAGCAAAATTTTGATTGCAAAAAATGATAAACATAAAAGTTATTCCTTATGAATATACCTTCAACTATATAATGTCTCAATCAATTCCAATTTATCATTCAAAAGTTATGGTGATTTTAAATTCAGGTTTCAACAAAAAAATTGCACAAAGCAGAGCTGTGTGCATAAGTTTCAAACTAAATTTTGACCCTATAAAAAATAGAATTTCATAAAGTAATTAAAAGAGAAGTTGCATCTAACAGAATTTTCTTTCAACTGCAAAACGATTGAGCTGATTAGGGTAAATTTGCACTAAGAAATTTTTGTTTTACTGCAGCAAGTTTTCACAAACAATTTTCAGCAAACCACAATCAACTTGAAAGCAATTCAATCAACATCCCATCTAATTAATTCAAATAGAAACTAACAATTATTCTCGTATATTAAAGCTAGTGGTGTGAATGATTAACTCAACTTGTTGTAGGAATGCAAAAACTCAAATTAATGTAGAAAGGTTGGAGCTTTTGCCTGAATTTTAGTTTCTAGAACCTATAAAACAACATTACGACAACATGCAAGCAAGAAAACCATATGACTGACAATCTACCTATTGCAAAAAATCCAAATTTGATGAAATAGAATAATTTTTGGAGTTGATTACCTGAGAAATATAGCTTTAGATTGATTAAAATTAGCAAATTAATGTAGGAATTGAAGATTTAGAGCTCTAGGGTTTAGAAAGAGGAATTGTTTCTTTTTTTTATGTTTTACTGTAAAAGAGATGAACACACAGATGTTTGAGGAAGAGAAAGATGTTTCTCTTTTCTTTGCTAACAGGCTAAGTGAATTATGTTAATGGGCTAGAGTCCAATTGTTTAGGAAAATTAGCTTAGGTTATATATTAATCAATTAGTTACATGTTAACAAGGCAAACCTTCAAATTCAATCATCTATTCAACTTTATTTCATATCAAAAATTTATAAAACTTCATATTCATAATGAAAAAATGTTAGATACTCAAAATAAAAGATTGCTTATATTTTTAAAACATTTTATCATCATATTTCTCTTTTTTAATAAATAACAAATTTACATCTTTAATTACAAATCCCATAGTAATTAACATTATAAATTATAAAAAAATAATATTTTTGTGTAATAAAATTTTATAACCTATTTCAAATATAATTTTACACCTAAATTATATTTTTAAACTCAATTACATCATTATTTTAAATATATCTCATCTTGAAATTAATTACTTCTTTTTAAAAATCATTAAAAGAAGTCAATAGCAATGATTAACAAAATTATTGCATTAACTCTAAATAAAACACATTTTCCTAATTTTATTATCTCAAACCATCTTAATAAAGTTTTCAAAATTCCATTTTCTCATTTTTTTCCTAAAATATATTGTTTATTCCAAATAAACAATTTAAATTTCTCATTAATTATTAACTGACGCTATGAAATTATAATTGCCGTTATAATTCAATATTCTTAGGTAATTGCTGAAATCAGGGTTGTTACACTATAACTTCGGCCATGCCTTGCCGACCCTCCACGTTGTCATTTCCCAAAGTCTCGATCAACTCGAATCACCAAAGGCGATGTAGTGCACCAAAACCCGACTACGATGATCGATTGCCGACGCTACGGTGGTCAATAAGACCAGCCACCATTTTTGCCAACAACCCCGATCACCATCCTTGCTTCAGCCAAAGCCCCGACATTCCCAGGTTCACCCATCACTAGAAAACCCCCAAATTCTGTTTTCTGGTCAAACCCTAAATGCTTACTCAATACAATTCTAAAAATTTTGATTTCGTTTTAAAAATCCTAATTTTCAAAGTAGATTCAAGTTATAAACGTGTATCAGCAAATTGAGATGTTAGGTCTTTAACATGTTTTTAAAATTCTACTGCATTTTCATGATCCCAGAGGCTTTTCAAACTTATTGTACTTGAACTTATTTTTAAAACCTAGACTATGTTTAAACTAAGCTATCTTGTTTGAAATCCAAACCATAATAGTGAACAGATAAAAAGATTTGAAATTTTTGATCAAATCTATAAGTTTTGAACTAAGAATAGAGGTGTTTATAAACAACAGACATGCACACTTCATATATACACAGAGATATTACATATATATACACAAGCAAAGCATCATTCATCTTAGAACTTAACATGCCATGGAATTTAATTTACTTAAGATTTTAATATAAAATGTTTACTCGCCTTTTTAAATGGCAGAGGGCTTGAAAAACTGAAATTTGAAAACTGCAGCTTTAAAACTGGAAACTTTGAATCGCTGAGATTATTTAGGACTTTGACTGTGATGTAGGTTTAAACTTGTTTGCTGATGATTAGGTTGGAATATAGTTGATTTGCTGCTGTATTTTCCTCAGGTTTGAGATAAGAGGTTTTACAGGTTGAAGATAAAATGGTTTACAAGCTTGTTAACATATTTTTAAACTTCTTTGTTTTGATTTTTTGGGTGGATCTGAATAATGTTTTACAGATTTTGTTTTTCGCTTTGAAATGAGAAGATAGAAAAAAGGAATGAAGAAAGTAGATAGGAATTTATATAGAGTTAAATTATGATTTATCAAAATTTTAAAAAAAATGAAAATACAAAGATGACACTTGTTACATTACTTAGCATTTGTCAATTTCATTATTAATCTCATTGCACATGTATTTAACATGATTTAAAGGATAACACTTGTAATTATTCATTTTAATTCATTTTTTTAAATGATTTAAAAGCTTTTATATTTAATTTTCCTAGTTAATAAGTAAATTTCTTAGTTTATAAATAAAAATCTTTTTAAAGAAACTGAAATAAAAACCAATTATATCCTAAATAATATCATATATAATATATTTAATTATTTTTAAATGTTAATATAAAACTTTTATATTTATTTTACTATTTGATAAATACTTACTTAATTTATATAAATAAAATCTCTTTAAAGAAAATAAAATAAAAACCAATTATATTCTATATAAAATTATTATATGTATGTTTTTGAACCCAAAGTATTTTTTAAATATTTATCTTTTAAATTTCAAATTTAAATCCAAATTCAAATTCAAATTCAAATTCAATTCAAAAAATCAAATTTAAAATCAACTTTAATTTATATATATGTTTAAACAAACAAAAATTAAATTTGTAAATAATTATTATAATTTAAAATCTATTTATATCTATATTTAAAAACAACACATTATTATTTTTGTTTGAAAATAACAATTTTACAAAATTTTAAATAATAAATAAAGGAGATTATCACATTTTAAATTGTTTGAATTATATTAATATGTTTACTATTTCATAATGAATTTATGTTTGTATACAATTAAGATTTCCAACATTATGGAATTTTGAATATATCTATTATATATATATATATATATATATATTAATTTACTATAAAATTTATTAAATCTAGATATTTATATTTCAATATTTATTATAGATTCAAATTTATTTATATTTCCAAATATCAGAATTTTATCTATTCAACTGAATAAACTACTTAATTATCCACTTATCAAATGTCCAAAATCCGGGTTATCATAACTTCACTTTTGTTATGATATTACAATACCATTATTATAATTTTATCTTACACTGAATATTCATAGTATTCATTTAAAACAAAACTATATCTATTTTCAATCAATACAAAAAAGCTATTATTTCATATATAAAATTTTCTATATTTACAAATATAGTGTTTGTCATAATTTGATGCATCCATTACAAATGTTTATGGTATGCTCCTCCTATTTCCGCCGTCACTATGATATCATACAGAATATGAAGCTCCATTCAACCACTTACTATGGAATTTTATTTCACACATTGTAACTAGTTTATAGTTGAGGGTTTCAGATCAAATATTTTGAACTCAAAGAAATAACATTCACTAAAAGCAGTTTTTTATATGAAAATACATTTAGAAAAGAAACCAAATTTCTCATTCTAAGTGAATCATCTTTTAGTATTTTATACAATTCCCATTTTCAATGTAGCTTCACGAAGTAGAGATGACCAATCACTTTCTTCATCTCAACTGTGCCCAAGTTATACTCACTCTTATACATTCGATTTTCTTTCCAAATGGTTGAACCATTTAAAAGAAAATCCTTACTACATTCGGTTATCCCTAACATTTAAAGATATCAGATAACTTACACTTTACGTAAATTGGCCAAATTGACATTTCAATGATCGAATTCCTAGGTATATCTTATAACTCTTGGTTTAGTTCTACATTTATCACAATAAGATCTTTATTGTAATCAGTTACATTGAATGTTATGGTTTACTTTCTCAATTCGAATGCATTAAGGTTTCATACATTATGAATCACAATTGTTTACCATATGACATTTATATATGATCGAATACAGATCAAATATCCTATTCTTGTATTGCTTAAGAGTTCAACACTCATAGAAGACGACAAAAAATCTTGGACAATTAAACACTTAAGCTGCTGAGGCAAGAATGTTTTAGTGGTGGTGTAAACTGACTCTTGCATAAGCTTTGAAAGGACAATATGCCAAAGGATTTATTAGCAAGTAAAATTTTTATTTCTACGTTAATCCTTATTTATTTCACTTTTCTAATTTAATCAGTATACTTTTATCAGTTATATTAGTTTCATAAATTTACCTAAGTAGATTATTTTAACCTATATATCATATATTCTTACAACATTAGAAATGTTAAATGTTACCATTTCATTTATCTAATAAGGCTCCTACTTGTGACGATCTACCTTTCTTACACCCAATGACAACACTTAATACATCCTAAGTATTCTTGTGCCGATCATCAAAGTGTCAAAAAAATGGGTCGTGGGGTAAAGAAAATAAAAGACAAAGGAAACAAATACAGATTTTTCTCACAAACAACAAAGTTACATATACATCATCACAGAATAGTACATAAGGTTACTCCGAAATGCTACATCAAAGTTAAACAAGTACTATTCCAAAAAAGGATAGCTATATCAGCATGCCTAAATTATTAATACGAAATGAACAGTCATAGCGAAAATAAACATAACTACTGGATACATTAAAAGCTTCTACTCTACACTGCTTTCCAAAATTCTCCAAAGAAACATGGCTACTTGGCTACTCATGAAAATTTAAGTATCCGAGTTTAAAGGGAAAAATAATACTAAGGGTCAGACATGGGTCCGGCGTAAGTAAAGCATAAGTTTAACTATGAAAAAAAACTTCAAATTACACGTATCTTGTAAGTCCACGCTGCACATAAACACGGATGAGATTTTACCTTGCGATAGCCAAAACATTTCTATATAAAATCTTCTGATATTATCATAAAGTCAAGGTTTAAACTAAATATGGAATCAGAGACAAAATTTGACATTCTTAAATTCAAGCATAATATGTATACAATCAAGTTTGAAGGCTTGTATTGGAAAATGGATTCCAACAGTGACAAGGTAAGGGACTACCTTCCATATAGTACACCTCTAGATAAAATGTACCTGGGTCAGACCCTGAACTTGGCCAACCCTTGCTAACACAGAACCAACCTACCCCTGAGTTTGGACAGTATTGAATATGATCACCCTTGGTTGCGATCAACAACCATAAAGGGATCTCGAAGCATACATAAACCTTAGATATCGATCTAATTTCGGCAATGATTGTACCCTAATGGGCGCGACCAACATAGCCCTTCTACATCTACTTGTTTTAGCCTACTTCGAGTTGTGAGGCTTAAGGCGATGCATTTACCTTCCTTGTAGCAGACCATCTTGGAATGCTAACATTTCCCTCCAAATGTCGAATGCAATGATAGCATTCATCTATACAAATTGTTCCGAAATTGAACAAACCTTCAACAATTACTATCTTCCAGTTTGGAATCACGTTCGGGAAGAATAGTATCGCTCTGTGATATACTTCATGACAATCCATCACGAACGTTATTAATTTGGAGTGGTTCAGATAAATTATACTTGCACGGAACCGGTGTCTCCAAACTAAGCGATTGTTTCCGACCAACTCAATTCTGGTTCTTTTGGAAGTATGTAACCGGTATTCGAGTCCTACCGGGGAACTCTAATATACACAACATACTTCTTGAGCTAAAATAGGCAAGCTATAAATAGAAGACAATCCGCTATATAGGGTAAGTATATAGAGTTTGCATATGGATAGCCATATACTTAATTTAAATATGACCCGTTGATAGAAATTATCCCTCCCATATCTATCACGTTTTTGATATTTTTACCTTACTATATCCCTTGCCTAGAAATAAATTCTAGATCTCACAGACAGAGGATTAGCCTACTCATCGGCTTTTAATGCTAACTATGGGATGACTTACTTCATATAAATGTGCCATCATATTAACTTTGGTTTAATATTTGTTGGAGGTTCCTTAAGGGTAATCGAAGAAGAAATCCCTTGATTCAAAACATTTTCTTTGAAAGAAGAACAATTTAAACAAAACCAATGTTTTAAAAACAAAGCGATTTTAAACTCTTGTTATTAATTAAATAATAAATTAAACCCTTATTAACTAATAATTCTTAGTTAATTCTTAATTATATTCATAATTAAATTTATATAATACATTAATTAGTTAATAATTAATTAAACCCCTTTTTATAAATAATTAATTAATAATTAATCTCTATAAATAATTAAAAATAATTAACCCTTAAATTAATTAAGTTTATTAGCTAATTATATTTGACTTTATTGATAAATATTTAGATATTAGGTACTTTTATTGACTAATGATTAAGTACTGATTGCTTGATTAATTAAATAATTATTAAATAAATAAATAATCAAATAATAATTACCTTTTTAATTACCTAATTATGTTTTAAAACATTTTCCAAAAAGATTTTTAAGTGAAAGCATTTCTACATTTTGAAAAGAGTTCGTTTTCACGAATTGCACTTATAGCGACTATGCTATACGACCCAAAATTTCCAAACTCGAAATTTGTTTTCTAAGTCTTCTTTAAAACTAACTTTTGGGAACATTGCTGCCTTGTAAACATAAATATGTGGGTTTTGAAACTAAAGAAGTTTAAACTTAAATATATTTCAAAAGTTAAGTTCAAGGTTCAAACTTTTAAAGAGGGACTTCATAAATCGCTTAAGTTAGCAAAAACTCTAACTTTATTAGCATGAAAAATATATACCAATATCATAACCAATATTACAACCCTAACACAACAACATGATTCTAAACTTAAGCAAGGTCATAACTTACTAATTTACTACATTTAACTTTCGATTTCAAATTTATACAACACCATTTCCAAGTATACTTATGCATAACCAATTTAACATCATAACTACTCAAACAATCATCATATTTAACTAATAAATATACATTATGTATAGAGTAAGTAACTTTGAATAAAGGTGAGAACTTTACTCACCAAAAATGGACTAAATCAAGCTAACTTCATTTATGAATCGAACACAACCTAGGTTTTTGCTTTTAGCTAGGAAAAGTGGAGTCTTCAGTGGCCTTTAGTTGAAAATTATTTGGCCTAAGAGTGAGACGACCCGACTTTCTCACCACAGAAAATCGTATCATCTTGAAGAAAGAAAGAGATAGAAAAGAGAAAAGAAAGAAGAGAAAGAAGAAACAACATTAGAATCTCAACAGCGGAACGAATAAATTATATTAATAACATAAATATTACATAGTTTACAAACATTATCAGAGTTACACAGAGAACACATCTCATACTAGACAGTTATAAACACCTGTCCAGTTATACAACTCAATGAAATACAAGAGAACTACTCAGAGAAACCAACACAGCGGAAAAACTATATATATCAACACGCATAAGCCTCCTGCTCCATTGCTCCTCCACAATTCGTCAAATCTAACCTGAATCCCTTGGCTACTCGTAAAAATTTGAGTACCCAAGAGTTTAAGAAAAAACAGAATAAACTCCGGGTCAGACATGGGTCTGGTGTGAGTAAACGGTTAAAGTTGCTTAACTTTTAAAAACCTTTTGAAAGAAAGTATCACGTAAGACTTCCCACACATAAACATGGAAAAGTTTTTACCTTACGCTAACCAAAACATTTGATAGGAAATCCGGTGATATTATAATAGGGTCTAGGGTTTTCAAAGTAAAATACAGAAATAGCTGGAATGCTTACATCTCACGTTCCAACATAGTTGGGCACAATCAAAACCGTACTGGCACTTATTGGAGTTTGGATTCCATACAGTGGCAGGGCTACTGGGGTACCGCCCGTCATAGTACGGGGCCTAGATCACCGTACCGAGGATCACTCCCGATCCCCTGCAACACAAAGCCGGACCCATCCCTTACTGGACAGTTCCGAACAAGACAACCTCGCAGTTGTGGCCAACAACTGCCCACACAGCCGAATATAGTAAGGGACTTCTAGACGGGGGAAATCTTGCTCTCAAGTGGGGGCTACCCACAAAGCCTTGCTGCACCTCCCCTATTTTAGCCATTCCCGGTTGATGAGGCTTGAGGCTACGATTACCATTAGAGAACACATCTCTTAGAATGCTCATCGTCCACCTGACGATGTTCTGAAAGCATTCAATCCATACAAGTTCATTCCGGGTTCGAACGAAACCGAAGGCATTATCTCGTCACACTCATTTTGGAATTACCCTCAGAGTTAACGACGATAACCCTTGCACTCTGAATCTTCATCTTCACTTAATTCACGACCTATCGTTAATTTGGATCGATGTGGTTTTCGGATATCCAAATATGGAAACCCGATCCCAGTCTCATCGAAATCCAAAACGCCATCTTTTAGGTCCAAGTTGTTTTAAAGTTTTAAAACAATTCAATTCTATTATCTATATACACACAGATAGATGATTCACAATATCGCAATAGAAAATCTACATTATCACCACAGATAATTCATGTTATCATAACAAATAGATAACTCATACTATCATCTCAATTCAACCAAACATCCATATCATACATCACACATATCTCATCAGAGATATCAAACAATCAAACCACTCAATATAAATCAGCCATCCATAAACAATGATCTATTAATCACCATCTATAATTAATTTAAAATGAATTAAATTAATTACTTCATCTCTAATTAATTTCAAATAAATTAAATTAATTACCTTATCACCATAAACCTTGCTTACTTATCCATTAATTAAACTAATTAATTAATCATCATCTTAATTAATCATCCTTGATTAATTGCCCCTTAATTACATTAAGTAATTTCCTTAATTAATTTATTAATTACATTAATCCTTAATTAATTAAAATTAATTGATCATGCTTAAATTAATTAAATCAATTTTAAACATTAATAAATTACTCTTAATTACTTCTATAAATCCTTTGATTTATTATACCAAGTAATAAATCCTTAATTACTTTACCAAGTAATTATTCTTTTGAACTACTTCCCATTAAGTAATTTTCCTTATCTCAGTTACCTCTATTAACTTATTCATCAATTACTTACCTTAAGTAATTACTCTTATCAAATCTGATTAGGTAAGCATACTTAATCAATTACCAAATGATTTCCTTTAATTAATAAACCCATTGATTAATCCAAATTAATCACACTTATTTGATTAATTATAATTGAGTAATTTATTCCTTAATTACCCCTTTTTAAATAAAGTAATTAATCTTTAATTATAGATTAACTAATACTTAATTATTAATTAATAACATTAATTATCAATTAATAAAAATCAGTTAATCCTTAATGAACCGGTTAATTTATTCTATTTAATAATTAATTAACCCTTAATAATAGTTAAATAATCCTCAATTAATTATAGATTGATTATTTCTTAATTATCAATTAAGAAAACTTAATTATTAATTAATAAACTTAATTACAAATTAAACACCTTTTTAAATAAATTAATCTCTAATTACTAACTAATCAACCTTAATTACTTAATTAATTAATTAATTAATTATTTCTAATTATCTAGTTAATTAAACTTAATTATAAATTAATTAACTTCCAAATAATTAACTTATAACCCTTAATTATTGATTTAAAATTAATTAAATCAATTAATAATTCTCAATTAAATCCTTAAATAAATTTTTGAATCATTATTAATTAAATTAATTAATCAAACCTAATTCCCTAAATTAATTTAATAAATTTCAAGATAAATAAACCTCTTAATCTTAAGATAAAAATTATTTTATAAATACCTTAATTTCCATTTACATTTTCAAACCATTATAACTTTAATTTTATTTAACCAAATTTAACTATACAAATTTTAAACTTCTTGATAAATTGTTAAAGAAACACCTATTTTTATAAAAACTAAATAGTATTCAATAACAACAAGATTTATTACAAAAGTCAAAAACTTTCTTTATTAAATTTGAAATTTGTTTTATGAATCTTTAAAAATTTTAAAAAAATTTCTTTAATCAACCAGATAGTTGTACTCGAGAATCACTCGAATTCCACTTCAGGTTCATTTCTACTTAAATTTAAAAGGATAGTTTAAATTTACATTTTCTTCATATCTGAAACAACGCACCTGTTTCAGGTTTTAAATCCTACAGAGAACTCAAGTCCAAACTCGAGTCTTTCCTCAAAAAACCCAAGGCCATCTTCGAGTAAACCCCACAACTCTCAACCCCAAACAATCTGACACAACCTCCCCTTCCTGTGCACATGCACCGTCACCGGAACCACCTCCAACCTCCGATGATCCCTCCGGCATCTCAACAAACTATGCAGCAACCATTACTGATCATCCAATTATCGATGCAAACCCCTGATCAAAATTTAGCTACTCGGTTCAAAACTTGATCCTACTGCCATGACCCAAAACCACCCAAACCAACACCTCTGACCATCTGACAATGAGCAACTTCGGCCTCACCAACTCCGTTCATCCACGAACCTTCCTCCAAAATCTTATCGAACTCGATCACCGATAGAAGTGGCCATGACCTCTTTTCCCAAGTCGACAAAAATTAGGTTTAAAAACCCAATTTCCCTACCTCCATCGCTACGACGATCATCCAATGTCGTCACCAATTTTCCCCTACTCCACGATCATACAACAACCTACACCCAAGATTCCGATCACTATAAAATTCAAGATCACCAGATATTGACTTGAAACCAACTTCCAGTCATTCACCCAATTCCCATTCAATGCCCATTTAATATTTTGATTTTTGTACTAAAAATCATAATTTCTAAAGATGATTCAAATTAATATCTTGAATCAGTAAATTTGGTTCATAGATTTTAACATGCTAAAGTATTCCTACTGTCTTATTTTGTTTACATAGAACTCTTACATCCATTTGCTTAAATAGGATTTTTAAAACTTAAGTTAATGTTTTTACAAACATATCACGTTTAAATCTTAAAACTAAACAATGAACTGATAAGAAAATTTGTATTTTCATCTATTCCTATTCTCTGTAGTTTAAACAGAGAAGAAAAAAAATCAAAGAAAATATAGGCACAGTCATCTACAATCATATACACAACTCATACATTTATATAAACACATGCAAACATTAATTATTTTCAGAAATCTAATGAGCAACAACAGATATTACTTAAAGTTTATGAATAGATGTTTACTCACCCCTTATAATGAAATGCAGAGAGTTTTTTTTTTTTTTTTTATTTGAAAAAAAAAACAGGATCTGAAACCTGTCTTACTTTGGAAATGCTTCATTTTTTTTTTAAAACTGCAAAGCTTGAAACTTTGCTTTCATTTTTTTTTATTAAACACTGAAGTGCTTGCTTAAAAAAAACAAATGAATGCCTTGGACTTGGTTTTAAATTTGAAACCTGTAACAGGAACAGAAAGACGACATGTAGGCATGCATATTCTTCAAATGTACAGATTACATTTAAACAATCATCACAGATAAAATTTCACAAGCAACCATATATTTTTACTTAAATTTTAAGTTAAAATATTTACTCAATGATTAAAGAGGCAGAGTGTTGAAGCAATTTTGATCAGGGCCTGAAAAACAAACTAGAACTTGAAGATGTTCTGGAAATCCTAGTTGATGCTTCAGGTTGCAAATTTGAAGATGATCCTTGCTTTGAAGTTTTGTTACAGGGTGACTTGCTTGAATTTTGAAAACATGTTGCAGATATGGGAAAATGCAGAGCTTTAGTAGGTGGATTGTCATTTGCATGCATCTGTTACATGCCTGAATTCATTTCTGGTTGCAGACATGACTTAGCTTCTTTGAATGCAGGTTTGAGCTTCTGATTTTTGTCATAGAGGAGATTACAAGCTTGATGTTTCGAGGAATAGGTGATAGTTTTGAGCATAAAACTGTTATTCAGGTTTGAGCTTTGAAAGTGTTTTCAGATTGCAAATTTTGAAAATTGATTTTGCTAAAAAAATTTAGTACAGGCTTTTGAATTTGGTTTGGAATGAGTTATAGGGTTAATGAATTTCAGTTTGAGAAAAGTTCTTGCATTAGAGTGAAAAGATAAAGAAGGAAAATAGAAGAAAGGGGAGATGAGTGTTTTATTATAGGATTGAATTAAAATTAATTTAGATTAAAGAAAAAATGGAAAATAATTCATGCCACTTGTTATCACATTTACATTTGTCACCTATAATAACTAGTTAGTTAACACATGTATATTAGCATGCATAAGAATTCAACACATGTAATTATTTGTTTTCATTTGTTTTTAAAATTATTTAAAAGCTTTTTAAATTGAATTTCCTAATTGATGAATACATTTTAAATGCCTTTCAAAATATATGCATATAACCTTTAAAAGAAATAGAATGAAAACCCATTAGATTTTAAATAAAATCACATGAAAATGTATTAAATTCATTTTAAATGTTAACATAACTTTTGTATTCATTTATTATTAAATAAATACTTTCTAAATTTCTATAAATAAATTTCTTTAAAGAAAACATTATAAAACAAATCTTATTATTAAATAAAACTTTATTTCATATTTTATATCCAAACTATATTATTATTTTAATATATATATATATTTCCTTAAATTTAAATTCAAATTCAAAGTCAGTTTAAAATCCAAATTTAAAATCAATTCAAATAAATATAGATATTAATTTCAAACAACTCATTATTATTTATAGATAATTTATTCTATTAAAAATCAATGTAAATACACAGATATATATATATATATATATTTATACACACTTAAAAATTTTGAAAACAATAAGTTAATTTAGAATTTATTTACACAATCAAAATAATTATACTTGTTTAAAATTAATCTATAATCATAATTTTAAACATCACATTATTAATTGTTTGGCTATTTATATTTGAAAATAACAATTTTATCAAATTTAAACAATTTAATTATGAGTTTATCACATTTTTAAATTCCTGGAAATTCCGGGATATTACATTCCTCCCCCTTAAAGAATTTCGTCCTCGAAATTTAAAACAAAGATAATCCAAAGTTTAATTTTATTTTAACCAATTCAAACATACATATCAATCTAACAAACAATTTCATCCAAATAACCATTTCAATCAAATTAACAACACTAGCTATCCGGACACATATCCGAATAAGCTTCCTAAAATTATCTCGAGTTTCCCAGGTACAAACACAGGGATACTCGCTTTACTAAATCCAAACTAGCTATACTACTAAGCTACTGAGTTCTTACTCAGCTTGATCTATAATCTGCGCAAGATATCAGACCATAGACAAGACTAACCAACAACCAAATCCTTCACAGAACTACTGTTTTCAAAACGAGTGATGGACCAGACACGTACTCCCTCAGAGTCACGTGATATACCTTGAATTCCAGTCATCCAAACTGGCAATTCAACTTTGCAGACCAAAGCACTTATCCTTATAAAACTCAGAAGAACACAATACACCTCGGAGCTTACCTCATAATCTCTCAAATCTTATTGCTCCCTTTACCAGATAAAAACCTCAACAACAACGAAGTCTCCAACTTCGGAATCCAAATTTCTCCGTCTCTTAACCTCAAAACTCTACTGACGATCCTGCGCTGTTCACAGTCCTGCCAAATCATCTCAATCTTCGCTGATGCTTCTATAAACAAACTGGATCAAAACAACTCAACAAACTGATCTTCACAAGATCTACCCAAAATCAAGAACACAATCATTAGAAGATTACAACCTACTTCTCCTATCCGGAAAATACAAAATAGGATCACTCTCCAACTTGCCTCGGATCCTGAAAAATTCCAGTAGAAATCCTCTAATCAAAAACACTGCAACTTCCAGTTGCTTCTACTCTAGAATAGCTACCACAATACTTCCGCTGTATAACTCTGATCTGGAGCAGATGAGAATACAGATTAACAGCACATCCCAAAAATATGGTTCAACAGAAGTTCCAAGAAATACAGAGCTGCTTCACCAAAAACTTTCTCCAGAAGCTATCCTTCTACCTAGCTGAATCCTCGGTATTACTCCTGACCTCAATTCGATACAGAGCTCAATTCCAAAAGCGAACAAATCTCTAACTTCCCGGGAGATATCGGAAAATCTTCAACAACTCTATAACTCCTACCTCCTCTATAGATGCTTCAAACCCAAACAAAAGATTATCCAAGAGAATAAGCCAAACTATCGCAAGTCACTTTTGCGATCAACCCAACCTAAATTCCAAAAATACTATTCTATCTTCACCCATCAGAACAGTTTATCCTTGAGCAACTAATCCATCGAAGAAGCGGTTCTTCTCTGCTGCCTCTGAATTCCACCTCTAGGAAACTGCTAAGATAAAAAGATCTTCCTGCCGGAACACAGAATTACTCCCGAGCTGCATCGTTGACACAGATGCTAAAGATTTCTTATCCAAGTTTTTCGAGAAACTCGGACCTCAAACCAAACACAAACGTCCTGCTGAACTCAGCTATAACACCGAAGCAGACACACTTCCTTATACTTTCTCCAAAAAACATCTTTGGAGACATCCATAGTCACTGCGTCTCATCACGCAGCTACTACTTACTGAGGTTTCCAAGATACCATTACTTGCTTCTGCCTAACCGACAGATCCAAATTCTCAAAAATCCGCTCTCACGAGCGCGATCAAACATACACCTCAATGATGGACTCCGAACCTTAACAGTTTTACTTCAGAGATCATTGAAATCCTTTATCACTCCAAAACTCAATCGAGATGGTATTGGGTCTACAATCTCGACAAATATACTTCCAACCGCAAACATTCAAACTCCAACCATTGATAGTCGTGTTACACACACCACTGTCCATTTACCTTTATAACTTATGTTAGAAAACCCGAACAGGTAAACCAACAGATAGGTAGAAATAAATATATTTATATATATATATATATATCAAAAATTACAAATACGCTCTCTCAAGATAGACACCACTCCAGAGCCTAGGTATTCACTCAACCTAATGCTCTGATACCAACTGAGACGACCCGACTTTCTCACCACAGAAAATCGTATCATCTTGAAGAAAGAAAGAGATAGAAAAGAGAAAAGAAAGAAGAGAAAGAAGAAACAACATCAGAATCTCAACAGCGGAACGAATAAATTATATTAATAACATAAATATTACATAGTTTACAAACATTATCAGAGTTATACAGAGAACACATCTCATACTAGACAGTTATAAACACCTGTCTAGTTATACAACTCAATGAAATACAAGAGAACTACTCAGAGAAACCAACACAGCGGAAAAACTATATATATCTACACGCATAAGCCTCCTGCTCCATTGCTCCTCCACAATTCGTCAAATCTAACCTGAATCCCTTGGCTACTCGTAAAAATTTGAGTACCCAAGAGTTTAAGAAAAAACAGAATAAACTCCGGGTCAGACATGGGTCAGGTGTGAGTAAACGGTTAAAGTTGCTTAACTTTTAAAAACCTTTTGAAAGAAAGTATCACGTAAGACTTCCCACACATAAACATGGAAAAGCTTTACCTTACGCTAACCAACACATTTGATAGGAAATCCAGTGATATTATAATAGGGTCTAGGGTTTTCAAAGTAAAATACAGAAATAGCTGGAATGCTTACATCTCACGTTCCAACATAGTTGGGCACAATCAAAACCGTACTGGCACTTATTGGAGTTTGGATTCCATACAATGGCAGGGCTACTGGGGTACCGCCCGTCACAGTACGGGGCCTAGATCACCGTACCGATGATCACTCCCGATCCCCTGCAACACAAAGTCGGACCCATCCCTTACTGGACAGTTCCGAACAAGACAACCCCGCAGTTGTGGCCAACAACTGCCCACACAGCCGAATATAGTAAGGGACTTCTAGACAGGGGAAAATCTTGCTCTCAAGTGGGGGCTACCCACGAAGCCTTGCTGCATCTCCCCTGATTTAGCCATTCCCGGTTGATGAGGCTTGAGGCTACGATTATCTTTAGAGAACACATCTCTTAGAATGCTCATCGTCCACCTGACGATGTTCTGAAAGCATTCAATCCATACAAGTTCGTTCCGGGTTCGAACGAAACCGAAGGCATTATCTCGTTACACTCATTTTGGAATCACCCTCAGAGTTAACGACGATAACCCTTGCACTTTGAATCTTCATCTTCACTTAATTCACGACCTATCGTTAATTTGGATCGATGTGGTTTTCGGATATCCAAATATGGAAACCCGATCCCGGTCTCATCGAAATCCAAAATGCCATCTTTTAGGTCCAAGTTGTTTTAAAGTTTTAAAACAATTCAATTCAATTATCTATATACACACAGATAGATGATTCACAATATCACAATAGAAAATCTACATTATCACCACAGATAATTCATGTTATCATAACAAATAGATAACTCATACTATCATCTCAATTCAACCAAACATCCATATCATACATCACACATATCTCATCAGAGATATCAAACAATCAAACCACTCAATATAAATCAGCCATCCATAAACAATGATCTATTAATCACCATCTATAATTAATTTAAAATGAATTAAATTAATTACTTCATCTCTAATTAATTTCAAATAAATTAAATTAATTACCTTATCACCATAAACCTTGCTTACTTATCCATTAATTAAACTAATTAATTAATCATCATCTTAATTAATCATCCTTGATTAATTGCCCCTTAATTACATTAAGTAATTTCCTTAATTAATTTATTAATTACATTAATCCTTAATTAATTAAAATTAATTGATCATGCTTAAATTAATTAAATCAATTTTAAACATTAATAAATTACTCTTAATTACTTCTATAAATCCTTTGATTTATTATACCAAGTAATAAATCCTTAATTACTTTACCAAGTAATTATTCTTTTAAACTACTTCCCATTAAGTAATTTTCCTTATCTCAATTACCTCTATTAACTTATTCATCAATTACTTACCTTAAGTAATTACTCTTATCAAATCTGATTAGGTAAGCGTACTTAATCAATTACCAAATGATTTCCTTTAATTAATCAACCCATTGATTAATCCAAATTAATCACACTTATTTGATTAATTATAATTGAGTAATTTATTCCTTAATTGCCTCTTTTTAAATAAAGTAATTAATCTTTAATTATAGATTAACTAATACTTAATTATTAATTAATAACCTTAATTATCAATAATAAAAATCAATTAATCCTTAATGAATCGGTTAATTTATTCTATTTAATAATTAATTAACCCTTAATAATAGTTAAATAATCCTCAATTAATTATAGATTGATTATTTCTTAATTATCAATTAAGAAAAATTAATTATTAATTAATAAAACTTAATTATTAATTAATAAACTTAATTACAAATTAAACACCTTTTTAAATAAATTAATCTCTAATTACTAGCTAATCAACCTTAATTACTTAATTAATTAATTAATTAATTATTTCTAATTATCTAGTTAATTAAACTTAATTATAAATTAATTAACTTCCAAATAATTAACTTATAACCCTTAATTATTGATTTAAAATTAATTAAATCAATTAATAATTCTTAATTAATTCCTTAAATAAATTTTTAAATCATTATTAATTAAATTAATTAATCAAACCTAATTTCCTAAATTAATTTAATAAATTTCAAGATAAATAAACCTCTTAATCTTAAGATAAAAATTATTTTATATACCTTAATTTCCATTTATATTTTCAAACCATTATAACTTTAATTTTATTTAACCAAATTTAACTATACAAATTTTAAACTTCTTGATAAATTGTTAAAGAAACACCTATTTTTATTAAAACTAAATAGTATTCAATAACAACAAGATTTATTACAAAAGTCAAAAACTTTCTTTATTAAATTTGAAATTTGTTTTATGAATCTTTAAAAATTTTAAAAAAATTTCTTTAATCAACCAGATAGTTGTACTCGAGAATCACTCGAATTCCACTTCAGGTTCATTTCTACTTAAATTTAAAAGGATAGTTTAAATTTACATTTTCTTCATATCTGAAACAACGCACCTGTTTCAGGTTTTAAATCCTAAAGAGAACTCAAGTCCAAACTCGAGTCTTTCCTTAAAAAACCCGAGGCCATCTTCGAGTAAACCCCAAACAATCTGACATAACCTCCCCTTCCTGTGCACATGCACCGTCACCGAAACCACCTCCAACCTCCGATGATCCCTCCGGCATCTCAACAAACTATGCAGCAACCAGTACTGATCATCCAATTATCGATGCAAACCCGCGATAAAAATTTAGCTACTCGGTTCAAAACTTGATCCTACTGCCATGACCCAAAACCACCCAAACCAACACCTCTGACCATCTGACAACGAGCAACTTCGGCCTCACCAACTCCGTTCATCCACGAACCTTCCTCCAAAATCTTATCGAACTCGATCACCGATAGAAGTGGCCATGACCTCTTTTCCCAAGTCGAAAAAAATTAGGTTTAAAAACCCAATTTCCCTACCGCCATCGCTACGGCGATCATCCAATGTCGTCACCAATTTTCCCCTACTCCACGATCATACAACAACCTACACCCAAGATTCCGATCACCATAAAATTCGAGATCACCATATATTGACTCGAAACGAACTTCGAGTCATTCACCCAATTCCCATTCAATGCCCATTTAATATTTTCATTTTTGTACTAAAAATCATAATTTTTAATGATGATTCAAATTAATATCTTGAATCGGTAAATTTGGTTCATATATTTTAACATGCTAAAGTATTCCTACTGTCTTATTTTGTTTATAGAGAACTCTTACATCCATTTGCTTAAATAGGATTTTTAAAACTTAAGTTAATGTTTTTACAAACATATCACGTTTAAATCTTAAAACTAAACAATGAACTGATAAGAAAATTTGTATTTTCATCTATTCCTATTCTCTGTAGTTTAAACAGAGAAGAAAAAAAAATCAAAGAAAATATATGCACAGTCATCTACAATCATATACACAGCTCATACATTTATATAAACACATGCAAACATTAATTATTTTCAGAAATCTAATGAGCAACAACAGATATTACTTAAAGTTTATGAATAGATGTTTACTCACCCCTTATAATGAAATGCAGAGAGTTTTTTTTCTTTTTTTTTATTTGGAAAAAAAACAGGATTTGAAACCTGACTTACTTTGGAAATGCTTCATTTTTTTTTAAAAAACTGCAAAGCTTGAAACTTTGCTTTCATTTTCTTTTTTTATTAAACACTGGAGTGCTTGCTTAAAAAAACAACTGAATGCCTTGGACTTGGTTTTAAATTTGAAACCTGTAACAGGAACAGGAAGACAACATGTAGGCATGCATATTCTTCAAATGTACAGAATACATTTAAACAATCATCACAGATAAAATTTCACAAGCAACCATATATTTTTACTTAAATTTTAAGTTAAAATATTTACTCACTGATTAAAGAGGCAGAGTGTTGAAGCAATTTTGATCAGGGCCTGAAAAACAAACTAGAACTTGAAGATGTTCTGGAAATCCTAGTTGATGCTTCAGGTTGCAAATTTGAAGATGATCCTTGCTTTGAAGTTTTGTTACAGGGTGACTTTCTTGAATTTTGAAAACATGTTGCAGATATGGGAAAATGCAGAGCTTTAGTAGGTGGATTGTCATTTGCATGCATCTGTTACATGCCTGAATTCATTTCTGGTTGCAGACATGACTTAGCTTCTTTGATTACAGGTTTGAGCTTCTGATTTTTGTCATAGAGGAGATTACAAGCTTGATGTTTTGAGGAATAGGTGACAGTTTTGAGCATAAAACTGTTATTCAGGTTTGAGCTTTGAAAGTGTTTTCAGATTGCAAATTTTGAAAATTGATTTTGCTAAAAAAATTTAGTACAGGCTTTTGAATTTGGTTTGGAATGAGTTATAGGGTTAATGAATTTCAGTTTGAGAAAAGTTCTTGCATTAGAGTGAAAAGATAAAGAAGGAAAATAGAAGAAAGGGGAGACGAGTGTTTTATTATAGGATTGAATTAAGATTAATTTAGATTAAAGAAAAAATGGAAAATAATTCATGCCACTTGTTATCACACTTACATTTGTCACCTATAATAACTAGTTAGTTAACACATGTATATTAGCATGCATAAGAATTCAACACATGTAATTATTTGTTTTCATTTGTTTTTAAAATTATTTAAAAGCTTTTTAAATTGAATTTCCTAATTGATGAATACATTTTAAATGCCTTTCAAAATATATACATATAACCTTTAAAACAAATAGAATGAAAACCCATTAGATTTTAAATAAAATCACATGAAAATATATTAAATTCATTTTAAATGTTAACATAACTTTTGCATTCATTTATTATTAAATAAATACTTTCTAAATTTCTATAAATAAATTTCTTTAAAGAAAATAATATAAAACAAATCTTTTTATTAAATAAAACTTTATTTCATATTTTATATCCAAACTATATTATTATTTTAATATATATATATTTCCTTAAATTTAAATTCAAATTCAAAGTCAGTTTAAAATCCAAATTTAAAGTCAATTCAAATAAATATAGATATTAATTTCAATCAACTCATTATTATTTATAAATAATTTATTCTATTAAAAATCAATCTAAATACACAGATATATATATTTATACACACTTAAAATTTTTGAAAACAATAAGTTAATTTAGAATTTATTTACACAATCAAAATAATTACACTTGTTTAAAATTAATCTATAACCATAATTTTAAACATCACATTTTTAATTGTTTGGCTATTTATATTTGAAAATAACAATTTTATCAAATTTAAACAATTTAATTATGAGATTATCACATTTTTAAATTCCTGGAAATTCTGGGATATTATAAAGAGGGTCTTAGTGCTCAGCTAACATGATGGAGGGGTGTATGGACTTGTTTTTTTGAGAAGGAAGTGTAGAAGTGGAAGAGAATAGTTTTAACAGGGATTTAACACTTAAAAGAGAATGGAACTAGATTTTTTCCTTAGGAATGATTTTTATGAAAGTTTACATGAAAGCTTTAGGGAAAAAAATTATGAAATAGAAATGAATGCAAAGTGGTGGAAATGTTAAGAAAATGCCTTATATACAGTGCATAAATCAAATTACCATATTACCCTAAATTACTTAACCTCCTCTAGATTTTTGCCACATCACCATGCATGTCGCCCTCCCCTTTACCAACGTTACTTTACCTTGTCTCCTCTTCAGTTTTCCTAGCTAACATGCATTTATTACCTACGTACTTCATGTTTCTAATGATATGACAACTCATGTCACTTTTCTTTACATTTATATATTGTTTTTAAATATTTACATAAAAAGTCATATCATATATTTCATATTTCTTAAGTAAATATATACATGTATATATTAAAAGTCCTAACTCATTTATAAACTTGTGTGTATGTGTTACCCATATGTGCATAACGTTTTCGACAATTTTCCAGCACCTAAAAGTCGTAAATTTGAAAAATGATTTCTGGGCACATTTTCTATTTTTCTTTTAACTGATTATTTTTGCACATAAAATTTGAAAATGATTTCACCATCATTAATTATTATTTTGAAGAGTTTTATTTTTAGTATAATATACTATTTGAATATTGAAAATTTATTAAATATTCGCATATCAAAGTAGTAAAATTCTGAGCCGTTACAAAAACTATTTCACCATCTTTGGTTATTATTAAAAATATGAGTTATAAAATTCATTAATTAGTTAAATGAAGTTATTTTTAAATATTCATTGTTAAGGTAATTAAATTCTATGTCATTACACTCTCGCCCCCCAAAAGAATTTCATTCCGAAATTAGCACATATAAAGATAACTCGGTTACTTGAAAAGTTATATATTCATATCATAAATTACATACAAAAGACATGCACTAGATATCCATAGCAAAAAAATGCTTAAACTATACATACAAACAAACAACTGGCTATCCTAACTTTAATTCAAGATAAACCTCCTTCATATAGTCTGCAGTCTCCCACATGCAGTCTCTAGGATCCTCACTTCACTGAATATTATCCAACTGCACTACCTTATTCCGTAATCGCTTCTCATCGTGATCTACAATATAGACTAGATGTCTAACCACTGTCAAGTCTGGCTCCACTTCCAAATCCTCCTACTCAGAAGGTTCAACAGGTTGGATCATGCATAAGTTTCCTTAAATATGACACATGGAATACATTATGAACAGTTGCTAAACTCTTCGGCAACTCGAACTTATAAGCAAGAGACTCAATCGTTTCAAAAATATGGAAAGGTCCAATATACCTTGGAGCTAACATCCCAGCTTTTCCAAATCTAAGAGCTCCTCTAATTAGAGAAATCTTAATGAACACAAGGTCTCCAATATCAAATTCCAAATCTCTTCGCCTCATATCATCATAACTCTTTTGGCAATCTTGGGCTGCCTTTATCCTTTTTTTAATCACCGCAACTTTCTCCCTCGCCTCTCGAATTACATCTGGCCCAGGAACTAGACGATTTTAGACTCTACCCAACATGATGGGGGCTTGCATGAACGTCTATAGAGAGCTTTATAAGGTGCCATACGGATGCTTGCTTGGAAGCTATTGTTATTGGAGAATTCCACTAGATGCAGATGATCTTATTAAGACCCTCCAAAATCCAAGATGCATGCCCTCAACATATCTTCCAAGATGTGGTTAAGTTTGTCCTTAGTTTTGAGGGTGGTAGGTAGTGCTCAAACTCAGCTTTGTTCTTAATGCAACTTGCAACGCCACCCAAAACTGACTAGTGAAGATGGGATCTCCATTACTTACAATACTCACTCGGACTCCATGCAATCGAAAAATCTCCCTCATATAAATTTCCGCCAAAGAAGCTGCAGTTCTTGTCGGCTTTACTGGGTTAAAATGAACACTTTCGTTAGCCGATCCACAATAACCCACACACCTTCATTTCCATTTGTGGATCTGGGAAAACCATCAATAAAATCCATTTATATTATCACCTATTTCCAATCTGGGATTTCCAAGGGTTAATGTAAACCAGCTGTCTTATGGAGATCGCCTTTTATCTATTGACACCGCAAACATCCGTTGACAAAGATAGAGATATCCTCTTACTTCTAGGCCATTAATATACTCGTTTCATATCTTTATGCATCTTAGAAACCCCCGGTGGATACTTAATTTAGATCGATGACATTCCAATAAAACTTCATTTCTAAGTCCATCGATATTTGGGACACAGATCCTTCCCTTAAAACATAGTATGCCTCGACTATCTATCTCAAAACTTGCACATAGACCCTCCTCGGCATCCTTGATGATATTCCTTAAATGCTCATTCCCCTTTGCTTACTAGAAATCATTTCCAAAAGAGTTGGTTGCATTCCTACTAAAAGCGTCCACCATAACATTTTCTTTTCCTAGCGTGTAAAGAATATCCAAGTTGTAGGCTGCCAAGAACTCCAACTATCGCTGTTGCCTTAGGTTCATATCCTTCTGAGTGAAAAGGTACTTTAGGGACTTGTGATCCGAGAAGAGCTCAAACTTTTCACCTATTTAAAAAGTAAATTACTAACTAGGATCCTTAAAGACTAGAAAAAAAAAGTTGAAAAGAAGGATTCTTACCTAACAAGTAACGTCTTCACATCTTTAACGCAAATACTACGGCTGACAGCTCTAAGTCATGTGTTGCATAATTCTTCTCATGAGGCTTTAACTATCTACTTTCATAGGCTATAACCTTTCCATGTTGCATCAACACTGCACCTAAACCAACTTTACATGCGTCCGTAAAAACAGTTAACCCTTCTCCTCCATCGACAATAACCAAAACAGGGGCACTAGTCAGTCTCTCCTTTAACTCGAGAAATGCACTCTCACACATCGGAGTCCACTCAAAATTAACATCCTTCTTTGTTAGCTTAGTTAGGTGAGAGGAGATTTTGGAGTAATATTTTATGAAATTTCTATAATAACCAACCATCCCTAAAAAGCTTCTCTCTTTTGTGGGAGTTTGGGGTCTTTTGAAATCTTGCACTGCAACTACCTTAACCGGATCAACTGAGATGCCTTTATAAGATACAATATGTCCTAGGTATCTCACTTTTTGATTGCCAAAAGTGGCACTTAGAAAACTTAGTTTTAGAACTTTTTCCCTTAACGTTTCCAACACCACTTCCAAATGGCATTTGTGCTCTTCCTTAGTCTTTGAGTAGATAAGAATGTCATCGATGAAAACCAACACGAACTTATTCAACACATTGCTAAAAACTGGATTCATAAGACAAATGAAAAATGTAGCTGTATTGGTCAGTCCAAATGGCATAACTAACCACTCATAGAATAAATATGGTCCCCTAAAGCAGTTAAGGGTATACTATCCTCCACTACCCTTAACTGATGGAAACCTATAGCAAGGTCTATTTGGGAAAATACTCTAGCCCCGTGAAGTTGGCTAAACATATCATCTATTCGGGGTAACGGGTACATTTTTTGAATGGTCTGCTTATTTAGTTCCCTATAATCCATGCACAATCTTAACGAACAATCAGACTTGGCTACGATCCCCAACTTGAACGGCTCGGCCTAATCAATCCTCTTCTCAATAAATCATCGGTTTGATACTTTAAATCCTGTTTCTCTTGGGGCCATTTTATGCAGAGGTTGAGTAACATGTCTCGCAGCGGGAAGTAGTTCGATACAAAATTCAATTTCCCAATGGGGAGGAAAACTGCTAATTGGCTCAAAAATATCAGGCAAATCTTTAACAGCTTCCATCGATCCTAACTCTTCCTAGGATGATCCTAAGGCATATAAGAAAATATGAAATAATTTACTAGGCTCATCGCAGGGTACCATCGTCAAACTTCCTAGTTTGGTTACCAAAGATATTGTTCTTCCAACGCAATCCACAATGGCTCTATTCTTTGCTAGCCTATCCATACCAAATAAAATATCAAATCCCTTAAAATCTAGAACAAACAAGTTACATAAAAAGTAGTGTAATCTATAAAGCTCGCATATCTTTACAAACTATACATAGATTAGTTACGTGTGACGACCCAAACTCGATGTCCAATAAACGACATCAAATTCGCATCGCCGGAGCTTATAACAACAATTAGATGTATATAAAACAGCGGAACAGAATCAATATCATAAATAACATCACTGTTACAACATCAACATAATATCCATACTGCAACAGAGTACATAATACATACACTACAACTCCAAATACAACATCATGATAATACAACAGTGAACATATATCCAAAAGTTCTCAAATGAGAGATGATAACGAACTCCCAAAAGTTAACACCTGTAATCTCCAAAAGCTCCTAAGATAGCTCCAAGATAAGAGCTCCAAAATACTGCTACTCCAAAATACAGAAACCTGCTACTAGGCTGCCCTTGTGGAAATAATGGGCACCCAGAGTTTAGGAAAGAAAACAATAAACTCCGGATCAGTCATGGGACTGGTATGAGTAAACAAGACAGTTGTATTTTAAATAAACAAGATTTATAAAAGAATTTTCGGAATGCTTAAAAAAATGGAACTACCATAAGACCTCCCGCCACACACACAATGCAAACGCAGAATTGGAGGAGATTTCTTCTTATGATAGTTAAATATGCTTGATACGAGAAAAGAAATTCTTTGATATTATCACTAGTGCATAGTGAAGGAAATCATTTCGAAAATAGAATATTAATCTTAGCCAACATACGACCATTATCGTATGCCTACTATAGCTACCATCTAAACAGTGGTGACCACCATAAGTAAATGGCAGGTTCTACAACTAAAACCGTACAGGGTTTCGTATTGTTTCTTTGGATTTCCAACAAATGGTCAGGCCAAGGAACTTCCCATTGCCATATGAGAACGCCTCTGGAAGGACGTCCCCGAGAACCAAACCGGATCTCTACCAACACAAGGCTGGGTTACCCCTAACTGGGTAACTACTGACACGAGTATGTCATCTCCCGGTCGTAACCAACCTTTAACCGGGGCCCCAGCAACAAATCACAAAATCATATATATATATATCTGCGATATCCACATAAGTTAAGTGTCTGGGCTCCATACCATGATACCACTTCTATCCAGAAGGAAATGTACATACCCTAAGGGGTGCTACCCCCAATAACCTTGCTGCATCTTTCCTGTTTCGACCATTTCGGGGTGTGAGGTCCGACGAAGTCACGTCCACAAAAACACTCTTTATACAAAAGCTGTGCTTTGGGTCAACAAATGATCATAGAAATGATCACCTAGATAGACGATCAAACAAATGATCCTATCACAAATAATCAACACAATGATCATTTCACAGCAACACTCAGTATGTCACATTGCCAAATTGGGAATATATTGCTGATAACCTTCAACTATATAACCTCTGAGCTCGTACGTCTCAGAGAAGGGTGTTAAGCTAAAAGAATAAATTCTCCGCCACCAACAGAAATATATTTGAAAGAAATCGGCTTTATATCTCAATTTGTAATGTCAGACAGACTATCCATACAAGTCTGTTCCGGGCTCGAACAGAACCGAAGGCACTTCCAAAGAAGTCCTTGAAATCCGGATATCCACAATCCTGATTGGATTCCCCATCACATATGGAGAACTCTATACCGGAGCAACTCGGTGCAGAGTCAATCGACAGATCATCCTATCGCTCTCGCAAATACCCGGTCTTCAACACCGGTCTTCAAATGCTATCCATAACGTCGAATCACATATTCGAAATGGGTTATATGACACAAAGGTCCTTTCCCGGCTAATTCGAATAGTGGGTGTCAAATTTCAAAACATGTGGATGTCATTCATAAATATTCACAGGTTCGATGTGGGTTTCGGATAACCAACTGAAATCCGATTCCCTGTCGCATCGAAGTTTAAATGCCGTTTTACGGACAACAGGGTTTTCATATCAATACAGAACAAATCATAATCACAGTGCAATAACATGGCAATATCATCATACAGAATTACGAACAGAACAGAGATATCAATATAAGTTAACAACAATAGTTAGTTATTTACAAATCAAAACGAATGAGATAAATTAACCAAATATTTATTTTATTGATTTTTCAATCAATGATTTATTATTCTTAATGATAATTAAATTAACCTTAATCATCTTGATACATTGATTTTTCCTCAATTAGTTATTTTAATTAACTGCTAATTTAAATTAATTAACTTGCTTTATCAAATCAATAAATTCTTAATTATAAATTTATTTGAGTACTTAATTGTTTATTAAATCAATTTTTTAATCACAATCTTTAAATTATTCTAAATTCCTTTTCAAAACTATTGATAAAATAGTTTACCTTAATTTTCATTTGAAAAATCTGTTTTATACTTTTAAAAATTAATTTATTGTTATATTGAAATTTTAATGTAAATTTATTTAAAATTCTTCTTTTAAAATTTACTCATTTAATTAAATTTTGATTTTTAACTTTCTTTACAAATTAAAGAATTTACAAATTCTAAAGCATTTGTTAAAAATTTAACTTAAAAAAATCTCAACTGTTCATATTATAAAACACAAAAATTTTATTAACATTGATGACTTAAAGATTTGAATGGGCTTAGCCCATATAAATAACCCGAGTAAAAGCAGCGTTTTACTCGCGTTCCCCCCCGGTTCCATCACATCTTCTCCCCGAGACTTCCCATTTCTTTCCTCATCCCAGTTTTCTTATCTCCTTCCAGTTTCTTCTTCTTCTTCTTTTTTTTTTCCTTCTTTAGCTAAGTTTAAACCTTAGCTAACAAAATAGCATCAGAGAGAACTCGCTCGAACACGAGTACCCAGCCCTTCTTCTCCTCCATTTCTCCTTTGTTTCTTCTTCTACTCGTCCCTGTTTCTTCTTTTTTTATTTTATCTTTTTTTTCGTTCTTCAAAGTTTAAATTATTCGCGGTTCGAGTTCAATTGAAATAACAGAAACGACTCTCACGAACTCGAGTTCCTCACCGAAGCCACACGCACTTCTGCTCGAGTATCAACTCGAGTAGCTACTGCAGAACTCCCTGATACGAGACCCACTGCGTGCACGTGCACACCACCGCGCCAACGTTCTGGCGATCACCAATGACTCCGGCAAGTCACTAACATCCCATATATTCGAAATCAACCATCAATTTGAAGGCATCGGCTCGAAATCAAAATGTAGCCATTCGCTCGAAGAACTGCAGTTGACCCATCCAACTAAAACGCCCCGCCGCCGCTCCTCATACCACCAGAGACGCCGCGACCTTAGCCACATCATGTCAACGACCTATGCTAACCTCCCCCTCAACCTCGATGAACTCGATCATCACTAGGTGATGAAATCGTCATGTCAACAGTCCTGCGCAAAAGCTCAACCATAACCCTAGTTTGAACTCGTATTCCAAATCTATGCAATAGAAAATTTCTTTGATAATTTTCATGAAGTCTCTGATATTCAAGCTTGCTACAAACCAAATTTTAGCATTTATAATTGAATCAATTGTTAGTAATTTAGAAAAATGCAAATTGACCAAAGTTTCAAACTGCTCTTGAAACACTTCATTAAAAATTCTCATTATTGTTTTAAAAATCATAGATTTTAGTACAGATTCAGATTATAATCTTGAATTAATATTTTTCAACATTTTATTTTTTTATCAAATTTTACTTAAAACCTGTAAAACAATATTACAGTGATGTTCTTGATAAAGAGGATTTATATCAACCAAAAAAAAAATCTTAACTTAAGTTTAAAACATCTTGTTTGAGAAAGGTTTAAAGTTTGACAATGTTTGAACAAATTTGTAACCTGTACAACCAACAGAGAAGAACAAAGTAACATATATATGCACAGGGTTTTATTCAAATATTAAACAGATACAATTCTTTTTATAACAATGAATCATCTTTACTGATTTTTAAATTTAACTAATAACTTTAGGAATTTATGTCTACTCACTTGGTAGCAAGTTTGAAACAGAGAGTTACTCTGAGTTTTAAAAAAAACTGTTTGTTTCTTCAGCAATTTGTCTTTCCACCTGGATATAAGTGGTTCTTCTTTTTCGAGCTTGAAAACAGTTTGTTAAATCATACTTAAGTTTAGGCCACTCATTTCGTTTTAAAATCCCAGTTTTAACTATGAAAACATATGATTTTTTTTCTACTTTGTTTTTCTCTGAAACCAAATATTGGAAGAATAGGTAAAACAAAGATATGCAGAGTCATCTTTTAAAACATACATAGCCCAACATGACTTGTTCATGGATCAAATACACATGTTTTTAAATATCTAAAGCAGTAAATTTACTCACATAGAAATATTTGAAAACAGGGGATACTTTTGTTTTGAAATCTGCAGGTTTTTTTCTTTTTCTTTCTGATTCTTCTCTTCCTTTTAATTTCTTTTTTTCTTTGCTAAATATTTTTTTTTTCTTTCAGTAAGAAGTTTTTAAACGAGATGATGCATAGGTTGATATATATAGAAGTATACAAAGTAAGGGAGGTAGACAAGTTTTTAACCAAAGTACTGAAACATTTAATTTGCATAGTGGCTTATACAGGCTTTTGTACCTTGCATGTTTTTCCTCCTTTCTTCAAGGGAGGCTGAAGAGTAAACATTAAATGCAAGCATGTATTCTCAGTCAATGTCTTACTTGATTGTTACTAGAGTAATGGCATTAAATGAAGCATTAAATGGAAGCATGTATACAATGCTTCTTTGCCTCTTTCTATACTTACAGCATAATGTTATTTTAGATTTTCTTTTATATGTATAGTTTATATGTTTTACATTTTATATATATAGGTGTATTGTTTTGTTTATTTTGCTAAATGTAAGAGTTTGTTTTTATTTTATCTTATTTTCTTTTGCTTACATATTTACTGGTTTGTATAGTTCTTTGCAAACTTGTTTTAGTTGTTAACTTTTAATAATTATGTGATTTTATTACAATATACATTTTCTTAAATTTTATTTCTATTCGAGATTTAACTTATCAACATTTAATCTATAACTTATATTTTATTTTATTATTATTAATATTTTTTTTTTTAGGCTTAAACAATTTCTTGTTTTGTTGAATATTTCATTTCTTTATAACTTTTCAATTTTTATTTCAAAAAGTTCCAATATATTACTAAAATTTAAATTCATAAATCTCGGGATGTTACAATATCCCCTCCTTAAGAATATTTCGTCCTCGAAATTGAAAGAGAGAGAAACGTAAACAAAGAATATACGAATTCAGAAATAAGGAAATGACTTACAGATTTAAGTCGAGATGTCAATTCTGCATTTGGGATATGATTTCTTCATATTCTCTTCAGTCTCCCAAGTACAGTCCTTTGGATCGCCACTCCATTTAACTTTGACCAATTTCACAATTTTGTTCCTCAATCGCTTCTCATCACGATCAATTATTTTCATCGGTTCCCTTCTAACTGCCAAGTTGGGAGTGATTTCTAGATCCTGCTGAGCAGCTTCTTCAATAATATCATCTGGATCGTGCACATATTTCCGAAGATTAGAAATATGGAACACATCATGTACGCCAGACAACCAGCTGGGTAACTGCACTCTATATGCTAGAGAACCAATCCTTTCCAGAATAGGAAAAGGACCAATATAACGCGGTGCCAACTTTCCAGTTTTCCCGAATCTCAACACACCCCGCATCGGAGATACTTTCAGAAATACAGAATCTCCAACTTGAAATTCCAAATTTCTCCTTCGACGGTCATAGTAGCTCTTCTGACGGCTTTGGGCAGTTAATAACTTCTTTCGAATAAAATTTACCTTCTCAGTGGCTTCTTTTATCATATCCGGTCCAAGAACAAGTCTGTCACCTGATTCGATCCAGCATGTAGGTGATCGACACGGACGACCATATAAAGCTTCGAAAGGAGCCATTTCTAAACTGGCCTGATAACTGTTATTATAAGTGAATTCAACCAGATGCAAATGGTCCTCCCAAGAACCACCAAAATCATGAACACAAGCACGCAGTAGGTCTTCTAAAATTCGATTAACTCTCTCAGTCTGTCCATCAGATTGCGGATGATAAGCAGTACTGAAATTTAATTTCGTTCCCAATGCATCCTGAAATGCTTCCCAAAATCTACTAGTGAAGATCGGGTCACGATCACTCACTATACTACTGGGAATACCATGGAGGCGAACAATTTCCTTTATATAAATACCTGCCAAGCTTGCCGCAGTCCGAGTAGATTTAACTGGAATGAAATGAGCATTTTTGGTTAGACGATCCACAATAACCCAAATCGCTTCATTGCCTTTCTTGGTACGAGGCAATCCATCGATGAAATCCATCGATACCTGATCGCACTTCCATTTCGGTACTTCTAAAGGTTGAAGTAAACCGGCCACTTTCTTTTGGTCGCTCTTGATCTGCTGACAAGTAGCACAACGACTCACATAAATAGATATGTCTCTCTTCATCGTTTTCCACCAGAATGTTCTTTTAACATCTCGATACATTTTGTTGACTCCTGGATGGATGCTGAATTTGGACTTGTGGCATTCGTCCAATACTTCACGTTTCAATTCTGGAATGTCAGGGACACAAATTCTGCCCTTCATCCTTATAACTTCTCTATTATCTATTTCAAAAGTAGTATCCTTTCCTCGATCTATTCTTCTACGCATTTCTCAAAGAAACTTGTCTTCCGTTTGCCTGCTCGCGATTTTCTTAAGAAGAGTAGGAGTGATAACAAGATAAGCAAGAACAGCATAACTTCTGCTCAAAGCGTCTGCAACTACATTAGCCTTTCCGGGTGTATACAGAATATCTAAGTCATATGATGCTAGAAATTCCAACCAACGTTGTTGTCGCAAATTTAAATCCTTCTGGGTGAAAAGATATTTCAAGTTTTTATGATCGGTGAATAATTCGAATTTTTCACCTAAAACACAGAGAGTTTATTAGGTATATTTCTTTAGTTAATTTCGCAAATTATTAAGAAAGCTGAAAAGATTCTTACCCAGGAGATAGTGTCGCCATATTTTCAAAGCGAAAACAACAGCCAGAAGTTCCAAATCGTGCGTTGGGTAGTTCTTCTCATGCGGACGTAATTGTCTACCTGCGTAGGCAACCACCTTTCCATTTTGCATCAATACTGCACCTACCCCTTCACCACATGCATCAGTATAGACAGATAAGCCTCGGTTCCCGTTAACAATAGTGAGAACAGGAGCAGTGGTCAATCTCTTTTTCAACTCTTGAAAAACTTCTTCACATTTTGAAGTCCAAATGAACTTTGCATTCTTCATTGTTAACTTAGTCAGCGGACTAGCCAACTTAGAAAAATCTTGAACGAATTTCCGGTAATAGCCTGCTAAACCCAAAAAGCTTCGAACTTCTCTTGGAGTAGTGGGTTGTTTCCAATCAAGAATAGCGGAAATTTTGCTAGGATCTACTGAAATTCCTTCTTCATTAACAATATGGCAAAGGAATTTTACTTCATTGAACCAGAAGTGGCATTTGGAAAATTTTGCATATAGAACATTTCTCCTCAAAATTTCTAAGACAATTCTAAGATGCTCGGCATGCTCATCTTCAGTTTTGGAGAAAATTAAGATGTCATCAATGAATACAAGCACAAATTTATTCAGAACTTCCCGAAACACACGAGTCATGAGATCTACGAAGTATGCTGGAGCATTGGTTAGCCCGAAAGGCATAACCAACCATTCATAGAACATATTAGGACCTCTGAAAGCGGTCAGATGGACACAATCTTCGGCGATTCGTAATTGATGGAATCCTTGGGCTAGATCCATCTTTGAAAAGAAACGAGCGCCGTGCAACTGATCAAATAAATCATCAATCCTGGGCAGTGGAAATTTATTCTTGAGAGTTTGTTTATTTAGATCGCGGTAATCTACACACAATCTCAAAGATCCGTCTGATTTAGCAACAAATACGACGGCTGAGCCCCATTCAGAAACACTGGGTCAAATTAATCCTTTTGCTAGTAGCTCATTAGTTTGATGAACCAATTCAATCTTTTCCCTGGGTGCCATCCTGCGACTTGCGTGAACAACAGGACGAGTATTAGGTACAAGATCGATTCGGAATTCTATTTCTCGATGAGGAGGTAAAGATTTCACTTCTTCGAATACGTCGGAAAAATCCCGAACAACAGGTATAGACTGCAAAGTGGGTTTAAGATTTCCCAAAGTATATATCAATCTGTCGCTCCTTGGACTTGGATTCTCACAAGAGATTTCAATAAAATTTCCAAGGCTTGTTTTGATTAAAACTGTCCGACTACTACACTCCAATATAGCATCGTATCTCGTTAACCAGTTCATACCGAGTAAGATTTCAAATTCATCAAATTCGAGGACATACAGGTTGATAGGAAATTTATAGCTAGCATATGAAATAGGAACTCTCTTACAATATGAACTAAGATTTGCGGGACCTCCAACCGGATTTTTCACGCAAATAAGATCGTCAGCAAATTTAGTTTCAAGTCCCAATTCATTTACGGTTTGTTGGGAGATAAAGCTATGTGAAGCTCCTGTATCAAATAAAACTCTAACAGTTCTATTATTAATAGTAAGGTTACCTTCCAAAACACTTTTCCCTTTGTCAGCTTTTGAAGATGAGGGGTCCTCCTTTATCGTGTAAACTTTTGAAACCTGCGCTGGCTTCATCACTGGGCAATCTTTAACTAAATGTCCCGGTTTATGACAATTGTAACATTCTCTAGCTGGTTTCTTCGGTTTTGGGCAGTCATTTGAATAGTGGCCTTTTTCTTTGCAGTTGTAACAAGTGACATTTTCTGTTGCTCTTCCTTGAGTGTTCCTCTTCTTCTCATTGCCTTGCCAAGGTTTCTTGCCTCCGAATTTTCGCTTTTTATAATTCTGACCACCTGAATTACCTCTCTCCATAGTTGCTTCTTGTATATCCAGAGTAGCGTACCTGTACCCCATATCTATCAAATCCGAAAAAGATTCTTTAACATGACCTGTCATTCTTCCATGATATTTCTGGTTCATTCCTCGGATAAACCTTTCGTTCTTCTTCAGAGGTGTATTTAGCAATTCCGGGCCAAACCGAGATAGTTCACTGAATTTATTCAAGTATTCTTCAAACGACAAACATCCTTGCTTCAAATCCAGAAATTCCTGATACATTCTGGAAACTCCCGCCGATGGCATGTAACGTTTCTCAAACACTTCTTTAAAACGATCCCAAGTAAATTCTTCCTCGGGTTCATCTATAATGATGGTTTCCCACCAAGCTGAAGCTTCTCCTTGGAGTTGCCAAGAAGCTATAAGTCTTTTCTGCTCATCCTGCAATTTTAGCCCTTTAAAAATCTTTTCACACGATCTTACCCAAGCTTGAGCGTCAATAATTGACTCCTCGCCAATAAATGGTTTTCCACCAAGCTTTTCAAATTTCTTATATAATTCAGCCAAGTCCGGCTGCTGCTGAATTTCTATTACTGCTTCTGCGGCTGCGGGAATTTGATTGGGTGCTGCAGCATTGCCTAGACCCCTAGTTCTTCCTCTGCGTCCACTCATTTTCACTATCTGAGATTAGTAAGAAAATTGATTTAGATATACAGGCGAAATATCTTAAGGAATATCAGCAGTAAAAAGAAATAGACTAAGAAATTTCAAAGTTTCAATTTTGATTATACTCATTCTAGGGTACACTTCACCCTATCTCTAATGAGCCATCTAATGTGTTATACTCCGTAGCTAAAGTTCTTACTCAACCAACAGCTCTGATACCAATTTGTGACGACCCAAACTCGATGTCCAATAAACGACATCAAATTCGCATCGCCGGAGCTTATAACAACAATTAGATGTATATAAAACAGCGGAACAGAATCAATATCATAAATAACATCACTGTTACAACATCAACATAATATCCATACTGCAACAGAGTACATAATACATACACTACAACTCCAAATACAACATCATGATAATACAACAGTGAACATATATCCAAAAGTTCTCAAATGAGAGATGATAACGAACTCTCAAAAGTTAACACCTGTAATCTCCAAAAGCTCCTAAGATAGCTCCAAGATAAGAGCTCCAAAATACTGCTACTCCAAAATACAGAAACCTGCTACTAGGCTGCCCTTGTGGAAATAATGGGCACCCAGAGTTTAGGAAAGAAAACAATAAACTCCGGATCAGTCATGGGACTGGTATGAGTAAACAAGACAGTTGTATTTTAAATAAACAAGATTTATAAAAGAATTTTCGGAATGCTTAAAAAAATGGAACTACCATAAGACCTCCCGCCACACACACAATGCAAACGCAGAATTGGAGGAGATTTCTTCTTATGATAGTTAAATATGCTTGATACGAGAAAAGAAATTCTTTGATATTATCACTAGTGCATAGTGAAGGAAATCATTTCGAAAATAGAATATTAATCTTAGCCAACATACGACCATTATCGTATGCCTACTATAGCTACCATCTAAACAGTGGTGACCACCATAAGTAAATGGCAGGTTCTACAACTAAAACCGTACAGGGTTTCGTATTGTTTCTTTGGATTTCCAACAAATGGTCAGGCCAAGGAACTTCCCATTGCCACATGAGAACGCCTCTGGAAGGACGTCCCCGAGAACCAAACCGGATCTCTACCAACACAAGGCCGGGTTACCCCTAACTGGGTAACTACTGACACGAGTATGCCATCTCCCGGTCGTAACCAACCTTTAACCGGGGCCCCAACAACAAATCACAAAATCATATATATATATATATATATATATATATATATATATATATATATATATATATCTGCGATATCCACATAAGTTAAGTATCTGGGCTCCATACCATGATACCACTTCTATCCAGAAGGAAATGTACATACCCTAAGGGGTGCTACCCCCAATAACCTTGCTGCATCTTTCCTGTTTCGACCATTTCGGGGTGTGAGGTCCGACGAAGTCACGTCCACAAAAACACTCTTTATACAAAAGCTGTGCTTTGGGTCAACAAATGATCATAGAAATGATCACCTAGATAGACGATCAAACAAATGATCCTATCACAAATAATCAACACAATGATCATTTCACAGCAACACTCAGTATGTCACATTACCAAATTGGGAATATATTGCTGATAACCTTCAACTATATAACCTCTGAGCTCGTACGTCTCAGAGAAGGGTGTTAAGCTAAAAGAATAAATTCTCCGCCACCAACAGAAATATATTTGAAAGAAATCGACTTTATATCTCAATTTGTAATGTCAGACAGACTATCCATACAAGTCTGTTCCGGGCTCGAACAGAACCGAAGGCACTTCCAAAGAAGTCCTTGAAATCCGGATATCCACAATCCTGATTGGATTCCCCATCACATATGGAGAACTCTATACCGGAGCAACTCGGTGCAGAGTCAATCGACAGATCATCCTATCGCTCTCGCAAATACCCGGTCTTCAACACCGGTCTTCAAATGCTATCCATAACGTCGAATCACATATTCGAAATGGGTTTTATGACACAAAGGTCCTTTCCCGGCTAATTCGAATAGTGGGTGTCAAATTTCAAAACATGTGGATGTCATTCATAAATATTCACAGGTCCGATGTGGGTTTCGGATAACCAACTGAAATCCGATTCCCTGTCGCATCGAAGTTTAAATGCCGTTTTGCGGACAACAGGGTTTTCATATCAATACAGAACAAATCATAATCACAGTGCAATAACATGGCAATATCATCATACAGAATTACGAACAGAACAGAGATATCAATATAAGTTAACAACAATAGTTAGTTATTTACAAATCAAAACGAATGAGATAAATTAACCAAATATTTATTTTATTGATTTTTCAATCAATGATTTATTATTCTTAATGATAATTAAATTAACCTTAATCATCTTGATACATTGATTTTTCCTTAATTAGTTATTTTAATTAACTGCCAATTTAAATTAATTAACTTGCTTTATCAAATCAATAAATTCTTAATTATAAATTTATTTGAGTACTTAATTGTTTATTAAATCAATTTTTTAATCACAATCTTTAAATTATTCTAAATTCCTTTTCAAAACTATTGATAAAATAGTTTACCTTAATTTTCATTTGAAAAATCTGTTTTATACTTTTAAAAATTAATTTATTGTTATATTGAAATTTTAATGTAAATTTATTTAAAATTCTTCTTTTAAAATTTACTCATTTAATTAAATTTTGATTTTTAACTTTCTTTAAAAATTAAAGAATTTACAAATTCTAAAGCATTTGTTAAAAATTTAACTTAACAAAATCTCAACTGTTCATATTATAAAACACAAAAATTTTATTAACATTGATGACTTAAAGATTTGAATGGGCTTAGCCCATATAAATAACCCGAGTAAAAGCAGCGTTTTACTCGCGTTCCCCCCCGGTTCCATCACATCTTCTCCCCGAGACTTCCCATTTCTTTCCTCATCCCAGTTTTCTTATTTCCTTCCAGTTTCTTCTTCTTCTTGTTTTTTTTTTCCTTCTTTAGCTAAGTTTAAACCTTAGCTAACAAAATAGTATCAGAGAGAACTCGCTCGAACACGAGTACCCAGCCCTTCTTCTCCTCCATTTCCCCTTTGTTTCTTCTTCTACTCGTCCCTGTTTCTTCTTTTTTTATTTTATCTTTTTTTTCGTTCTTCAAAGTTTAAATTATTCGCGGTTCGAGTTCAATTGAAATAACAGAAACGACTCTCACGAACTCGAGTTCCTCACCGAAGCCACACGCACTTCTGCTCGAGTATCAACTCGAGTAGCTACTGCAGAACTCCCTGATACGAGACCCACTGCGTGCACGTGCACACCACCGCGCCAACGTTCTGGCGATCACCAATGACTCCGGCAAGTCACTAACATCCCATATATTCGAAATCAACCATCAATTTGAAGGCATCGGCTCGAAATCAAAATGTAGCCATTCGCTCGAAAAACTGCAGTTGACCCATCCAACTAAAACGCCCCGCCGCTGCTCCTCATACCACCAGAGACGCCGCGACCTTAGCCACATCATGTCAACGACCTATGCTAACCTCCCCCTCAACCTCGATGAACTCGATCACCACTAGGTGATGAAATCGTCATGTCAACAGTCCTGCGCAAAAGCTCAACCATAACCCTAGTTTGAACTCGTATTCCAAATCTATGCAATAGAAAATTTCTTTGATAATTTTCATGAAGTCTCTGATATTCAAGCTTGCTACAAACCAAATTTTAGCATTTATAATTGAATCAATTGTTAGTAATTTAGAAAAATGCAAATTGACCAAAGTTTCAAACTGCTCTTGAAACACTTCATTAAAAATTCTCATTATTGTTTTAAAAATCATAGATTTTAGTATAGATTCAGATTATAATCTTGAATTAATATTTTTCAACATTTTATTTTTTTATCAAATTTTACTTAAAACCTGTAAAACAATATTACAGTGATGTTCTTGATAAAGAGGATTTATATCAACCAAAAAAAAAATCTTAACTTAAGTTTAAAACATCTTGTTTGAGAAAGGTTTAAAGTTTGACAATGTTTGAACAAATTTGTAACCTGTACAACCAACAGAGAAGAACAAAGTAACATATATATGCACAGGGTTTTATTCAAATATTAAACAGATACAATTCTTTTTATAACAATGAATCATCTTTACTGATTTTTAAATTTAACTTATAACTTTAGGAATTTATGTCTACTCACTTGGTAGCAAGTTTGAAACAGAGAGTTGCTCTGAGTTTTAAAAAAAACTGTTTGTTTCTTCAGCAATTTGTCTTTCCACCTGGATATAAGTGGTTCTTCTTTTTCGAGCTTGAAAACAGTTTGTTAAATCATACTTAAGTTTAGGCCACTCATTTCGTTTTAAAATCCCAGTTTTAAAAATCATTGTATGAAAACATATGATTTTTTTTTCTACTTTGTTTTTCTCTGAAACCAAATATTGGAAGAATAGTTAAAACAAAGATATGCAGAGTCATCTTTTAAAACATACATAGCCCAACATGACTTGTTCATGGATCAAATACACATGTTTTTAAATATCTAAAGCAGTAAATTTACTCACATAGAAATATTTGAAAACAGGGGATACTTTTGTTTTGAAATCTGCAGGTTTTTTTCTTTTTCTTTCTGATTCTTCTCTTCCTTTTAATTTCTTTTTTTCTTTGCTAAATATTTTTTTTTCTTTCAGTAAGAAGTTTTTAAACGAGATGATGCATAGGTTGATATATATAGAAGTATACAAAGTAAGGGAGGTAGACAAGTTTTTAACCAAAGTACTGAAACATTTAATTTGCATAGTGGCTTATACAGGCTTTTGTACCTTGCATGTTTTTCCTCCTTTCTTCAAGGGAGGCTGAAGAGTAAACATTAAATGCAAGCATGTATTCTCAGTCAATGTCTTACTTGATTGTTACTAGAGTAATGGCATTAAATGAAGCATTAAATGGAAGCATGTATACAATGCTTCTTTGCCTCTTTCTATACTTACAGCATAATGTTATTTTAGATTTTCTTTTATATGTATAGTTTATATGTTTTACATTTTATATATATAGAGGTGTATTGTTTTGTTTATTTTGCTAAATGTAAGAGTTTGTTTTTATTTTATCTTATTTTCTTTTGCTTACATATTTACTGGTTTGTATAGTTCTTTGCAAACTTGTTTTAGTTGTTAACTTTTAATAATTATGTGATTTTATTACAATATACATTTTCTTAAATTTTATTTCTATTCGAGATTTAACTTATCAACATTTAATCTATAACTTATATTTTATTTTATTATTATTAATATTTTTTTTTAGGCTTAAACAATTTCTTGTTTTGTTGAATATTTCATTTCTTTATAACTTTTCAATTTTTATTTTAAAAAGTTCCAATATATTACTAAAATTTAAATTTATAAATCTCGGGATGTTACATTACGCCTCCTATGGGGTTTGACATAAAGAGAGGGTTTTCTACGATCTTAGGGGAAATTTGAAATTTTCTAACTAAATCAAGAGAAATAAAATTGTGGGAAGCCCCGGTATCAAATAAAACTCTAACAAAAACTCCATTAATAATTAAAGTACCTTCTAAGACTCCCTTCCCTTTCACATCTCTCGAAGTTGAGGGTTCTTCCTTGATTGCATAAACTTTGGCTTGTTGTCCTTTCTTTAACTGTGGACAATCCTTAACCATGTGCCCCGGTTGTTGACAATTATAGCAAAGCATTTTTGAACCACCGGAGAGATAGGTCCTGCCTATCGACAAACTTTAGAAGTATGACCTTCTGTTTGCGGTTGAAATATTCAATATCTTTGAAATGGTTTCCTTGATCTCCTCCTACAGGTTTCCCTTTTCCCTGCTTCTTTTAGTTTGGATTAAACTTCCTTTTATGTGTGTTAGTTTTACCTCCACTGGATGCTGCTGTTGCTGTTTGCTTTTTCTTCGAAAGCACTTCACACCTTAAGGCCATATCAACTAAATCAATAAATGATTGCTTCACATAAGCCATCACCTATTAGTGGAACTCTTTCTTATACCTAATATGAACATCAAGTTTTTCTTTATTAGTGTATCAATAAGTCTGGGGACGAAACGAGATAATTCATTAAACTTGGACTCGTCTTCAGCTACTGACATGTCTTCCTACTTGAGATCCATGAAACTTCTATATAGTCGAGTTCTGCCCGCGGCTAGCATGAATTGGTCCAATACTTCTTTGAATCTAGCCCAAGAGAACTCATCTTCTAGAACATTTGCGGTGATAGAATCCCACCATGTAGCTGCATCCACTTATAATTGCCATGATGCCAAAAACCGTTTTTGATCATAAAAAATGTCCAAACATTTGAAAATCTTCTCACATGACCGTAGCCAAGCCTATGCTTCAATGATGGATTCGATACCCTTGAAAGTTTTTCCTCCTAGATTTATGTAGTCCTTACATATAGTGGCAAAGTTTACTCGAGATTGCACTAGGGCTACTGCCTCAACAGCTATTCCACCCTTTCTAACATTCGGGGTTCTTCCATTTGTAGTCATTGTAGTACTGTTTCCCTTTCCTCCTCCCATTCTCGTACTTATTCTTACTACCTGAATAAAGTAAATATTTTTTGAATACATGGACGAGATTATGTTAGGAAATAGAGCATAAAACCAAACATAAAATGCTGATCAAGACAGCACGAAAACATCTCGAATAATGAACTCATTCTAGGTACTACTAACCCTATCTCTAATAAGATGACCCCAACCAAGGCCTAGGTATTTACTCAACCTAAGCTCTAATACCAAGTGTGACGATATGCCTTTCTTACACCCAAAGATGACACTTAATACATCCTGGGTATTCATGTTCCGATCATCTAAGTGTTCGAAAACAGGTCGTAAGGCAAAGAAAATAAAAGACAAAGGAAACAAATGTAGATTTTTCTCACAAACGACAAAGTTACATATACATCGTCATGGAAAGATACATATGGTTACTCCAAAATGTTACATTAAAGTTACAACAAGTACTATTCCCAAAAAGAATAGCTAATTAGCCTGCCTAAATTATTAATACATAATGTACAGTTATAGTGGAAATAAACATAACTATTGGATAACATGAAAGCTTCTTCTCTATACTGCTTTCCAAAATGCTCCAAAGAAACCTGACTACTTGGCTACTCATAAAAATTTAAGTATCCAAGAGTTTAAAGGGAAAAATAAAACTCCGGGTCAGACATGGGTCTGGTGTGAGTAAACATAAGTTTAACTTTGAAAAAAAACTTCAAATTAAAGGTATCTCATAAGACCACGCCGCATATAAACACGGACATGTTTTAACCTTACGATAACCAAAACATTTCTATATAAAATCCTTTGATATTATCATAATGTCTAGGTTTAAAATAAATATGAAATCATAGCCGAAATTGTTACATGATTAAATTCTAGCATAATATATATACAAGCAAGTCCGAAGGCACGTATTGGAAAATGGATTCCAACAGTGACAAGGTAAGGGACTATCTTCCATATAGTACACCTCTAGATAAAATGTACCTGAGGTCAAACCATGAACTTGGGCCTAACCCTGCTAACATAAAACCGGTCTACCCTTGAACTTGGACAGTACTGAAGAAGACCACCTCTTGGTTGCGATCAATAAAGGGATCCCAAAGCATAAAAAACCATAGATATCGCTCTAGATTTGGCGATGATTGTACCCTACTGGGTGCGACCAACATAGCCCTTATGCATCTACCTTGTTTTAGCCACCTTCGGGTTTTGAGGCTTGAGGCTACGCATTTACCTTCCTTATAGCAGACCATCTTGGAATGCTAATATTGCCTTCCAGATGTCGATTGCAATGATAGCTTTCATTTTTGAATCACCCTTCAACAATTACTATCTTCCAGTTTTGAATCACCCTTAGGAAAAACAGTATAGCTCCATAGCACACTTCATAACAATCCATCACGAATGTTATTACTTTGGAGTGGTTCAGATAAATTATACTTACCCGAAACTGGTGTATCCAGGCTAAGTGATAGTTCCCAGCTAACTCAATTCTAGTTCTTTTGGAAGTATATAACCAGTATTTGAGTCCTACTGGGGAACTCTAATATACACAACATACTTCCTGAGTTAAAACATGTCAAGTTATAAATAGCGAACAATCCGCTACTTAGGGTTAGTATATAGAGTTTGCATATGAATAGCCATATATTTAATTTAAACATGACCCATTGATAGAAATTAACCCTTCCATATCTATTGAGTTTTCGATATTCTGACCTTACTCTATCCTCACCAAGAAATAAATTCAAGATCTCATAGACAGAGGAACAACCTACTCATTGGCTTTTAGTGCTAACTATGTGATGAATTACTTTATATAAATGTGCCACCATATTAACTTTGGTTTCATATTTGTTGGAGGTTACTTAAGGGTAATCGAAGAAGAAATTCCTTAATTTAAAACTTTTTTTTTTTAAAACGGTTTGAACAAAAACAACATTTTAAAACAAAGCGATTTTACACCCTTGTTATTAATTAAATAATAAATTAAACCCATATTAACTAATAATTATTCTTAGTTAATTCTTAATTACAATCTTAATTAAATTTAAATAAAACATTAATTAATTAAACCCCTTTTTATAAATAATTAATTAATAATTAATCTCTAATAAACAACTAAAATAATTAACCTTTAAAATTAATTAAATAATAATTTACTTTAATTAATTACCTAATTTAAATTAACTTCATCGATTAACACTTAGATATTAATTACTTTTATTGACTAATGATTAAGTACTAATTACTTAATTAATTAATTAAATAATCATTAAATAAATGCATAAATAATTACCTAATATATGTTTACAAATATTTTCCAAAACTTTTTTTAGTGAAAGCATTTTTAGATTTCGAAAAGAGTTCGTTTTCATGAACTGCACGTATAGCGACTATCGCTATACGACCCGAAATTTCCAAACTTGAAATTTGTTTTCTAAGTCTTCTTTAAAACTTTAACTTTTGGAAACATCACTACCTTGTAAACATAAAGATATGAGTTTTGAAACTAAAAAAGTTTAAGCTTAAATATATTTTCAATTTAAGTTCAAGGTTCAAACTTTCAAAGAGGGATTTCATAAATCGCTTAAGTTAGCAAAAATGCTAACTTTATTAGCATGAAAACCATATACCAAGATCATAACCAATATCACAACCCTAACACAACAACATGATTCTAAAAATAAGCAGGATCATACCTTACTAATTTACTACATTTAACTTTTGATTCCAACTTTATACAACACCGTATAAAAGCATACATATACACAACCATATCAACATCATTTCTAAGTATCCTTATGCATAACCATTTTAACATCATAACTACTCAAACAAGCATCATATTTAACTAATAAATATACATTATGTATAAAGTTAATAACTTTGAATAAAGGTGATAACTTTACTCACCGAAAATGGACTAAATCAAGCTAACTTCATTTATAAATCAAACAAAACCTAGGTTTTTGCTTTTAGCTAGAAAAGTAGAGTCCTTAATGGCTTTTGATTAAAAAGTATTTGGCCTAGGGGAGTCTTTGTGCTAGGCCAGCATGATGGAGGGGTGTATGGACTTGTTTTTGTGAGGTAGAAGTGTAGAAGTGGAAAAGAATAGTTTTAACAAGGATTTAACACTTAAAAGAGAATGGAACTAGATTTTTTCCTAGGAATTATTTTTGGATAAAATAAAATCTTTAGGAGAAATTTTTTATGAAATAGAAATGAATGCAAAGTGGTGAAAATGTTAGGAAATGCCTTATATACTAAGTGCATAAATCAAATTACCATATTACTCTAAAGTACTTAACCTCCTCTGGATTTTTTCCATATCACCATGCATGTATCCCCCCCTTTACCAATGTTTTTTTTTTACCTTGTCTCCCCTTCATTCTTCCAAGCCAACATGCATTTTTTTTACCTATATACTTCATGTTTCTAAAGATATGACAACTTATATCGCTTTTCTTTACATTTATATTTTGTTTTTAAACATTTATATAAAAAGTCATATCATATATTTTATATTTCTTAAGTAAATATATACATGTATATGTAAAAGTCCTAGCTCATTTATAAAAGTGTGTCTGTGTTACCCAAATATGCCCAACATTTTTGATAATTTTCCGATACCTAAAATTCGAAAATTCGGAAAGCGATTTATGAGCATATTTTATATTTTTCTTTGAACTAATTATTTTTGTAAACAAAATTTCAAAATGATTTCACCATCATTAATTATTATTTAAAAAAGTTTTATATTCGTTATAATATCCATTATTTGAATATTTAAAATTAATTAAATATTCGCAACTCAAAGTAGTGAAATTCCGGATAGTTACAAAAACTATTTCACCATATTTGGTTATTATTAAAAAAAATTATTTTGAGTTATAAAATCCATTCATTAGTTAAATGAAATATATATTTAAATATTCATTATTAAGATGATTAAATTCTTGGTCGTTACACTACAAGACTTTAGGTTTCTCAAAGCCTTAATAGAAAACATAGAAATTTTTTGATTTCCCTAGTCGTTGGTCGGACTTGCTTTCCTTCGAATTCTAACCTTGAGGAAGCTCAATAAATTATAAGCCTGTGTGTAATGGATAACACCTTATTGTTTGTATCACATACAACTTGTAACATGTGATTTTTGTCCTAGTCTCATCTTGACCATGAGTAAAGCTCAACAAATCAAGAGAGATTATTCACTTTGCACGTACCTTGAGGAAACCTCAATAAATATGCGCATGTATCTGACCTCATTTAGTCAATATATTAATAGTATTACATCATAACATCTCTAGCTTGAGGAAGCTTGACAACTAAATAGTATACGTGAAATCTTTTAGTATATAAATGTTAGAGGACAACTTATGTACCAAGGATACATAACCTTTCACATATATACATTCATTGAGTAATATCGATTTAAGGAAAAATGTGTTTCTTATGAAATACCCTCGTGATTCAAGTATCGAACATATCTGAAATCATGATATACGTATAATATGCATGTACTTGTCCCTTAAATCTAAGTTGGATTTCTTAAACGGTTCCACTTAAGATTATACGTTCATATTATATAAATTTAATTTATTTATAACTGTTTATATTTAGTTACCTTATATAATAGTCTTATGTATATTATTAATTAAGTCTTATTTAATTAGTTTGCATTTTTATTAGTTGAATCATATTTAATTAATTATAATTCTTATAAATTTAATTAAAAACTTATTTTGAATTCAAAATTTTATTTTATTCATCCTAACCAATTTAAAATGAACATAAACTATAACATTTATGGTTATATACATAGATACATACATACATCATTATACCTACATACAAATATATATATATATATCCACATTAATTAAATTTTAATTAATTTATATATGAAATAAATATTTTATTTAACTAAAGAAATTTTAATTAAATATTCTAATAAATTTTAAAATTATTTCAATTTACCATAAACTATTATATATATATATATATATATATTGTACTATAACATTTATAATTACATATAAATATATCAATCCATATGTTTTATTTAGTTAATTAACTTGAAAATACTTAACTATTTAATTAATCCAAAAAATAAAGAAATTCAAAATAATTTGGAAAAATATGTTATAACATTTATAAAATTTATTTTATATTCTAAACTTAACTTTCATATTAATGTTGCATTTTAAAATTTCAAGCAAAAATTTGAAAATCGGTCTAAGGCCAAATAAATTTGGGCCTTTGTAATTTGGCCAAGCTTTTGAACTTAGCCAACCCATTGGGCTAGGTCGTTAGTCGAGGTGGAGAGAATACTTGATTATTTAATCCTAAGCTTAGACACTACATTTCTAGAAACTCAATTAATATGTAGGCTTAACTAGTTAGCCGTAAAATTGCTAATTAGACCGCATAGGCCATGTGGGCTCTGATACCATTGTAGGAACCAAGTTGGTTTGCAGTGGGTGAAATGGGTATATTTAAAAAAATTCCCTATTTGGATCATATTGGGCCTATGAAGTCTGATGGATTTTACTAGATCCGATTAGTTTTAAAAAAAACCATATTTTATTTTATTTTATTTTATTTATATATGTTAATTGGTTGGTTGACATTTTAACTAAATGTTTAATTAGGGAATGCATCATGTACACAATCAAACATACAACATAAACAATAAATATAAACATGTGTATGTGCATGTGTCTATATACGTATACACACACACATACATATACACACATCTTGTGTATATATTATACAAAATATACATGTAATAATCTCACATGCACATCGAAAATTTAAATTCCTAAGTGTGTGTATATATATATGATTGAATATATTGCAATGTATGTATATGGTTTGTATATGCATGTGTGCGCGCGCGCATGTTAGCTTCTGAGATGATGGTTTTGATGACAACAACCTTAGGACTTGTTCTAAAATATAAGTACTAATATTCTTGTCTAGATATATACATATATGTAGAATATATATGTAGTTACTGAGAATGAAGACTCTACAGTATAAATATTCAAGACTGAAGAATTCAAGTGTGACGACCCGACTTTTTCTCCACAAAAAGTCATATCATATTTAAGAAAGAAAGGGATAGAAAAGAGAAAATAAAGAAGAGAAAGAAACAACACTAGAATCTCAACAGCGGAACGAATAAATTATATTAATAACATAAGTATTACATAATATACAACACCAATCAGAGATACATAGCATATACATCTCATACTAGGCAGTTATAAACACCTGCCTAGTATTTACAACTTAATACAAACACAACAAAGAGATACCGACACAGAGAACACACAGCGGAAACTATATATCTACAACGCAGAAGCCTCCTGCTCCATTGCTCCTCCAAAATTCGTCAAAGAAAACCTGAATCCCTTGGTTACTCGTAAAAATTTGAGTACCCAAGAGTTTAAGAAAACAAAAGATAAACTCCGGGTCAGACACGGGTCTGGTGTGAGTAATAGGTTAAGGTTGCTTAACTTTCAAAAACCTTTTGGAAAGAAAGGTATCACGTAAGACTTCCCACACATAAACAAGGAAAAGTTTTTACCTTACGCTAACCAAAAATTTAATAAGCAATCCGGTGATATTATAATAGTGTCTAGGGTTTTCAAATAAACAAGAAATAGCTGAAATTGTTACATTCATTAAATTCCAGATACTTGCCATAAAAGTGGGTAATACAATCAAAACCGTTGGCACTTATTGGATTTTGGACTCCATACAATCAAAACCATTCCTTACTGAACAGTACAAGACGACCCCGGTAGTTGTTGCAATCAACCACCCCACACAGCCGAATATAAAGGGACTTCTCGACAGGAGAAAATCTCGTCCTACTTGGGCATGACCCACTTAACCTTGCTGCACCTCCCCTAGTTTTAGCCATTCCTGGTTGATGAGGCTTGAGGCTACGATTACATTTAGAGAACACATCTCTTAGAATGCTCATCGTCCACCTGACGATGTTTTGAAAGCATTCAATCCATACAAGTTCATTCCGGGTTCGAACGAAACCGAAGGTATTATCTCGTCACACTCATTTTGGAATCACCCTCAGAGTTAACGACGATAACCCTTGCACTCTGAATCTTCATCTTCACTTTATATTCATGACCTAACGTTAATTTGGATCAATGTGGTTTTCGTATACCCAAATATGGAAATCCGATCCCGGTCTCATCGAAATCCAAATCGCCATCTTTTAGGTTCAAGTTGTTTTAAATGTTTAAAACAATTCAATTCAATATTATCTATATACACACAAATAGATAATACACAACATCACAATAGATAATTAACATTATCATTACAACAGATAATCCATATTATCGTCCCAAATAGATAATTCATATTATCAACTCAAATGCAACCATAACATCTAAATCACACAACATCACTTATCTCATATCTGAGATCTTAACTATTCAGGGTAATCAGTATAAATCAACATTCATAAGAAATGACTATATAATCACCATTCTATAAGTAATTTAAAATGAATTAAATTAATTACTTCTTCCCTAATTAATTTAAAATAAATTAAATTAATTACTTCGCTATATAAATCTTGCTTACATTCCATTAATTAATTACAAATCAATCAATTAATTACCCTCAACAAATTACCCTAATTAATCATCCTTCATTAATTATCCTTTAATTACATTCAAGTAATTAGCCTTTAATTAATTTCACAAATTAACTATTCTAAACCAAATTCAGTAATTAACCTGTAATTACTTCTTTAATTACTTAATTAAAATTAGTTACATTAATTCTTAATTAATTACATTAATTAATTTCTTCAATGATTAACTGTACTTATTAATCAATCCTTAATTACATTATTAATTATGTAAATTAATGATCCCTAATTATATCTATTAATAATTACCCTATTTAAATTAAGTAATTAATTATCAATTATCCATATTGATTAATCACTCTTGATTAATCATATTAAGTAATTAACTATATTTAATTAATTACATCTCTTTATTATCTATAAATTACTCAATTAACAAATCCTAAATTAATTACACTTAGTAATTAATTATTAGTTACTTCCTTTAAGTAAATATTCTGCATACTAATTACATATTAATTACACAAAGTAATTAATTTCCAAAACTCCGTCATTACCCAATTATCCTTCAATTTAATTACATCAAGTAATTTATCTTCTTAATTACTTCACTGAGTAATTATTCACTATTGAGTAATTACCTCTTAAATTATTCAATGAATATTTTAAATTAATTAAACTTAATTAATTACAGTTAGTAATTAATTCCTTAATTACTTCCATTAAGTAATTACACTTAAACAATTCAAATGATTATTTTTAAATTAATTAAACCAATTAATCATTAAAATTAATCACATTGATTAATTATTAATAATCCTGAGTTAATTACCTTCATTAACCATTAACAAATCTTTAGTTACTTCCTAAAGTAATTAACCGAGGTTAATCATTATTAATTACAAAATTTAATTATCTATAAAACCCATTAATTAATCTCTAACTATTTAATTAATCAAGTGATAATCTAAAACTTAATTAATTTTTAATTACTTGATTAATGAATTCAAATCATTAATTTAATATAAAATCTTATCTAAATAATGATTTATTAATTACAATTTAATTAATCTTAATTAACTTACTTAATCCTTTAATTAATTAAATAAAACCCTTAATTATTTAATTAATTACCAAATTATTAATTGATTAAATTAATTAATTACAAAACTTAATTACCTTAATCATTTAATGAATTATAAATTATTAAGTTCTAATTAACTTTATGATAAACATTAATCTTATTAATAATTAAATTATCATTAACAAGGTATTTAAAAACAATTTGTTTTTAAATTTTCCTTTAAATTCCATTTTAAATTCAAGATTTAAAATGAAATCAATTTTTAACTTTAACAAAACTTTTAAAACAATTCAAAAACTTTTGTATTACATGTTAAAGAATCTATTTGTCTTATAAAAGAATTTAAAAGAATTTTAAAACCAAATTCAATTTTAAACTTAAACCTTACTTTGAAACATTCAAAGTTGTTTTTAAAACATTTAAATTCAAAAGCTTATTTTATTTTAACCTAGGATTCAAATTCATTCTTGAATCCAGATTCTAAACTTAGATTTGAACACTCTGTTCAAATCTTATATTTTAGATTTTAAAATCTCATTATAAAATACTTTATGATTCAAACTTAATTACAACATTTGAATTTATAAAAAATTTCAAATCCTAAGATTCAAATTCAATTTGTATTCAAATTTACAATTCAGATTTAAACTTAAATTTATAATCTTGTTTTAAATCTCATTTTTCAGATTTTTAAAACCATATAAAAAATACTATACCAATTTTTAGTTGTTAAACATTCCATTTTTGTAAAATTTATTTATTTTGAAAACTAGAATTCAAATTCATTTTGAATTCATATTTAACTTATTTCAACTTTTGTTTAAATCTTGCTTTGCTTTTTTTTTTAGTTTAAATTCCAAAACAGGATACTGTCAAGTTTAAAAAAAAACCTAAAACAAAAACTACACGAGCTCCTACCTATTTACTCCTAGTCTTCCATCACCTATCTTCGAGTAAAAACTCGAAATACTCGATGAATCCCGAGTACATAACACCCATCCCAAAACCACTTCACTAGCAAATAGAAATGCACGGTGCACGTGCACCGTGACGTTGATCAACTCCGGTCTCTCACCATGGCTTCATCTCATCGGCAACCACCCATGCTCCAAACTACGATCACCAGATCGTCTCCATCAACCTGAAATCAAAAACCAACCTCAATCCATAAACCTGGAAACACAGAGCCTCCTCCAAACCCAAACCTATCAACGGCCCAATCACCGTCCTCCGACCACCGTAAGTGCTGCAATACCTTCCATACCCTCATCATCGACCCAGCTACCATCCCTCCAAGTTTCTTCACACTCGATGAACCATAGAAACTGAAATGATCAATATTCCTAACTTGATCAAAACTAGGGTTACAATCAAAAATTGGTCATCGCAGCCACCATAACTCATAGGTCATCAACCTGACAATTTTGCTGATCCCTCCGAACTATGTTCTACCTTCAGAAAGAACTCTGACACTTCCGATCAACTGGATCGCCAGTGGCCACCCAGAACCTCTAAATTGAACAAACAGGAACTGCTCATTCACTACTTAACTAAAAATCATAATTTCACTTTTAAAATTCATGTCTAGGGTTAAGGATTTAGTTTATGTACTTGAATTGCATAATTAACATGATTGAATTTTTACAGAGACTTTGAGTTTCTTGTTGAATTTGATTTCCAGAGCAATTACAGTTTTTATTTAAGTTAAATAAATTTTTAAATCTTAGTTTAAAATCAAACAAGAAATATCTGTTTGGATCCTAAGTCCTAACAATCAATGGGTAAAGAGAAATGAATTTAAATTGAAAACCGGGTTGAAATTTTAGAACAGAGATGTTCTACAGGCATTTTCAAAATCATCCATGCAATCACACAATACACAAAAAATTTCCACAGATATATACAAATACAAACTTACTTTAGACATAACTCAAGCAACCAGATTTTCTTTAAGTTTTAAAAAGTGTTACTCACCTGATTTTTAAAAAGAACAAAGCAGTTGATAATATCTTGACACTGGAATGGCCAAAAATTTGAATTCTTTTGCTTCTAGTTTTAAAAACTTCATGCATGCAGGATTTTTCCAAATTCTAGAAGAAATTGCGGGTTTGAAAATGCTTTAATTCCAGGCTGCTTATGCTGTCTGACCAAAACTACATGCATGCTGGTGATTTGCCAGAGGAAGAAATGCAGGTTGATTTCTTTGGGTTTTGAAAATGCAAACATTTGATTTTTTTGTTTAAGGAATTTCAGATTTGTTTTTGAAGTGGAGAAATGAATTAAGGCTGAAGATTTGATATTTGCAAATGGAAATGAGATTACAGGGTTTTGTTTCTTTGATTCACTTTAGCTTTTGATTAAAAGATAGGAAAAGAGTGAAGGGAAAGAAATTATGGTTTATAAGAGCTGAAATTAATTTAACAAAATAAATAAAATAAAATAGGAATTAAATGACACTTGTGAAAACTTTTAACACTTGTCATGTTGTTTATTTTACTACTTAACACATGTAGATTGATTACTTAATATGTTAACACATGTCTCTTATTTAAATTAGTTATATTTTAAATGTTAATAAAGGATTTTACTTAATTTATTTATACTTATGTAAATATATATGTAAATTACTTATGTAAAGAAAATGTAAGTAAAAAAATTATAAATTAAAACTTATCCAAATATTTTAAGAATCTATTACTTTGAATTTCAAAATAAATTCCAAATTTAAATTAAACTTTTGAAATCAAATTAAAATCAACTTGTTCAATTTAAAATGATAATTTCATTTTCTTATTTTAATTCTTTTTATATTTATATGGAAAAATAATACATTATTAATATGGCTTGAAAATAACAAATTTAACAAATTTTAAATGATTTATAAAAGAGATTATAAATCACTTTTATTATTAAATGAATTAAAACCATATTTTACATTGTATTTTAAACTTATACACAAAATTTCCGAATCATATTTATCAAATAATATTTAAAAAGAAATAAATTTTTTTATTTAAATTTAAAAATTAAGCTAAGATATAATTTTAAACAATTTAACATTTATTTTAAGTATTTACAAACCATATAGTTATTAATTTAAATAACTTTGAGAAAATTAATATTAATTTAAAACATAATTTCCCAATTACTAAATATATTATTAGAATTTGAAAACAAAACCTTATTTATTTATTAAATTCCAAATCAAAGATTATCTATAATATATACAAATATATATACATTATAAATAGAAACATTTATTTAGCTTTTAAAAGATAAAATCTCTAATTAAATATTTATTTAATCAGATTATTAAACCAATTGATATTTTATTAATTAATATTATCAAATCAATTTAATTTTATATATAGATAATTAAATTGATATTGTCAAAAATTCCGGGATACCACATTCCTTCCCCCTTAAAAGAATTTCGTCCCCGAAATTTAAAACAAAGGTAATTTAATAATCTATTTAAAGATTTTAAAATTTAAAACACAAGCATATATCAAACATATGCTAACAACCATAGCAATCAATTCACCCAATCAAACAAAATTAACTATCCAGACAAAATTATGGATAGAGTTTCCTCGAGTTTCCCAAGTAAACACCGGGATACTCGCTCTATAAAATCCAAACAATCAACACTACTAAGCTACAGAGCTCCTACTCATCTAGATCTACAACTGAACAAAATATCAGACTACAGACAAGTCTGACTTAACAATCAAATCTCTCAGAACAGCTGATTCCAAAACAAGAGTTAGATCATACACGTACTCCCTCAGAGATACGTGAAAGACAACGAATTCCAATTTTCCAAACTGGCAATTCAATCCAGAAAACCCAACACTTATCCATAACCGAACACAAAAGAAATCCAAAACATCTCGGAGCTAGCTTACCCGACTTACCTAATCTTATAGCTCCTAATACCGGAGAGAAAACTTATCCAAAGTCAGATTCCCAATTCAGATCCACAAAACTCTTCGGACTATCTCGGGCTGCCCACATCCTTCCTGATCAGCTCAATCCTTGCTGATGTCTCAAGAAACAACTGGACCAAACCTAACCCACTAGAATGATCCTCCAAGATCAACCAAGATCAAGAACAAACTCCACTCACAACCATCAGAAGAAAACAAACATCTCCTATCCGGAAAAGAAAAGCAGATACACTCCCAAACTGCTTCTGCTGCACAACTCTGATCTGGAGTAGAAAAGAATGCTAATGAAGAACACAAGCACAAACTGGACAACATAACCTAGAAGATCTCTGATAACCAAGAGAAAATTTAGAAATTCATCTAATCCCGAGCTGCTTCAACAAACTCCATCTCAAGGAACCAACCTTCAACTAGTTGAACCACCGATACCACTCTTGGAATCCTGGTCGATAAGAAAACTAAATCTCTAGATGCGGAAAACCTCTGACTTTCCTGAAAACATCCAGAAAAATCTCCAACAATCTAAGAGAATATCCAATTATCGCAAGTCACTTTTGCGATCAATCCAGACCAAATTCCAAAGAAATACCGTTCTCTCTTTACCAATCAGAACAGTTTACTCTGGTCTAGTCAATCCATCGAAGAAATGGATTCTACTCTACTGCTTCTGAACTACATCTCTCAGACACTGCTAAGCCAGAAGACCTTATTGCTGACCCACAAAATACTCTGAGCTGCACTGCTAACACCAATGCCAAAGAATTCCTAATCCAAAGCTCTTCGAGAAACTCGGACTTCAAACCAAACAGAAACACCCTGCAGAACTCAGCCACAACACCAAAGCAGACCAACTTCCTCAAACTTGTTCCAAAGAAATATCTTCGGAAACATCCATAGTCACTGCATCTCATCACGCAGCTACTACTTCTTGAGCTATCAAGATACCATTACTCGCTTCTGCTCAGCCAACAGATCCAAACTCTACTCATCCAACTTCAAAGATGGACTACGAACCTTAATAGATTGCCTTCAGAGATCAATGAAGTCCTTCACCACATCAAAGCTTACTCGAGACGGTATTAAGTCTACAGTCTCGACAGATACACTTCCAACCTCAAACATTCAAACTCCAACCAATGGTAGTCGCGTTATATACACCACTACCCCATCTACATTTATAACTCATATTGGAAAACCCGAACAGGTAACCCAATAGATAGGTAGAAATAAATAAATATATATAAATATATTAAAATTACAAATACGCTCTCTCAAGAAAGAAAAATCTCCAAAGTCTAGGTATTCACTCAACCTAGCGCTCTGATACCAAATGTGACGATCCACTTTTTCTCCACAAAAAGTCGTATCATCTTTAAGAAAGAAAGGGATAGAAAAGAGAAAAGAAAGAAGAGAAAGAAGAAACGACACTAGAATCTCAACAGCGGAACGAATAAATTATATTAATAACATAAGTATTACACATACAACACCAATCAGAGATACACAGCATATACATCTCATACTAGACAGTTATAAACACCTGCCTAGTATTTACAACTTAATACAAACACAACAAAGAGATACCGACACAGAGAACACACAGCGGAAACTATATATCTACAATGCAGAAGCCTCCTGCTCCATTGCTCCTGTAATATTCGTCAAAGCAAACCTGAATCCCTTGGCTACTCGTAAAAATTTGAATACCCAAGAGTTTAAGAAAACAAAAGATAAATTCCGGGTCAGACATGGGTCTGGTGTGAGTAACAGGTTAAGGTTGCTTAACTTTCAAAAACCTTTTGAAAAGAAAGGTATCACGTAAGACTTCCCACATATAAACATGGAAAAGTTTATACCTTACGCTAACCAAAACATTTGATAGGAAATTCGGTGATATTATAATAGTGTCTAGGGTTTTCAAATAAATAAGAAATAGTCAAAATTGTTACATTCATTAAATTCCAGCTACTAGCCACAACAGTGGGTAATACAATCAAAACCGTTGGCACTTATTGGATTTTGGATTCCATATAATGGCAGGGCTACTGGGGTACCGCCCGCCACAGTACGTGGCCTATATTACCGTACTTAGGATCACTCCCAATCCCTTGCAACACAAGGCCAGAACCATTCCTTACTGAACAGTCCCAAACAAGACAACCTTGACAGTTGTTGCAATCAACCGCCCCACACAGCCGAATATAAAGGGACTTCTAGACAGGGGAAAATCTCGTCCTACTTGGGCATGACCCACTTAACCTTGCTGCACCTCCCCTGTTTTATCCATTCTCGGTTGATGAGGCTTGAGGCTATGATTATCTTTAGAGAACACATCTCTTAGAATGCTCATCGTCCACCCAACGATGTTCTGAAAGCATTCAATCCTTACAAGTTCGTTCCAGGTTCGAACGAAACCGAAGGTATTATCTCGTTACACTCATTTTGGAATCACCCTCAGAGTTAACGACGATAACCCTTGCACTCTGAATCTTCATCTTCACTTGAGATTCACGACCTATCGTTAATTTGGATCGATGTGGTTTTCGAATATCCAAATATGGAAACCCGATCCCGGTTATCATTGAAATCCAAATCGCCATCTTTTAGGTCCAAGTTGTTTTAAATGTTTAAAACAATTCAATTCAATATTATCTATACACACACAAATAGATAACACACAACATCACAATAGATAATTAACATTATCATCACAACAGACAATCCATTTTATCGTCCTAAACAAATAATTCATATTATCAACTCAAATGCAACCATAGCATCCAAATCACACAACATCACTTATCTCATATCTGAGATCTCAACTATTTAGGGTAATCAGTATAAATCAACGTTCATAAGCAATGACTATATAATCACCATTCTATAATTAATTTAAAATGAATTAAATTAATTACCTCTTCCCTAATTAATTTAAATTAAATTAAATTAATTACTTCATCCATATAAATCTTACTTACATATCCATTAATTAATTACGAATCAATCAATTAATTACCCTCAACAAATTACCCTAATTAATCATCCTTGATTAATTATCCTTTAATTACATTCAAGTAATTAGCCTTTAATTAATTTCACAAATTAATTATTCTAAACCAAATTCAGTAATTAACCTGTAATTACTTCATTAATTAATTAATTATAATTAATTATATTAATTCTTAACTAATTACATTAATTAATTTCTTCATTGATTAATTGTTCTTATTAATCAATCCTTAATTACATTACTAATTATATAAATTAATGATCCCTAATTATATCTATTAATAATTACCTTACTTAAATTAAGTAATTAATTATCAATTATCCATATTGATTTTTTTTTTTTTTTTTTTTTTGGCAAGGCCGACGGGGTTGGATGGTCCCCGACCACTTTATTGCAACACCAGAGAACAACGAATACAACAGGGAGCAAAAGCTCATAGAATACAGAGGAGACTAGGTGTTACAAAACACAAGGAATAACAAAAGGAAAAAAACAATAAAACAGACAAAACAAAACAAAATTAGCAAAGAGAGGCCACTGATATTCCAGGATCAAATGCAAAAAGCATCTTAAGAACTGAATAGATCTCTTGCATAACACATATCTTCAAAACATCGTCAGTTTTGGCATTTGTAGGATCAAAAACCCTAATATTACGTTCCCTCCACACCACAGCAACAAAGCACTTAAGAGCAACACAAAATATTCTATTTCTTTCATGCTTGTTACCAGTTTCTGAATAAATTCTCTCCCATTCCACCACATTGACAATTAATGGTCTCTTTCTACAATATTTGTTCATGACCTCAGCCCAAAGTTTCTTCATGACAGAACATTCAAAATAAATATGATCAATAGTTTCTGGAACATTACTGCAAAAGGTGCATGACAAATTAACATTCATGCCATACCTCGCAAGTCTTGATTTAGTCAGAAGAGCTCCATTAAGGACCTTCCATAACAATAAGTTGTGCCTGCTGCTACTGTCTTGATTCCATATTCTTTTCCACCATCTCCAGTTCCGGTTTAAGTTGTTTTGCATCAAGTATTCATATGTCAAACCAGTTTTATATTTCCCTTTCTTCTTACCCCAGACAAGAATGTTGTGTGAAGAAGGCAGTTCAGTAAAAGACTTTATTTTATCCCATATTAATTGCACTCTTTGATTCGAAGTGAAAATGTTCCTTGATTGAAAGTTGTGTATGACATCTCTGACGAGCATGCGATCATGTATACCAGTATGAAGTATCTCACTATAAGTGAGCTGTCTCCTAAGAATAAGGCCTTGTTCAAGCCATGGGTCATCCCAGAAATATACATTGTTTACACTGTTAGTCTTCATCTGTATCATAGGGAGAAACAGTTCTTTAAACTTATGGATATTACGCCATGTCCAGCTATCATTTTGCTGGTTAGGTATGTTCCATAACCCTCTACTGCTCATATACTTCTTCTTCGACCAAGCAGCCCATAGACTATCAGGGCAATTGAACAAAGTATCAATATGTCTAGCAAAAGCAGCCTTATTCCACTGTTTTAGATTAATCAAACCAAGGCCTCCTTTGTTTAGAGGCTTCTCGACAGTAGCATACTTTATAGGAGCAATGAATCTACCAGTAGTCTTGCCACTCCACAGATACTTCATCATAGCACATCTTATCATTTTAATAAGTTTAGTAGGAAGAACAAAAGATCTAGCCCAGTACACTTGCATAGAGAAGATAACAGACTTAATTAAAGTGAGTCTACCAGCTTGACTTAACCTCCTAGCAGTCCAGCAGCTCAATCTAGCTGTGATTCTTTCAAACATAGGTAAGCAGTGGTTAGTAGTAATTCTGGAAGTAGTCAGAGGAAGACCAAGGTAGGAGACTGTGGAAAGATTCCTATTCAAGCCGGTGACATGATAGATCATGTTGGCATGAGCAGGGCTAACACCAGCAAGAACAATATCAGATTTTTGGATATTGATTTTTAACCCTGTCATAGTGTGAAACTGCTCAAGAGTAAGCATAATGTTTTCAATAGTGACGAGATCAGGAGAACAAAACATAACTAGGTCATCAGCAAACATAAGAGTGGTGATTTGAGGGTCTTTACAAGCAGGATGAAGCTTGATTTTCCCCATACAAACAGATTTATTGATCATTCTTGTGAGCAATTCCATTACTAGAATGAAGATGTAGGCTGACATGGGGTCTCCCTGCCTTATACCTTGCCTGCTATTGAAAAAACCAGTAGGAGATCCATTGACAACAATGGAGTAAGTAGGAGAGGAGATGCATTCATAAATCCACGCAATAAAGTGAGGAGGAAAGTTCATATACCCCATAATTCGAACAATACTATCCCATTGAAGCATATCAAATGCTTTCATAATATCAAGTTTAAGCATAGCTTTGGGGGGAGTATTACTTCTGTGGTTTCCTTTAATAATCTCCTGCGCAAGCAGGATATGATCAAGGATATTTCTGCCAGGCAGAAAGGCAGTTTGGTTGTTAGAAACAAGAGAGGGTAGAACTTTCTTTAACCGAGTAGCAATAATTTTGGAAATACATTTGTAAATTGTATTGCAGCATGATATAGGCCTAAAGTCTTTAACATGGTGAGCATTTTTGATTTTAGGAACAAGAGCTATGTTAGTGTAGTTGTAGGACCTGTAGAGCTTGCAATTAGAGAAGAAGTAAGAAATTGCTTTACAAATATCTGTAGTCACAATATTCCAGCATTTAGTATAAAAGTGAGTATTTAGACCATCAGGGCCACTGCAAGAATTAGAGTAGAGAGAAAACATAGCATTGACTATTTCATCTTTGGTGACCTCTTCACAGAGCATTTTGTATTTCTCATCATCCAGCATTGGCATTATGTCCATGGGAATATCATCAATAGCAGGGATGAAATTGTTAGCATTGGAATATATAGAAGAAAAATATTGCTCAAAAGCTAAATTGATTTTACCAGCAGTATTTTGAACTTCCTCATTCATGTCAATTATAGAAGCAATGTTCTCTCTTCTATGTTTGTCTTTAAGACTATCATGAAAGAAAGCACTGTTCTTGTCTCCTTCTTTCCACCATTTCATTCTCGACTTTTGACGTATCATATCACATTCTTGAGCAAGGGCTTCAGTGTATTGTTGAGTTAAAACTGCTTCAGAGGCAGAAAAACTAGCATCATTAAAATTAACCATCATATCCTTCTGAACTTCAGCAAGTTTCCTCATAATATTGGAGCTCAACTTATCACCATTGCCATATTTGTTATATGCCCAATTTTTAAGTTTGCTTTTGGTTTCTCTTATTTTCTCCTGCAAGACAAAGAGAGGGTTACCAAGTTTATTAGAATTCCAGACATTTAAAACAGTAGGTTTAAAGTCAGCTTCAGTTGTCCAAGAATTAAAAAATTTAAAATTTGTTTTTCTTCTCATGTCCACTCCATGAAGATGAATGATTTGGGGAGAGTGGTCAGATAGAAGAGGGGGTGGAAGGTAATTGAAAAGAAGAGGCCATTTAGCAAGAGCAGCATGATTGGAGAAGGAGTGATCAATTCTAGAGAATGTTCTGTTGCCTTGCTTTCTATTATTGTTCCATGAGAATTGCATTCCAACAGATTTGATGTTAATTAGTTCAGCATCAGATATCACATTATTGAGGGGAAGAATCTCATTAGAAGACAGAGGGTTACCACCCACTCTATCAGAGATAGCTTGGCAACAATTGAAATCACCAAAAATGATCCATGGATGAGTGGATTGTCTCAAAGAAGGAATGACAGATAACAAAGATGCTCTGGCAGCAGTAGAATTGAAAGCATATATGAAAGATACGTCGAATGAGGTTTGATTTGCTATATCAATAGCATGACAGTGGATTAGTTGAGAGGTGGAGAGAATGGTAGACATTTCAACAACTTGAGGATTGAAAATTATCAAAATTCTACCATAAGGAGATTCACAAAGGTTATGAATAATTTTCCATCCCAAATTGATATACTTCGCAGCCTTAATAGTTAAATTAAGATTAAGTTTAGTCTCAAGAATAGCCAGCACAGATAAATTTTGAGAGGAGATAAGCTGTTTGCACTGATCTTGTTTTATGATTTGGTGAGCCCCCCTGATGTTCCATGCACCAATGCGTAACATCATTGGGGTATTCTACCATTAAGAAACTCTATCTTCATTTTCCTTGTTACTGCCTGAGTTGAAGACAAGTAGTTTGGAATAGTAGCTGATAAAGGGGTTAGTTCATTATTTTCAGTAACAATAGGAATTTGAGTAGTGGGTAACTGGTTTTGAGCATGGACAGTGGATGGGAGATGTTTGAGGTTGATTGATAGAGGAGAAGCATTGGGATTAGATTTGAAAGCTATTGGAGGAAGAATTTTGGAGTATATGTTAAGAGGAGATACTGCTGAGGAGTTTGGAATTTCATTAGGACATGTTAATGTATCAGTGTTTTCATTTTCATTCTTGTGCATGTCAGTACTTTTCCATGCTTTCCTTTTATTCTTCGATTTCCCACTCTTACTTTGTTTGTTTTTACCTTCTTCAGAACACTTTCCTTTATCAATTCTGTTCTCACATTCTGTGGCATTCACAATTATGCCATCATTTCCTATGGATTTGTCTGAGATGTTGTTTTCAGGTAGTTGCATGTTTGATAAGTGAGTTATTTCATCTTCATGTGTGGTTATTTTCATTTGTTCCTTTTGCAATGCAAACTCAACATTTGTGTTATCATCAGACACCCTGTTATCTAATTGTTTACCTCTATCCAAACTTCTATCACTCTCACTTACACTATTTACCATATCAGTAAAAACCTCATTTTCCATTCCCATTAAAACTTCAAACTTATTGGATATTATTAGTTCAGCAGATGTATCCTTATCCTCATTTCTATCTTTCCCAAACTCTCCCTTATCAGCACACACATCAGTATCTTGGTTGTTGACCTCATCAAGCAATATAGTATTATCACTGGACTTTATTGACATACTACTTCTCTCATTTACCTTATCATTTCTATTGTTATCTTCATCATGTATTTCAACCACATCTATTCCACTGGTTTTGTCACAGTCCACCACTTCAATACTTCCTTCTTTATTATCTTTGTTTTTCTTAGTAACAGTCAGCTCTTTTTTGTTTTTACCTACACGCTGCCATCTTTTCGCTACTTTCACCTGAAAGGGGATTCCCTTCTTAATTTCATGCACAATCTCAATTTTATTGCCTTTACTGTTTCCTTTCACTCCATTATTTTGTTCTTCAGCTCCACTAGAAACTGCTACCTCTTCTTTATACTCACATTGTTCAGTTGAGTGACCAAATTTGTTGCAAACCACACAAACATCCGGCCTCCACTGGTACTCAACATATATCTTTTGATAGCCACCTTCCACCAGTCTCACTTTAAATTCATTAACTAACTCCTTATTTGGTTTCACTTCAATGAGACACTTTGCATAAGTTAACCTAGTTTGCTGCTCAGTTAATTCGTCCATACATAGTAATCTACCCAAACAACTACACAACCAATTAATTCCTACTGGTGACCACGCAAACAGGGGAAGATTGTAGAGATGCACCCATACTGGAACAGAGGTTACAGATCCAGATATGTTGCTAACAGACACATCGTATGGCTTTAATATGAACATCTTATTGTTCATAAAAATAGGATCCTTATGTAAGACATTTCTCCTATCATCAGCAGAAGAAAAATTAAATAAAAACACAATACCATCAGATTTGACTTTGATCATGCCTTTAAGTTTCCAAATTCCTTTCAACTTCTGTACCACAGCAGTATACGACAGAGGCTTGTCTAAGAAAAAACCAACAACTGTGTCTGACCAATTCTTAGCACCAGCGTCAAGAACACAAGTTGGAGGCACCATCACATCATCTTCATACATTGGGGTGAGATCAACGGGAATGTACTTCCCAGCATTACTAGGCTTATGCTTGAATAAAGAAGTCCATTTACGTTCATCATGGAATGGGGTAGATGGGTCAGAGAGAAGAGGCAAAACAGAAGAATCAGGAGGCTTTGAAAGATGAGGGTCAGGAAGAGGAAGAGGAGGGGGAACAGAACAAGTGGGTTCATGATTGATGGCAGAGGATGGCAGGAGATGTTTGACAGTGGATGGGGAAAGAGTCACTGGAAAGTTGGAGAGATTTGCGGGAGAAGAAGGTACAATATGGCAGGGAGGTACGGGGATGGTTGTGGACGTGATGGGAAGAACATGAGAGGCATGGTCATGGGAAGAAGCAGACATGAAAGATTATTTTCAAATAACTCTTGATTAATCCATATTGATTAATCACTCTTGATTAATCACATTAAATAATTAACTATATTTAATTAATTACATCTCTTTATTATCTTCAAATAACTCAATTAACAAATCCTAAATTAATTACACTAAGTAATTAATTATTAATTACTTCCTTTAAGTAATTATTCCGCATACTAATTACATATTAATTACACAAAGTAATTAATTATTAATTACTTCCTTTAAGTAATTATTCCGCATACTAATTACATATTAATTACACAAAGTAATTAATTTCCAAAACTTCTTCATTACCCAATTATCCTTCAATTTAATTACATCAAGTAATTTATCTTCTTAATTACTTCACTAAGTAATTATTCACTATTGAGTAATTACCTCTTAAATTATTCAATGATTATTTTAAATTAATTAAACATAATTAATGAACTTAAACTAATTAAAGAAGCTTAATTAATTACAATTAGTAATTAATTCCTTAATTACTTCCATTAAGTAATTACACTTAAACAATTCAAATGATTATCTTTAAATTAATTAATCCAATTAATCATTAAAATTAATCACATTAATTAATTATTAATAATCCTAAGTTAATGACCTTCACTAACCATTAAAAAATCTTTAATTACTTCCTAAAGTAATTAAATAAGATTAATCATTATTAATTACAAAATTTAATTATCTATAAAACCCATTAATTAATCTCTAACTATTTAATTAATCAAGTGATAATCTAAAACTTAATTAATTTTTAATTACTTGATTAGTGAGTTCAAATCATTAATTTAGTATCAAATCTTGTCTTAATAATGAATTCTTACTTACAATTTAATTAATCTTAATTAACTTACTTAATCCTTTAATTAATTAAATAAAACCCTTAATCATTTAATGAATTATAAATTATTAAGTTCTAATTAACTTTATGATAAACATTAATCTTATTAATAATTAAATTATCATTAACAAGGTATTTAAAAACAATTTGTTTTTAAATTTTCCTTTAAATTCCATTTTAAATTTAAGATTTAAAATGAAATCATTTTTTAACTTTAACAAAACTTTTAAAATGATTCAAAAACTTTTGTATTACATGTTAAAGAATCTATTTGTCTTATAAAAGAATTTAAAAGAATTTTAAAACCAAATTCAATTTTAAACTTAAACCATACTTTGAAACATTCAAAGTTGTTTTTAAAACATTTAAATTCAAAAGCTTATTTTATTTCAACCCAGGATTCAAATTCATTCTTGAATCCAGATTCTAAACTTAGATTTGAACACTCTGTTCAATTCTTATATTTTAGATTTTAAAATCTGATTATAAATACTTTATGGTTCAAACTTAATTACAACATTTGAATTTATAAACTTTTTCAAATCCTTAGATTCAAATTCAATTTGAATTCAGATTTAAACTTAAATTTATAATCTTGTTTTAAATCTCATTTTTCAAATTTTTAAAACCACATAAAAAAATACTGTACCAATTTATATTCGTTAAACATTCCATTTTCATAAAATTTATTTATTTTGAAAACTAGAATTCAAATTCATTTTGAATTCATATTTTAACTTGTTTCAACTTTTGTTTAAATCTTGCTTTGTTTCTTCTTCTTTTTTAGTTTAAATTCCAAAACAGGATACTGTCATGTTTCAAAAAAAAACCTGAAACAAAAACTTCACGAGCATACCTATTTACTCTGAGTCTTCCATCACCTATCTTCGAGTAAGAACTCAAAATACTCGAGTGAATCCCGAGTACATAACACCCATCCCAAAACCACTTCACCAGCAAATAGAAATGCACGGTGCACGTGCACCGTGACGTTGATCAACTCCGGCCTCTCACCATGGCTTCATCTCATCGGCAACCACCCACGCTCCAACCTACGATCGCCAGATCGTCTCTATCCACCTGAAATCAAAAACCAGCCTCAACCCAAATCCTGGAAACACTGAGCCTCCTCCAAACCCAAACCTGTCAACGGCCCAATCACCGTCCTCCGACCCCGTAAGTGCTGCAATACCTTCCATACCCTCGTCATCGACCCAGCTACCATCCCTCAAAGCCTCTTCACACTCGATGAACCATAGAAACAGAAATGATCAATATTCCTAACTTGATCAAAACTAGGGTTATAATCAAAAATTGGCCGTCGCAGCCACCACAACTCATAGGTCATCAACCTGACAATTTTGCTGATTCCTCCGACCTCTGTTCTACCTTCAGAAAGAATTCTGACACTTCCGATCAACTGGATCGGCAGAGGCCACCCAGAACCTCTAAATTGAACAAATCGGAACTGCTCATTCACTACTTAACTAAAAATCATAATTTCACTTTTAAAATTCATGTCTACGGTTAAGGATTTAGTTTATGTACTTGAATTGCATAATTAATGTGATTGAATTTTTACAGAGACTTTGAGTTTCCTGTTTAATTTGATTTCCAAAGCAATTACAGTTTTTATTTAAGTTAAATAAATTTTTAAATCTTAATTTAAAATCAAACAAGTAATATTTTTTGGATCCTAAGTCCTAACAATCAACGGAGAAAGAGAAATGAATTTAAATTGAAAACTGGGTTGAAATTTTAGAACAGAGATGTTCCGCAAGCATTTTCAAAATCATCCATGCAATCACACAATATACAGAAATTTTCCACAGATATATACAAATACAAACTTACTTTAGACATAACTCAAGCAACCAGATTTTCTTTAAGTTTTAAAATGTGTTACTCACGTGATTTTTAAAAAGAACAGAGTAGTTGATAATATCTTGAAATTGGAATGGCCAAAAACTTGAATGCTTTTGCTTCTAGTTTTAAAAACTTCATGCATGCCTGAGTTTTCCAAATTCTAGAAGAAATTGCAGGTTTGAAAATGCTTTAATTCCAGGTTGCTTATGCTGCCTGACCAAAACTACATGCATGTTGGTGATTTTCCAGAGGAAGAAATGCAGGTTGATTTCTTTGGGTTATGAAAATGCAAACATTTGATTTTTTTTGTTTAAGGAATTTCAGATTTGTTTTTGAAGTGGAGAAATGAATTAAGGCTGAAGATTTGATATTTGCAAATAGAAATGAGATTATAGGGTTTTGTTTCTTTGATTCACTTTAGCTTTTGATTAAAAGATAGGAAAAGAGTGAAGGGAAAGAAATTATGGTTTATAAGAGATGAAATTAATTTAACAAAATAAATAAAAGAAAAATAGGAATTAAATGGCACTTGTGAAAACTTTTAACACTTATCATGTTGTTTATTTTACTACTTAACACATGTAGATTGATTACTTAATATGTTAACACATGTCTCTTATTTAAATTAGTTATATTTTAAATGTTAATAAAGGATTTTACTTAATTTATTTATACTTATGTAAATATATATATGTAAATTACTTATGTAAAGAAAATGTAAATAAAAAAATTATAAATTAAAACTTATCCAAATATTTTAAGAATCTATTACTTTGAATTCCAAAATAAATTCCAAATTCAAATTAAACTTTTGAAATCAAATTAAAATCAACTTAATCAATTTAAAATGATAATTTCATTTTCTTATTTAAATTCTTTTTATATTTATATGGAAAAATAATACATTATTAATATGGCTTGAAAATAACAAATTTAACAAATTTTAAATTATTTATAAAAGAGATTATAAACCACTTTTATTATTAAATGAATTAAAACCATATTTTACATTGTATTTTAAACTTATATACAAAATTTCCAAATCATATTTATCAAATAATATTTAAAAAGAAATAATTTTTTTTATTTAAATTTAAAAATTAAGCTAAGATATAATTTTAAACAATTTAACATTTATTTAAGTATTTACAAATCATATAGTTATTAATTTAAATAACTTGGGGAAACTTAATATTAATTTAAAACATAATTTCCCAATTACTAAATATATAATTAGAATTTGAAAACAAAACCTTATTTATTTATTAAATTCCAAATCAAAGATTATCTATAATATATATAAATATATATATACACAATATAAATAGAAACATTTATTTAGCTTTTAAAAGATAAAATCTCTAATTAAATATTTATTTAATCAGATTATTAAACCAATTCATATTTTATTAATTAATATTATCAAATCAATTTAATTTTATATAAAGATTATTAAATTGATATTGCCAAAAATTCTGAGATATCACATCAAGGCTGAAGACTCATGAGTATCAAGATAAGTAATAGTGTCTAGATTTATGTTAAAACTTCATAATAGCGCTAAAATCTTTATTCGGATTTTAATTGTGGAATGGAATCCACCTTCTCTAGTGGAATGGAATCGATGAAACTTTCAAAATGATTTATTTTAACCATTTTTCAAAAAACTATTTTTTAAAAGTCGTCTCTCTCGTTTAAATATTTTAGCCTTAAACTATTCTTACCATCTTTTATATTTTGATTTCAAAATCATCTCTTGTTTTTAAACTATCTCCTATTTTAATATTATAGCTTTAAATTTCAAAAACATATTCTATACTTAGTTTCTAATATTACTTTTATATTATAGATTATATATTTTTAAGATTACTTTTTAAATCTCCTTTATAAGTTTAAACTATATTCAAAATGGTTTACAAAGTTTAGAAATTGTTTTGAAAAGTTTTAGAATAGAAATCATTTAAAGCAAAATCTATTTTCAAAATTCACATAGGCATGTCAACATCCGTCATCCCCTAATGTCGACATGGTGACCATAGAATTCGAATTTCAAATTTTCAAAAGAAGTGTCTGTTCGTCATAAACTTTAGCGAATGGTCATGACTATTATTCTTCTATAAATACAAGTTGTTTTCAATGAATTTAAGTTAGTTTTTCTTCATTTCTTCACTCCTTCTTCTCCACTCAAATATTCTCTTAAATTTTAACGAAATTCTGCCGAAATTCTAAGTGAATCAAACTCGATCATCTCTATTTGATTCTCTGCCACTCTCTCTCAAAGATCTCAGTGCTATTCGGAGTTATAGGATCATTTGTAATCAAATATCGAAAGATCTAAGTGTATCGAGTCTCTCTATCAAAGTGTTATTGGAAACGGTGTGATTGTGGCCATAAATCAATTAGGTGTGATTGTAGCCCGTAAATCAATTAGGTGATCTTGTAGCCTTGTTATCAAGAGAGTTTTCCCTAGACTCGGAGACAGGAGCGTGTATCACGTGGCCTTGAAATCGAGGTTGTAATATTGAAATTATATTTGAAAAATATCTACACAAGAAATTGTGTGGGACTAGACGTAGGGTAACTCCGAACTAGTATAAAATTTCGGTATGTTCTTTGCTTTACTGCTTTTATTTAATATTTGCATCTGTGTTTTATTCTATGATTGTCTCCATGTTTGTGAATTTGCATCTGTATGTGTTTATTTTGAAAAGAATTCAAAAATTCCGTAAAATCTATTAAACACTATTCATCCCTCTCTAGTGTTAATCCAGTCTTAAGATCCGTAACCGCATTTCCTACAATATGTGCATACATGTATATGATCTTTGTTGCCATTTATATTATATATATATATATATATATATGTTTATAAAAGTAAGAAAACAATTCACATAAAAGTAACATTATGAAATAAGAGAAAGATTGAAGATTGAAGAAAATTTATATCGCAATTAAATCCAATCAGATCTGAATTAAGAAGGAAATAACATAAAGTGAAAATTTCCATTACCTTTCTTTAACATCAACTTTTACAGTAAAAATCCAAACCATTAAAATTGCTAACTTGAAAATACATATAATCAACAAAAAATAAAATTAATATTTCATAATTTAACGTGTTGACCCCAATGACATAATTAGATCTAAAACACTACACTTATATTTACATACATATACATATAATTGACAAAGATTTAATTTCAGAACATGAACTTGAATTAATTTGAAATAAATAAACCTAACAAAAGATATTAATTTGGATGTTGGTCCACATATATACGTAACATAGTATACTAAGATTAGAACCTTGTTTAAAGGGAATAAACTCTAACAACAACAGTAATGTTCTCATTTTAATTAAAAGAATGAAACCTTTTTCTTTTTTTAGTTAAAGTTTCCATAATCAATTCTCTTAGTTTTCTCTCTATATACCTCGCTCTTCAATAATAGACAAGCCATATTGTTGCCACCTTATGGCAAAATTTTCAACAAATCGCTAGTGCAATTATCTTTAATTTAAACTCATTTAAAATTACACCGATATAGTATATCGATGCATGCAAATATAGCTTTAATATATGCATCCACATAATTATAAACAACAACCATATGTCAAATAAATTAAATAATAATTAATATTTATTAAATATTAATAATTTACAACATTTAATAAATTAGTTGAATCATGTGGTTTTTTGGAGTCACAAATACAATTGTGGGATTCTGTGGTGTGAATTCAGTCAATAAATAATATTGAACAGTTCGGGTATTAACATTCACATGTTACTTTAGTAGTAGTGTGATAATATGCTCGAATTCATCGCAACCATTTAAGTGAAATCAATTTTTATAATTTCTTAAGTGATACCTCTTAGTAATTATTATTTACACCAATTCTCCTCATCAACAATACATTACATTAGGACTTATGGAATTTAGTTTTGGTCAATATTCCAATATCATCCACAACAAAATCGCTTTATCTATAAACAATGTCCTTGTTTCAATAATATCATTTATTATTTACCACAATACTCTAGTAAGAGATTTTCACTTTAATTTGACTACAGTTGACTATGATACTGACGTTGTACAACCGAGGAGATGAATTTTCTATTGAATAGTGTTTCACTTTCAGTGTTTCAACTCGGACCCAACTATAGTCCTTCAATGGGCGCCATACCATAATTTAACTATAATCAAAGTGGAGTTTCCACATTTCGATTCGAAGTATTCTCTAATTGAAAAACTTTGTAATATCCTTGCTTTGAAATTTCCCGTTTGACATAGTTGTTATTAAGCAATAGGAAATTCTAGGACTAGTCATTCCATGGATGTCCAATAACTATCAGTACATAACCCCTTGGTGTCCTTAGTGGTCATGAGTAATACACTTCCTAATATTATAGGAAAGTTATGTATTTTGTCTTAATGAAATAACGATATCCTTTATCGAAACATCTTGACCAAGAATATTTAAAATAAAATGGTATATAGTGGGGCTAATTATTCAAAATTACAACTATTTGCAACTACAATCACATAACGTTTGTTTAAAGATTTTCTTATTTATATATTTTAAATTAATTCCTCAATTAATTATATCATTATATAACAAAATATATAATAGAAATCAAATATCTTTTTTATGAACAACATTGGTCACATGGCTAGATATACGTAGAAAATTATATAATATCCTCTAGCACACACCACTAACTCAATAAATAACTATAAATTTAAACCTTCAATAACTAAAAAGTTAAACCTTTGATAGCTATTACGTTAGTTTATCGATAGCCAGCATGTTAGACCATCAATAACTAGTGTGTTAAACTTTCGATAGCTTCGTTTTAGAGGCTCGATGCCATGGATATGCAATAGCATATGTTAGACCTTCGATAGCTCATGTTTATCATCGATCAAGATGACATGAGCTTCATTACTAATCGAGGATTATATTGTTATAAGGTGATGCCCTTTTGTTTGAAGAATGTTGGAGTCATGCATTAGTTATTGGTTAGGAAAATGTTCGCTAGCCAGATTGGGTAAACTATGGAAGTGTACATAGAAGACATGCTCATAAATTCTTAAAAGGCAAAGGATCATATTGATCATTTGGATGAAATTTTCTTAGTAGTTTGGAAATATAGAATAAAGTTAAACCCCTTGAAATTCTTGTTTGAGATTTCTTTTGTAAAGTACTTTGAATTCTTTGTGCATGTTTGAGGGATTTAACGTGAAAACTTGAAGGAGAGGCAAAGCTTGAATGGGAAAATGGTTGCATTAAGTCAATTCATTTCAGAAGCAACAAACAAATGTGTCCCATTATTCAATTCTCCCAAGGAGTAATGAGGAAAGTTTAAATCGACCGACCAGTACCTATCTGCATTTTTACAGCTTATGGAGTAGGTAATGAAAACTCCATTCCTATCCACACCTTCGGATGGAGATAATCTATACTTTTTCTTGGTTGTGTCACCCCGTAGGAAGCCATTCTGTAGTGGCTAATACGCTATATCAGCAAATGCTTCACTTGGTTTGAGTTCGGATAACTGAAGTTAGAAAAACTTGCTTACTGCTTATTGATTGCATCAAGGAAGCTAAGGCAGTATTTTCAGTCTCTTCCTATCAAGGTGATGACCGATCAACAACCTAGAAGGGTCCTTTATTGCATGAACACTTTAGGGAGGTTATCGAAATGGAGTATTGAGTTAAGGCAATAGAAAATCATGTATCCTCCTGGGATGACAATCTATGGACAAGCCTTAATAGATTTCGTTATGGAATTAGTATCAAAGGTGATGTATTAGAAGCTACAAATGACAATTGGAGCATCTAATAAGCATGATTCAGGTGCTGGAATACTTCTAATCACACCAGAAGGTTAGAGACTATGCTACGCATAGAAGTTGGGATTTGGAGCTAAGAGTAATGAGGCTAAATACGAGGCACTCGTAGATGGATTAGAGATCTTTAAGAAGTTAGGAATTCTTTCATTGTATATTCACAACGACCCTTAACTATATGTAAACAAGGTGCTCAGACCATTTCATGTCAAAGGAGCATGATTGGCATCTTACCTGAAGAAAGTGAAGGCCTTGCTTAATGATTAAGAATATTATGTAGTGAAGCACAAAGAGGAAATCAGAACGTATATGTGAAATTTTTTAGCTCAAGAAATTTACCACTCATCAGTTGAGTCCTAATGATGACATTGTTGATCCCAAGCTTTAAGGAAGTGGACATCATAATGACAATCGATGGAGAGGAATCATGGATGACTCCTATCATCGAATACTAAATTAATAGAATTCAACCTTCGAAATAAAACAAGGAAAGGAAAGTATTAGTGAAACCTCCAAGGTGAGTAATATAAGATAGGATTCTATATAGAAGAGGATTCTCAAATCCTTTGCCGAGGTGCGTGACTGGAAGAGAAATCAAGGAGACATTGGATAATGTGCATCAAGGTAGCCGTGGTACCACAATGAGGGAAGACCCTAGCAAGGAAAATCTTATGTATGGATAATTCTAGCCAACTCTTAATAACGATGCAATAGAATAAGTGAAGAAATGTGACAAGTGCTAGAGGTTCACAAAAATTTCAAGGCTACCACATGCTGGATTAACTTATATGGCCAACCCTTGGCTGTTCGTTGTTTGGGAGGGTCAATATGGTTGGATAATTGCCTATGATCAGAGGTGGAGCTAAGTATGCAATGATTGTAGTGGGTTACTCAACAACAAGTAGATGAAGAACAACTCACTAAAGCACCCTTAGCTAATGTGATAAACTTTCTGTTGTGAAATAATATTTGCAGCTACCGAATCCCACTACCAAATAATATCAAACAATAGGCTACAGTTCGATGGCAAGGGGATTGCAGAGAATCAACAACATGGGATAAAGAAGAGTTTCTCAATTGTGCTGCATACACAAGCCAATGGACGAGTTTAGGTAGTAAATAGGGCCCTCTAAACGCTTATCAAGAAGCGATTGGAAAAGGCTCAATGTGCATAGGTTGACAAACCACCGCTCGTGCTTCGGATGTACCACACTACTCACAAAACCACAACAAGCCACACTCTATTTGCCTTGGCTTATGGCTTGGTGACAATGATTCCTTTTAAAACCGCAGTCCTAACTCATTGGTACATTCATTATAATCCAAAGAAAATGAGGAATTGATGAACATATCATTGGATTGGTCAAGGAAAGACATGATGAGGTTGCCCTGAAAGCGCTGCTCATAGACAGAAGGCGACCCAGAATTATAATGCTAAAGTGAAGGTTTGATGCAGAGCAATCTACGTGTGTCTTAGGTCGCCAGCGACCTAACAAGGTGATGAGTCACGAACGACCTAGCGAGATATGTGATAAGTCACACAGCGAGCTACGACCTAGTGATCAACGACCTAACGGGCTAAGCCAACCAGCGAGCTATGTTAAATTGCCAACCTTATCAGAGGCCGCATTCTTCTTGTTTTCTCTTCTAGTTCGCTCATTTGGTCTTAAGTCGCGCGTGACCTAACGAGTTATGTAAGATCTTATGCCGCTGAGATTCTTTAAGTCGCTCCATGGATAGGTCACTCATCTTCTTAATCGCTCCAGTGTTAAGTCGCTAGTTCACGAAGCTGTGCTATATCCTTAGGTCGCTGAAGCTTAGGTCGCTTATGATGTTAAGTCGCATAATACTGTATTTTGTTAGGTCGTGTAATATTAACTCATGTTGTAAGTGTTGTGTAAGTCGTATGTGTTAGGTTGTTAATGACCGGTGTTGAGTCGTAGGTCGCAAGCACCTGTTGTTAACTTGTATGTTGTTGTTAGGTCGGTCTGCTGAGTTGTAAAATCTCTATAAATATGGGTGTGTTGCCAGTTGTAAAGGGTTTTTGATTTTGAATAAAATTTTGTTTGTGTGCTTTGTGCCACTTTTGTTGAAGTTGAGTGTGATCTCCTTCTTCTTCCATCTTCGGATATTCGAGTGCGCTCGAATCAACGGATTTAAAGCCGATTCACGGAATCTCATGCGCGAGATCAACGTCAAAGAATCGTAGATCTTCTAACACGGCATCGTGCGCGATCAACGTGTTAAAGATATCTAGAATCCGGTATCTCGAAAGATCAACGGATTTGTGCATTTATTTTGGGTATCGTCAATTCATCAATTTAGCATTGCATCGCTCCATTGTTGTTTTGTTGTTGTTGCATCATTTGGTGACAACTTATTATCACCGCTGCGTCAATTTGGTATCAAAGCTTGAAGAGCTTAAAGAGCTAAGTAAGTTGAGCCGAGCTAAGTTCAAAACTGAGCTAAGTCAAGTCAGGACGAGCCGAGCTAAGTCCTAGTGCAAGCCGAGTTAAGTCGAACTATATGAAAGTTAGATCGGAAAAGAGATTGTTTGAAGATCATGCCTCCGAGACGTGCTAAGCGATTTTAAAATATTGAAGATGTATATAGAAGACAAGAAGCTGAGCAGATGGAGCAGCGTATCAATGAAAAGTTTGATGAAGGTATTGGAAAGTTAGAGAAGTTGATGAGAGACATGAATCAAAGTCAAAGGAGAACTTCACCAGTTTCGCACCATAGTGGAAACAGAGTTTCACCTTCAGTTGCGGGAGAAAGAAGAATGTCACCCCAATCTTATCGAGATCGGAGAGAATCATCAGTTTCTTTGAGGCAAGAACATCATGAGCATCAAGGTGAAGAGAGAAGAACTCATCGTGGATTTGAAGATGATCCGTATCGTGATGCCGAAAGACATGATAGAAGGGACATGCATAGTCGTAGAGATGTAGATGGACGAGATCAATATCGACATACATATAATTTTGAGGAATATGGTGATAGAGGAAGTATTCATGATCGAGATCGAGGCCAAGTGCGAAATCGATATATTGATTCCGAGAATGATCGTAAATGGGAATCGGGTATGAAAACAGAAATTCCAGAGTTCAAAGGGGAAATGATAGCGGAAGAGTTTTTGGATTGGTTATCAAATGTTGAAGAAATTTTTGACTTCAAGGAAGTACCCGAGCATCGTAGAGTTAAGTTAGTTGCTACACGATTGAGGGGAAGAGCTATGGCATGGTGGCAACAAACTAAACTTACACGGGAAAGAATGGGAAAGTCGAAGATTATTTCATGGGAAAAGATGAAGAAGTTAATGAAGGCTACCTTCTTGCCCTATAATTATCAGTCTCTTATGTATCAACGCTTACAGAATTTGAGACAAGGGAAAAAGTCGGTAAATGATTATGCAGATGAGTTTTATCAACTGATTGCTAGAAACGATATCATGGAAATGGAGGAACAGTTGACATCTAGATTTGTTGGAGGATTGAGAATGCAAATTCAGGATATGGTGAATATGTTTGATCCAAGATCCGTTGCTGAAGCACACCAGAAGGCCCTAGCTTGGGAGAAGCAAGGTAGAAGAGGAGGTGGTGCGCTTACAAGTTCGATCAATCAGATGAAAGGGGCTAGTAGCAATACTAATGTTTCCAAGGCTATTAGTAAATCGGTTGTCAATGAAGTTGCTAGGACTAAGGTCAACAACCATTTCAAGTGTTATAATTGTCAGGAGTTTGGTCATAAGAGCAACGAATGCCCGGGGCCTAAGAAACGAGCGATGGTTGCTGAGGACACGAGGGATATTCTTTAATGATGAGGAGATCTTGCTTGACACCAAAGCAGGAAGAGGAGACTAGCTGGTTGAGGAGTAATATTTTCTAGTCGACGTGCACTATTTTGGTAAAGGTTTGTAAGTTTGTCATCGATGCAGGAAGTTGTGATAACATCATCTCTACAGAAGCTGTAAAGAAGTTAGCGTTAAAGACAGAGAAGCATCCCAAACCCTACAAATTGGCTTGGTTGAGGAAAAGTGGGGAAGTGAAGGTTAGTCGGAGAGCTTGTGTAACTTTTTCCATCGGAAAGAAGTATAAGGATGAAATTTGGTGTGACGTGGTAGATATGGATGTATGTCATTTGTTGTTGGAAGACCGTGGCAATTTGATAGAGCCGTGCAACACGATGGTAGGACTAACTGCTATAGTTTCATGTTCAATGGCACTAGAATCACTTTAGTTCCTAAAAAGCGACAACAAAATGAAAGCAAGTTGGAGAAAATCGAGGAACTAAAGACTCTGTTATCTTTGAAGGAGTTTGTCAAAGAAGTAGAGAATGAGCCTGAAGTATTTCTGTTGATTGGATGTGAAAGCAGTGAAACAGTTGAAATTCCTGAGGAAGTTAAGCCAGTGTTGATGGAATTTGAAGATGTATTTTCTGAAGAATTACCAAAAGAGTTACCACTGTTGAGAGACATACAACACCAGATTGATCTTGTTCCGGGAGCTGCATTACCACATAGACCACACTATAGAATGAGTCTAAAGGAGCACGAAGAGTTGAGAAGGCAAGTAGAGGAGTTACTTGAACAAGGGCGCGTACAAGAAAGTTTAAGTCCTTGTGCAGTACCAGCCTTGTTAGTGCCAAAAAAGGATGGAACTTGGAGAATGTGTACAGATAGTCGAGCATTAACAAGATTATAGTGAGGTACAGATTTCTGATGCCAAGATTAGACGACTTGTTAGATCAGTTGAGCAGAGCTGCCAACTTTACAAAGATTGATCTGAAGAGTGGGTATCATCAGATTCGAATTCGACCAGGGGATGAATGAAAGACCGCATTTAAGACGCGGGAAGGGTTGTATGAATGGCTGGTCATGCCATTTGATCTTTCGAATGCACCCAGTACTTTTATGCGAGTAATGAATCGGATCTTTCGACCGTTTATTGGAAAGTTCATGGTGGTATACTTTGATGATATATTGATATACAGTGGAAGCACAAAAGAACATCTACAACACTTGTGGGAAGTGTTGATGACACTTCGTCAGGAGCAATTTTACGCGGCAACAAAGAAGTGCATGTTCATGACACACGGTGTTTTGTTTTTGGGGCATGTGTTGTCCGAGGAAGGAATCCATGTGTATCAAGGTAAAGTTGAAGCAATCAAGGATTGGCCACAACCCAGGACTGTAACTGAAGTGAGAAGTTTCCATGGGTTAGCATCATTCTACCGAAGGTTTATTCGACATTTCAGTAGCGTGATGGCACCAGTGACAGATTGTATGAAGGGAAAGCAGTTTGTGTGGACTGAAGAGGATGATTCTGCTTTTCAACAAAGCAAGACACTCTTGACTACAATATCGATTCTTAGATACCCGGATTTTCAGTTACTCTTTGAGCTGGATACTGATGCGTCTAAGGTTGGAATTGGTGGAGTATTAAGTCAGAAGGGTCGTCCAATTGCTTATTTTACTAAGAAACTTTCTGGAGCCAAGACAAGATACAGTACCTATGACTTGAGTTCTATGCTATTGTCCAAGCCATAAAGCATTGGAGACACTATTTGTTTCATAAAGAGTTTGTGTTATATACGGACCACGAAGCGTTGAAGCATTTGCAGGGACAGGATAAGATTTCAGCCAGGCATGCTTCATGGATCGCATACTTGCAACAGTTTACATTTGTTGTAAAGCATAAGTCGGGAGTTACAAATCGAGTGGCAGATGCATTGAGTAGAAGAAACCATTTCTACGATGAGAGTTGAAGTGACGGGTTTTGAAGTATTTCCAGAATTGTTTGTTGAAGATCCTTACTTTGCTAAGATTATAGATGAAGTCGATAAAGGGAAGACGGATGAGTATCTATTGGTGGATGGTTTTCTCTTCAAAGGAATTTGGTTGTGTATACCAGAGTGCAGTTTACGAATGAAGATTGTGAAAGAGTTGCATGAATAAGTTCATGTGGGAAGAGATCATACCTTGCAGTTGATTTCTCAATCATATTTTTGGCCTTCCATGAGGAAAGAAGTTGAAAGATTTGTGCAGAGATGTCACATATGTCAAGTTTCCAAAGGGACAGCTACGAATGCAGGATTGTATATGCCATTGCCCATGCCTACTAGACCATGGGTTGATGTTAGCATGGATTTTTTTTTTGGGTTTCCCAAGAACTCAACGAGGGAATGATTCTATATATGTTGTGGTGGATAGATTTTCGAAGATGGCACATTTCCTAGCTTGTAAAAAGACCGCCGATGCAGTCCGTGTCGCTCAATTGTTCTTTAAAGAGGTTTATCGACTATATGGGCTACTTGAGACCATTGTTTCTGACCGGGATACTCGATTTCTAAGTCATTTTTGGTTGAGTCTGTGGAAGATGGTTGGGACTAAGCTAAATTTTAGTAGCGCCTATCATCCTCAAACGGATGGGCAAACGGAAGTGGTGAACAGATCTTTGGGAAACTTGTTGAGATGTCTTGTGAAGGATAATTTGAAGAGTTGGGATGTGAAATTGTGTCAAGCAGAATTCGCACATAATCATGCCGTTAATCGAAGTACTGGATTCAGTCCATTTCAAGTGGTATATTCAGCAATTCCGAAAGGACCGTTGGATTTATCGACAATTCCACGTCAGAAAGGGGTTGTAAAACGAGCTTGTGATTTCGTGAATGAGTTGCAGGAGTGTCACAGGATTGTTCATGAACGATTGCTTAAGTCAAATGAGAAGTATAAGCAACTGGCAGATAAGAAATGAAGGAGTGTGGACTTCAAAGAGGGTGATTTTGTTTATGCAGTATTGACGAAAGATCGTTTTCCAGTTGGAACTTACAACAAGTTGAAAGCTCGAAAGATTGGTCCAGTAGAAATCGTGAAGAAGATCAATGAGAATGCTTATCAGTTAAGGTTACCGGATCATATTCATATTGTTGACATTTTCAACGTCAAACATTTGATTCCGTATCATGAGTACAGGCTTGTCGAGGAAGAGGAAAGTGTGAATTCGGGGTCAAATTCTTTCCCACTTGGGGAGGATGATGCAGCGCAATCTACGTGTGTCTTAGGTCGCCAGCGAGCTAACAAGGTGATGAGTCGCGAACGGCCTAGCGAGATATGTGATAAGTCACACAGAGAACTACAACCTAGTGATCAACGACCTAACGAGCTAAGTCAACCAGCGAGCTATGTTAAATCGCCAACCTTATCAGAGGCCGCATTCTTCTAGTTCGCTCTTCTAGTTCGCTCACTTGGTCTTAAGTCGCGCGCGACCTAACAAGTTATGTCAAATCTTATGCCGTTGAGATTCCTTAAGTCGCTCCATGGATAGGTCGCTCATCTTCTTATATCGCTCCAGTGTTAAGTCGCTAGTTCATGAAGCTGTGCTGTATCCTTAGGTCGCTGAAGCTTAGGTAGCTTATGATGTTAAGTCGCGTAATACTGTATTTTTGTTAGGTCGTGTAATATTAGCTCGTGTTGTAAGTGTTGTGTAAGTCGTCTGTGTTAGGTCGTTAATGACCCTTATTGAGTCGTAGGTCGTGAGCACCTGTTGTTAACTTGTATGTTGTTGTTAGGTCGGTCTGCTGAGTTGTAAAATCTCTATAAATACGGGTGTGTTGCTAGTTGTAAGGGGTTGTTGATTTTGAATAAAATTTTGTTTGTGTGCTTTGTGCCACTTTTGTTGAAGTTGAGTGTGATCTCCTTCTTCTTCCATCTTCGGATATTCGAGTGCGCTCGAATCAACGGATTTGAAGCCCATTCACGGAATCTCGTGCGCGAGATCAACGTCGAAGAATCGTAGATCTTCTAACACGGCATCGTGCGCGATCAACGTGTTAAAGATAGATAGAATCCGGTATCTCGAGAGATCAACGGATTTAGGCATTTATCCTGGGTATCATCAATTCATCAGTTTATCATTGCATCGTTCCGTTGTTGTTTTGTTGTTGTTGCATCATTTGGTGACAACTTGTGATCACCGCTGCGTCAAGGTTGGTCCCCTTAGAGAAGGAGATTTGATTTTGAAATGACTCATCTCTCGATTGGGGGGGGGGGGCACTTGGTCTAATTTGGGAAGAACCATATGTAATCTATAAAGACTTGAAGAATGAGGCATACATTCTATGCACAATAGATAGGGTGGTATTTAGGAAGGCATGAAATGCCCAAATTACTACTTGTACTACTCTTAAATCATGTACTCTTTATTTGAACATTTCCATTTTTATTTTAGTTCATGTAATAAAGACAATCTCGTTGCACTAATTAATAAATGTGCTATCTTAGAATCGAGTTTTATCATGTTTTAATTTTTTACATCGATTATAATTGCTACATCTACCGTAATTTATAGGTACTAGCTTATCAATGCTTTACTAAATGCCAATAATTAGTTATATAAACTAGCGATTGATGGTTAGTTCCTAAAAGGATGTATGGATCATAAGTTTATATCTAATATGCAAGTGTAGTAAAATGCTAGCGTATAGTTAATAGAGTAAAGAAAATGATAGTAAGGAAATAATCACACCAGAGTTTTTATACTGGTTCGGCCCTCCCGCCCTATGTCTAGTCCCGAAGCTCCTATTCAGTTTTAACTAGTTAACAACCATCGCTTTGCTCGAAGGAATAGTCTTGATAAAAAAGTTCTTTCTGAGACAAGTATGTTTTCTGGAAAACACTGATTTTGATTGCACAATACAAATCTTCCTATAATCTCCTTTGAGTAGTATGTGTAGGTGAAGCTTTTAATTTCAAGAAGTGATGAAGACTGATATGGTTTGATTTTAGATATCAGAGTATGCAAAGAATGTAGATAAAGGATTCGGAAAATTCAAGTGGTTTAATTCTTAAAATCTCTACGTATATATAGATGATGAAGAGTTTTATGAAGAGTAATATCCATTAGAGTATTCTGTTTCAATCTAAAGGTTGCAATCATTGAGAAGGAAGAGATGTGGTAAAGAGTTATGAAAGCAGTCGTTAGAATGAAGCAGACGACTTTTGATTGTATGCGGCCGTTACTCGACACAGATGTCTATCAATAAGTTCAGACGTATGAGCTTATATATTTTTTAATCAGAAGCTAGGCACAGACGTCTGAGCGTTTTTACAGACATTTGATGTAAGTTTGGTTTTTACTATCAAAAGCTTTAGTCAGATGTCTGAAATGCAATGTCAGACGTTTGACATATGCTGTTTTCTTTTCTTCAGGCTTTGATATATGAGGAATTGAAAGAATTTTTTCGTGTAACGTTTGTGTTTAAAAACAACTACTAAAGGAGAATTTACAAGTTTATATCTATGACAATCACAACACTATATTAGCTATTCTAGTACTGATGATTCTTTTCCTTTGTTAGTCGTCTTTAAGTTGAATTCTGAAAGCTTTTTCCTACAAGTAGATTGAATATATATTGTATGTGTATGATTATATAGTGGTTGTCATCGAAATCATAGAACGGTAGTTCTAACATTCTTCCCCTTTTTGATGATGACAACTATACAATGCTATATAAACATACAACTCCTCCTGAATGTGATTCCTCCCCTATATTTATGTAATGTGACATTTCTCTCCTTTTGGCATAATAAAAAAGAATATAGATGAATAACTGAAAAAATATAAGTCCACGGTCAATCAAAGAAAATTACAGGCATCCAATTTCAGAATAAAATAACAAAGATACATTAATAAATATTACTGAATGTACTATTTTTTTTACCGATAGTTATAATATCCCTGGAAGTTTGACGAGTCTTCATCATATGTACCTTGTTTCCATTGATAATGGTCAGCACACTCCTCTTCGTCAAAAGGGAGACCCTGGAATGATGCGTAATAATCGCAGTCCTAAGGGTCATGTGAAGCATGAGGATCTTTTGAAGGAAACGATAAGCCTTTAGTCTCTTCGGTGTCGAAACAAATAGGCACTTTGCCAGGACAAGAGTGTTGTGGAGGTTCCTGTTAAGACCCTGCGCCTGAAGATGGGCCCGAGTGAAAAATTGGTGGTGGTGGTGTAGGGGACGGAGAAGAAGACAAGCGGGAAGAAGAATGACCGCGAACCTTATGGGGAACCTTTCCCAAGGTTGAAACGACCTTATCTGACATTTTTTCTACTTAGGTCATACGAGTAGAAAAAGATCTTTCCAAACGTGACATCTTTTTTCCAACACCTGTTGATTTAGGGAGAGAAGACGTTGATTTTGTAGTGCATTATCTCGATAGTTCTCTCCTAGACCTGCTCTATCCTAGCTTCCTGTATTTCAGAATCAGAGTAATACTCTATAGATGCTTAAGCTTCGGGTGGTTGGGAAGGCCGAGTTATAGTGCTTGTTGATGTTATTGAGGAGGTTGATATTAGGAAAATGAAAGTATGCTCGATGGTGTTTCTGGGAGATGCACTAAGGAGAGAAATCTAATGCCACTATCTTTTATAGATATTTCTTCATATTGAGAGAGATATGAGGGAATTCCTATTGACTATAGAATTCTTATGATGTAAGGAGCATAAACAATGCTATGACGGGTTGGAGTACAATTTTTTTTATTTGGTCAAAAATATATTGTGCCCAATTTACTTTAGTTTGACCAAAAATAACATATAAACCTTTATGATCATCATCGTAGACCTGTTCGTGACTTCCTAATCTAGGGATGACAGTGTTTATTAACATTCGGTTAAGAAGTCGTGCTTGTGGACAGAAATTAGATCTTTTTAATTTTCGAAAGTTGTCGTCCTAGATTAGATGATTAATAGCATCTCTGGGGCATAGTGTTTATCAAAAAATTCATGCAATCGAATTCCCTCATAAGAACAATTAAGCGTTTTCCCAATCATGTCAACATTATGTTTTATCAATTGACCATAAACACTAGTCCAAATCTAGTTATCTTCATCCAAGGATTCCAAAGAGATAAAAAAGATTAACTAAGAATAGAAATACCGCTAGTTGGTCAATTTTTCCGGCATTGTCGTCACAGATGACCAAGTGGTAGAGCCCAACATCCTGAAGCAGTTCTTCAGCATCATAGTGGATGAATCGGCGAATAGGATAGAAAGTTCCGGCACAGAAGGGTTTTTTCTCCAATTCTTGAAGCCGTTGTTTTCCTTTTTTCTTCTCAACAATGAATTCCTCAATGTGTTGATCGGTTACAAATTATTGAGAGAGTGGTTGGGAGCTTTGTCCTGAGGAAGGATTGTGACATTTTGGTGCTGGATTCTTTTGTTTTGGGACCATTGATTTCATATTTTGGGGTTTTAGGGTTTTTTTGAGAGTTTTAGAAATGAACGGTGAAAAGGAAGGAAGATGTAAAAGATAATTTATAGGAGGGTGAAACGGTGAGGTAGAATCTGCATTCAGACGTCTGGTGTTATGGGAACAACGTCTGAGCGTGGTACTGTTCGTAGGCAGAGAAGTTTCTCAGACATCTAGATAGTAGTACAGACGTAGATCTTTGAAAATGGAATTTTTTCCAGTGGATTCAGACAGGCGTATGATGACTAACACAGATGTCTATGCAAAAACAATATTGTATTTTATTTAACAAAGGGATTGAATAGACGTCTTATGTTATATTCAAACGTCTGTGCTGAAACTGTTGGTGGTTTTTCTTCCAGACAGTGCGAACAGACGTCTGGTGATTTAGACAGACGTCTATGCTGAAAGAAAAAATATTGATCTTCCTGTTTCCTTTTGTTTTAGACGTGCGATTTCATGGTTGATAGATACTCGTATATCCGTTCAACTGTCTGATTTTTCTTTACAAACATCTGGCTGGAGAAAAAAAATTATTTTTGCCTATATGAATTTGTGTGTGTGTGTGTGTGTCTATTAAAAATGAAGAAAATATAAATAATTGTAAGCATATTTATATTATATTTATGTATATATTATCTGTCGATAAAAAAATTCTTTAATTATTAGCTGGGGAGTTAGAAGAATAATTGTTTTGTTTTTCCCAAGAATTCAGTTCATCCTTAGTTTGCTCGATTAACGGCCGAAGTTGTGACCAGTAAGGAGGCACATGACTACATTCTACTTGCGATGTTCCTTCACCCCCATAATTGTCATGGAGTGATCTTGTGAGCTCTTGGAGGAGTTTCCCTAAAATGTGGAGACCTTGCATGTATGCAGTCCTTTCATGGTGAATGGCCACATATAGCGATGATGCATTTTTCAAGGAAGTTCAAGTGAGCTCTTTGACGGCGTTGTTGGTAGTATATCTCTCTTTGAACTTCTATCATTTCCTTTTGGTAATGATGGATATCGTCAACTTTGTCGGAGTGTGAGGCTGATTGAAGGTCAATTCCATGTCTGGCTTTCTTTTCTTTTGGAGAGTAGCCAGTATGGTAAGTTAGTGACGGAATGATGTTGAGGGATAGAGATGATTTAGGCATGACGTTAGATGGAATAGTATAAATGCTTTCGAAAGAGGGTGAGGCGTAGTCAATTGCAGAATATATAGAATAATGATCCGAAGACATTTTTGATATACCAGTTTTGAAAGCTGATTCTTTGGTTATGTAAAAAAAATTTGGATAAAATTTGGATAAAGTTCTCATAAATATATATATATATGTATGTATGTATGTATGTATGTATGTATTTTTTATATACTATTTTAAGAGTAAGTTCCGTTTATTTGTGGTAAACAACGTCAGCCATAAGACATTAGTTGGTAAAAAAATAAGTGGTTAAGAAAATAGTTGAAATTTCAGCCAATGAAAAAAATTAAAATAACTTTAAAAAATATATCTTATTATAGATCGTGTAATGGTAAAATACTTAGTTCATGTCTTAACTTAATAAAATTTTGTTCGCTTAGATGTTTTGTATAAATATCAGCTACTTGATTTTCGATGTTTACAAATTTTAAAGTTATTATTTCTTTTTCAATATTATCTCTTAAAAAGTGATGATGAATATCTATGTGTTTTGTTCGAGAATGATTTATTGGTTTTTTAGATAGGTTTATTGCACTAATGTTGTCACAAAAAATTGGAGATTTGTTTATAATTTTTTCGAAATCTTTAAGTGTTTGTTTCATATATATTACTTGTGCGCAAGCTAAAGCGGCAACAATATATTCTTCTTCATAAGTTGAAAGTGATACACAATTCTGTTTTTTTCAAACCAAGTGACTAGAGACTGACCGATAAATTGACATGTATCATTGGTACTTTTCCTATCGGTTTTGCGACCTCCAAAATCGGCATCTCTATAGGATACAAGTTCGAAGGATTTAGGAAAGAAAAGACCATAATTCATAGTGCCGGTTAAGTAATGCAAAATATGTTTAACTGCCTGATAGTGTGAATCTTTATGTTGTGCTTGAACTCGCACACAGACAAACACTCATGATGATATCAAGTCGACTAGCCGTTAAGTATAATAATGACCCTATTATACTTCAATATAATTTTTGATCAAAATCCTTTCCATTTTCATCTTTATCTAAATGGGTAGTTGTGTTCGTGGGGGTTGTTTTACTTGATGTTTTCTCCATTCCAAACCATTTTAACAAATTTTGACAATACTGTTCTTGATTTATAAAAATATCATTTTGTAATTGTTTAATCTGTAATCTTAAGAAAATATTTAATTTTCCCAAGTGACATTTCAAATTTAATTTTCATAATATCTACAAATTGATTACATAGATTTTCATTAGTTAATCCAAAAATTATGTCATCTACATATATTTGAACAACTAAAATATCATTTTGATTTCTTTTATAAATAAGGTTATATCAATTTTACCAACATGAAAACCAAAATTAATTAAATGAGTTTTTAGTCTATAATACCAAGCATGAGATGCTTGTTTTAAACATATAAGCCTTTTTAGGTTTATACACATGTTCAGGCTTTTTTCATGTACGAACAAAGGAGATAGCTCAACATAAACTTATTCTTTTATAAAACCATTTAAAAAGGAACATTTTAAATCCATTTGGAAAATTTTAAAGTTATAATGACATGCGCATGCAAATAACATTCTGAATAATTGTGTTATCCTTAGAAGGTTCTATTAAAAGTTCATCACCATCAATGTTTTTATTAATGGAAAAAGTTTTCGTCAAAGGAAACATGTAGACTTTCTTCTATTGTACTAGTACATTTATTAAATATTCAAAATGCTTTGCTACGATCTGAGTATCCAATAAAGATTCCTTCGTCAGCTTTTGAATCAAATTTTCCAAGATTGTAGTGTTTAGCATAAAGCATTTTGACCCAAATATTCGAAAATATGATACTTTGGGTTTTTTACCAAAAAACATTTCATAACAAGTATTTGTGGTTAAAGGACATAATGCAACACGATTCATCACGTAACTTTTTATGGCACATATAACATGCACTAGCTACAGCTTCTGTCCAAAAATTTAAGAAGGCACATTTTACCAACATTTTTCAGTTTATACACATGTTCAGGGTGTTGACATGCATCACATAAATTTTTAAATTTGTACTTTATTTTAGGGAGACCCCTAACCAAATTGTGTTTACCTAGTTTGTTTAAAGACTTAAAGTTTATGTGACATAATAGTTTGTGCCATATCCATAAGTCAATAAAATCTGTGGCTAGACATAAATCACTTGAGTTATTAAATTTCATATTTAAGATATAAATGTTTCTTTTCCTTAATCCTTCGAAAATTAGATTTTTATTTTGATAAAAATTGTCGCATTCATTCTTTTCAAAATCTATTTTAAATCCTTTGTCACATAGTTTACTAATGCTTAAAAGATTATGCTTTTAAATTTTAACTAAAAGAATATTTGTAATAACGGTGAAGTGGACATACCAACATTGATGACATCTCTAATGATAATTAAAAATATTAAATTTAATAAGATTTGGAATTAAATATTGAGAGAAATTAAAGTTTACGATTTATTAATGAGAAAAATAATTAGAATATAATTTAATTTTATTCTTTGAATGTTATTGACAACTATTGAATGTAATTTCAACCAACTGAATTAATTGTAAAGTTAAGTCAGTTATATGTATAAATAAGGAATTAAATTGGTAATTAATAGAATTAATGAACTTGAACTATTATAATTAATATCGTATAAGATGATAATTGTAGAATATGAATGTAAGGAAATGTAAACTAATGATAATTATATCCATAAGGTAATAGTTGGCTCAATAGTAAGAGTGAGAATCAAAATAAATGAAGTTGTTTGGGATTTAATTTATAATGAATGGATTTATTTCAGTTGTGATTGAATGCTGAACTTTATGCAATAGTTACATATTGGATTTAACATGGAAATTTCATTTTAAAAGATTATAAATTCCTAGTTAATCACGAATGATGAAATTGTTAACTTTAAAAATTGGATTTACAAGTGATTAAATCAATTTAAATTAATAATTTATTTAATTAACATGAAAATATCAATTTCGATCACTGTCACGGATTTCGATGAAACCAGTTTCATCGGATCCATAACAGAGAATTATCATATAATTTCATGTTTCGTAGCGATCAGACTTATCGTTTAATCTTGCGGGCCCGAAACGTGTAGAAATCAGTTAATAGGAATTAAATGAATATAATTTGATTTTAAAAGCTAACTTCCATATATAATGGAATTAGGATTTGAAACTAGTTCCATTAAGTTTAAAAATATTGAAAACATATATTTTGATATATTGGATGACCTACTTTCATTTTGGAAATGGAACGGGCTTTTCGGGTCGATGTTATCGTTTCGACCCAATTCAATCTGTCCATTCGTTCTTATCCATCTCTATCTATATAAATATATTTTCTTTCAAAAACCCTAGCAGCCTGCTAATTTCTGTATGTACTTCTCATCTGCTCCTTCTTTCGCAATGGCAGAAACCCTAATTTCAATTCCAATCGAAACCCTAGTTCCCAAAATTAAAAATCAAATTAAAAATTCAAACTCCTTAAACCATAGAAATTATATATAATTTCGAAGCTCGACTTAACGTGTGGTGCTTGTTTCTGGAAACAACGCTCGTATCAAACGGAATTCGTGGTCAAAGGTGCTAGCAGCGAAGTCAAAAGGGGGAAATTTGGGGGTTTTTTTATCAGCAATTGGCGAAATCGACTGTTGGGTATTGTAGAGCTCGATAAGTAGATTCTAGATCTAGTTTCAACTTTAAGAACGGAGCAACAATGTGGCTAGGATCTGACTTGTAAGTTGATCATCGTTGCAACTTTGACCGTCGATTGGCGGCGAGTGGAGCGTCTATATGAGATGTCGACAATTCAGCTGCGTAGAGGAGGTCGATAGCTTTCAGATGCAAGTGATCTCGTGGCAAACAGACTCTAAGGTGATGGGAAATGCAGTCAAAATTGACTGGATGGAGGTGGTCTCGACGTTGACAAGATCTTGCTAGAGGGTAATTTTGCAAAAATGTCCCTGTAATTTTTATGTTTGCAAATTTGACCTTGAAACTTCTAACCTTAATAACTTTTTCATATGAACCCGGATTTGGACGCGATTTCTTCCGCTGCGATCGTATCGAAATTTCGGACAGAGTGAAAATTGTTTGGTTTGATTTGGAGACTGTTGGATTTTTGGGCTTTATTTGGATTTTAAATCGACGATAAATCAAAGGTAAGTGATTTAACCCACTCATAAATACTACACCTTCTTATGTTAGTTGAATTAAGTTTATGATATGATAATAAATTTATTGATTGTTGTTTAGTAATTTAAATTATCATTTTGATTTAATTTGATTTATATTGAATTAAATTGCCATTTAAATTCGAATTTAAACTGTTAGTTAAATACCTTATAATGATAACCAGTTAATTGTTGTGATTTATTAGCTGATTTGAATGTTGATTGTGATGGATGTTTATTTGTTGACATTTTGGACGATTGGATGTTTACATTCCTGTTATCATTACAGGGTAAAATGATACATAGTGAATGATCTTATAGATTAGGGAAAATCGTTATGGGTTGAAATGATAAACTTGAGAGGTTTTATTGATTTGGAAATTATTGATTCAAGATACAGGTTGAAATGGTATATACCCAGTAAGTTTAGCTACTTTGGGGTTGAAATCATATATACCATATCACTTGACCATATGGGAGAAAACTATATGCGGACATCATTGGTCGGTTTTAAATTATTTTTCAAACAGTAAAGTATGTCCGATTTAAAAAAAAAATTAAAATTATACTATTGATTTTATTTAAAATTTATATTTGCAAAATAATTTATTTTATATGTTTTAAAGTTTCAAATGATAAGTTAATATGTGGTCTGAAATGTAAATTTAAAATTTTAACTTGTGACTTGATTTAATTTCAAAAATATTTTTTTAAATAGTTTAAAATTTAATTTATAAAATATTTAATATAATTTTAATATATATAATTTAAATTTAATTTAATATAATAAATATTGTTTTTATTTAATATAATAAAGATAGATTTTATAATAGTTTTAATAAATAAAAATGTAAGAGGTTTGTAAGGAATTTATAAAAGTTTTGTAAGAGATTTTATAATGGATTTTATAAAAGGATTTTTTATAAGGATATTATATTGGTTTTAAAGGATTTTATAAAGAGTTTTTATAAAAGAACATGTATAAAGGGATTTGGAAGCGTATAAAGGAATTGTGTAAAGGTTTATGATAAAGGGGAGAGTTCTGAATTGTTTTGGGAATTTACAAATAGATTTATAAATGGTTTTAGAGCGTATAAATAGTTTATCAATGGTTTAAGAGAGAATTATAAATTATTTTCGAAATTGATTGAATGAAAATCTTCCTTGCTATTTATGAATATATTTATACTAGTATAAGTATATGGATATTTTGATATGAAGGTATAAACTGTTTTCTGGATTTATTATTAAAAAAATGTTTTATAAATACAACGATGTGAAAAATGCAAGTGTTTGATTGTTAAAGAGACCAGGGTTGGATATTATCATACTCTCTTTCAACTCCGAAACCACTTTAACAACTGTGCACGTGGTGGAGAATCTAGAACGAAGTAGGATGGTTTCGCAAACACTACTGTACGAGGTATGAACACAGCTCTGATCTCCGTGGGTTAGCTTGATATGACTAAAACAGGAACTATCCCGGGCCAAATGAGGTTGCTCCACTTATCGGACATGCTTCTTCGATGCCATATCCGTTACTTTGTGATTGATTTAATGTCCACCTTCGATTGATTATGGGAGTGAGTTTTGAGGTGGACGGTAGCAACTGATATGCATTACCTCCAGTTTGGGCATGCAAAACGGTAGAATCCTTCCTTGGGAATTGTCTCGCGTGCCTTGTCATATGCCTCACCGAGCCCACTAGAATTTTGGCTTGTGTCGTATGTATTGGGTGCTCCCCAATAACCTACCGGTTTGGTGGAGTTTACAGTAATGTATAGACTACAACATTTATAAAATGTGTTAAGGGGATATAGGTAAAGCCTTAACGCTATTTTAATACTTTACTTTACCGACAAATACTATATATAGCGTATATTACTACATATAAATTGTTTAACGGATCCTTACGAGATGCAAATCTCGAACATCTCTTAAGTTATTGCATGCATTATACACTGGATAGGAGATGTAAAACCCCGTAAACATATCTAAAGCCCACTCATATTTATTTGTTGTTGATTTAATTTACATAAGATCTTTTAGTTCCGACTCGAGTGTTTTGTGTTTTACTTATGCTCGGGTCAGCCTGTGCATTTCAGCGTTGAAGACATTATTTCTGAAGGTCGAAGGCGGAGTTTAATATTATATTATAATAATTATTATTATTTCACTTTACTATGTTTTTCCGCTGCATTATTTAGTTATTCCTGTTGTATATATGACTCTGATATATTTTGAAAGTATAATCAAATGTATTTGTAAAATAGCTTCATGAACGGTTTACTTGGTTATTATATTTTGTCATTCCATTGTGAGATTCTATGTTTTGATTTTTTCCTTCTTTTCTCTTATTTTCTTATTTACCCCATTAAAAATCCTCCCTTTTGAATGGTTTGTTTTGACGTGTGTGGTTTATTGTCAATTTAAACCGTCCAAAAAGATGGGCCGTTACAGTTGGTATCAGAGCTTTGGTTTAGTGATAACCTTAGCTTTTTAGGGTTTGACTCATTAGATATAGGGTAGTAATACCCTAGAATGAGTTGTTTGAGCATATTTATATGAAAGAGCATATTTGTTAGTGCTATAAAAATGTTTTTATATCGTGTCAATTTATTCTATTTGGTATTCATAAATTCTGGTTGGTACATAGGACGTTATGGCATCGATTGGGATTTCTAAACACTTAATATGACAGACTGACACAATATTGTTTTTGAAATATAGATAAACGAAATACTTTTATCCAGTGTTATATTTTTTTATATAAAAGAAATATTTTTATAAATGGATATACTTGTATGTGATATGTTTGTTTGTTAGGAAGAGAAATTTTATAAATATTGGTTGGAAAATAGGATTTACAAATAAAGTGAATATAAATTAGAAATTTGAGAACTTAAGTTTCAAGGTTTTAAAATTGGTTTTCAAGGATTTTGGAATATAATATTAGTGTTATTTGGAACTATTTTCGAATATAAATATTTTCAATAAGATTTGAAAGAAATGTTCGAAAAGAATTTTAAAAGGAAATAAGTCCTGTACTTCCTCTTTTGTCGCTGGAAAATATTTCGGTGATGACGGCCGCATCATCGACTTTCATTTTCGACTTTCAAAGTGGGAAGAACACTGTAGTAGTTTTACTGCACATTTGTTTTGATAAACAAAATTTAATTTTAAATTTCCTATGTATGATTTGGTATATCAAAAGATATAATTATATATTATTTCATGATGTTTTGAAATGAAATCCGGTATTTAGTTCTTAAGTTCCTGTTAAATTAATGATTTTTAGCTGTAGAAATAAGTGAAATTTTAATATTAGGAAACTTCTAAAAATGAAAAATAAGAAATAAGAAGCTAGTGATTAATGAAACTATAAAGAAATTGGAGATTTGTTACTTGTAAATTAACGGGTAATGAAATTAAGAAGATGTAAATTGTTGAACATTTTTTTCAATTAAACCGAATAAGATAAATTTGTATAACATTCAATTACATTCTAAAACATATATAAAACTTACGTAAAAAATTTAAAAGTTGAAATGTTAAATACGAATATGTAATGAAATATTATACAAGTAAAAGCTTAATAACAAAAATGCTTCAAAATGATCGTATGTTTATAAACGGAAAACTAAAATGTACAAGGAATATATGTACTTAAGTTAATTGTTGAAATGTTTAATAATCAAATTGAACAGCAAAAGTGAATATCACTTAAGTAAATGATTATAAAATTAAGAAATTGTTGAAATAATTTATAAATATATTTAATTTAAACGGTACTATATATGAAGGAATGAATGTAAATTTAAAAGTAGAAACTTAAGTATGAATTGATTCACTAATGAATATTAATACTAAATGGAAATTAAGTTTTATAAGTAAATAATAACCGTGAATTAATTTTTGCGCAGAAACTTATATTACATTTTAAGAACCGATTTATTAATGTTCTAAATTATTGAATGGAAAATACATATGTAAGTAAATGAATGTAAATTAATGGAAAAATGACATTGTATGAATGAATGAAAAAAGAGTAAAAAAAGAAACCAATAGAATCAACTTAAATAACATTTAAATTTTGTATTGTTTGGCTGATGGGAAGTTTGGGAAATGATACTTCAAATTGTTTAAGGTTGTAAAAATAATCTATTAAGTTATTATCTAAAGCCGTCGAGCGTAGGGTACACTTGATAGTTTATTTATTACCTTTGTACGATTTAAAGTTTCTGAACCTGAACAAACCATTAGTTTGATTGCTATTGATGTATGGTGGATACTTTGATTGCATATAATGGTTGTACTATTTTGTTTGCATATGTTTTATGTTGATTTTCTTTTTTTACTAATTGGAAGAACTATTATATTACTCTTTTATATTAAATTTTAAATCTTTGGATTATATAAGTGAGATACATGTTTATGGAAGCAATAGCTATTGCTTTTGATTTTATAAACAAAGTTTGTTTGCCCGAAAAATAGGTACGTTTTCGAATTACGGTTTTGCAACAATATGTTATTATTTTCCCATGGTTTGGGATATTTTATTATTGAATATGATATATATTGAAACTGTTGATATTATTATTTTTCCAGACCAAATTACGCATAGGAGACTCTACTGAAATTATTCGTAAATTTAGGACTTAATGTTTTTTTGTGAAAGTTCAGTTATTTTAAAATTCTTATTAAACTAAATTATTTAAATGAATTGTTTATAAATTGACTATTTGAATAAAATTATATCAAGTTTCTTAAATCCTTCTTGTTCCTTTTCAGGGATGAAAAGTTCTGAGAGGAGGAGAGTGTAACGACCCGTATTTTTGACAATTAAAACTATTAAATTTGATAAGATTTTGGAACTTAATATTAAGAGAAATTAAAATTTATGATTTATTAATGAGAAAAATAATTAGAATGTAATTTAATTTTATTTTTCGAATATTATTGAAAACTATTTTAATTTAATTTCAATCAGCTGAAATAATTGTGAAGTTACGTTGTTATATTTATAAATAAGGACTTAGATTAGTAATTAATGAAATTGAAATATAATAATTAATATGGTATAAGATGATAACTGTAGAATATGAACGTAATGAAATGCAAACTAATGATAATTATATTCATAAGGTGGTGGTTGAATCAGTAATAAGAGTGAGAATCAAAATAAAAGAAGTTGTTTGGGATTTAATTTATAATAAATGGATTTATTTCAATTGTAATTGAACGCTGAACTTTATGCAATAGTTACATATTGGATTTAACACGAAAATTTCATTTTAAAAGATTATAGATTTCAGGTTAATAGAGAATGACGAAAATGTTAGCTTTAAAATTTTAATCTAAAAGTGATTAAATCAATTTAAATTGATCATTTATTTAATAAACGTGAAAATTGCCATTTTGGCCACTATCTCAGATTTCGACGAAACTAGTTTCATCGGATCGGTAACAATGAATTATTATTGGATTTCAAGTTTTATAGCGATCAGACTTAACATATGATCGAGCGGGCTCGAAACGTGTAGAAATCAATTAATAGAAATTAAATGAATATAATTTGATTTTAAAAGCTAACTTATGTATACAAAGGAATTAGGGTTTGAAACTAGTTCCGTTAAGTTTAAAAATATTAAAAACCTATATTTCGACCTACTTTCATTTCCAAAATGAAACGGGATTTTCGGGTCGTTGTTATCGTTTCAACCCAATTCGATCTGTCAACTTGTTCTTATCCATCTCTGTCTATAAATAGATTTTATACCTAAAACCCTAGTAGCCAACTCCAATTTTCGCACATACTTCCCACCTGCTCCTTCTTCCTTCCTAATGGTAGAATCTCTAGTATCAATTCCAATCGAAATCCTAATTCCCAAATTCAAAATCAAACTGAAAATTCAAACTCCTCAAATCATCGCAATTATGTACCGTTTCAAAGCTCTCGACAATGTTAGCGTGTAGTGTTCGTTTTTGGAAACAATGCTCGTATAAAGCGGAAATCATGGTCAAAGGTGCTAGAGGCGTAGTCAAAGGGGGGCAATTTGGGGGTTTTTGATCAGAGCACCAATTGGCGAAATCGATTTTTGGGTATTGTAGAGCTCGATGAGTAGATACCAAATCTAGTTTTGATTTTAAGAACGAAACAACAATGTTACCGGGATCTGACTTGGAAGGTGATCATCGCTGCAACTTTGATCATCGATTGGCGACGATTGGAGCATATATATGAGATGTCGGCAGTTCAGTTGAGTAGAGGAGGTCGATAGCTTTCAGATGCAAGTGGTCTCGTGGAAAACAAAGCTATGAGGTAATAGGAAATTGCGGTCAAAATTGACTGGGTGGAGGTGGTCTTGGCGTTGACCAGATCTAGCCACAGGGTAATTTTGCAAAAAAGTCCCTGTAATTTTTATATTTGCAAATTTGACCCTAAACTTCTAGCCTTAATAACTTTTGCATACGAACTCGGATTTGGATGTGGTTTCTTCTATTGCAATAGTAAAGAAATTTCCAACAATATGGAATTAGCTTGATTGAATTTTGGAGATTTTTGGATTTTTGAGCTTTATTTGGATTTTAAATCAACGAAAAATCAACGGTGAGTGATTTAACCCACTCACAAATACAGAACCTTCTTATGTTAGTTGAATTAAGTTTATGATATGATAATAAATTTACTAATTACTATTTAGTAATTTAAATTGTCATTTAGATTTAATTTGAATTTATATTGAATTAAACTGCCATTTAAATGAATATCGAATTTGAACTGTTAGTTAAATACCTGATAATGATAACGAGTTAATTGTTATGATTTATTGGCTGATTTGGATGTTGATTGTGATGGATGTTTATTTATTGACATTTTGGATGATTGGATGTTTATATCCCTGTTATCACTGCGGGTTGAAATGATACATACTCGAATGATCTGATAGATTAGAGAAAATCGTTATCAATTGAAATGAGAAACCCGGGCGATTTTATTTATTTGGAAATTACTGATTCGGGAAACAGATTGAAATGATACGTAACCGGGAAATTTAACTATTTTGGGGTTGAAATGATACATATCCTTTCACTTGACCATAGGGAAAAAACTATATACGGATACAATTGGTCAGTTTTAAATTATTTTCTGATTTATAAGTTAAAATTTTATTTAATGATTTTATTTAAAATTTATATTTGGAAAATAATTTATTTTTATGTTTTAAAGTTTTAAATTATAAGTTGAATATGGTTTTAAATGTAAATTTAAAATTTTAACTTATGATTTTATTTAGTTTTAATTTTTTTTAAATAGTTTAAAATTTAACTTAATAAAATATTTAATATAATTTTAATACAAATATAATTTAAATTCAATTTATACAATAAATATAGTTTTTATTTAGTATAATAAATATATATTTTATAGTAGTTTTAATAAATAAAATGCAAGAGGTTTGTAAGGAATTTATAAAAGTTTTGCAAAAGATTTTATAATAGATTTTATAAAAGGATCCTAAAAAGGATTTTCTATAAAGGAATTTGAAATGGTTTTATAAAGGTTTTAAAGGATTTTATAACGGGTTTTTATAAATAACTTGTGTAAAGGAATTTGGAAGCGTATAAAGGAATTTGTGTAAAGGTTTATGATAAATGGAAGAGTAGTAAATTGTTTTGGGAATTTATGAATGGTATAACATATAAATAGTTTATAAATGGTTCAAAAGAGATTTATAAATTATTTTTCCAAATTGGTTGAAAGAAATCTTCCTTAGTATTTATGAATATATTTATGTTGGATCATAAGGTTTTGAATGCTGATAAGAGACAAAAGTTCTTTACGAATCTACAACTACGCAAAATCCGAACTCATCAACTCAAATTTGGTTTGTATTGATATTAATGTAACTAGAGTCTTTAAGTAATCAATCTAGTATAGAATTTTGTTAAAATCTATCCTCAAAGCTCATCACTCACAAATTCATTTTACGAAACTTGCATACTGTTTATAAAATTTTCGTATATACTTAAAGTTTGTATGTGCACTGAAAATTAGTATTCAGCCGACTGAATACTATATGTCAGTCGACTGATGCTGCTTGTAATTTTTTTTAATATATAGCAGTCAGTCGACTGAACTGCTTAAGTCAGTAGATGACACCGTACATGTTTTTGTGCATGTTTGAAATTCAGTCGACTGCCCAAGCAAGTTCAGTCGACTGAATCTACAACTGTCATTTTTCTCTAAAAGACGGTTCTTTTGTTCAAAGGGTTCCTTCTTCCTAGAAGGTCACAACTCTTATATTCTAATAGATGTCGATTTCTAAAAGTCATATCTAATCACACACTATACATACACACTCAAGATTCATAGATCCAATCACTTAATTTTCTATTCTCTTTTGATCCATAGCACATAGCATTCTTGAGTTCAATATGTACAAGCTCCTGTACAATGATTGCTTACATATTCATTTCCATACTCTTCAAGCAATATTATACTTCCTATTCTTCATACACACATAAATATACACATCTACTTTGAGGATAAAATCATAGGAAGGGTGTACTACAAGTGACAAATCCTTGTTATTCAGAACACACAAAGTCATGTTAAAATCCAGTTTGTAAGAAAGTCCTATTCGGTTGCTCAGGTGGTAAAAGTCATGTTCCATTGCTTAGGCGGTCAAAGCCTTTTCTGTTGCTTAGGCGGTCAAAGCCTTTTCTGTTGCTTAGGCGGTAAAACTCTCGTTCGGTTGCTCAGCTGGTGTAATACATGTTCCTCCGGGTTAAGTAAGGGTTGCTAGCTAATTCCAAAAGGAGTCTGAAATTGGACGTAGAATGGGAGTTTGAACCAGTATAAAAATCTCTGGTGTCATTTTCTTTACTGCTTTGATTATTTAGTTACTTATTTATTATTCTACAGAGTAATTTATCCATATTACATGATCCTTCAGTATGGTAACTTTCATTTGGTATCAGAGCAAGGCCATCATTTAACTATAACATAGTTATCTGATAATTTTTTTAATATGGAAAAAAACACGAGAAATGTAACTAACAATACTTTTCTTGAAGGTCAGTCTACCACACGACCACCTCTATTTAATGGAATGAACTATAACTATTGGGCTACTAGAACGAGAATCTATACAAGCAAGAAGTTATGAAACCTGGAACATTATGCAAACTGAATATATTATTCCTACTACAGAATATTCAATATGGTCTAACACAAAAAAATAAAATGCTACTGTGAATGCTAAGGCTATGAATATGTTATATTGTTCATTAGACAATAATAGAATAAGCTTGTGTAAAACTGCTTACGAAATTTGGCGTACACTTAAAGTTACACATGAAGGTACTAACAAAGTCAAACAAAGTAAAATTTCTATGCTAAAAAATTAGTTTCAGAATTTTAAAATGAAGCAAGATGAGACTATAAATCAAATGTACTCTAGATTTCAAGATATATATCATTCTTTGATAGCATTAGGAGAAACTTATATAGATTTTAATATTGTTTGAAAAATCCTTAACTCACTTACGGATGAGTAGGAACGAAAAGTCTTAACAATCGAAGAAGCTAACGACATTTTGACCGTAAAACAAGAAGAGTTGATTGGAAATCTAATGTCTTATGAAGTTAATCTCCAGGCAAAATGAGTACTGGTTCAAGATAAGAAAAATATAGCATTCCAGTAGAAAAAGATGAATCAGATTCAGATGAAGAAGATATGACGTTCACTGACAAAAATTTCAATTTTTTTTTAAATTCAAAGCATCAAATTTAGAAATAACAAGAACAGCTCAAGCAATAATAATAACATCAACAAACCATCATCATCTGCTCTAGAATGTTATGAATGTCATAAGAAAGGTTATATGAAGAAAGACTGTCCTGAAAAGAAAGATAAATATAAGCACATAAAGGACAGATTCAAGAAGAAAGCTTTGTCTATCACATGGGACGATACATAATCATCTTCATCACCAGATAGTGACTCAGATAGTGATGTAGAACAAGCAATCGTATGTCTTACGGCCATAAAAGATGAGATGAGTGATCTAACTTTTGATAATCTATTGAAAATAAACTCAAAATTACTTGATAAGCTAAAAGATATCAAAAGAAAGTACAAAGAATCTCTTGAAAAACTGAACAGAATTGACATCGAAGTAGATATGCTAAGAGATGAGAAACAAATTTTAGAAGAAGAACTTGAAGTTACTTAAGAATCTTATTCTAATATGACATCTCAACTCTCTATGTTAAGCTAAGAGATAGAAACCCAGTAAAGGAAAAAATGATGCTCTACTAATTAAGAATCACGATTTTAAAGCTATCAAAATTTTAAAATTAGATAACTCTAGCCTTAAAACAAAGTTAGATAATATTACTAAAATTGTCTATAATTTTAATAAAGCAGGGAAAATCTTTCCAAAATCATAGAAAATTCTCAAAATACTTCAAATAAAATAGGACTAGGATATAAGCAATCGTCTAAAGTTATTCCAAAGAAAAAGAATTTTTCGTATAAAAGGAATAATATCAAAATTGAAAAACCTAGTTCAAAAGTTTTAAACTTTTCTAAATCACTTGAAATTTGTGTTCCTAAAATAAATAATTCTTTAATTAGGAATAAGTATATAAAATCTTTTATAAAAAATGTTTATAAAAAACAAGACTTTGTTTTCAAAAGGAATTCTGAACCCTCTTGGGTTTGGCTTCCTAAGACCTAACTTTTAGGACCCAAAATAAAAGGGTGGGTACCAATGTTATCTCTTTTTTTTTGCAGGTACCATCCAAAAAGAGAGGAAAATGGATACTAGATAGTGGTTGCTCAAAACACATGATAGGAAATAAAAAGATGCTAACAAACATTAATTATTCAGATGGAGGTTCTGTCATATTTGGAGATTATTCCAAAGGATATGTCATCGGCAAAGGCGATGTGAGCAATAACGGTATATCTAATTTACCTCTTGTTACAGATGTTTTATTAGTTAAAAATTTGAAGCATAATTACTTAGTATCAACCAATTGTGTGATAAAGGATTTAACATTTCCTTTTCTGAAAACAAGTGTAGCATTTTTGATCAAAATAAAAATCTTATTTTTAAAGGTTTTAGAGATGAAAATATTTATGTTTTAAATATGAATATAAATTATAATACAAATATGTTTAATAGCCAAAGAAAATGATCCTTGGTTATGGCACAAAAGATTTTTTCGTATTAATTTCAAAGCTATGAATAAATTATCTAAACATAATTAGTAAATGGTTTACCAAAAATTAACTTTAAAGTAAACAATATTTGTGATGTTTGTCAATTAGGAAAATTATCAAAATCATCCTTTAAATCTAAGAAAAATGTTTCTACTATACAACCACTAGAACTATTAGCTTTAGATCTCTTTGGTCCAACTCAAATTCAATCTATGAATCATAGTAAATATGTGTTTCATTATAGTAGACGATTTCTCAAGATATACTTGAACTATTTTCTTTGAAAATAAGAGTAATATATTCGAAAATTTCAAGATTTTTGCAGAGAGAATCCAAAATCTCAAAAATTTAAAAATTAAAATATTAAAAGTGTTCATGGAGGCGAATTTGGAAAAGAAGCTTTCGAACATTTTTGTAACAAAAAGGGAATTTATCATAATTTTTCTTTTCCTAGAACACCCCAACAAAATGAAGTTGTAGAAAGGAAAAATAGAATGTTATAAGAATGTGCAAGAACTTTATTGAATGGAAGCACATTACCAAAACATTTCTGGGCAGAAGCTGTAGCAACTGCTTGCTATGTTCTAAATCGTGTTTCCATCCGATCTTTAAAAAACCACACACCATATGAACTTTTTCATCAAAGAAAACCAAATATTTAATATTTTAGTACTTTTGGTTCAAAATGTTTTATCTTAAACACAAAAACCAGCTAGGAAAGTTCGATCTAAAATCCGATGAAGGAATCTTTGTAGGATATTCAGAACGAAGCAAAGCCTATCGAATTTACTGAAAGGAACAAAAACAATGGAAGAAGCACTTCATGTTTCATTTGATGAAAATTTCATATTTAATACAAATTTTAAGGATGACAAAAATATACCTAAGACGGTCACAATTATAGTTACTCTAAATAATTTTGAAGAAGATGAAAACATTGTTCATAATGAAAATGAATTAAAATCTCCTCCTAGAATTTTACAAGATCACCCAGTAGAAAATATCATAGGAGAAATTGATTCACATGCTAGAGCAAGAAATCAACTTAATCAAATGCGCCATGTAGCATTTCTTTCGAATATTGAACCTAAAAATATATAGTTTCATTTATTTTAATAAAAAATGTCTTTCCAGCACAATTGTGAATCCTCTGCACTATCACATTCTTCTCTAAGTTTAGGATCGGTAAATTTACCTACTCCAACAACGATTCATGAACTAGTTCCTATTATTCCACCATCTAACATCCACACTAGTTATAACCCTCCCATCAAAAGGGCTAGACGTTCTCTATTTTTTGGCTCACCGTCTACGAAAGAAAAAATAGACGACATTCATCACTATCAATGGGAGACTCTCAAGTTACAACGAGAACTATACTATGAGCAGAAGGTGAATGCGAAGCGACTAAGCTTCCTTGAACAAGTGGCTCTTAAATTATGTGGTTCATCTTCATACAACACGGTTCATCAACCAACAACACCTTCATGTCGTAATCCATGGGAACTATCACGTAAACGCCCACCATTATTTCCGAATTCTTAGGAACGTTGACAAGGCCGGTCACCATTACGATCTTTGCAAGAGAATACAAAAGTGGAATCGGAAGACTACCACACTCCTTCCTCTTCATCCAAATCATCTTGATTTTTTTATATATTGTACCGGTATATAAATAATTAGCATTGATTCATGTTATTCTATATTTTTATATATATATGCTGTTCATTACATTTTTTTAAAACAAAAAATGGGTTCAGCCTAAAAAATCAAGAGCACTAGTCGATTGAAACAAAGAATCAATCGACTGAACCTGTCTTCCAAATCTTATTTTGCTTTGCAGTCAGTTAACTGGATATCCAAAACAGTTGACTAAATTTAGCATTTTTCTGTTATAAAATCTCGAGAAAGAATTAATCGACTGAACCTAGTTGTCCAATCGACTGAACTTAGAAATTATGTTTTAAAACACAGTACCAGTCGTCTGACTACGAATATTCAGTTGACTGCTACAGGATACCTGACATTTTACCCCTTTTTCAGCCTCTACAAATTTACTTTTTACCTTTACCAAACTCACTTTTACCTTCAATCTTTTAAACCTTTTGCCATTAAACTCTTTTTCAACTTCACATTCTCTAACAATTTCATAAACTCTCTCATAAATTTGTCCAATTCTTTTCATCTCAACCTCCCACTTCATCACCAAACCCCTAGCTCTTCACACGGCACCTAAAAGACCTTGACATCCTCAATCTACAATAACTTCTTTGGATTCACAAATAAAAGCAACGCTTCACAATGGCAAGGCGGTGCAACGCTTTGAAAAGATGTAAAACTCTAGGATTTTCGAAGGATCTTTTATAAAATTCCTTGATTTTTCTTCTTATGCTATTCAAGACTTAGCTTGCCGTAGCAGATTGGAGCATCACATTGATTTTGCGGCAAATAATAACAATATTAATCACCTTCTTGTTAAACTTTTCTACACTAACTTAAATCTAGATCACCACACAATTACAAATCCGGATGACTGCATTTGGATGGTAGTATGTGGTCAAAAGATTTTTCTTCCAATACAGTGACTTGCATGGATTTTGCAATGTTCGGTGAGGGTGACGAGCCATCTAATATTACCGCAAACATGGATACCCGTGATCGAGTTAGTCATTTGTTCCTCTCGGATGAGTTAACGGAGTTAAAAGCGATAGCACTAAGGCTAAAAGCTCGTATGATGTATATAGTGCTTACCCAAACCATCAATCCCCGCACCAGAAGCTATGAGAAAGTCTATCGGCGTGATTTCCAATCCTTATACGCCATTTGAGGAAATAGACGAGTAAACTCGGCAAAGGTCATTCTAGATGAGTATCAAACTTTTAATCAAGGACGAATAAGGATGATCTATTATGGAGCTTACATCATGCGCGTTCTCAAACATTTTGATGTTCCTTTTGTTGATTCCGAATGTTTGAACATAGGTTCCTTGAATACTAAAACCCTTAGTCTCATGAACCTACCAAAGCAATATCTTGACCACACCATAATTTCTTATGAACATTGGCTTGAAAACCAAGCCGCGGGTCAAGCTGGTCAACAAACTTCACGTATGCAAGCCTCTTATTCATCCCAACCTCCTCGACCTACTCGAGAAATTTATGAGATTCAAGAAATAGATCCTCAAGCTCGGCCTCACGAAGCCATGACTACCATTGCTCGTAATCAAAGACTTCTCGATAATCATCTATCTTGAGTTGAATCAACTATCTTTAGAGTCAATAAAAATGTCTCAAAAGTCAGTATGAAGCTTAATTATATTAAGTCCTTCCTCAACAATATCTGGGATACTATCACACGCTCGTAGCAATCTTCTACCTCCATCTACATATCAACATCTCATGGGAATCAACCGGCAGAACATTTTACTTGGTTTACATCAAATGAGGAGCAGGAGGAAGAAGCTGAAGAGGTAGTGACGAATCAGATGATGAAGAAACTAAAGGTGACGAACAAAGTTCAAATGGAGAAAGTTAAGGTGATGAACAATCATTTTTATTTTTTTATTTCTTTTCTATGTTGTTGTTAGTCTTTGCTTTTTTAATCTTTAAGTTCTTGTGCTACTGTGTAATTGTCTAAAACTCTATGTTTTTCTATATGTATGTCGTGTTTGTATTATCATTCTCGAAGGGTATGACTGTTCTGTTTCTATGTTATGTGCTAAGTTTCAGTTTCATATGTATGTGTGTTCTTGTACAATATTACTCGTACTTTCACTACCCTACACCTTGGGTACTCTCCTTTTTACCGATGACAAAGGGAGAGAAAAACATAAATCGTTGTTTACAGGAAATATAGCATTGATTCAGAGGGAGAATACAATATAAAAGATAAGTTTCAAGCATACTACTTAGGGGGAGAAATAGTTTAACAAAATCATGTCAAAGATTGACTCATATAAATGGAGTTATCATCATTAAAAAGGAGGAGAATATTGGATCATAAGGTTTTGAATGCCGACGAGAGACGAAAGTTCTTCACGAATCTACCACTACGGAAAATCCTAATCATCAACTCAAATATGTTTCATATTGATATTAATGTAACTAGAGTCTTTAAGTAATCAATCTAGTTTAGAAGTTTGTTGAAATCTATCCTTAAAGCCCAACACTCACAAATTCATTTTACAAAACTTGCATACTATTTATAAAACTTTCATATATACTCAAAGTTTTTATGTGCACTGAAAAATAGTATTCAGTCAATTGAATACTATATGTCAATCGAATGACGCTACTTGTAAATTTTTTAATATACAGCAATCAGTCGACTGTCACTGTACATGTTTTTGTGCTTGTTGGAAATTCAGTCGATTGCCTAAGCAAGTTCAGCCGACTGAATCTGCAACTGTCATTTTTCTCCAAAAGACGCTTCTTTTGATCAAAGGGTTCCTTCTTCTTAGAAGGTCACAACTCTTGGATTCTAATAGATGTCGATCTCCAGAAGTCATACCTCATCACACACTATATGTATATACTCAAGATTCATAGATCCAATCACTTAATTTTCTATTCTCTTTTGACCTATAGGACTTAGCATTCCTGGGTTCAATACATACAAGCTCTCATATAATCATTGCTTACACATTCATTTCCATACTCTTCAAGCAATACTATACTTCCTATTCTTCATACACATACAAATATACACATCTACTTTGAGGATAAGATTATAGGAAGGTGTACTACAAGTGACAAATCCATGTTATTCAGAACACACAAAGTCAAGTTAAAATCCATTTTGTAAGAAAGTCATGTTCAGTTGCTCAGGCGGTCAAAGTCATGTTCTGTTGCTCAGGCGGTCAAAGTCCTGTTCGGTTACTCAAGCGGTGTAATATCTGTTCCCTCGGGGTAAATGAGCGTTGCTAGCTAATTCCAGAAGGAGTCTGGGGCTGGACGTAGAACGGGAGTTCGAACCAGTATAAAAATCTCTGGTGTCATTTTATTTACTACTTTAATTATTTACTTATTTATATTTTATTCTACACAAGTAATTTATCCATATTACACGATCCTTCAGTACAGTAACTTTCAATTTATACTTTTGAATAAGTATATGGACATTTTGATATGAAGGTATAAATTGTTTTCTAGATTTATTATTAAAAAATGTTTTATAAAAATGACCACGGTGTGAAAAATGCAAGTGTTTGGTTGTTAAAGAGACCGGGGTCGGATATTTTCATACTCTCTACCAATTCCAAACCCACTTTAACAACTGTGCATATGGTGGAGAATCCAGGTTGAAGTATGATGGTTAGGCAAATGCTACTTTATGAGGCATGGTCGTAGCCCTAACCCCCACGAGTCAGCTTGATATGACTAAAATAGGAGCTATCCCGGGCCAACTGAGGTCGCTCCTCTTGTCTGACATGCTTCTTCGATGCCATATCTGTTACTTTGTGATTGATTTGGTGGCCACCTTTGATTTATTAGGGGAGTGTGTTTCGAGGTGGGTGATAGTAGCTGCTATGCATTACCACCAGTCCGAGCATGGGAAACGGTAGAATCGTACCCTGGGCATTGCCTTGCGTGCCTTGTCATATGCCTTATCGAGCCTACTACAATTTCGGTTTATGTCGTACTTATGGAGTGCTTCCTGTCAGCCCACCAATTTGGTGGAGTTTACAGTACTATATAGACTACGACATTTATAAAATGTGTTAACGGAGGTATGGGTAATGCGTTAACACTATTTTAATACTTTACTTTACTGATAGACACTATATATATAGCGTATATTACTACATATGAATAATTTAATGGATTCTTAGGAGATGGAAATCTCGAATATCTCTTAAGTTATTGCATGCACATTATACACTGGATCGGAGATGTAAGACTCTATAAACATCTCTGAAGCCATTACACATATTTTTTTTTATTCTTACAAAATATCTTTTAGTTCTGATCGAGTGTTCTATCATTTCATTATGCTCGGGTCATCCTGAGCATTTCAGCGTTGAAGACATTATTTCGAGGGGTCGAAGATGGAGTTTTGTATTACGTTATTATTATTCGTTGTATCATGTTTTTCCACTACTTTATTTATTTGTTCCTACTGTATGTATAACTCTGATATATTATAAAAGTATAATAAAATGTATTTGTAAAACAGTTTCATGAACTATTTATTTGATTATTATATTTTGTCATTCCGCCGTGAGATTTCATGTTTTGTTTTTTTTCCTTCTTTTCTCTTATTTTCTTATTTACCCCATTAACAATCCTCCTTTTTGAAAGACTTGAGTTGACATGTGTGGTTTATTATCGATTTAAACCGTCTAAAAAGTTGGGTCGTTACATGGGCATTGTTTTATCATGTGTCCGAACTTGTCACACCAAAGCATTTGATCGAAGTTTTGTTGGATGAATTTGAATTTCCTCCATTTTGGGATCTCATCATCTTTTTGAATTTCTTGAATTTGTTGTAATTTTTGGCAATAAATACGATCTCATCTTCATCTAAGCCCGAGTTATTATCATTACTTGAAAGGCTATATTTTTCTTTCCATTAATTTTTTTTCTTGCCTGCAATTTTTTTTCGTACGACATCAAATTTCCTATCAATTCTTCAACTTTTAGTTGAGATAAGTCATTTGCTTCTTCAATGGCCAATACTTTTCATTCCCACTCATTTTTTAAGGAATTTAAAATACATGTAACTAGATCATAATCAGTAAATTTAACTCCAAGCACCATGAGATCGTGTTGGATGGTTTGAAATCTAGCATACATATCACGAATACGTTCATTTGTTTTCATTTTAAATGAAGAAAAATGATTTTGTAAAATATAAATCTTTGTTTTCTTCACTTTGTTAGTGCCTTCATGAAGTGTACGCCATATACCATATGCAATGGTGCACAACATGACACGTGAGAATTCATTTTTTTCAAATGAAAAAAATAAAACATTCTTAGCTTTAGTAATATTTATTGTTGTATTATTTTAAGCATCTATCCAAGGGCTTATATTTGTATCTGGTGCTGCAAATTTAACTTGTGTTGCAAATTTCTAAACCATTTGCTTCCATAAAAATCGGCATTCATGTAGACCAGTAAGCATAATTTGATCTAGTGAATAGTGGTGGACGTGTAATTGATTGTCCTTCTTGAAATAAACTTGCTATACTAAAAATGTTTCAATCACGTGTTACTCTCAATTGAGATAGCCATGCTCTGATACCAAATGAAGGATGTATGGATCGTATGCTTATATCTAATATACAAGTGTAGTAAAATGCTAGCTTATAGTTATTAAAGCAAAGTAAATAATAGTAAGGAAACAATCACACCAGAGTTTTTATACTGGTTCGGACCTTTCGTCCTACATCCAGTCTCGAAGCTCCTCTTCAACTTTAACTAGTAAACAACCGTCACTTTTCTCGGAGGAATATGCTTGATATAAAAGTTCTTTCTGAGACAAGTATGTATTCTGGAAAAAACTGATTTTGACTGCACAGTACAAATCTTCCTATAATCTCCTTTGAGTGGTATGTACATGTGAAGATTTTGATTTCAGGAAGTGACGAAGACTAATATGGTATGCTTTTAGAAATCAAAATATGCAAAGAATGTAGATATAGGATGCAGAAAATTCAAATGGTTTTATTCGTACAATTTTTACATATATATAGATGATGAAGAGTTTTTATGAAGAGTAATATCCATTAGATTTTTTTTTCAATCTAAAGGTTGCAATCATTGAGATGGAAGAGATGCGGTGAAGAGTTTTCAAAGCAGCCGTTAGAATGAACAGATGACCTTTCATTGTATATGGCTCAGCATAGACGTTTGTCAATAAGTTCAGACATCTGAGCTTATATATATATATTAAGCAGAAGCTAGGCACAAACGTTTGAGCATTTTAACAGATGTCTGATGCAAGTTCGGGTTTTAAAATCAAAAGCTTTAGTCAGATTTCTGATATGTAATGTTAGACGTCTGACAAATGTTGTTATCTTTTCTTCAGCCTTTTGATATATGAGGAATGGAAAGAACTTTTCCATGCAACGTTTATGTTTAAAAACAACTACTAAAGGATATTTTACAATTTATATCTATGACAATCACAACACTGTATTAGCTTTTCTAACATCGATGATTCTTCTCCTTTGTCAGTCGTCTTCATGTTGAATTCTAAAAGCTTTTTCCTACATGTAGATTGAGTTTATATTGTATGTATATGATTGTATAGTCGTTGTCATCGAAATCATAAAATAGTAGTTCTAATAGTTTCATCTCTCTTTATAACCATTCTAGCCCTCATCAAGTTCCCAATAATATAGAGTTGTGTGGGTCTAACGTGATTGGGAGGGGTGGTTCACGAGTCTAACGTGCATCGGATTCCCAAAACACTATAATATGATTTTATTCCAACTTTGGTGTTGGTACAATTTTTCTATAGTTGATTATCAATTATTGAAACATGAAGTTCGCCATTGTAGGTCACCATGCATACTTTTCTCGAATAAATGTAGTGAGTATTCCCACATCGATAGTGTCAACCAACTTAATAGAATCTAGAATAGGGAACCTCATGTGGCAAAGCCATATTGGAAACCGGGTTTAAAAGTTTCTATTAGACACTAATTAACATTATCACCTTGGTTGAGAAGTGAGTCTCCCTTAGATATTGTTGAAGGGGTAGTTTTCACAACACTTCATGGAATCAATTCCCCTAGAGTTATTAATGGGAATATTTCTATGGTAATTAACTAAATCCCCTTTCGACACATAAAAGAGGATGAATTATAGAAATAAGAATTTAAATCCCTTTCAATACATAAAAGGGGGGTGCATTCAATATTCGATGAACTGATCCCCTTAAAAATGGTAAAGGGGACCGTCCATGAAATCATTAGATCGAATTTCCCTAAGCGCCTTAGAGGAGATGTATCCACCTAACCATTAATATGGATTCCTCTAGGAAAGATTACAAAGATAACCTTATATTGACTACAAAAGGAAAACTACCATGGAATCAATTCTTATCAACAACAAGGTATGGGATTGAAGAGATCAATTTACTTTGGCTAAAATTGTTAACAAGTGTGGAAGGAGGTAAGGTTATAGTATATGGACCAATCAGGTTAGTGTGTTTAGACAAACATATGACTACTGCTAATTCTAACCAGGTGCGAAAAATATGTTTATACAACATTATGATATTTATTCATATGTCTCAATATTTATACAAGTAGAGAATACAATATAAGGAAAATAGAAATAGGGATAAGTATAAGAAAAATCAACTAGTAACCACCCCATATCAATCAAAATAACTAAAATACAACAAAACATAGATTAACAAATCAAATGCAAGTGGATCTTTAAGATAAAGATCGGTGCAAATGGAAAGGTAGAGATCAATAGAGTAAGGTTGGTAGCAAAAGGTTCCGTCAAATTTAAGGTATTGATTACGATGAAACATTTTCAACCGTCGTAATGCTTAAATCAATTCAGATTCTACAAGTAGTTGGTGCTTATTATGACAATGAATTGTGGTAACTAGACGTTAAAACATCATTTCCAAGTGGTGATTTGGAAGAGATAGTTTACATATCATAGCAAAAGGGTTTCGAGGTCAGTGGAAGCCATGACAAGATATGTAGACTTGTAAGATCAATTTGTGGTTTTAAGCAAGCATCTAAGAGTTTGAATAAATGTTTAAGAAAGTAATCAAACAGTTTGGCTTTAGTCAAAATGCAAAGGAAGCATGTCCATATAGGAAAGAACATAATGGTGCTATTATGCTCTTAGTTTTATATGCCAACGACTTGCTCCTTATGGGTAACGACCTACCAATGTTACAATCAGTGAAAGCTTGGTTGTCTAATAATTTTCGGTGAAGTATTTAGGAGAGGCATTTTTCATACTTGGTATAAAGATCAATAGAGATAGACCTAAAAGGTTATTTGGAAATTCCAAGTTGGGAAATGTTCCAATGAGACATGGAATTGTACTTTCTGAGAAGGACTCCCTATCTAAAGATGAAGAAAGACCGTGTATGTTATTCTTTGGCAATAGGATCCATCATATATGCTATGCTATGTACTATGCAGATGTCACTTTTGTGCTAGGCGTAGCTAGTCGATATTGGTCAAATCTGAGTGAAAATCATTGGATAGCTATTAAGGTCATCCTTAAGTATTTAGGAAACACAAGTTTTCAGGGTGATGTCGATAATAACAAATCAGTCTCATGTTTTGTTTTTATCCTCAATGGAGGCACTATTGGTGGAAAAGTTAAACAAGAAGTTATGGCCGATTCAACTGTGGTGGTTAAGTACATCAACTTAAATGACGTTGCAAAAGTAGTATGTATTCTCATATTCATTGAGGAGCTAGAGTGATAGAGTTAAGGGTACGTCCTATGGAAAATTATGTAAATAGTCATATAACTTAACTATGTAAATAATTTGTTCGAAATAAAGTATGCTTTTGGATTTTTTCCTTTATATATGTTGTTATATAGAGACATAAATAATAAAATAAATGCAGTAAACTTAAGTTTAAAATTCTTGGGAGAAGTATTTTATCAATTGGCCCTATGAATATGTTCGTAACCATGAATATTGCATATATAATTAAATACTTAGTCCTAAAATATTCATAGCCATGATGTATCGAGAAAATGATATCGTTACATCCGTTGAGACTAGTGTATGTCACACTCTTTATATAATAGATGATAATTATTCATGACTATTGGGGCACCAAGAGGTTACGTATTTATGATTGTTTGGAACAATTGCCGAAAGACTTAATGAGAGTCTTAGGTTAATACAACTAAGTCAAAATATAAGATCTCACTAGTCTTCAGACTCCGTTGATCTTAAGTAGGTAGACTATACTTTGATTATGGTCAATCACATGGCATCGCGATCATGTTGTGACCATAGTTGGGTATACGTTGAAGTAGAGTGATATACTACTCAAGAGAGGATTCATCTCCTTCTTTATAGAAGGTTAGTATCACCCCAGTTGGTAGTCAGCTTCAAGTCAAAATTTTGACCAGATAAATCGATCAATTGATAAATGTTACCGATTGAATAAAAAACTTTAAAATAATCTATACAGTTAACTATGGATATTTGTAGAGTTTTTGACCATTTACAAAACTTTAGAAATTGTAGTGATAAAAGATGATGAAAATAAATGTTCATAAAATATTGTTACAAAGTGCAGCTTAATAAAGATTAGAAATTGAATTTCGTCTAAATGATCTATAAGCGATTGAACTAATGTCTAATATTGTACTTCAGTAAAATCCATACAAGCTCTAGTATTTAATTTGTTTAAATATTGACTAAGGACCAACTTCACACCAAAGAGTCAACGCAACCATGTTATAAGTTAAATTATGAGTTCAACCAATGTAAAATTAAATTATAAATGTTATTAATTAATACAACGTTGAGTTGAATTTTTATTGCACTTTAATTATTTATTTGGATCCTAAAATTAATTAAAATGACGTACAAAATTTATATTTTCATTTAAAAAAGGATTGGATATAAATTAATTAATTAAACAATTATTAACTATTAAATCAATTAAGCTAGAAGTTCGAAAATATGAAATAGGGTTTGGCTGGGTATAGCTTGGAGAGGAGGGGTTGGAGACTTTGCCTTCATTGGGGAGAAGTGTATAAGATATTTGTGATTTGGATGGCTATGAATAGCCAATCCCTTCATTGTCTACAAATACAGAAATAAATCCTAATCGTAGTCTCCATTGTTGAAGAATTGGTAATGCCTCAGAGACGAAAATGCATCCCATGGTCAAGGAGAAATGAATTGAAGTTCGAAGAAGGAAATCACTATCAAGTTAGGTATCGGCAATCCATAAGATATCTATAAGGTAAATTCAATTTTAATTAACTAATTCATATGAGTATATGAATGTATATCCCCTTAAATTTATTTAGCAATAAATATATAGGAAAAGTCGAAAATTAATTATAACTTTAATAATTAAATAATAAGCAAATTCATTTAACTATATATATATACACACACTTTAAAAAAAATTAACTGAATATATATGTAAATAATTGTCTTAAATGATATTACTAAAATTGTTTATTCTAAATTTTAAAAAATAAAAAAAATTATTCTCGATTTCAAAAATAAAATTATCTTTTCGATTTTGAATAAACGTGTACATATATAAATATACATAGATTAAAATTTAAAATAAATAAATATGAATTTTTATCGGTTTTTTAAAATAAAAAACAATTTTTTTAGATTTTGGAAAGGTCAAATTTATTCAAAATTTTAAATTTTAAATTATAATGAAATATAAATAATACATATTATTTTAAACCTAATAGAAATTATATATGTATATATATGTGTGTGTGTGTTTGTGTTAAATATATGTTTATATATATGCCAAAAAAATATCATTAGAATACACACACACATACATAAAATTTAAGTAATGCTACTTTGTGTACATATATTTATATACAAATTATCATTACTAAATTAACGGACGAATAAAAACTAAAACTAAAAACAGAAAACTATATTTCTTTACTGTGATGATCCATTATCTTTAAAATCAAAAATCAATTATGAACGACATCAACATACGCTTATAACCAATTTCAAATACTAAAAGCAGTGAACCGTAGTTAGGTAAAAATAATAATTTAGACAAGGAATAAAAAGGGAAGACCTCACGGTAGAATTGTCAATAGAAATGAATATTATCTCAATAATACAATTATTTTACAATATTATCACATCTATTTATATTTCAGCACATCAATTACTATTAACTCGTAAATGATAAAACCATGGTATAAAAGAATATACCAAATCAGCTATCTACGGTATAGCATTCATCCTCATTTCCATTCCCTTTTTTCCTTCTACTCTGACTTCACACCCGTATTGATATATATAATAAAAAGGAAAAAGGTTTCAACAATGTTTAGACTGCGCCTAATCCAATGCACTACGGCCATAGACTCGATAATTATTTCATAGAAAATGACTGCCTACGTACCCCTTTTAGGGATCAAGCTCATATAGGTCTATTTCTTGCTATTCTTTTACATCCAAATACTTGTAAATAAATAACAACCCTAGCATCCATGCAACCATTGCAACCATCACAACCGATGCAACCAATCAACCATTGCTACTAACGCAGCAATTTCTACTAATGCAACTGTAGCGACCCGTAATTTCGCTACTTAGAAAATGAGAGATTTCGTTTGTTTTAAATTTAAAAAGGTTTAAAAATTAAATAAACAAGTTATATATAATAGATAATAAGAAATTATTTATTCTTATAGTTGATAATTTAAAAAATATAAATTCTATTTCAGAACAAATCAACAAAAGTTAAGTTTTGTTAAAAATAAATAAATGCTTAAATAAATAGGTTTAAATATTTATTTAAAAAGATAAATCTTATTGAAAATATCTAATAAAGATAATAAAAGTATATTTATATATTTAAAAGTATGTTAATAATCGTTTTACAAAAATAACCAAATTTTGTCGCATTTTGTCACTTTTACATACACCTAAAATTGGAGATTTTGATGTTATTTAAGTACGATTTTAAAATATAAAGAAACATGTTTTAATTTATTTAAAGAAGTAAAAATTTCATTTTTAAATTTGGTTTACATAAATAAATAGTTTAACTAAAATGTCAAAATGTGACCGTAAAACATTTTGTCGAAAAACGATGTTTTGTCGATTAAAAGTCGTCGCACCTTTATTTTCTTATATAGGAACATATATTCAAATAGTGTAAGTATTAATTAATTCACTAATCAAGTTTACTTTTATTAGACAAAGTTAGAAACTTCTAGAAAACAATTAAGAAAAAGTAAGCACAAAAAGACAAAACAAGTACAAAGGTCAAAAAGTAAAACATCAAATCAAAGAAACATAATTATTACTTACTTTACTTAATATCTAAGTGAAAATGACATGAAGTAATGATTTGAAATGTGATGTTAAGTGTTGAAAAAAAATAAGATTACTTTATAAGTAAGTAAGGTTATTTTGGTAATTTGGTAAAGGGATATTTTGGTAATTTACCACTTCATTTCTTTTTCTATAAATAAGACCACCATTCTTCCGCTTTCTTTTACACAATTTTCTACCTTCTTCTTCTTCCTTGAAGCTCTCTTTAATGGCTTCTTCTTCTCTTCCATATCCTTACTAACTTTTTCAAAACCATATCAAATCAACTCCAAACACCACCAAACTTTGCCAAAGACCTTAGAATACCATTTAAACATGGTTTAGCATCTAAGAAGTGAAGAAACGATGGAGGAAGGGGAAGAATAAGGCATGTCTTAACCTATGAGGAAGAGGCGCAAGTTTGTGAAGCTTCGGAGCGGGAAAAAGAGAAGAAAGTGCTGCTGGGATCAAAAGAAAAGTCTACGGAAAAGATTTGGTGAAGATAGTAGGATTTAAGTGAAGTGTTGTTGCAAATGAATGTTGATAGGAAGAATTGGTTAAGTTAAAGGTGAGTACTCAAATCTTAGTTTTATTTTAATAAAACTTAAGTTGATAATACACATGTTAAATTAGAAATTAATATGTTGAACATTGGTTGATAACGTGATTGATATTATGGTTGATTATATGTTTATGATATGGATGATAACTTGGTTTGATAAATGATAAGAGAAATGGTTAGTAAACATAGTTAATTAAATGAGAAGTAAATCCATACAAATGTGTGCGTGGAAGTTATTTAGCCCCTTAATGATTTTAAATAAGTTAAAATAGTTTAAATATGGTTTAAAACAAATTTGAAGTGTTTCGGACAAGTTCCAAAGCAGTTCACAAAATTGGTCAAAATCGAGCGCGTCGCATAGCGATAGTTCGTAAATTTCGACCCATAACTTCAAATTGACGTAGAGAATGATTTATAAGTCGAATTTCTTCGAGAAAAAAAAATTCTTTGATTCACAATGATAATAGTTTTCCAACGAAGAAAGAAAATTAAGATTTTGTTAAGTAGATTTTGAAATATGCCCAAAATAATTTTCTAAAAACATCGCGGTTTTGCAGTTCGGAATCCAAAAGAAGATTTCTTTATAAATGATATTTTTAAATGATTAAAAATATGAAATAAATTTGATAAATATATTAAAATGGTTTAAAAGATATTTGGAATGGAAAAAATGAATTTTCAAATATTTAAAAGTTGTTTAAATCAAATAGGCTTATATAGCACTTTCCACAGCACTTTTCTGCTGCGAATTCTATAACCTTTTAAAATGCAGTTTTAAACTTAACAATTCTTTCCTAAATCTTTTGTGAATGATTTTAAAAGAACAATTAAGTTATTTAAAGATGAATTGGAAGTTTTAGTAAAAGTTTGAATAAATGGTTAAGAGAAATTATTTATACCACTTAAACAAAAAGTGAAGAAGATTGATGTAATAACAAATTGAGTATGCGGAAACGACTAGTACATTTGTCCCACCTGTGAGATCTAGGAAGATAAAACGAGGTGGTTAACTAAGGTTAGGGATGAAGCAACCATTGCCTTGAACTTACCTGGCCTATGTTTTCTCTTTTTAGGTGAGGGGTGGAATAGATCGAAAGGAAAGTCCGGATGCTCTAAAAAGATCATATTTAAGTTTTTCAAAAATAAAAGAAATAAATTCTTTGAATGTTAAATAAACACTTAACATCTTTTTATCAATGATTTGTACGAAGGAACCGAGATCGGATTTGGGTGATTCATATCCAAAAATCCCTTCAAACTAATTTTGGATATAAAATATATTGAAGACAATGATCGTTAAAGACAAAGATATTCATAATGTAGGATTACTCGCCATTGGCCCCTGGAGGTGAAACTTGCCATTAGTCCCTGGAGGTGAAATTTACCATATTTAAAGTGGCAGTAGTACTATGTTATGAAAGTCTTCGATTTGTAAGAATATGATTTGAATTTAAGAATAAAATCTTTGATTAAGATTTAATGAATGATTTGAGAATATTTTCCCTAAGTTAAAAGTTATAACTTGAATATAAGATATCTTTGATTAAGATTTAATGAATGATTTGGAAAGATTTTTCTAAGTAAAAGAGAAAATGATTTGGAATTATTCCAAGATTTAGGAAAAGTTAATAAATCAAATGATTTGATAAATGAGGCTTAATGATTCCATATACATTTGAAAAGAAAATGGAATAAATTGTAAAGATTATTATTGAAATAATATATGTTATTCTATTCGTGTGAGATTCTGTTCTGTCTTTATTTTCTTTCTACCCTTAATGATCCGCTTATTCGTGCAATTTGAGTTGGACATGTGTGGTTTATTGTCGATTCAAAGGGTATGAAAAAACGGGACATTACATTTGGTATCAGAGCTGAAGGTTAAGCGAGAACCTTGGCTTTGGTTGGGTAAAGACTCATCAGAGATAGGGTTAGCGATACCCTAGGATGAGTAACTCATTAGAGATAGGGTTAGTAACACCCTAGAATGAGTTTGAGTGTATTATATATGAGTGCGTATTTGTTAGTGACTAACAAAATGTTTTGTGTTGATTTAATTATTGAGTGATTTATGGATTCTAATCTATGCGCCTGATCACCGTTATCGATGAGGGTACCTAAACATTTAAACAAGGCGAACCGACACGCTGATTTTGAAAAAAATGGTAAATGAAATAATTTTACCTAGGATTATATTTTGAATATAAAGTATATATTTTGAAAAGCTGTATAGGTAGAAATGGGGATTAGTGAAATTTAAATATGAACATCTTGTGATTAGAATTTCACAGTTTGACTATAGGATGTTTCATAAAGATTATCGATAAGTGAGAAATCTAATAAGGTAATTAAAATCTTTAATATCTATTGCAAAATAATATATTAAGAGATGATAATGTTAAGTTACTATCATAAATTGATCTATTGTTTATTTTAAAAGTTTAAGTATAAATACCTTGTGAATTAAGCTTCACGGTTTGACTATAAGGCATTTAATAATAAGGTTGTTTGAGGAATGAACACTTAAGATAAAAGTGTATTTAAATGATTGTGTGAAAAGATAAATATAAATGTAATGAGAATTTAAATTCGAGAAATAGAATCGTGGTAATTTAAATGAAGTTAATTAATATAAGATAAAATGAATTTATAATAGGTTTTACAAAGTAATCTCTAAAGGATTTTGAAAATGGTATTATTTCATATAAAAAGAGATATTTTATGATAACTAATTTGGTTGGCTCGAAAATAAACTAAAAAATGGACATGTGATGTGTTCGAATGGTAAACAATTCTCTTAAGTATTACTTTTCTTGTTAAGAGGATATATGATACTATTGGTAGTTCCCGGATCCTTGGATTGTTTTGGAGTTACTCGATCTATATAATTTTCTTATGTTAAAGAAATAATGTGAACCATTGATTAGTAATCTTTATAAAAGTGTTTAAACTAAAGATAAATTGGGATCGCTAATTGATGAGATAAAGCGGGATTTCCGATGATTTTGGACAGTCGAAAATTTTCGAATCATACCTAACTCGGAGCTAAGGAATTTATGAAAACTAAAATATTGTATAATATTATGAGTAAATGAAATTGGATAGGTATAATTTATAAATGTGATTATAAACAAAAAAAAAGAAATTATAACCTAGAAGATGTTTTATTAATGAATTCTAGCATTAATTAAGATTTGGACTTAAGTCTTTAAAATGTGATTGATTTACATAAGTTATAGGATGTAATCGACTTAAGCGATAGTTTTATGGAATGATTCATAAATAATGTTAGAGTTAAAGGAAATATACTAAGTTAAAGGATTGTTAAAAAAAATTATAATAGAGAAAAATCATCTTTTGAGTGAAAAATGGTTTCTTTATAATATTTTTCTTTAATAAAAATATTTGGAAATAAATAATTAAAGGGACTATATAAAGAAGCACCTTTATAAAGTGTTTAACTTAAGATAAAGTTTTTATGAAAGTTTTTTTTAAGTTAATAAATACATATATTATATGTAAATCATTTCATCACACAAATTTTGATCTAAGATTCGAGTTTGGAACTTTGAGGTGTTTACACCGATCCAAAAAGGATTTATCACTCGATCCTTGATGATGAACATTGATTAGGGTTTATAGTTGGGCACTTGAGTTTTCTATCATAGTTGAGAGGTATGCAAGGAAAGCAAAGATTTCTTAGCAAAGAGCCTGATTAAAGTTCGCACCAGAGGATCGGGGGATCGATACTAGTTCGGAAATAAAGTTGTGTATTCGAATAGGAGATCGAATAAAATATTTCATATGGATGATCTGCGTATATTATATGATATTAAGTTTGAAGATAAATGTTTTAGGCAAACTTTTGTTTTGGGTAATTTCGAGGACGAAATTCTTTTAAGTAGGGGAGAATGCAACGACCCGTAATTTCGCTACTTCAAAAATGAGAGATTTCGTTTGTTTTAAATTTAAAAAGGTTTAAAAGTTAAATAAACAAGTTATATATAACAGATTATAATAGAGAAATTATTTATTCTTATAGTTGATAATTTAAAAAATATAAATTTGTATTTTAGAACAAATCAACAAAAGTTAAGTTTTATTAAAAATAAATAAATGCTTAAATAAATAGGTTTAAATATTTATTTAAAAAGATAAATCTTATTGAAAACATCTAATAAAGATAATAAAAGTATATTTATATATTTAAAAGTATGTTAATAATCCTTTTACAAAAATAACCAAATTTTGTCGCATTTTGTCACTTTTACATACACCGTAAAATTGGAGATTTTGATGTTATTTAAATATGATTTTAAAATATAAAGAGACATGTTTTAATTTATTTAAAGAAGTAAAAAGTTCATTTTTAAATTTGGTTTACATAAATAAATAGTTTAACTAAAACGTCAAAATGTGACCGTAAAACCTTTTGTCGAAAAACGACGTTTTGTCGATTAAAAGTTGTCGCAACGTCGTCGCACCTTTATTTTCTTATATAGGAACATATATTCAAATAGTGTAAGTATTAATTAATTCACTAATCAAGTTTACTTTTATTAGACAAAGTTAGAAACTTCTAGAAAACAATTAAGAAAAAGTAAGCACAAAAAGACAAAACAAGTACAAAGGTCAAAAAGTATAACATCAAATCAAAGAAACATAATTATTACTTACTTTACTTAATATCTAAGTGAAAATGACATGAAGTAATGATTTGAAATGTGATGTTAAGTGTTGAAAAAAAATAAGATTACTTTATAAGTAAGTAAGGTTATTTTGGTAATTTGGTAAAGGGATATTTTGGTAATTTACCACTTCATTTCTTTTTCTATAAATAAGACCACCATTCTTCCGCTTTCTTTTACACAATTTTCTACCTTCTTCTTCTTCCTTGAAGCTCTCTTTAATGGCTTCTTCTTCTCTTCCATATCCTTGCTAAATTTTTCAAAACCATATCAAATCAACTCCAAACACCACCAAACTTTGCCAAAGACCTTAGAATACCATTTAAACATGGTTTAGCATCTAAGAAGTGAAGAAACGATGGAGGAAGGGGAAGAATAAGGCATGGCCGAACCTATGAGGAAGAGGAGCAAGTTTGTGAAGCTTTGGAGCAGGAAAAAGAGAAGAAAGTGCTACCGGGATCAAAAGAAAAGTCTATGAAAAAGATTTGGTGAAGATGGTAGGATTTAAGCGAAGTGTTGTTGCAAATGAATGTTGGTAGGAAGAATTGGTTAAGATAAAGGTGAGTACTCAAATCTTAGTTTTATTTTAATAAAACTTAAGTTGATAATACACATGTTAAATTAGAAATTAATATGTTGAACATTGGTTGATATTATGGTTGATTATATGTTTATGATATGGATGATAACTTGGTTTGATAAATGATAAGAGAAATGGTTAGTAAACATAGTTAATTAAATGAGAATTAAATCCATACAAATATGTGTATGGAAGTTATTTAGTCTTTTAATGATTTTAAATAAGTTAAAATAGTTTAAATATGGTTGGTGTTTCGGACAAGTTCCAAAGCAATTCACAAAATTGGTCAAAATCGAGCGCGTCGCGTAGCGGTAGTTCGTAAATTTCGACCCGTAACTTCAAATTGACGTAGAAAATGATTTATAAATCGGATTTCTTTGAAATAAAAATTATTTGATTCACAATGGTAATAGTTTTCCAATGAAGAAAGGAAATTAAGATTACGTCAAGTAGATTTTGAAATATGTCCAAAACAATTTTCTAAAAACATCGTGGTTTTGCAGTTCGAAATCCAAAAGAAGATTTCTTTATAAATGATATTTTTAAATGATTAAAAATATGAAATAAATTGTATAAATCTATTAAATGGTTTAAAAGAGATTTGGAATGGAAAATTTGAATTTTCAAATATTTAAAAGTTGTTTAAATCAAATAGGCTTATATAGCACTTTTCACAGCACTTTTCTGCTGTGAATTCTATAACCTTTTAAAATGCAGTTTTAAACTTAACAATTCTTTCCTAAATCTTTGGTAAATGATTTTAAAATAACAATTAAGTTATTTATAGATGATTTGGAAGTTTTAGTAAGAGTTTGAATAAATGGTTAAGAGAAACTGTTTATACCACTTAAACAAAAAATGAAGAAGATTGAATGTAATAACAAATTAAGTATGCGAAAAAGACTAGTACATTTGTCCCGCCTGTGAGATCTGAGAATATAAAACAAGGAGTTTAACTAAGGTTAGGGATGGAGCAACCAGTTCCCTGAACTTACCTGGCCTATGTTTTCTTTTTTTAGGCGAGGGGTGGAATAGATCGAAAGGAAAGCCCAGATGCTCTAAAAAGATCATATTTAAGTTTTTACAAAATAAAAGAAATAAATTCTTTGAATGTTAAATAAACACTTATCATCTTTTTATCAATGATTTGTACGTAGAAACCGAGATCAGATTTGGGTGATTCATATTCGAAAATACCTCCAAACTAATTTTGAAAATAAAATATATTGAAGACAATGATCGTTAAAGACAAAGATATTCATAATGTAGGATTACTCGCCATTAGCCCCTGGACGTGAAACTTGCCATTAGTCCCTAGAGGTGAAATTTACCATATTTAAAGTGGCAGTAGTACTATGTTATGAAAGTCTTCGATTTGTAAGAATATGATTTGAATTTAAGAAGAAAATCTTTGATTAAGATTTAATGAATGATTTGAGAATATTTTCCCTAAGTTAAAAGTTATAACTTGAATACAAGATATCTTTGATTAACATTTAATGAATGATTTTGAAAGGTTTTCCTAAGTAAAAGAGAAAATGATTTGGAATTATTCCAAGATTTAAGAAAATTTAATAAATCAAATGATTTGATAATTGAGGTTAATGATTCCATATACATTTGAAAAAAAATAGAACAAATTATGAAGATTATTATTGAAATAATATATGTTATTCCATTCGTGTGAGATTCTGTTCTATCTTTATTTTCTTTCTACCCTTAATGATCCGCTTATTCGTGCAATTTGAGTTGGACATGTGTGGTTTATTGTCGATTCAAAGGGTATGGAAAAAGGGGACATTACAACAACTAGTGAAACTAATGGTAATAGTAGAAACAGAAAATAGTATTCCTATATATCCATTATTACAAATCGTCATATGGACCAATAATAAAAATAAAATGTAGCCATTGAAAACGAAAAACATTTGATGTTAACTTAATAAATTATCGAATAAGGATACAACAACATAAATACATTCGCATATATTATTAATTATCAACTATAATAATACGTCATCAATGTAAGTATAAATCATCTAGTGTATATTAATCACTCCACAATAATAATGCAAGATCAATATCGTCAAATGTGTACTAATCCAACTAACATTAGTACAAAATCCCTCATCAAATAACCATAATTAACTACACATAATCCAGTAGCAATAATGTAAAATATGCACACTCATCCAAATGTGATACTGTCATCAAACATCATATACATATATATGTGTGTGTGTGTGTGTGCGTGTGTGTGCGTGTGGTAATTACATTGAAAATTAATCAATCATCCAAATAATATATTTTCACCAGTTATCCTTTTAAATGTAAAATCATTTTATTATTGTTTATTTCTAAAGCTCCTTTTATTTATCTCAAATTTATTGTAATTCTTCTAGAATGGTAATGTACTTCAAAATATTTCATTGTAATCTCATTACTTTAAATCTCTCTAAACATTGCACTTTTGTATTAAAGATGTCTTTCAAACAAATAGTTTTATTATTTACATCAAAGTAATAATATACATATTAAATCTTTTTAATATTTTACAAAACTAGTTTATTACTGTATATCTCAAACTAGTGTTAAGTTCATAAAAAACCATATTATCATTTATGAAATCTCATTTTATTTAAATAATAATAATAGTATTTCCAAATTTAGTTCAAACTATATTTTTCGTTATTATTTATGAATTTCCTAAAAACTCATAAATAATAATCTTATAAATTTCTTCTATTAATCTCTTTTGATTCACTAAACCACTTGTAACATTTCCGGATTTTAGCCAAGTTTAATTTGATAATTAATTTACTTTTCGAAATTAAATTGGGAATTAATTTGGTATTTTCCAAATTAAATAGATATATTTTTGTTTATTAATATAAATATGACTTTAAAATAGAATTGTGAATTAATTTGTGAATTAATTTGGTATTTTCCAAATTATAAAGATATTTGTTTGTTTATTAATATTAATATTATTTTAAAATAGAATTTCTAATTGGAAATTCAGAAATAAATATTTTGAATAATATATTAATTATAAATTTGATTATGGATTAATTTTAAATTTTTTGAATAAATATATTTATGAATATATATAGACTAAAAGTTAAAATGTAGATAAAATTTTGATTTTGGAAAATTTAAAATGTAAATATTTATAAATAGATTGGATTTACTATAGAAATTAAGTTTTAAAAACATTTTCCCTAAAAAGGTTATACAAGATTAAATAATAGAAAATGTATAAATATAAAACATAACCTAATATAAAAAGGAATGTTTTGTAAATATATAGCTAAAAAGGATTTAAAACTTTATATTTTGAAATTTATAGAAACTTGTTTTCTAATTATAAAAAGTATAAATATATGTGATGGGAAAATTTTATTTGAATCTAATATAGTAAATTTTCAAAAGTTATTTGAAAATTAAACTCTATATCTTTAAATTATTTATGTATGATTATTTGTTTAGTATAATTAGATTTCAAACTCATTTTCTTATAAAGTTGAAAACATATATAAAATGTAAGAAAACAAAATAAATAAACATGTTTTATAAATTTAAGATAAAGTAAGGGTTTAAAAATATAGGTGTTTAATTAATTGTTAAATTTATATTCTTTAAAGTTGTAAACATATATAAATAGTATAAAAGGGAATATATAAAGTTATATTTAAACAATAAACCTGAGAATTTAAATTGTTTAAAATATAATACATATGTAAATAAGATGTTTATAAAAACATGATTTATAATAAAATAACATAAGGGTTTGAGATAAATTTATAAATAAAATAGTATAAAGGGTTTAAACATAATTTGAATTTTTTTTAGTAAGTGTAAACCTTTTTAACACACATTTAAACATTTGTAGCTATGTAAGTATATGCATTAACAAGTGTAAGTAATGTTGCCATGCAAATAATACAAGTGGCAATTGATTGAATTAAGGATTAATAAAATTAAATAAAAGATTCTCTCATCCTAATTTTCTTTAATAATATTTCAAAACAAGAAATCTGGCAACCAAGAACAAACCAGAAAATTAAAGTCAAAGAAAAGAACCAAGCAAACAATAAATACAAATACCTCTTTCAAATTCAAACAAAGAATAGTTTCAAGATCATTGGCAATCAAATTCAGATCAAAAACTTCAGTTTCAAATACATTTTCCAGTTCAAGTTTCCAGATTTTCAAATCTGGACAATGCCTGATCAAACAAACAGTTGTAAACCAGAACCTGTTATCAAAATTCAATTCACCTGGAGCTAGAAATTTTCAAATCGAACTATAACCTGAAGCAAGGCAACAATCAGAAGTCTGGAAACTTTAAACAAATCTAAAGTATGCAAATGCATTAATAATCAAGCAAATTTAACAACCAAACAAATCAAAAGTTCCTGATCATTTTCAATTCTAGATTTTATCAAACCTGTCCTCTGTGCAAGGTGAGCAAACATTATTTTTTTTAAAAGCCTTAATATGTTGATGGATGTGATGAATGTTTTAGATTTGTTGCATGGATGTGAATGTGTTTGTGTATAGGTAAATATGCAGATAAAGATGTCTGGAAGCAGATGCATTTACTTCTGTTTTAGTTCCAGTTTTTTTTAAAACCTGTTTGAAAATCAAAAATCTTCATCTCTAATCTATATTAGGCTTTGAAATCTAAACAAAACTAGTTTGTACGATCATGATTTAGGTCTTAAAAATACTATTAAGAAAAATTAATTTAAATTTATCTAGAAATTTAAATAAACAGAGAAAATTTGAAAAATGTGTTGAAATTCAAAAATTATGTTTTATTATTTCAACTATATCACCTAAAAAAATTTCGAAAATGATAAATTTTAACGGTGGAATCATGATTTTTAATCATGTATCAAAGAGAACTATTGAGTTGAACAAAAAAGGGATTTTTGTTAAATCCTGTCGATCGACAAATTTATGTTCATCATGCTTTGGTTAGAGGAAGGTTCAATCATCAATGATCATCAGAAAAATAATCAGAAGAATTTTAAATTACTGTGGTCGCCTTTCGAGGTCGAGATAGGGTTTGTTTGCCTGTTTTTGATCGATGTGAAACCAAGGTGCATGCTCGGCCGTAAGCGAACTTGAAGTGATCTCATATGGAGGAAAGAGAAGGGGAGACTTTGGCATAGCTTGGGTCGTGGTCGCGTGGCGTCAATTGGTTAAGATGTTCACAGCGAGGCGTTTTTAGGCGATGGGTTTCGTTCCAGTCTCGAATCGAAGTGCTCGATTTTGATTGCCAATGAAATGATGGATTCTAGGTGATCGTGGTGGTTGAGGGGATAGTCGTTGATGTGTGGAGGATGGCAGCGTCAATCGCCATGGCTCTGATGATCGGTGCACGTGCACGCGATGTCTGTTTGAATCAGAGATGGTTGTGGGTTTGGGAAGATAAAGTAGTATCGGGTTCAACTCGAAGTAATTGGTGTGGAAACTCGAAGCAAGTGAGGGTGGAGGTGACCCGATAGTGAGCTTGAGTATTTCAAATGTTTTGCTCGAGTTATGTTAAGATAACATGGTTTTTAAGTTTTACAGCAAAAATTTGAGTTCCAGGTTTTTAAAATGTTGAAAGGAAAATTTGTTACCAGGTTTCAATTATAAAGCATGAACAAGTTTTAAAGTTATTTTAAAATGATTAAGTTTTCTTAGCAATCTATTTAAAACAAAACTTTAAAGTCTATTTAAAATAAATAATTCTTTCAAAGAAATACAAAGCCAAATTTCCAAAGTAGATTTGATTAAACAAGGTTCAAATTTTTAATTTTTAAAGTCAAATGTTTTAAATTAGTTTTGGTTTATAAAACTTTGTATTAGATTAATTATCTTATTTGATCTCTAATTGTTTTCAAAAAAAATGATTTCAAGCATTTGATTAAAATAATGATTAAGTGATTAAAAAAGATAAATGGTTTACCTTTGTTTTATTAAAGTTTTAAGTAACTAAAGTACAATTACTTAAAGTAGTCGATAAAGTATAATTAATTTATAAAAGTAATTAAAGGATAATTACTCAATGGATTAATTAAAGGATAACTAATAACATAATTAAAGGATAATTAACTAAGATAATTAAAGGGAAATTAATGATGGGCTAATTAATTAATGGAATTGATTAAGAAATGAATTAAGTTAATTAATTTCATGATTAAGATTAATTAATTACATAATTAAAGGTTAATTAATTAATGAAGGTGATTAAGGAATAATAATTAATTGAGGAGTAATTAATTAATTAAGGTAATTAAGTAAGGATAATTAACTAAAGAATAATTAAAGCTTAATTATTTAATGATTAAAGGTTAATTGATTTATTAATTAAGGTTGATTAATTAATAGTTAAAGGTTAATTAATTATCATTAAGGGTTAATTAATAAATGTAATTAATTAAAGTGGTTTGTAATTAATACTAATTAACCAGGATTAGTCATAAGTAATTAATCTGATTTAAATTAATCAGATAATTTATTGATCTTAGTTATGGATGTTTGAGTTATATGAAATGCTGTGAATTATTTGACATCTTTGCTGTGTGATGCTTTGTGATATGAATTGTTTTAATTCAAGCTGTGATGAATGTAATTTATTTTATCTGTGATTAATGTATATTATTTATCTATGAATCTGTGAATGGAAGATAAGCGTTATAGGAATATACCGCTTATCGATATTGATATGCTTGAATCTGTGATGATTGAATGATGTTGCACTATTGTGTAAAACCCATGGACTACACCTTACACACACAAATATGGATTGCACGAGGAAATTGGTTAAGTCATAGATTTTTGAAAATAATTTTTAAAAATTGAATTTTGAATCCAAATGGTTTTGGAAATTGAATTAAATTAAATATGAGAAATTTTTGAAAAGGAGTTTTGAAGATAAAAGTTATTTTTAATAACTTGATAAAGTTTTGAAATTTAAATAGTTTATTTGAAATTAAATTCAAAATTTGAAATTGAATTCTATGTTTAGAAATTATGGTTAAAAATGTTATACAAGTTATAAATGTGTTTATATGGGTTTTTAACCATTTTAAAGATATTGTTTTGGAAGTTTGAATTTAACCCAAGGATTTTAACTTGTATAAATGTAATCGGATTTTTCCAAAACGAAAACTATTTGTTTTCAAATAATAAAAGCTTTTAAATAAGGAAGGAATTTCCAATTTGTGTTGAAAGGATTTCAAGTTTGAAATGAAAATGGTTTTCCAAGTTATGAATGAATCTTTGGAAATGGTTTGAAATCTATGAATTAACTCTTTGATTTAAAGATTGATGAGTTAATCCAATTTGAAAGGGATATTGTTTTGGAAAGCTATGAATTAATCTTTGTTAAAGATGGGTGAACTTTGTGAAGTGGATCTTTTTATTTAAAAAGATTTAAAATGGTAATTTGTTAAATCATTTGTTTTGGATAACAAGTTGTGGCTTGACTGAGATCCATATATCCATATATTTTTAAATATTGCGCTCATTATTCGGTTTAGCCAGGAGAGGACCTTTGTGTCACATAACCCATTTCGAATAATGATACAACGTTATGGATAGCATTTGAAGACCGGTGGTGAAGACTGGATATATTCAAAAGCAAAAGGATAACTCGTCGAATGTCTCTGCACCGACTGGTCCCCGATATAGAGATCTCCATATGTGATGGGGAGTCCGGACGTGATTAGGGATTATCTGGATTTGCAAGGGCTTCTTTGGAAGAGCCTTCGGTTCTGTTCGAACTCGAAACAGACTTGTATGTATGTGTGTCTGACATTACACTTTGAGATGTAAAGCTGATTTCTATCAAATACATTTCTGTTTGGTGGTGGAGAATTTATTCTCTTAGCTTAACACCCTTCTCTGGGACGTACGAGCTCAAAGGTTATGTAGTTGATGGTTACTAGTGATATATTCCCAATTTGGTAATGTGGCATACGAAATGCTGCTGATCATTTGTTGATCGAAGCATGACTTTGTGTAAAAGCATAGCTTTGTGGACCAAGACTGCATCAGGACCTCACACCTCGGAAATTGTCGAAACTGGAAAGATGCGGCAAGGTTGCAGGGGTCGCGTCCCTAGGGTATGTCCATTTCTTCTGAAAAAGGGTAGTATCATGGTATGGAGTCCAGATGTTTAACTCATATGGACACTGTAAATTTTATTGTTGTGTGATGTTGCTTTGTGGTTGAGGTCCCTCGGATAAAGGTCGCAAACAACCGGGGATGGCATATCTTAGGTTTTACTCCCAGGAAGGGAGTAAACCGGCCTTGTGTTGGCAATGAGCTGGGTAAGTTCTCGAGGCATCCCCCCAGATGCGTTCCTATATGGCAATAGAAAGTTCCTTTGCCTGACCATTTGTTGGAAAATCCAAAGAAACAATACGCGCCCTGTACTTTAGTTGTATAACCTGCCATGGAATGTGGCGGTAACCTGCTATTGAACATGGTAGCTATAGTAGGCATACAATAATGGTTGTATGCTGGCTAAGATTAATATTATACTTTCGAAAGGTTTTCTGCACTATCCACTAATAATAATATTAAATGGTTTTCGCGTATCAAGCATTTTTGACTATCATAAGGAGAAATCTCCTCCAATTCTGCGTTTTCATGGTGTGTGCGGCCGATGCCTTGTGGTAGTTTCATTTTCAAAAAAAGCATTGTGAATTTCAATGATTTAAATTCTTTTGTTGTTTGCTTTAAAGAAAACTATTTTTATTCCCTCGTACCAGTCCCATGACTGAGCTGGAGTTTATTGTTCTCTTCCTAAACTCTGGGTGCCCACAATTTTTCACACGGGCAGTCTAGAGTTGGGTTTATCAGACAATCACATTGTAACAACCCTGTATTTTGTGATTATTTTAAATTTTGTATTTTAATTATTTTAACTGAAATTTCTGATTTAAAAACTTTATTTTATTTATTAAAATGGATAAATTTTGTTATTTTAAATATAAATTTTGATTTTTGTGTGAATTATAATTTCAAACCTGAATAAATGGAATATTTCCAAAAAAGTGGATTTTGGTTAAAATGGTCAAACTTTGACTTTTAAATTTTAAATTTAAATATTTTAATATTTTAATTTTGTCTTTTATTATGAAAATATATTTAATTTCAAGAACACTGCTTTTCGTTTCGTTGAAATAGGATAAATATTGTGAAAGTTATGCTTTTTACAATATTATGAGTAAATTATTTTATTTAACAAATTTGTTTATTTTAATTTATATAAAAAATATTTTTTTTGTAAATCATGTTCTAATTTGTGTAACATGATATGTTATACATATATTTTATTTTTAAAACATTTTTAAAGTATAGTTATAATTTTCAAATGTTGATTGTATATTGTTTTCAACTTTTAAATTCTAGTTTCAATTATATAGATATTTATTTATTTATTTTCTGTTTTTACTTAAAAGAAATATTTATTTCATTTTATTTTTTTAGCATTTATTTTATTTACTTGACTTTTATTTATTTAGAAGTGTTGCTGAAATTTTCCAAAGTCAGTTGAATATTATTTACAACTTTTAATTCTAGTTTCCATTAAATAGAGTATTTTCTTTTTTTATTTCCTTCTTTTCCTAAAACTATTTATTTATTTTTCATATTATCTATCTCTACTTTATTTTCCTATTTAGACATTCGTTTATTAATTAAATGGTAAGTGTTTAGATCCTTATTTATTTCTTGGAAAGAAATTTCAATTATATATACGTTATTGCTTTCAAAGGCATATCTTTAAAATGTATTTATTTAACATTATTGTATTTGCTTGTTTGTGAAAGATTCTTATATACACCTTTCTTTAATTTATAGGAAATGCATCAATTAAGATACGTTACCTATTTTTAATTTTAGCCAAACGTTACTTTGATTTCTTACGCTTTTATCTTTCCATCCCTTGATTTTCTACGATAACTTCTCCACAATTTGTACCGTTCATTCCTGAATTCCTAGCCGCATATATCCCTATTTTCACGTGAGAAAATATCTTCCCATCTTCATTTCTTACGGAACTTCAGATCTTAAGAAAAAGTAAGCAATGGCCTCTCTTTTTCTCTCTTTTCTTCTTCTTTTTTTCATTTGTTTTGCTTGTTCATCTCTAGCTTTGCTCGGCTAAACCCCTCACCACCTTCACCGACCACCACATCACCTCCTTCCCATCACCATACATGGCTTAAACCCCTCATCCTCCGACCAAGACGGGTTGAAATGATATAGTATCCGTATCACTTGATTTAGGCCAGAAAATTTTATACCGACCCATGGTTATTTTATATACTTTTCTAGATAGTTTTAAGTATTTTAAAAGTAAATTATGATATTTTGATTTAAATTTGAATTTAAAATGATTTATTAAATTGTTATTGATTTTTCTATGAATATAAAATGTTAAATTAATGTATGCCTAAGAGTGTAACTTGAAATATAATCTAACCTAGGATTTTAGATTTGGTGTAAAATGAGGATTTAAGTTAAAGAAAATAATTTGGAATTTAATGAATGAATTATTGGAAAATTGGATGTAATTATTTGAAAGTATATTAACTTCACTTTTAAATGGTTTAAATGAATTATTTTTTATTATAATATAAACCATTTTTAAAAGGTAATTAAATTTGAATAGTTGAATTTGAATTCAAATAGTGATTTGAAAATGAGATTTTGAAAGAATAGGATATTTTGATATATTGAAATAGTTTGGAAATGATTTGATCCTTATTTTGATTAAGATTTGAATTTGAAATGATATTTTATTTTCGAAGTATAAAATACCATTTAAAATTTATAACCACGGGTACACTTCTTTGTATGCCATTTGATTTTCTTGTGATTGTTTTGATACACACCTTGAGTTTGAGAGTGTGGCTAGAGGTGAGCGATTACTGCAGCTCTACGCTACCCTAGCCACATTTACACCGTTATTTGCATTAATTACTTTAACATGGGTATTTCTGTGATAGTGTTTATTTCTGCTTAATTGATGGTTTACCGGATCCTTAAAGGATGGGCAATCCCAAGCATCCTTTAAGTTATTGAGCATTGTTATTACATTTCACTTGAGTTGGTTTACATTGTATAAGTATGTATGTCCTGACTCGAGTGTTTTGTGTTCTACTTGTTAGAGATAGGGTAGAAATACCCTAGAATGAGTGAAATCAATCTCAGAATCATTTCCTTATGAAAGAACGTACTTCCGAAGTATAAAATAATTTTCAAATGATTTTAAAGGATTTTTATAGATTATTTTGGTATAAATTTTATTTCAAAAGCAAAAATTTCTAAACTTCATCCTTTTTGCATTCACCTAGTTAGTAAATCTCTTCGGTTAGGATTCGCTACAATTTTGAACTTCTATCTTGTTCGATCATGATGATTTGTTTATGTAGGTGTGGTATTCTATGGATCTGTTTGTTATCTGTAGTACGTTAGGTTGCATTAAGTAAACTCTATTGTATATTTTGGTTAGCTGAAGTTGTCAAACCAAAGATGTTTATGCTCTTGTTCTTCGTACGATATAAATTTGAGTCTTTCCAAATAATGAATATAAAGTCTTTTACATTGACATAAGTTATATATCTCTAATCTTGGTTAGGATTCTTTTGATTAGGGTTCCTCTAAATTTGAGTCTCTGTTCTATTTTGAAATCCATTCTTGAATCATCCCTTGAAAATATTTTGTTGATTGTATTTTGAAATTATGTATACATCGAAATTATTATTTTGATAAGGATGACCATATTTGGTATATAAAAGTGAAATGTTTTCGATAAGAATTATATACCTTTTAAAATGAAAACTTGAAGCTTTTAAAAAATTTGAAATTTTTGAAAATTACTTGGTTTATAAAATGATTTTAATGGAATGGTTTTGAAATTGAGATTTGAGTGATTGAACTCTGGCATTTTAAATTGGTTTAAGGTTTTAAAAATATATAATAATATGATTTGAAAGTATTTTCTGAATAAGAAATGTTTCAAATGATTTTAGTGAGTTTCAAATGATTCGAAGAAATTTCAAAGGAAGTTTTCGAGAAAATAAACTCGCTTATGTCGCTAGAAAATAATTTTGGTGATGAATGCATGCATCATCGACATTGATTTCTGAGTTTCTGAGTGGGGGAGAGGCCACTCTAATAGCTTTGCTATGCGAGTGATTTTATGAGACCAATTTGATTTCAAATACCAAAGTATAATTTGATTTTCGAAAAGATATATGCATATATATGTGACACAGCTTTGAATTGAGCCGGTGTTCAGTCCTTGAATTTCGAATTTGATTGGTATAACCCTATCTTTTGGAATTGATTTACTGATTTGTTGTTGATTTCCAACTCTTGGATTTGAAATATGATTTCTTCGACTATTTGAATGTTCGAACACTTCCAAATCAAGGTTAACTTTTCCAAGCTAAGTAATTTTGAAAAGTATAAAGTATTTGATAAAGTATATGAGTTTAGTTTTGTATGTTTTAATATGATTTAAATTAGTTTGAAATTGCTTTGTTAAGTAAATGAATAAGACTATTTTGAATTACACTAGTATGAAATATAGATTGGAAATGTTTTGAATAAAGTATCCATATATAGAATAATAATCTTTCCAATGGTAAATTGGATTTTTCATGTATAAATAAATAGTTTAAAGGTTTTAAAAGGGATGGTTTTAAACTTAGTAACCAGTTTGGGTATAATTGATTTTGAGAAAATATTTGGTTTTGGAAATAGATTGGAATTTAAAACCCAGTATTTATATGATGACTTTAGAAACGGATTTATTTGACATAAATTATGTTGATTTGGAAATTTGGATTATTTTTCTGAACTTATTATTTTGGAAACTTTGAAACTGAAGATATTTAAATTGGAAGAAATGATTTGGTGAAATCATATATGATTTTAAAACTGAATTGATATCGAAATGATTTGAAATGGAGAACCTTGTATTATTAAGTACTTGATTTGGGAGTTGTCGAACTTATATAAAATGGATTTGTATAAGTATGAAGTTGATTTGAAAACTATTGATTTGAAAGGTACTCAATTTGGAAAGAGAAATCTTATATAATCGAAGCCTATATAAGTATGATTTGATATACTATTGATTTGGAAAGTATTCAAGTTTGAAAATAAAATCTTACATATAATGGACTTTATATAAGTATGATATTTGAAAGTGATCTGAAAAAGGTACTATATGATACATATTTTCGAAGTAAAGATATGGAAAGTGCCTTCTGCTTGATATCCGCTTTGTGGCCATATTGTGGATTTAGTCTATCGATATTATTCTCACTGATTTTTGGTTTTCTGGATGTGATACTCGAGTGTCCTACCATGGCGTAACCGATGGTCTTTTGAGTGCGACTGCCTAGTGTAATTTGCAGGGGCTGCGAGAGCCTACAGGTATGGATGTTTCTTGGGGGATCCAGGCGCAACCATTATGTATCTGTGATCTACTGGGTCGCTTGGTAGAATAATCAATAGGGGCTGCGAGAGCCTACGGGTACGGATGTTTCCTGTAGGATCCAGGCGTAACCATTGTGTATCTACAGTACTACCAGTCTTCATGGCGTAATCGCAGGGCTACGGTAGCCAGCCTACGGGTACCGATGTTTCCTGGGGGATCCAGACATAACCATTGTGTATCCGCGATCCATGATCGACATGTTTTGGTTTGGTTGTTTCTGTTTGGATTGTACTTTCCATATTTGTTTTTTTATGTTTTTCCAGTATTTTCATTGGGTGTTGAACAAGTCTACTAAGTACCTGAAGAATTCTAGCTTTGCGCCTGATCAACGCATAGCCAGAGCCTACGGGAACGAGGATAAACCTGTTAAGACATCGAGTTATAAAAGTATTTTGATAAAATATTATATAAAGTATATTTTGATCATTTATTTTATCCTTCCAAATAATTGAAGTTTATATAGCTTTAAAATAATGGTTCGACCTTGTCTTTCAACCTGTTTTTTCCTTCTAGCTATTCCTATTCTCCACCTTTTTAAACGTACCTATAACAACAGTTATTAGGTATAATTTTAATCTTCTTGTCATCTTGTCTTAATCCCATTTCATTCTATCTTTTTCTGTGTTTTTCGTGCCTTGTTCCTTTTCGAGGACGAAAAGATTTGAGTGGGGGAGAGTGTAACAACCTTGTATTTTGTGATTATTTTAGATTTTGTATTTTAATTATTTTAACTGAAATTCCTAATTTAAAAACTTTATTTTATTTATTAAAATGGATAAATTTTGTTCTTTTAAACATAAATTTTTATTTTTGTGTGAATTATAATTCCCAACCTGAACAAATGGAATATTTCCATGAAAGTGGATTTTGGTCAAAATGGTCAAACTTCGACTTTTAAATTTAAAATTTAAATATTTGAATTTTTGATTTTTATCTTTTATTATGAAAATAGATTTAATTTCAAGAGTATACTTTTCGTTTCGTTGAAATCGGATTAATATTGTGAAAGTTATGTTTTTTACAATATGGTGTGTAAATTGTTTTATTTAACAAATTTGTTTATTTTAATTTATATAAATAATACTTTTGTTTGTAAAATCATGTTCTAGTTTGTGTAACATGATATGTTATGCATATGTTTTATTTTTAAAACATTTTTAAAGTATAGTTATAATTTTTAAATGTTGATTGTATATTGTTTTCAACTTTTAAATTCTAGTTTCAATTAAATAGCTATTTCTTTATTTATTTTCTATTTTTCCTTAGAATAATTATTTATTTTCATTTACACTTTATTTTTTTCAGCATTCATTTTATTTACTTGACTTTTATTTATTTAGAAGTGTTGTTGAAATTTTCCAAAGTCAGTTGAATTTTATTTACAATTTTTAATTCTAGTTTCCATTGAATAGAGTATTTTCTTTATTTATTTCCTACTTTTCCTAAAACTATTTATTTATTTTTCATAATATCTATCTCTACCTTATTTTATATTTAGACATTCATTTATTAATTAAATGGTGAGTGTTTAGATCCTTATTTATTCCTTGGAAAGAAATTTCAATTATATATACGTTACTGCTTTAAAAGGCATATCTTTAAAATATATTTATTTAACGTTATTGTATTTATTTGTTTGTGAAAGCTTCTTGTATACACCTTTATTTAATTTATAGGAAATGTATCAATTAAAATACATTACCTATTTTTTATTTTAGGCAAACGTTACTTTGATTTCTTACCTTTTTATCTTTCCATCACTTGATTTTCTACCATAACTTCTCCACAATTTGTGTCGTTCATTCCTTAATCCCTAGCCGCCTACATCCCCATTTGCACGTGAGAAAATTTCTTCCCATCTTCATTTCTCATGGCACTTCAGATCTAAAAAAAAGTAAGCAATGGCCTCTCTTTTCCTCTCATTTCTTCTTCTTTTTTTCATTTGTTTTTGTTGTTCATCTCTAGCTTTGCTCGGCTAAACCCCTCAACACCTTCACCGACCACACATCACCTCCTTCCCATCACCATACACGTCCAAACCCCTCCTCCTCTGACCAAGACTGGCCATGACCATCAAATGATGCAGACACCTCCAAAAATTGCCAAAAACCCCTTGAAACCATGCATAGCCAAGCTAGTTTCCACCATCCCCTTCATATGTTGCCTTGGCCACCCCTTAGCCACCACCACCATCAAGTTCACCACCCTTGGCCTTCACTCCAGCCACCACCAGGTCTGTACATGCCAAGGCCGGGCCCAATTCATGCATAGCCAAACCTAAAGTTGCACCAAAACTCCTCTTTTTGTGTTAACCTTTGATCTTCCTTCACTAGTAACTCCTATCCCTTCACTTTTACAGGTAGCCATGCCTATATGAATCTAAACCAGATCCATACCCTAGCCAAAACATCACCAAGGCTGAACCTATATAGCTTTTTTGCCGAGCAAATATGATTTGTGGTCAAGCAAAATCAATTGAAAACTTGGTGTTGTCTTTTGTAAACTCTATTTCCATTTTATTCCAATAATTTTAGTATTGTATTTAAATTTATATTTTGCTTTTTTTTTATTGAATACAAGAATAACATCTTGGCCCTTGTTATCTGAAGGTTTGACCAGGCAACTAAGTACTCAGCATTTGCATACTGTTCGGCATATATGCGTCGTTCGACATCCAGTTTGTTCGGCATTAGGGAACGCTCGGCATTTAGGTGCATTCGACATTAGAAAGCGCTCGGCTTCCAGGGTCGTCCGACACAAATGGTTCGTTCGGCACTCAAGTTCGATCGGCATCTATGGGACGATTGGCATGCAAGAGCGTTCGGCATTGAGAGCCATTCGGTATTGTATATCGTTCGGCATCTTTGGCGTTCTGTATGGCAGAGTCATTCGACATTCCATACTACTCGGCATCTAAACCTCATTTAGCACATCACTTTGTTTGGCATAAATCTTGTTCGGCGTTCGATATCGTTCGGCATCCAGAGTCATTCGGCACAACACACTGGGTCGGCTTCCGAAGTTGTTCGGCACAATTGCTTCGTTCGGCATTCAAAGTGTTCGGCATCACTTCGTTCGGCATTCAGAGTGTTCGGCATCACTTCTTTCGGCATTCAGATTGTTCGGCATCACTTCGATCGGCTTGAAGATATCGTTCGGCATCACTTCGTTCGGCATGAGGATATCTTTCGCATTCATGCCTTATTCGGCATTTTCCGATTCGGCATCTATGGATCGCCACACAGAGATCACTCTTTTTGGGCAAGCTACTTAGATACCTGACCCACCAGGGAAGTCTAACCCATCTTCGTCTATAAATAGAGAGGCAGGGACACAGTGAAAGGGGACTTTTTTGGAGAACACTGGGGAGACTCTGCCGCATTCAAGACTCATTTAAGACTTATCTTTTTGCACAATAATTGTAATCGAATAGTTGAGACACGGATTGCATCTGTAATCGATTATAGAGAAAAGCAATAAAGATTAACCTCAAAGTGGACGTAGGCATTTAACGCTGAACCACTATAAATCTGGTGTTCTTATTTTCTGCATTTAATTCAGCATATAATCCTCTGTTTAACTTTACTTTCTTCATTAATATCTCTACAAAATCTCTCTTAAGGGTGTTAGTGACCAATTTTGGTGCTAACATTTTGGTGCTTTCACTGAGAATCGAATTCTCAGGACGATAGGATCTACTTTGTAGCTATTGGATTGAAAAGTCCCCCGAAGGAGATCCAAACCATTCACAAGACATCTGTTGATTCTACTCAGAGTTACAACCAACAACTCTACCATGGGGAGACCACGAATTAGATCGGCCTCTCACAACGCTGATGTCCACGAGACTGCTAGTGTGCAACAAGTTGGGCCTAGCAACCAGAAAGCAATTTCAAGGCACATGGCCCTCCACTTAGAACCAAGTGGAGGTCTTTTCCCAAACAGAGTTCAACGACTTGATAAGAGAACTCAGGGAAAGTAGAAGGCAACTTGCTGAGCAGATTCAAGCCAACACTAATCTCATGACTCAGCTTGCCCAGCAGCAGCATCAGAATGCTAGAAGTAGTCCTGCTCCTTATTCTTAATCTGATAGCTCGACCTCAGCTGATGAACCTCCTAGGCGTAGATGCCGTATGGATGAAGCTGCAAAAGCAGGTGCCACTGATCGATCCGCCAGGGATCAGGCACGTGATGAGACCGAATGCCCAGATCACTAAGACCCATATCAAGCAGGACATCAACCCACATGGTCCGTGGAACGGAACCCAACCTCCCACCCTCCATACAAACTCCGGATTTATCAGCCATGGTGAGGCAGTTAATGAGAGAAAATCAAGGCCCGACCAACAAAGATTGGGGAGTATCTAGGAGTCATACCCCCTTCACAGATACCATTTTACAAGTTGAGTACCCAAGGAAGTTTAGCATGCCAACCATCCCGGCCTATGAAGGGAAGACTGACCCTAGGCAACACGTGATAAGGTACAAATAGATGATGGATTCGGCAAGGGCGAATGACGCGACTAAGTGTAGGTGCTTCCCAATCACTCTGTCCGGAATCGCCACTATGTGGTTTACTCGACTTCCTCCATGGTCTATATCTAGCTTCGACGAGTTGGCAATGAAATTTGTCGAACAATTCAGGATACATGCTACTAGTCCAAAGGACATGATGTCCTTATCAAGCATAATCCAGGCTCCGGGATAGTCTTTGGAAGCATACTTACAGAGGTCTCATGTTGCCGCCACTGAAGTTAGCAATCCTAACGACCACACAATTTTGATGGCGGTAATGCGAGATGTAGATCCAGACTTGGGGTTTGGAGATTGGTTGGCGGGAAAGCCCCCAGCTACATTGGAACGATTCTATTTCAAAGCTCATCAGTTCTTATGAAGGGAGGAGGATCGATGGACGAGACGAGATAAGGCACCAGGGCCTCAGTAGACTGTGAAAAGTAATATCGCCGTGAAGCAGTCCGACGATAGTTCGGGAAGAGTTCAAGTCAACGTCCAGAACAAGGTTGCGCAGTCCAAAGGATCCGGAGGTGGAAATCCCAGAAAGAAAAGAGAAGCAGGGAAATGGAAGCCAAGGATTCCGACCTACAATGAATACACATCGCTGAATACTTCTCTTGAAAACATTTATCTATCTACCTGTAACACCTTTGAATACAGAAAACCACGCTCAAAGGAGTCCATTGAAGAATAGAAACGGACAGGGAAGTACTGTCGCTTCCTTGAGACCCATGGGCACAATACTGAGGAGTGTAGACACCTCCATGACGCCATAGAAAAGTTGACCAGACAGAAAAAGCTACAGGAATTTGTCAAAAACCCGCAAGATGAAAGGCAAGGAATGTTAGACCCCGGACGCGGGCCGGCTCCACGCCAACCAGAACAACCTGCTCGGACTGTGGGTAGATTGATCATAAACACTATTGTTGAAGGACCTCATCCTGCAGACAAGAATTGGCAGGAGATGGAACGATATGTTGCATCCTTGATGCATGCGGATTATGAGTGTTGGACGAATTTGGAAGATGGAACCCCAGCAAAACAACAACGCATGATGATTGACGATATAGTGTTCAAAATTCGAGACACGGACAAGGTGGAGGCTCCTACTATCGACCCAATGGTTATATCCGCAACAATCGGGCCAGCTTACGTGAAAAGAATCTTGATTGATTGTGGATTTGTCAACATCATCTTCAATAAGGCTTATGACCAAATGAAGATCGAAACAAAATATTTGAAACCATGCAAAGCCCGTACCCACGGCTTTAACGGTGTTGCAACTGACGTGATGGCGTATATAGAGCTACCAGTTGAACTGGGGGAAGGTAAGCGTAGGAGAGTGCGAGTCCTACCATTCATATAATGGATGTTGACTCTCCATACAATGTATTTTTGGGTCGTCCAGCCTTGGCAGAATTTAGGGCCGCTCTGGCCCCATGGTGTTTGACATTAAAATTTTCGACAGACAAAGGAGTTGGTGTAGTACATGGCGATCAGGAGACTGGTTGCGCGTGTTATGTTGTGGAGCTGAGAGAAGCTCATCAGAGAGAGAAGGGAAAGGTTGTGGACAGCTCTGTCCACATCCTAAAGACTCGTGATTGACAAGTAGTGCCCGAGCCCTGGCTCGGGCAGCATTCTCGGATTCTTAGAGACATAGATCCGAGAGATGATGATGGAGAACCCAGAGAAACAAATGCATCACCGGCAGAGCTGACGATCGACATTCCATTCAGCCGGGATGACCCATCACGAGTTCTTAAGATTGGATCACAACTCGACCCCTCAGTGGCCAAGGATCTTACTGATTTCCTCCAGGCAAATCTAGACGTTTTCGCTTGGACACACTCTGATATGTGCGGGATTTCTCCAGCAATTGTGAGTCATATGTTGAACATAGACCCAAAACACGTTCCCTTAAAGTAGAAAAAGAGAGGTATGGACCAGGAGAGGTCCACGGCTCTCAAAGAGGAGGTGGACAAACTCAAAGCCAATGGGTTCGTCCGCAACGCTCTCTACCCTGAATGAGTATCTAACCCAGTGCTAGTGAAGAAAGCAAATGGAAAGTTGAGAACTTGTGTTGATTACTCCAATCTGATTAAATCATGCACGAAGGATAGTTTCCCTTTACCTAGAATCGACCAGCTCATCGACTCTACCGCCGACACGAATTATTGTCATTTATGGATGCTATTCAGGATACAATCAGATCCCGTTGCATATTCCAAACCAAGAGCACACCTGTTTCGTCATAAATATGGGGATATATTGCTATGTAGTAATGCCCTTTGGATTGAAAAACACGGGGAAAACGTATCAGCGTTTGGTGAATCGAATGTTTAAGGACCAGATTGGTAGAATGGTGGAAGTCTATGTGGATGACATGCTTGTGAAGTCACGGCAGTCAAACGACCACATCCGAGACTTAGCAGAATTGTTTGATATACTCAGACATTACGGTATGAAGATCAACCCCTTAAAGTGCTCTTTTGGCATGGCATTAGGAAAGTTCTTGGGTTTCATTATGAATGCACGTGGAATTGAAGCTAACCTGAAAAGTTTCAGGCTATTCGAGACATACAAGTGCCCAGAACTATAAAGAAAGTACAAAGCTTGAATGGAAAGGTGGTAGCGCTGAGCCGATTCATATCCAGAGCCACGGATAAGTGCATTCCTTTCTTTGATGTGATAAAGAAGGGAAAAAGGAATTTCGAGTGGACATCCGACTGCGAGGAAGGATTCCGAGCTCTGGTAAGGCATTCGGAGAACCCCCCGGTGCTATCGAAACCAATAGACCATGAAATGTTGTATATGTACTTGGCAGTATCCCAACATGCTATCGGTACGGCTTTGGTTCGTGAAGAGGACTGAGTTCAACAGCCAGTTATTATGTTAGTAAACGTCTGACGGGGGCAGAAAGAAACTATTCCAAGATCGAGAAATTAGCCTATTGCTTGGTGATTGCCTCACGCAAGCTTCTCCCATATTTTCAGGCATACCCAATCAGTGTTTACACTGATCAACCCTTGCGTCAGGTACTCCAACGATCGGAAACTTCTGGAAGATTGTTAAAATGGAATATCGAGCTGAGTTAGTTCGATATTACTTACCTGCCGCGAAAGGCCATACAGGGACAAGCGCTAGCGGATTTCATCGTTGAATTCACCATGACAGACGAATCAAACGGCCGCAATGTATACCTCCCATCTGATGGAAGATGTACACTGATGGGGCATCTAACGACCGTTGTTCGAGGGTTGGCATAGTTCTTGTAACTCCTGAAAACCGATCAGTTTGATATGCTTTGAAGCTCGAATTCAATGCAATGAATAATGAAGCCGAGTATGAAGCATTGATTGCCGGCTTAAGACTCGTCAAAGAACTGGGAATAAGATTGGTTGAAATTTTTTGCGACTCGCAACTGGTGGTGTATCAAGTGCGTGGAGACTACCAAGCAAGGGGCAGAGACTTGCCCCGTATTTGGCCCAAGTTCAGGAGCTGCTAGCGAATCTCGAGTATTATGATATTTCACATGTTTCGCATGAACAAAACAGAGCAGCTGATTCATCGGCAAAATTTGCAAGCACTGGCAATGCACAGCAGATTGGATTGTTTCCCACTGAAACCTTACATGTTCGGAGCGTAAATATGATGGAGGTATATTTCATGTTAGAAACAGAAATCGAAAAGGAGTCATGGATGACCCCATTCAAGCAGTACTTGTTACACGGGGTCGTGCCCGAAAGAAGGAGTGAAAGACGACAAGTCATTCGTAAGGCTTCTCATTAAGTAATGCAGGATGGAATAATGTGTAGGAGGTGATTCTCGACCCCATTACTCCGGTGCATTGTCCATGATGAGATAAAACGAGTCCTGAAGGAAGTCCATGAAGGTGAATGTGGCGACCATACCGAGGGGCAGACGTTAGCAAAGTAAATCCTCCGTTATGGATACTATTGGCCAACTGTAAATCTGCATGCCGCAGACTATGTGAGAAGATGTGACAAATGTCATAAGTATGCGAAAATCCCAAGAGCTCCACCGATGGAACTCACACAAATGGTTAGTCCTTGGCCATTTGCAATGTGGGGGATCGATATAGTCGGCTCCTCACCCCTATCCAAAGGTGGTGCAAAATACGCGATTGTTGCGGTCGATTACTTTACCAAGTGGGAAGAAGTAGAGCCTTTGGCCACTATCACCACCAAGAAAGTCATTAATTTCATTGTACAAATATTTTATGCCGATTTGGCCTGCCACGAACCATCGTTACAAACAATGGAACTCAGTTTGAAAGCAAAGAGTTCAAGGAATTTTTCCAGAAATATGGTATCGAGAAAAAGTTTGCAGCAGTTGCTCATCCGAAGGCTAATGGACAAGTGGAAGCCGTAAACAAGATAATCAAATCCATATTGAAAAAACATTTGGAAAAGGCTAGAGGCAAGTGGGTGGATGAGCTTCCGACAGCACTTTGGGCTTACAGAACCACCCACAAGACTACGACTGGCCACACTCCATACGCATTAGCATATGGCATCGAAGTTTTCATACCCGTGGAGCTTGAAGTTCCACCACATCGGGTAACTTATTATGACCTGAGTCAAATCAAGATCTCTTGCTGGAATCATTGGACTTCATTGATGAAAAACACGAAGAAGCTAATTTAAGAACGGCGGCGTACAGGCATCGAGTTGCTTGATATTATAATGAAAAAGTCCGACCAAGAATCTTTGGCGTGGATGATCTCATTTTGAAATGAGTTTTCCCAGTTCCATCACACATGAGCCTCACATTGGAAGGTCCATACGTCATTGAACGGAAGCTTGGAGAAGGAACTTTCAAGCTAGTGACCGTTGATGGTGCGACACTTCCCCGAGCATGGAATGGTGAACATTTGTGGCATTATTACACTTAGTTCATTTCTATCATATTTTAGTGGCATTTATTTCGAGTAAGTTTTTATTCCTAGTTTACGGCATGTAAAAAGACAATTTAGCTTATTTGCATTAATAAAGGCTTGAAGCCATTTCTTTTTCCTATGAATTGTCGATGTTTTTGTCTATGATAACGCTGTAACAAATGACTAAGAGATACATTACTCTGTCTGACGTACGAACACGTATAAACAACTTAAAACCTCCAAGTCCCCGAAGTGTGGACTGGAGTACTCCGAATCCTCGGAGTGCAGACCAGAGTATAAACGAATCAAATTCTCCATGTCCTCGGAGTGAGGACTAGAGTACTCTAACTCCCCAGAGTGCGGACTCGAGTATAAACGACTCAAAATCTCCAAGTCATCGAAGTGCGGACTGGAGTACTCTAAGTCCCCAGAGTGCGGACTCGAGTATAACAGACTCAAAATCTCCAAGTCCCCAGAGTGCGGACTGGAGTACTCTAAGTCCCTAGAGTGCGGACTCAATTATAAATGACTCAAAATCTCCAAGTCTCCGAAGTGCGGACTAGAGTACTCTAAGTCCCCAGAGTGTGGACTCGAGTATAAATGACTCAAAATATCTAAGTCCCCGTAGTGCGGACTGGAGTACTCTAAGTCCCCGGAGTGCGGACACGAGTATAAACGACTCAAAATCTCCAAGTCCCCAGAGTGCGGACTGGAGTATTCTATGTCTCCAGAGTGCGGACTCGAGTATAAACGACTCAAAATCTCCAAGTCCTCGGAGTGCAGACTGGAGTACTCTAAGTCCCTAGAGTGCGGACGCGAGTATAAACGCCTCAAAATCTCCCAGAGTGCGGACTGGAGTACTGTAAGTCCCCAGAGTGCGGACTCTACTATACACGACTCAAAATCTCCAAGTCCCCGGAGTGTGGACTGGAGTACTCTAAGTCCCCAGAGTGTGGACTCGAGTATAAATGACTCAAAATCTCCAAGTTTCCAAAGTGCGGACTGGAGTACTCTAAGTCCCAAGAGTGCGGACTCGAGTATAAATGACTCAAAATCTCCAAGTCCCCAGAGTGCGGACTGGAGTACTCTAAGTTCCCAAAGTACGGACTCGAGTATAAATGACTCAAAATCTCCAAGACCCCGGAGTGCAGACTGGAGTACTCTAAGTCCCCAGAGAACGGACCAGAGTATAAGCGATTTAAATGTCCAAATTCCTTGAGAGCGGTCTGGATACAAATGACTTGAAGTCATCGAGCCCCTGGCGTACGGATTGGAAAATATTCTAAGTCCCCAGAGCGTGGGATAAAATAATGTGCAATACCCAAAAAATTTGTCAACTTGTTTGAAGATGAATCGAGAAGTTCACGTAACCCGCAGTAGCTTGGGTTTTGACCATGGTTATACAAAAATAAAACAACAACAGTCCTCTGAGAGGGAAAAGAACTAAGTTTTATTCATCACAAATAATTTTATTCACATGAACTACGAAAATAAAATAATTACATAATCTAAACTAGCTCTTGTTGAACGAGAGCAAAGACTACTTCTTCGACTTCTTCGACTTTTTGCCAGATGACTCTTCCCTAGTGCAGTTACCCTTGATAGCTTTCTTTGACGGGGGAGTGACAGCTGAAGAAGTACGAGGAACATCCATGGGTTTGGATCCGCCTGGGAGAATGGCCTTCAACGGATTGTTCAAAGGATCGTCCAGGTCCATAGCTTGAGGTTCGACCTTGATCATGACCATCTTTTCCTTCTCTTTCTCAAATTATGCCCAGTTCGGATGTGTGCTCAGAGATGCCTGTAATTTCAACTTCATAACTCACATCGATGGGAGAGGAAGTCTCAGATTTTTCCTCATCAAGCACTCCGATCACCTGAGCATCAGGATCGGGAGCCTCTCCTACGTGAGTGGCTTCACTCGTTTTTTCCTTCACCTAAGAGGCGACATCGCTCCTCGAAGTGGGCTCAAGATCAGAACGGCCTGCAGAAAATCACGAAAATCAAGTATTAGAATGCGATAGCTTCTGATGAAAAATGAAAAATCTTGGAATGTTAAAGCAAAAGAGTTGCCTACCACGTTCTACCTGGCTCTCAACCGGCGGGGGGGTCTCACCATCTGGAATAGGGGACAAAACATGAATGCCAAGGACGGGGTCCTCCGAGTCATAGCCGATGTGTTGTTCAAAAGGATAGAGTATCGGTCGACCGGCCGGTTGGGTAGGCACACAAGCTGGAGCCTCGATCCCGAGTAGATCGGCGACAACTTCTTTCCCTTTCGTTGAGGGGGAGCCTTTGCAATAAAGGGCTTTGACCGCTGACAGGTCCGAAGGCTCGTTTTCCTTAAGGAATTCTTTTATCAAAGCCCCCTTATCAACCTCCTCGATACCGTGTTCGGCCTTCTTGATCTCTATTAAGGTCTCCCAGCTTCGGCTAAAGATTCGAGATAGCCCTCACCTAGAAAAGTTAAGTCCCGGTGCATGAGAACGCGGGCATTAAATTAGGCAATAAGCGGGTCGAACATGCTTTTGACCTCTTCTCTACCTTCTTCCTTGGCCGCCTCAAGACGGGAGTCGATTTCCGCAGATGCTGTCTTTTTACCCTCTTCGTGGGCTTCATTCTTCAGTGCCTCAACTTTAGAAAGTTCGCCCTCAAGTTTCGCCTTTAGGAGTCGCGTTGCAACGATCTCGTCGCAATACCATTGCGACTCTTCTTGGATAGCAATCTTCTCTTCTTTCTCTTTGCGAAGTCGCTCCTCAAGTTCTTTAACTCGAAGGCAGAATGCATCCCTCTCTTTTTGCATCGAGTCTTTCTCTAAAGCTAAAGCCCCGCAGCATTGTACCGCCTCGTCGATTTCTTTTTTGTGAGTTGATTCCAAACGAGTTACGGCTTCGACGGTATCTTTGGCGCTCTGTTGGGCGGCCTCAAGATGTGATTTTTAAGACGCAATCTCCTCGTCCTGAGCTTTGATAATGTCTTTGTCATGAATATCCTCAAGCTTCAGGCGATCAATCTCATGTTGGCGTTCTATGGAGACTTTTGACGCTTTCTCAGTAAGACGAACGAACACGTCATGCTGAACATAGACGTCGTTGGTGCAGACGATAGCGCTCTGCTTGACATCTCCAAGAATATGATGGATCGTCGAGAGAAACTTCGAACCATCAAAGAAAATTATTGAAAATTTAACTTTAAGCTTGGCCAGTCCCTCCGATACTATTGGATCTATTGCGGGAACAGGAGGAGACGACTTTGAAAGTTCAGCTCTCCTATAGGGATCCCGGGACTGTCGTATGGAAGAGGAATCAGAGTGTTGATCATGGGGAACATCGGATTGCGACCCCTTATGGTCATGCTTATCTTTGCTTTGCTCCGAGTGATAAGAGGGATGTTTGTAGTATTTGGGCTGATAATATATTTTATTCCGAGATGATGAGTCCCAAGAATGATAATCCCTATCGCCATCACTGTCTCTGTCCTGACGTCTTTCGGAACCTGAGTCCCGACGTCTTCCGGAACCCACAGAGACGATCAATTCCGTGTGTACACCCCATGTCAACTACACAGAATTTAAATAACAACGAATTATCAAAGATTAGTGTGACGATGGAAATTAAAGTGCAAGGTGGAGTGCATGTGTTTGTGTGTGTCCTAGTGTTTCCCCCTGACGGACCAGTTTCTTTACTAATGGGAGTTTTTTCTCCCTGAGTTTGGGCTTGAACGCCTGCATCGCCTCTGATGGGCGAGTGAAGTTTAAGTGCCTTTGGATCGTCAAAATCATAATTAAGTAGATCGTTAGGTATGGAGAGGTTCTAGAGACCCTTTAAAGAACTTTCTAAACGTTGTGAGGAAGCCTCTTTCTCTGTTGGAAGAAGAGTAATTTTAGAGGTCGCGCCAACTTTTTCCCTCCTTATCTTGTACGTCAGTTTCCTTTTCCTCTTCGAAGGGGAAAATGACGTTTCGATGTCGTGAACTTCGACTATCGGGTCCTGAGTAGGACCAACGTTCTCATCTTGTGCTTCGGGTGTTTCGGTTTCCTTGATCTCTCCTTCTTCTAGTGAGCCAGGAGCGTTACGTGCTGAAGACTTAGCTTACGTTTTCCCTTTGCCAGAGGCGGGCCTGGGTATGGTAACGCCCTGAGGAAGGCTATCCGATAGCCTTGTGCCAACAGTCCAAACGTTGTAAATGACTCATTTGAAATGAGAGTTCGGATGTCCCGTTCTTCGGCAGGAAGGACTCTAATAGCTTCGACGGCTTCAGAATATCCGCGGCCATCAGGACGTGGATTGATACCTGAAACGACGGAAAATAGAGTTAGAAAAGGCACGGGTTTGACCAAGCATGAATATCAATCCAGAGAAAAGACTTACTTCCTTCCACCCATCTCCTCACGAAACCAGGAGGACAACGCACATAAAACCATTCATGTCTGTACAGGGCAAACTTGCTACATACCCCAGTCAAGATCTGGCATTTGTGGTGCGGCTCGAAAAACATGAAAGAGGGGTTATCTCTCCGCTTCTTGATGATATATATACATATATATATATATGATGTCACCCGGGGTTGGAGGTCTAGAGAGTACGTTCATGAAGAGGATGTAGGTACCATAGATGAAGGGTGACCGTTCGGGTGCAGTTGCGACGGTGCAATGTAGATGTATTGCAGCACGTCCCGAAGAAATGTATTGAGCAGTGGCACGTTGCCAACCCAGCACATGAACTTATTACAAGCCGTGTATCGACTGAGGGCAAGCGTGGACGACCGTGTCCCGATGGAACTAGCACGTCATCAAAGGGGATTTTGTGGACAGAGCATATCCGACGGAGCGAACTTTCATTAATCTTCGAAGCCTGTGAATCAACTGGGTTGTCCAAGAAAATTGAAGCCTCCAGGGCGTCAGGAGCTAAGTTATGAGCAGGGGAAGTCGACGGGTTTGAAGTATCTGCAACTTCTTGTCTAGAAGACGGCCCAGGTCTATTTGAGATTGTGGCTGAGGTAGATTTCCTAGACATCTTTGATAGAGATTGAATCTAGTAGAGCACCTGTTTGAACTATACTTGAAAAATAGTCAACGTTAGACTTAACAACATAAATATCCCCTCCGTGTGGTGTGTGAACTAGTGTGATAATTCAAATATAAGGGCTGAGCTTTGAACTGACATCTTCAAAGACCGTCATCGCTGACCGTCTTCGAAAGCCAGCCTTGCAATGTTTTCAATTTTGGGCTCGGGCATGGCGCTGTATATTAAAAGTTTTTATCTATTTTTGTCGACTTAAGTTCAGGGTTGTGATTACTGAAACTAGGAAGTTATCAGTCTAGATTAGTTCGATATGCTAGTTTGCTTAGGTCCTTGTCCTTGTTTTTTTCATAAGATTAGGCAAAGAAAAATATTGATCGGCCTAAGTTTGGGTCGGCATTCATGTCGTTCGGCCTAAGCGCCATTCGGCCTAAATATTGATCAGCCTTCGTTCTGCTCGGCTTAAATACAAGCGTCGTTCGGCATAAGTATCACTCTTCCAACCCTTCCACTTGGTCGTTCGTCATGCGGCAAATCATGCCGAACCGAGTTTGTGCCGAGCAATATCATTCGACATTCTGCCCTTAACATTATCTGCCTTTTTCCCCTCCATCTCTCCCGATAAGCATGGCCGAGTCATTTGGCAAATCATGCTAATCCATGTCCTTCGGCATCCTACCTAATTCATACTTCCTTCCTATTTTTTCATTCCACTGCTCGACATGTGGCGAGCCATGGCATTCAAGCTAATTCCTGCTCCTCCTCTACTCTTCCCTCCAATCTCGTTCGGCATGGGAGAACCATAGCGAACCATAGCGCATCTCCCGACAACTCCCTCATGTGCTTACCTCTGATCACTTCTCCTTTCATCCATATCATCTAACCTTAGAACATATCCTAATCCCACTTCGATTCTTTTACCCACGCAACACCTATTTGCTACGGTTCTACCAAAATTTGTAAATTTGAGCCTCGTATTAAAACTATTAAGTCAAGGGAGAGCATGTAAAAAGAGGGGTCGATAACTAGTAAAGGGATCGAAACTCGGGAGAATTCTGGAGTTGGGGGCGCGGTCGTAATTAATTCCGAATGATTAGGGAAGGAAGTGTGGCGATATATGATGCAAGAGGAGGGAAAGGTTTGTTAAATTTTTGGTGTTTGTTGAAAGGCGAAGGTCATGACTACAAGATAATAGAGGTGAAAGTGAAGAAGAGAGGAAGGAGGAAAGTGCTGAACTTTATAAGGGAAGAGAAGGAGCCGAAGGGACAATGACCGGTAAAACCGGTCAAAACGACATCGTTCGGCATCGGCATTCAAATTCGTTCGGCATACATGGAACGTCCGGCTTCGGCTGTACTGTTCGGCATTTGCATGACGTTCGACACACATCGCCTCACCTAGTAATCAAGGGAAGTCACCATCGAGGAAACTAAGCCACGGCTTGAAGCAAAGCACAGTGGACTCATGATTCAAAGCACATCGCGTTTGACCACATGATGCACTTTGGGGGGCAAGTGTTACCTGAAGGTTTGACCAGGCAACTAAGTACTCGGCATTTGCATACTGTTCGGCATTTATGCGTTGTTCGGTATCCAGATCGTTCGCTATTATGGAACGCTCAGCATTTAGGATCGTTTGGCATTAGAAAGCACTCGGCTTCCAAGGTCGTCCGGCACAAATGGTTCGTTCGGCACTCAAGTTCGATCGGCATCTATGGGACGATCGGCATGCAAGAGCATTCGGCATTGAGAGCCGTTCGGTATTGTATATCGTTCGGCATCTATAGGCGTTCGGCATGGCAGAGTCATTCGGCATTCCATACTGCTTGGCATCCAAACCTCGTTTGACACATCACTTCATTCGGCATAAATCTCGTTCGACATTCGAGATCGTTCGGCATCCAAAGTCGTTCGGCACAACACACTGGGTCGGCTTTCGGAGTCGTTCAGCACAAATGCTTCGTTCGGCATTCAAAGTGTTCGGCATCACTTCGTTCAGCATTCAGAGTGTTCGGCATCACTTCGTTCGGCATTCAGAGTGTTCAGCATCACTTCCTTTGGCATTCAGAGTGTTCGGCATCACTTCGTTCGGCATGAAGATATAGTTCGACATCACTTCGTTCGGCATGAGGATACCGTTCGGCATTTATGCCTTGTTCGGCATTTTTCCGATTCGGCATCTAAGGATTGGCATATAGAGATCACTCTTTTTGGGCCAAGCTACTTAGCTATCTGGCTCACCATACCCATCTTCGTCTATAAATAGAGAGGCATGGACACAGTGAAAGGGACCTTTTTTTGGAGAACACTGGGGAGACTCTGCCGCATTCAAAACTCATTCAAGACTTATCTTTTTTGCTCAACAATTGTAATCGAATAGTTGAGATACGGATTGCATCTGTAATCGATTATAGAGAAAAGCAATAAAGATTAACCTCAAAGTGGACGTAGGCATTTACGCCGAACCACTATAAATCTGATGTTCTTATTTTCTGCGTTTAATTCAGCATATTATCCCCTGTTTAACTTTACTTTCTTCATTAATCTATGGCGACCAGGAATTTTAAAGCCCTTAAATCGGAATATTTAATTGATTTTAATATTTAAAAGTAATTTTTTAACTTGAATTCAAATATCACTAATTATTTGATAATTAAATTATTGAATTAAATAATTTGAAGTTGAGCTAAATGTTGAATCTGAAGTTTTAAGCCTATTGAAAATAATTTGAAGGCTTGTAAACTTATATTGATAACACTGAAGATAATAGAAGTTGTAAATTGAAATTAACAGTGGTTTGTTCAGTTTTAAAATTTTATAGTTTAAATTGAATTTAAAAATAGACTTCCGAGGCACAGTCTTGGAATTCGATGAAACCAGTTCCATTGGGTCCGTAATATTGAATAATTATCGGATTTCAAATTTCGTATTGATTGGAGTTGTTGTGTGACCGTACGATAAGTAAACGCGTTGAAAATTAAATCAAACTTTAGTTGATTAAATCAATGTCATCGTGCCTTCTTAAACACGCTTCCTTTTTAATATTTAACTGACTTCCTTTTATATCCATGTTTCTTTTTTTTATTACATCACGCAACCCTTCTTTCTTTTCTAGTTTCAAATGAAAACAAAACAGAGAAAAATCTTATTAGGAAAGTTGAAAATCTTGTTCCTCTTATTATTCCCGTTCAAACTCGATTACTCTTATCCTCTTTCTCTTAGCAAATTTCCCAATCCTAGCCTCTCTAATTCACTCCCTCCTTCAGGCCGTTTCGTTTCATTTTTTTCAGTTTTCCCCTTTTGATCTAGGGTTCATCGCGACAGCGTCGACCTAGATTTGCGGCCTCCTGTTCCTGATTTTCCAACTATGAGCGACGATCTGCTACTAATTCAAACTATGGTGAAGCTGGCGTTTCTGCATGGCTGCCGATTTCGAACATCGTGCCACAGTGGTGAACACGCTCGTGCTAGTGAAACACCAGAATAAGTTATCGTCGTCTGGAACAACTTCGCATATGCCTTCGACAATGATAGTTCATGGTGGAGATTGGAGAGTTGATCTTCGATCTTGGTGGGGCAGTCGAATGGATAGTGCTCGATGCTTGGGGGTATTTGAGACCGATGCAGGGAGTTCGAACAATCCGAAGAAGAAGCCTTTTGGGCAGAGCTTGTTTTTAGGTATGAAATTATATAAGTTTAAATTAAATTAATGTTTAGGTTTAGACTAAATTATCTTCGAAAGAAAAAAAACCCAACAGAAAGAAGATAGAACATTAAAGTTCTATAAAGAAATTTCTTTTCTTAAATTTATAGATTCGTATATACGTATATGTGCACACATTCAAATATATATAGATAATTTGAAATATATATGTGGGATTTAAATTTATATATACACCTACTGTTTTAAAAATAATTTATTTGCAGTAAGGTCGGGTTTTAAATTTATAAGGGTTAAAACAGAATAATAATATTAGTAATAATAATAATAATGATAATATATGATTTACATAAAGATGAGATTTTTAAATCTATACAGGTTATTTATATACATAAATATGTGTTTTCAAAAATATAAAAAATAACAACAAATATGCGCATGCACATTTTAAACCTACCAGTTCAATTTTAAATTAACATATTAAAGTGATTTACTTGTTTAATTTGCTCATTCAATTATTTTAGTTACTTAAAGTAATTTATAAAAAGAATCGAGTTAAATTTACATTATTGGTGTAAAAGAAAGTTTATTAGTTTAAAATTAAATTAAATTGTTTAATTGATTCGAATATTGATGAAAATTTAAATGTTTATACAAGGTTTTAACTCAGGAAACCAAGTTGAATTGAAGTGGGTTGTAAACGAAAATCCAAGGGGAGTTAATCTCACTCAGCTGAATTTAAATTTAAATTTAAATGGTTAAATTTAAATAATTGGTTGGATAATTGAATTGATTTGATGTGCTATATTATAGTATATACTACATCTTGGAATGATTGATTTCCCTTACTTTATAGCGGATGAGACCCTATGCGCCGCATAATAAGCGGATGATTTATATTAATCCCATGTACCGCGATGTTCCACCTCGAAGTGGAATTGGTATTTATGTTGTGCTAACGTCTATGGATGCAGGGAAAACAGGTTGGAGGGATCCAACTGGATTCCTCGACATTTATTTAAACTATTTAATATTCTTTGTTGTGATTATTTGATATTCTATGATGAATTATATTGGAATATTAAATGCTCTGGTTTGATTGAGCTTATTATCCTAGGTCGGAACAAGTTGGTAGGATCCCACTTTTTATGTCCCCATGCCGCCACATGAGAGGGACATGGGGCGCAAAAGGGAAAGAGAAGGATGGGGCTTCTCTCACCTTTGGCATAGCATATATTTGGGTATAATGAGTTACCAAAAATATATAAATTGGATTTTGGAAAGAAAATAAAAGTGGTGAAATTGTAAGCGAAATAATTATGGAAAATTTGAATAAATTAAGAATGAACTGAAAAGAAATGGAAGTGATATTAAAATGCTAATAAAAAACTTCGAGTATGAAAAGGAAAAGATTTTGAATAAACAGAAATTAATGAATTGTAAAATTAAGTGATATTATTTTAAAAAAATAAAGAATTATTTTAAAACTTAAAGTTTAAATTTAAAAGGGTTAAGAGGAATTCGAGAAATCTAAAATTGGTATTTTCAGCTAAAACTATTTTAAATCACAATTAAGAAATAAAATATGGAATTAATGGATTGTGGAATAAAAGGGAGTAAATTGGAAATCAATTTGGAAATCGATTGAAGTGTTTGAAATTGGAAATTTAAAGAGGAATGTGACGAGAAGTATATTTCCCTGGATAGGCAAGTATGTTTTCAAAGTAAATTTTTAAATATAAGATAAAAGTTTTAATGTTGTTTTAAAAAGCATGTTTTAGAAAATTTATTAGTGCTAAATATTTAAATTCTAAAGTAAATATCTTTCAAATCTATTATCGTAGTAATTATTTAAAAGGGGACTTAGTATTTTGTTTAAAAAAATGAAAACCTAGATTTATATTTTATATAGTATGAGTATATTTAACAAACTTTTGAAGTAGTTTTAACTTAAATGTTTTAAAGTATATTTCAAAGTAAAGCGTTTTAAATTATTTTAAAAATCTAAAGTTTTGTGCTTGGTAATTTCAGTGGAAATAGAAAATATTTGAGAAATTTATTCTGTAAAAGGATGATAGTTTGAAACTGTTTTCAAAGGTTGAAAATGGAAATATATCTTGCTAAGATATTTTGAGTTTAATAAATAATTTGGAGAAATTATTTATGGTTGATGGTTGTTTGTGAATATTAATTGATAGTTAAATAACCGACTATCAATATTGGCCAAATGCGTTGACCGTTTCGAAGACACCGGGATCGAGATTTATTTCTCGAAAACCACTTCGATCCGCTTTGTATGTTTTCGTGGAAAACGACTTTGGATTCAAAGATGGAGCAGTGAAGTGCGAGGGCTAGTCGCTACTAATCCTGAGGTTATTTCCAAAATGGATGTAGTAGGAATAGTGCCTTCGGTTCCGTTCGAACCCAGGACGGACTTGTATGGATGAATGCTTTCGGAACATCGTCAGATGGACGATGGACATTCTAAGGGATATTTTCTGAAAGGTAACGCTTAGCCTCAAGCCTCATCAACCGCGAATGATTAAAAATCAGGGGTTATGCAGCAAGGCTTGGTGGGCAGCATCCATTTCCGGGTAAGGTCATCCCTGTTTAGATGTCCCTTTTTATTTCGGCTTATTGGTGCGGTTGCTGATCCCAACCGCGGGGTGATCTTACTCGGGACTATCCAGTAAGGGGTAGTCCGGGTCTTGTGTTGCAGGTGGTCGGGAGTGATCCTCAGTACGCTGATCTAGACCAGGTACTGTGACAGGTGGTACCCCAGTGCCTAGTCATTAGTTGGAAATCCATTTTCCCTACGAGCCTTTTACGAGTTTTGTTTGTATTACCCACTCTGTGGCTAGTAGCTAGAATTTAATAGATGTAACAATTTCGGCTATTTTAATAAGTATTTGTATATAGACCCTATTATAATATCAGAGGATTTTAATAAAAAGTGTTTTAGCTATCGTAAGGTAAAAACCCGACATGTTTATTTGTGGCGTGGTCTTACGAGATGCTTTTATTTTCAAAGGATTTTGAAAATTTAATAATCAATTTGATTGTGATTTTCTCACGCTGGTATTCCAGACTGACTCGGGTGTTGTTTAACTGTAATGCTCGGGTCAGACCGAGTATTATAGAATACAGGAAAGGATGCTATGGAGCTCAAGAGGCGAGCTAGATGGCGATACGTACTTTCGTACTTGATTATTATTCCGCTGTGTATCCAGTTGTATGTTATTGATGTGGAACTCTGATGATGTATTCTAGTGATGTATGTATAAAGCAGATATAGTTTTCTTTTGTGTAAATATCTGTTATTATATATTATATTTTATTCCGCTGCGTTGGTTAGATTCTGTTGTTGTTATCTATTCTCTCTTCATCTTTAACCCAAATGGTTCGTATTTCTGTTCAACCTGAGTTGATTGATGGAGAATAGTGTCAACTCAAGGGGTGCGGATTTGTATGTCGTTACACTTGGTATCAGAGCTTAGGTTGGTGATAACCTTGGCTCTGGTGGGAATTACTCATTAAAAGAGTCTATAGTACTCTAGAATGAGTTTGAGCGTATTAATAGATATGAGCGCGTATTTGTTGGTGAATATAAAATTGTTTTTATATTGTGTTGGTTTATCGGTTGAGTGTTTATGGATTCTGTTCGATGTGTAGGACGCCATGTTATCGATAGGGATTTCTAAACTCTTAAACAAGATAAACCAACACAGTATTGTTTTAAATAGGGCAAATGAAATAATTTTACCCAAAATTATTTTTATATATAAAAGAAATGATTTTCGTAAACTGTTATAGTTATATATGGATGCTTGGTTGTTAGAAAGTGATAATATTAAATTATTGTCATTGTTGTATGAGAATTGATAAGAAATTGAAACAATAACCAAAAAAAATTAAGGAATAAATTAATAAATAAATGGGATTTGTAAATGTGAATCATAATTGAATAAGATATTGAAACCATAATTAAAAACTAAGAAACCAATTTATATACAAATGAAATTTGTAAATATAAACTAAATGTGAATTATAGTGTGATTAATAATTAAAATAAGATAAAATTCCAAGTAAAGTGTGAATATAAATTAAAAGAATTTGGAATTTGAAAATTAAGTAATTTGAATTCCTTTCAAATTGAAAATAATTCCCAAAAAAAATTTGGGGAAAAAATATATTTGAGAATATTTTGAATCGGATTTGAAATCTAGAGAGATTTGGAATTTAAAAATATTGGAAGGGTTTTAAAAGAGATAAAAGCATTGAACTCTTTACGGTCACTAGAAAATAATTCCGATGATAATCGCGACATCATCGGTGTCCATTTTCGAGTTTCCAAAAGGGGAATTTCTACTTGGATGTTTTGGATTGATGTTTGTTTGCAGAATTGGGTTTGATTTTGAAAATGCAAGGAAATTTGGATATAGATGATTTCAAAGGGAATTTTGAAATGTTTTTTCAAAGATTTGAAGGCAATAATGGAGTATTGTTTTGGAAAATATTGTTGAATGGAAATTGTTTTGGGAGGGATTTGTCGAAGTAAGGAAGCACTGAACTCACTTCAGTCGCTGGAAAATAATCATGATGATGATGGCTACATCATCAGTATTCATTTTCGAGTTTCTAAGGTGATGGATTGCAACTAGGATAGTTGGTTATGATATTGTTTGGGCTTGTTGGGTATACAAGTTGTTTTAGAAATTTCGAAAGGAAAATTTGTTTTGGTAAAAACAAATGTTTGAAATCCGGAGATTTGATTTGTTATACCAAGTGGGTATGTGTAGTTATCATTTCAAAATGGTTTTGGAAATGAAACCGGGCAATTGAATTCTAAGAAATTCTATTTAGATAATGCGAAAAGTTTAAATAAATCAACTATTGAACTTATAAAGTAAAGTTGATATTAATAAAGAAATTTTAATCCAGGAATTAAAATTAACTTGAGATAAATTAAATAAAATTGAATTGAATTAAATTGGATACAAGGTTGAAAGGTAAAATGATTATAATCGTGAATGAAAATTTATACCTTAATCTAGTAAGTGTAATATATATAATCTAAAATTGTGGTTATAACATTAAATGGCTCAAATGAGCAATATAAGATTTTAAGTAAATAAATAAGTTTAGAATCCATATATTGAAAAATAAAATTTAGTTAAATATGGATGGAATTGAATCAAAATTCAGTTGTGTCATGAATGATATTAAATGGAATTAAGTCCTTGCTTAGCAAAATTCAAAAGAATGGTATGTAGTTAGATTTAACTGAACTTGAGTTGGAATAAAACTGAATTTAAATGAATTCATTCGAATTATAGATAATATTGAATTGAATAAAATTCTTACTTAAATAAATAAATGTAAGCTAAGTAAGTGTTGAATTGGATTAAAATAGAATTGGCGTGAGTTGTAAACAAATCTAATTCAAGCATAAATTGAATGACCTTATTATAAATAAGTTTAATAATGAATTGTTAATGTAAATTAAAATTTAAAAAATGGGTAAAAGAATAAACTAATCGAATAAATTAGTAAAATGGTTGGGATTTGATTAAAGGAAAATCAAATCAAAATTTGAATGGAAGTTGGTTGAATAAAAATAAACTTAAGTTATTGGGTGGAATGGTTTGAAGAAAATAAATAACTTAAGTAATTTGTGAGATGGGTATTTAATATTGGTTGTCGAGTTTAATAAAATGGTTTGGAATCTAACTTTTTGAAAATGAAAGAAAATGCAATGGAAGTTTGTGAATAAATTAAAATGGGATGGAATCAAGTGTAATTTGAATTGGAATCAATTTAAATTGGTAATAAAGCTTATGTTATTATTTATTCACATTTATATTGTCGAATTGCATTAGAAAATTGGTCGTTCGGCGTAAACGGAAGTAAACAAAATTATAAGAATCAATAGCAGTTTAATAAATTGATTTCGGCATCAATTGAAATAAATATGAGTTCATTTCATTTAAAAATGAATTGAATGTGATGGTATGTAATTTGGATACAAACAATTAAAAACTAGTATCGAAACCTTGCATATGTACTTATGAATGTATATCGCATGCATTACTTATGAAATCTATGTGTTAGTTATTTGAATAAAAGAAAAATGTTAATAAATTGCGTATATTTAGTACTTACATATTTAAATTGATTAAATGCAGGTACCTGGAAGTCGTGTGGTTGGATTTGGTTGCGCTAATAGCTAAATAAATAAGCCGCTTGCTTTAAAAATGCTAAATAAAGGTACACCTACGCAATAAAAATAGGAAATATGAACTGTTTTTGTTTTTCCGACCGAGTGGGTCGATGTATATATCTTTATATCTCTTGTCAAATTGCAAAAGCTCCTCCATACAAAGGAGATTCTGTCAAAAAAATTCAAAAATTTTGTGAGTTAGAATTTTTTTTGAAAATTTGGAAAATTTTAGTTAACGACAAAATGATTTCAAATTGGAAATTGAAATAAATTAGGGAATGAAACTAATTTAAACGAATGATATGAATCAGTATAAATGGAAGACAAAATTCAATATTCAGAGTTGAAGCTAAATTGAATTTATATGGAAATGGAAGAACTAATGTGAATAGAAATAAATATAAACTAAAGTGGTGAAGTGAAAAAAAACAAGAAACATATAAAATGCTTATGCTAACTTAAGAAAGGAATGGTGAATTCTTGATTTGAAAATTGATATTATAAATATATTCTAAGTTAATATTTGAAGGTATAAATATTGACATTTCGTAAGGAAGTCAATAAAATGTTTTGAATGTTGTGATTGGATATTATTGCTATGTAAGATATACGTGTATTATAAAGGAAAAGAAAATTTATTTTGATTTCAGAAGATAAATTTGAATTGCTCGACAATAAGGTTTGTGTTTAAATTTCTGTATGAAATTTGATTGAGATTTTGATCGAACCACTTGGTGTTTTCTTTTCTTTTGGAATATGAAAGCCCGTAGAGGCATTTTGTAGTTGTACCGAGCTAGCCGTGCAAAGGAGACGCTGGCGAAATTTTTTGAAAATTTAAGGAGTTAGAAAATTTTTGAGAAAATTTTGGTAATTCAAAATTTGGTTTTAAATTGAAACTTGAATGATTGAGCAAATAGTATTGTTTGCAAATTATGGAGGGGGGTTTAGGAAGTTAGTAAGAATAATAATGGGTCTTTTATAAAAAGATAGTTGATAGGATGTTGGATTGTGGGTTTTGGGAAAAAAGTAAACGGATATTGGACCATTCTTCCTAACTAGTAATTTCGGAGACTAAATTCTTTTAAGGGGGAGGAATGTGACGACCTGGAATTTTAAAGCCTTTAAAATCAGAATATTTAATTGATTTTAATATTTAAAAGTTAATTTTTAACTTGAATTCAAATATCACTAATTATTTGATAATTAAATTATTGAATTGAATAATTTGAAGTTGAGCTAAATGTTAAATCTGAAGTTTTAAGCCTGTTGAAAATAATTTGAAGGCTTGTAAAATTTATACTGATAACACTGAAGATAATAGAAGTTGTAAAATTGAAATTAACAGTGGTTTGTTTAGTTTTAAAATTTTATAGTTTAAATTGAATTTAAAAATAGCTTCTGAGGCACAGCCTTGGAATTCGACGAAACCAGTTCCATTGGGTCCGTGATATTGAATTATTATCGGATTTCAAATTTCATATTGATTGGAGTTGTTGTGTGAGCATACGATAAGTAAACACGTTGAAAATTAAATAAAACTTTAATTGATCAAATCAACGTCATCGCTTCCTTCTTAAACACGCTTCCTTTTTAATATTCAGCCGACTTCCTTTCATATCCATGTTTCTTTTTTTATAACATCATGCAAACCTTCTTTCTTTTCTAGTTTCAAATGAAAACAAAACAGAGAAAAATCTTATGAAGAAAGCTGAAAATCTTGTTCCTTTTATTATTCCCGTTCAAACTCGATTACTCTTATCCTCTTTCTCTTAGAAAATTTCCTAATCCTAGCCTCTCTAATTCACTCCCTCCTGCTGGCCGTTTCGTTTCATTTTTTTCGGTTTTCCCCTTTTGATCTAGGGTTCATCGCGGTAGCATCGACCTAGTTTTGCGGCCTCCTGTTCCTGATTTTCCAAATAGGAGCGACGATCTACTACTAATTCCAAACTATGGTGAAGCTGGCGTTTCTACATGGCTGTAGATTTCGAACATTGTGCCACAGTGGTGAACACGCTCGTGCTAGTGAAACACCATAGTAAGTTATCGTCATCTGGAACAGCTTCGCATATGCCTTCCACAACGATAGTTCATGGTGGAGATTGGCGAGTTGATCTTCGATCTTGGAGGGGGGCAGTCGAATGGATAGTGCCCGATGCTTGGGGGTATTCGAGCCGATGCAGGGAGTTCGAACAATCTGAAGAAGAAGCCTTCTGGGCAGAGCTTGTTTTTGGGTATGAAATTTTATAAGTTAAATTAAATTAATGTTCAGGTTTAGATTAAATTATCTTCGAAAAAAAATCCAATAGAAAGAAGATAGAACAGTAAAGTTCTATAAAGAAATTTCTTTTCTTAAATTTATAGATTCGTATATACATATATGTGCACACATTCAAATATATATAGATAATTTGAAATATATATACGGGGTTTAAATTTATATATACACCTACTTTTAAAAATAATTTATTTGCAGTAAGGTCAGGTTTTAAATTTATAAGGGTTAAAATATAATAATAATATTAGTAATAATAATAATGATGATGATATAGGATTTACATAAAGATGAGATTTTTAAATCTATACAGGTTATTTATATACGTAAATATGTGTTTTCAAAAATAAAAAAAATAACAACAAATATGTGCATGCACATTTTAAACCTACCAGTTCAATTTTAAATTAACGTATTAAAGCGGTTTCCTTGTTTAATTTGCTCATTCATTATTTTAGTTACTTAAAGTAATTTATAAAAAGAATCGAGTTAAATTTACATTATTGGTTTAAAAGAAAGTTTGTTAGTTTAAAATTAAATTTAATTGTTTAATTGATTCGAATATTAATGAAAATTTAAATGTTTATACAAGGTTATAACTCAGGAAACCAAGTTGAATTGAAGTGGGTTGCAAACGAAAATCAATGGTGAGTTAATCTTACTCAGCTGAATTTAAATTTAAATTTAAATTGTTAAATTTAAATATTGGTTGGATGATTAAATTGATTTGATGTGCTGTATTATAGTATATATTACATCTTGGAATGATTGGTTTCCCGCACTTTATAGCGGATGAGACCCTATGCGCCGCATAATAAGCGGATGATTTATATTAATCCCATATACCGCGATTTTCCACCTCGAAGTGCAATTGGAATTTATGTTGTGCTAACGTTTGTAGATGCAGGGAAAACATGTTGGAGGGATCCAAATGGATTCCTCAACATTTATTTAAATTATTTAATATTATCTGTTGTGATTATTTGATATTCTATGATGAATTATATTGGAATACTGAATGCTCTGGTTTGATTGAATATATTTGGGTATAATGAGTTACCAAAAGTATATAAATTGGATTTTGGAAAGAAAATAAAAGAGGTGAAATTGTAAGCGAAATAATTATGGAAAATTTGAATAAATTAAGAATGAACTGAAAAGAAATGGAAGTGATATTAAAATACTAATAAATAACTTCGAGTATGAAAAGAAAAGGATTTTTAATAAACAGAAATTAAATTGCAAATCTAGAATAAAAGGATTTTCAGCAAAAAGTATTTTAAATCACAATTAAGAAATAAAATCTAGAATTAATGGATTGTGGAATAAAAGGAGTAAATTGGAAATCAATTTGGAAACTGATTCAAGTGTTTGAAATTGGAAATTTAAAGAGGAATGTGAAGAGAAGTATATTTCCCTGGATAGCTAAGTACGTTTTCAAAGTAAATTTTTAAATATAAGTAAAAGTTTTAATGTCGTTTTAAAAAGCATGTTTTAGAAAATTTATTAGTGCTAAATATTTAAATTATAAAGTAAATATCTTTCAAATCTATTATCGTAGTAATTAGTTAAAAGGGGACTTAGTATTTTGTTTTAAAAAGTGAAAACCTAGATTTATATTTTATATAGTATGTATTTTTAACAAATTGTTAAAGTAGTTTTAACTTAAATTTTTAAACTATATTTCAAAGTGAAGTGTTTTAAATTATTTTAAAAATCTAAAGTTTTGTGCTTGGTAATTTTAGTGGAAATAGAAAATATTTGAGAAATTTATTCTGTAAAAGGATGATAGTTTGAAACTGTTTTCAAAGGTTGAAAATGGAATATATCTTGCGAAGATATTTTGAGTTTAATAAATAATTTGGAGAAATTATTTATGGTTGATGGTTGTTTGTGAATATTAATTGATAGTTAAATAACCGACTATCAATATTGGCCAAATGCGCTGATCGTTTCGAAGAGACCGGGATCGAGATTTATTTCTCGAAAACCACTTCGATCCAGTTTGTACGTTTTCGTGGAAAACGAGTTTGGATTCGAAGATGGAGCAGCGAAGTGCAAGGGCTAGTCGCTACTAATCTTGAGGTTATTTTCAAAATGGACGTAGTAGGAATAGTGGCTTTGGTTCTGTTCGAACCCGGGACAGACTTGTATGGATGAATGCTTTCGGAACATCGTCAAGTGGACGATGGGCATTCTAAGGGATATGTTCTAAAAGGTAACGCTTAGCCTCAAGCCTCATCAACCGGGAATGGCTGAAAATCAAGGGTTATGCAGCAAGGCTTGGTCGGCAGCACCCATTTCCGGGTAAGGTCAACCCCGCCTAGATGTCCCTTTTTATTTCGGCTTAGTGGTGCGGTTGCTGATCCCAACCGCGGGGTGATCTTATTCGGGACTATCCAGTAAGGGGTAGTCCGGGTCTTGTGTTGCAAGGGGTCGGGAGTGATCCTCGGCACGCTGATCTAGACCAGGTACCGTGACAGGTGGTACCCAATGCCTAGTCATTAGTTGGAAATCCATTCTCCTACGAGCCTTTTACGAGTTTTGTTTGTATTGCCCACTCTATGGCTAGTAGCTGGAATTTAATAGATGTAACAATTTCGGCTATTTTAATAAGTATTTGTATATAGACCCTATTATAATATCAGAGGATTTTAATAAAAAGTGTTTTAGCTATCGTAAGGTAAAAACCCGACATGTTTATTTGTGGCGTGGTCTTACGAGATCTTTTATTTTCAAAGGATTTTGAAACTTTAATAATCAATTTGAGTGTGATTTTCTCACGCTGGTATTCCAGACTGACTCGGGTGTTATTTGTCTGTAATGCTCGGGTCAGACCGAGTATTATAGAATACAGGAAAGGATGCTATGGAGCTCAGGAGGCGAGCTGGATGGCGATACGTACTTTCGTACTTGATTATTATTCCGCTGTGTGTCCAGTTGTTTGTTATCTATGTGGAACTCTGATGATATATTCTAATGATATATGTATAAAGCAGATATAGTTTTCTTTTGTGTAAAGATCTGTTATTATATATTATATTTTATTCCGCTGCGTTGGTTAGATTCTGTTGTTGTTTTCCGTTTATCTTCTTCTACCTCTTCTTCTTTAACCCTAATGGTTCGTATTTCTGTTCAACTTGAGTTGATTGATGGAGAATAGTGTCGACTCAAGGGGTACGGATTTTCGGGTCGTTACATTACTCTACACAATCTCTCTTAAGGGTGTTAGTGACCAATTTTGGTGCTAACTGCCCTCCACTCCATTCAAATCAAAAGTCGTGCTATCGTGCTTTCTGAATTTTATTTGTGTGTTTTGCTTTGCTATTTCCAGCATAAAAAGGTGAGTATTCACTCATGACATTTATACTTATATAATTAGTGAATTGCAACAAGTGAATGTGTAGATTATTATATCATGTTATACCTGCCTGTGATATGAATCATATGATGTTAACCTTGTTTATAAACCTATCATATCATCTATTACTGCTATATGATGCTATATTGTTTATTTTATTCTGTTCTTATACTGCAAGTCCCTGTAGAATAGAATCACTATGGGTTGAAATGATACATACCCGAACGGACTTTAGAATAGGGAAAAATCGTTATGGGCTAAAATGATAGGCCTGAGCGATTTTTTATTTATTTATTTTATTTAACTTGGGATTTGCAGGTTTGAAATGATAAAACCCGGATTTTTCATTGTAAATTACGGGTTGAAATGATGTAGTATCCGTATCACTTGATTTAGGCTAGAAAATTTTATATCGACCCACGGTTATTTTATATACTTTTTGGATAGTTTTAAGTATTTTAAAATGTAAATTATGACATTTTGATTTAAATTTGAATTTAAAATGATTTATTAAAGTGTTATTGATTTTTCTGTAAATATAAAATGTTAAATAAATGTATGCTTAAGAGTGTAACTTGAAATATAACCTAACCTGGAATTTGAGATTTGGTGTAAAATGAGGATTTAAGTTAAAGAAAATAAATTGGAATTTAATGAATGAATTATTGGAAAATTGGATTTAATTATTTGAAAGTATAATAACTTCACTTTTAAATGGTTTAAATAATTTTTTATTATAATATAAACCCTTTTTAAAAGGTAATTAAATTTGAATAGTTGAATTTTAATTCAAATAGTGATTTGAAAATGAAATTTTGAAAGAATAGGATATTTTGATATATTGAAATGGTTTGGAAATGATTTGATCCTTATTTTGATTAAGATTTGAATTTGAAATGATATTTTAATTTTGAAGTATAAAATACAACGGGTACACTTCTTTGCGTGCCATTTGATTTCCTTGTGATTGTTTTGATACAGACCTTGAGTTTGAGAGTGTGGCTAGAGCTGAGCGATTACTGCAGCTCTGCGCTACCCTTAGCCACATTTGTACTCTTATTTTCATTAGTTACTTTAATATGGGTATTTCTGTGATAGTGTTTATTTATGCTTAATTGATGGTTTACTGGATCCTTAAAGGATGGGCAATCCCAAGCATCCTTTAAGTTATTGAGCACTTCTGTTACAGTTCACTTGAGTTGGTTTACATTGTATAAGTATGTATGTCCTGACTCGAGTGTTTTGTGCTTTACTTTACGCTCGGGTCAGCTTGAGAGCCACCGCTTTGGATTCACCTTCTGGAGCTAGAGAATTGTTAGAGCTTATCTGACTATCTATTCGTCTATTTTTGATCCAGTTATTTCCTATTCGGTGTTGATTCTGTATTAGTGATTTATGTATCCAGACTTCTATTGTATCCATTATTAAACTATGATATTTTGTATATGTTTTGAGAGTATGTATATAGTAGCTTCATGAACTACTATGGTATTTTATTTCCACTACGAGTTATTCTGATATTCTGTGTATGTGATTTTGTGTTGTTTTTATTTGCTCCAAAATTTAGTACAATATGTTATTTTGAATTATTCAAGTCCTACATGTGTGGATTATTGTTGATTTGAATGGTCCAAAATAGTGGGTTGTTACACATATAATAGGTGTAGATTCAATAGCCTTCGAAGTCTTTGGATTTTGGCTATCGCTTTGTGCTTCTCTTCCACATTCAGGACCGACCTTACTTAATACAGCTTGATGGGTGTTCGAGCTTATTGGATTGGACATGGAGTTATAGATATTGGAGTTCCTTTTGGAGTTCAAGTTATTTCCGATGCTGGTGCATTTGTGTTTCCGCTGTGTTGTTGTAGATCTCTGGTATGTATTTGTGATCATTGTTGTATGTCATTGGATATTGTATCATTGGAATTATATGATATTCATTTTTCTTCCATTGTGTTGTTGTACTTAATGTGTTATAAGCTCCGGTGAACCAGATTCGACGTTTGGATCTGCAGCATTCAAATATGGGTGATGTATTCGACGCTGATTTACAAAGGTCCAGTCAGGGTCGTTTCATTTGGTATCAGAGCTGAAGGTTGAAACTTTAGCTCAGGAGTATAACACATTAGGTAATTCATTATAGATAGAGTGGTATACCCTAGAATGAGTATATCCCTAAGATTTCCGTCTGTATGCCTTAGTAAATTCTCTTACTATCCACTGATAGTAATTATGAGTGCAAGAAGAGGACGAGATATGGGATGGGGCAGTACCACTATAAATGGTCGATACCCTGAAACAACAACGGAAACAACTCTTCTTAATCTCCTTTATTGATCATCCAATTTCAAATTCTTTGATTGCTTCGTGGCAGCTACAGAAGGAAGTTTTGGTGTGATGGTGACCCCGCAAATCCTTGTAGAAAGTTTTATTTCATATTCTCTTCATCGATTTCTTATCAGCTTTTCGTTTTCAACTCTAATGAATCTGAAAATTTATTTGAAATAAATTGGTTAATAAAATATAAAACTGAATTCAAATGTATCAATAGAACGATTTCGATTAAAACCAAATTTGAAATTCTATTATAATTTCTTGTGAGGATTAAAGTCCAAAGCGGGACAAGCTGGTGTAAACTTTGGGGTATTCCGACCTAAGTTTGTAATCCATACCTAGTGTTTAAGAATTATGGAAGATTAAATCCATTTATCTATTGTTTGGGTCCAGATATATTCTACGAACGGTTAGTTGTCCTTCGAACTAACTGATTCCCTGTATATTTCATAGATCTGGTGACTCAAATATCTTGTGTAATATTGAATGAGTTTATTCTCGTATGTTGATTTGGTGAGCCAAATGGAGAATAACTATTCAGTTTGATCTGGTGAACCATTTTTATGTGTGTTCATCTATCTATGTTGTCTCCCTAGCAAATTTCGAGAATGAAATTTTCTTAAGGGGGAATCTGTAACATTCCCGGATTTTAGCCAAGTTTAATTTGATAATTAATTTAATTTTTGGAATTAAATTGTGAATTAATTTGGTATTTTCCAAATTATAAAGATATTTGTTTGTTTATTAATATTAATATTATTTTAAAATAGAATTTCTAATTGGAAATTCAGAAATAAAGATTTTGAATAATATATTAATTATAAATTTGATTGTGGATTAATTTGAAAATTTTCGAATAAATATATTTTTGAATATATATATATTGAAAGTTAAAATGTAGATAAAATTTTATATTTGGAAGATTTAAAATGTAAATATTTATAAATAGATTGGATTTACTATAGAAATTAAGTTTTAAAACATTTTCCTTAAAAATGTTGTACAAGATTAAATAATAGAAAATGTATAAATATAAAACATAAGCTAATATATAAAGGAATGTTTTGTAAATAAATAGATAAAAAAGATTTAAAACTTTATATTTTGAAATTTATAGAAACTTGTTTTCTAATTATAATATGTATTTTGAAAATTTTATTTGAATCTAATATAGTAAATTTTCAAAAGTTATTGAAAATTATACTCTATATCTTTAAAATTTGTATATATGATTATTTGTTTAGTATAATTAGATTTCAAACTCATTTTCTTATAAAGTTGAAAACATATATAAAATGTAAGAAAACAAAATAAATAAACATGTTTTATAAATTTAAGATAAAGTAAGGGTTTAAAGATATAAGTGTTTAATTAATTATTAAATATATATTCTTTAAAATTGTAAACATATATAAATAGTATAAAAGGGAATATAAATAGAACATATAATATAAAGTTATATTTAAATAATAAACCTGAAAATTTAAATTGTTTAAAATATAATACATATGTAAATAAGATGTTTATAAAAACATGATTTATAAATAAAATAACATAAGGGTTTGAGACAAATTTATAAATAAAATAATATAAATGGCTTAAACATAATTTGATTTTTTTAACAAGTATAAACCTTTTAACACACGTTTAAACATTTGTAGCTAAGTAAGTATATGCATTAGTAAGTGTAAATAATGTTGCCATGCAAATAATACAAGTGGCAATTGATTGAATTAAGGATTAATAAAATAAAATAAAAGATCCTCTCATCCTTATTTTCTTTAATAATATTTCAAAACAAGAAATCTGGTAACCAAGAACAAACTAGAAAAATGAAATTAGAGAAAAGAACCGAGCAAACAATAAATACAAAAACCTCTTTCAAATTCAAACAAAGAACAATTTCAAGATCATTGGCAATCAAATTCAGATCAACAACTTTAGTTTCAAATACATTTTCCAATTCAAGTTTCCAGATTTTCAAATCTGGATAGTGCCTGATCAAACAAACAGTTGTAAATCAGAACCTGTTTTCAAATTTCAATTCACATGGAGCTAGCAATTTGCAAATCAAACTACAATTTGAAGCAAGGCAGCAATCAGAAGTCTGGAAACTATAAAAAAATTTAAAGTATGCAAATGTATTAATAATCAAGCAAATTTAACAACCAAACAAATCAAAAGTTCCAAATCATTTTCAATTCCAGATTTTATCAAACCTATACCCTATGCAAGGTGAGCAAACATCATTTTTTTTAAAAGCCTTAATATGTTAATGGATATGATGAATGTTTTAGATTTGTTGCATGGATGTGAATGTATTTGTGTATAGGTAAATATGCAGATAAAGATGTCTGGAAACAGATGCATTTACTTCTGTTTTGGTTCTAGTTTTTATTAAAACCCGTTTGAAAATCAAAAATCTTCATCTCTAATCTATATTAGGCTTTGAAATCTAAACAAAACTTGATTGTACGATCATGATTTAGGTCTTAAAAATACTGTTAAGAAACATTAATTTAAATTTATCTAGCGATTTAAATAAATAGAGAAATTTGAAAAATGTGTTGAAATTCAAAAATCATGTTTTATTATTTCAATTATATCACCTAAAAAAAAAATTCTAAAATGATAAATTTTAAGGTGGAATCATAAGGTGGAATCATGATTTTTAATCGTGTATTCAAAGAGAACTATTGAGTTGAATGGAAAAGGGATTTTTGTTAAATCCTGTCGATCGGCAAATTTTTATTCATCATGCTTTGGTTAGAGGGAGGTTCGATCATCAATGATCATCAGAAAGATAATCAGAAGAATTTTAAATTATTGTGGTGGCCATTCGAGGTCGAGATAGGGTTTGTTTGCCTATTTTTGATCAACTTGAAACCAAGGTGCGTGCTCGGTCATAAGCGAACTGGAAGTGATCGCATATGGAGGAAAGGGAAGGGGAGACTTTCGCGAAACTTGGGTCGTGGTCTCTTGGTGTCAGGTGGTTGAGATGTTCGGAGCGAGGCATTTTTAGGCGATGGGTTTTGTTCCAATCTTCAATCGAAGTGCTCGATTTTGATTGCCGAATGATGGATTCTAGGCGATCGTGGTGGTTGAGGGGATAGTCGTTGATGTGTGGAGGATGGCAGCGTCAATCGCCGTGGCTATGATAATTGGTGCATGTGCACACGATGTCTGTTTGAATCAGAGATGATTGTGGGTTTGGGAAGATGAAGTGGTATCGGGTTCAATTCAAAGTAATTGGTGTGGAAACTCGAAGCAAGTGAGGGTGGAGGAGACCCGAGATTGAGCTCGAGTTTTTCAAATGTTTTGCTCAGGTTATTGTAAGATAACAGGGTCTGTAAGTTTTACAGCAAAAATTTGAATTCCAGGTTTTTACAATGTTGAAAGGAAAATTTGTTACTAGGTTTCAATTATAAAGCATCTATTTAAAACAAAACTTTAAAGTCTATTTAAAATAAATAAGACTTTCAAAGAAATACAAAGCCAAATTTCCAAAGTAGATTTGATTAAACAAGGTTTAAAATTTTAATTTTTAAAGTCAAATGTTTTAAAATTGTTTTGGTTTATAAAACTTTGTATTAGATTAATTATCTTATTTGATCTCTAATTATTTTCAAAAAAAAATTATTTCAAGCATTTGATTTAAATAATGATTAAGTGATTAAGAAAGATAAATTGTTTATCTTTGTTTTATTAAAGTTTTAAGTAACTAAAGTACAATTACTTAAAGTAGTTGATAAAGTATAATTAATTTATAAAAGCAATTAAGGATAGTTACTCAATGGATTAATTAAAGAATAATTAATTGCTTAATTAAAGGATAATTAATTAAGATAATTAAAGGGAAATTAATGAAGGACTAATTAATTAATGGAATTGATTAAGAAATGAATTAAGGTTAATTATTTTCATGATTAAGGTTAATTAATTACATAATCAAAGGTTAATTAATTAATGAAGGTGATTAAGGAATGATAACTAATTAAGGTAATTAATTAAGGATAATTAATTAAAGAATTATTAATAATTAAAGGTTGATTATTTAATGATTAAAGGACAATTGATTTATTAATTAAGGTTGATTAATTAATAGTTAAAGGTTAATTAATTTATCGTTAAGGGTTAATTAATAAATGTAATTAATTAAAGTGGTTTGTAATTAATATTATTTGAATTATATGAAATGCTGTAAATTGTTTGATATCTTTGTTGTGTGATGCTTTGTGATATGAATTGTTTTAATTCAAGCTATGTTGAATGTAATTTATTTTATCTGTAATAAATGTATATTATTTATCTGTGAATCTGTGAATGAAAGATAAGCGTTACAGGAATATACTGCTTATCGATATTGATATGCTTGAATCTGTGATCATTGAAAGATGTTGCACTATTGTGTAAAACCCATGGACTACACCTTACGCACACAAATATGGATTGCACGAGGAAATTGGTTAAGTCACAGATTTTTGACAATAATTTTTAAAAATTGAATTTTGAATCCAAATGGTTTTGGAAATTGAATTGGATTAAATATGAGAAATTTTTGAAAAGGAGTTTCAAAGATAAAAGTTATTTTTAATAACTTGATAAAGTTTTAAAATTTAGATAGTTTGATTTGAAATTAAACTCAAAATTTGAAATTGAATTCTATGTTTAGAAATTATGGTTTAAAAATGTTATACAAGTAATAAATGTGTTTATATGGGTTTTTCACCATTTTAAAGATATTGTTTTGGAAGTTTGAATTTAACCCAAGGATTTAACTTGTATAAATGTAATCGGATTTTTCCAAAACGAAAACTATTTGTTTTCAATTAATAAAAGCTTTTATTTAAGGAAGGAATTTCCAATTTATGTTGAAAGGATTTCAAGTTTGAAACGAAAATGTCTTCCAAGTTATGAATGAATCTTTGGAAATGGTTTGAAAGCTATGAATTAAATCTTTGATTTAAAGATTGATGAGTTAATCCAATTTGAAAAGGAAATTGTTTTGGAAAGCTATGAAATAATCTTTGTAAAAGATGGGTGAACTTTGTGAAGTGAATCTTTTTGTTTAAAAAGATTTAAAATGGTAATTTGTTTAAACCATTTGTTTTGGATAACAAGTTGTGACTTAACTGAGATCGATATATTCATATATTTTTAAATATTGCGCTCATTATTCGATTTAGCCGGGAGAGGACCTTTGTGTCACATAACCCATTCCGAATAATAATACAACGTTATGGATAACATTTGAAGACCGGTGGTGAAGACCGGATATTTTCGAAAGCGAAAGGATAACTCATCGAATGACTTTGCACCGACTGGTCCCCGGTATAGAGATCTCCATATGTGATGGGGAGTTCGGATGTGATTAGGGATTATCCAGATTTGCAAGGGCTTCTTTGGAAGTGCCTTCGGTTCTATTTGAATCCGGAACAGACTTGTATGGATGTGTGTCTGACATTACACTTTGAGATGTAAAGCTGATTTCTATCAAATACATTTCTATTTGGTGGTGGAGAATTTATTCTCTTACCTTAACACCCTTCTCTGAGACGTACGAGCTCAGAGGTTATGTAGTTGATGGTTACTAATGGTACATTCCCAATTTGGTAGTGTGGCATATGAAGTGATGTTGATCATTTGTTGATCGCAGCATGCTTTGTGAAAAAGCGTAGCTTTGTGGACGAGACTGCATCAGGACCTCACACCCCGAAATGGTCTAAACAGCAAAGATGCAACAAGGTTGCAGGGGTCCGCCCCTAGTGTATCTCCATTCCTTCTGGAAAAGGGTGGTATCATGATATGGAGCCCAAATAATTAACTCATGTGGACACTGTAAATTTTATTACTATGTGATGTTGCTTTTTGGTTGAGGACCCTTGGATAAAGGTCGTAAACGACCGGGGATGGCATATCTTAGGTTTTACTCTCAGGAAGGAAGTAAACCGGCCTTGTGTTGGTAGAGAGATGGGTAAGTTCTCGAGGCGTCCCTCTAGAGGCATTCTCATGTAGCAATTGGAAGTTCCTTAGCCTGACCATTTGTTGGAAAATCCAAAGAAACAATACGCGCCCTGTACGGTTTTAGTTGTATAACCTGCCATGGAATGTGGCGGTAACCTACTATTGAACATGGTAGCTATAGTAGGCATACAATAATGATTGTATGCTGGCTAAGATTAATATTATACTTTCGAGAGGCTTTCTGCACTATGCACTAATAATAATAATAAATGGTTTTCGCGTATCAAGCATTTTTGACTATCATAAGGAGAAATCTCCTCCAATTTTGCGTTTGCATGGTGTGTGCGGCGGGAGGCCTTATGGTAGTTTCATTTTTAAAAAAAAGCATTACAGATTTCAATGTTTTAAATTCTTTTGTTGTTTGTTTTAAAGAAAATTGTTTTTTTTTTTGCTCATACCAGTCCCATGACTGACCCGGAGTTTATTATTCCCTTCCTAAACTCTGGGTGCCTACAATTTTCCATACGGGCAGTCTAGAGTTGGGTTTTTCAAATAATCATATATTAGGTGTAGATTCGATAGCCTTCGATGGATTTTGGCTATCGCTTTGTGCTTCTCTTCCACATTCGAAACCGACCTTTCTTAATACAAATTGATGGGGGTTCGAGCTTATTGGATTGGAGTAGTCGAAGTTTTTGATTGGAGAAGGAGTTGCAGATATCGGAGTTCCTTTTGGAGTTCAAGTCATTTCCGATGTTGGTGCATTTGTGTTTCCGCTGTGTTGCTGTAGATCTTTGATATGTATTTGTGATCATTGTTGTATGTCATTGGATATTGTATCATTGGAATTATATGATATTCATTTTTCTTCCATTGTGTTGTTGTACTTAATGTGTTATAAGCTCCGACGAACCAGATTCGACGTTTGGATCTACGGCATTCGAATACGGGTGATGTATTCGGTGCCGATTTTCGAAGGTTGATTCAGGGTCGTTTCACCACTCTTTTTTACAAACATCACACAAAAACTGTAAATAACCTCGTTTATCATTTATTTACCTAATGCTCCCCTTATTACACAACTAGTGCGTGGCCCGTGCTACGCACACGGGCAGTTGACTAATGATAGATGGTTATAGTTCTATTCTTTTTTAAGGGTTCAAAGTTTATTTATTTGTAATAGCATTTGAAAGTGTTTTCACTTTTTGGTTTGTGACTTAGCTAGTGGATAGATATCTTTATAATGTTATTGTTACTTAGGCTACCAATGGTTCAAATTTATATACAAAATTTAGTAGCATATCAATTATGTTAATAATTTTTATGTTTTGTATAGTTAATTTTCTCTGCATTGAATAGTTTAAAAGCAAGTACATCTAAATGTTGAAAATGTTGTTGTATTCAATCTATAGGAGCCAATAGTAATGCATGGGCGTAAATAATAAAATTTTGAATTAATTTTTCATGAAAAGACAATAACATTTGTTCACTTTCTTAGTAACCAAAAGTATATTTATCCCATTTCATTTACCTACCTTAGCGTATGCCCATCTCAACCTGAAACATGGATTGTTATTCCAACAGCCTTGATTTAGTTACTTACTTTTTAATGCAATGTAGTAGTAACATCTATATTGGAATGAACGTAGGTAAATAAGGAACATTTCATCAGAAAAAGGGAAATGAATAAGCCAGACAATAGGAACAGGTACAAAAAATTTATAATTTCACTTTGACATTGCTTGAGAAAAAGAATTAAATATGCAGTTTAATGCCTTAAACAAAAGAATGATATATGCCGTTGGAACTTTATTGGTTAAGGCTCAAATGGAATGGCATTAATGGACAGTGCAGTACAATTTCGAGATAATCAGAATAGTAAAGATGCTAAAATATTAAAATCAGTTATAGTAATAGACACTAATATTTAAGTTAATACTAAAAGTGGTGGATACATACGTGCATTGTTATACAATCGGCAAACAAATTACAAAGTTGCGAATGAAAATAAACAATGTGGTGGAAAACCATTTTTGTAAGAATTGAGTTAAATATGGTTTCCGTTGATGACATAGATTTAAATGGAGGACTATTATTATTGAAAATCATTTATAAATATTACTGATTCATTACTTCATACATCTACCATATGTCATCTATCATTATTAATGTCAAAGATAGATTAATATGAAAGTTATATGCAATTAATATACATATCTTTATGTAAGTTTAAATTAATATTAATAATGTAAGCTAAAGAGTTAAAGCAGCATGGAGGTGATGTGTAAGTGGTAGTTGAGCGACAGTAAGTGCAGGGAGATGTTTAATGTATGGTGAGAAATTTAGAGCTTTGTTGTTTAATACAGCGCAGTCTGTATATAAATTGACATCTTCAATGTTTACTGTAAAACCCATGTTTGTAGATTTCAATGTGCATGTAGATTATTACGGAGGGTAAGAATGCAAACCGTAAATACTAATCAGTGTGTATGGAAGTTGAAAAAAAATTAAATTCAAATGTGGAATGGAAAATTTTAATCAAAAAATGGCAGAGCTGGAGCTTCAACAATAAACATTACAGTCGGAGGCAGTGCGCTGAGAACTGGGAGATGTACAGGAAGCAGTTGTACAATAGAGAGCAACATTACCCTTCAGAATTTATATTAATCGTTATACAGCTGCATGTATTGTATGCTGTAATAGCGAAGTAACAATGTTTATACTGTGAGTTCTAAATGGACGGAGCACATAACTTCTATGACTGACAGTGAAGCGAATGAGCATATATATGGTAGATGTATGAAGTAATGAAGACAAAAATGGGAGGGACACACAAGTTGCATAAAAGGATGATACTGTTCTCCTTATAGCTTGCGTAGGCTGGTCAGTGGCCTGTGCTACGCACACGGACAGACAAATGTGGAAGTTCTGTGTTATTTTTATTATATCACATTCTTCCATCAATTCTCATTCTTCCATCAATTAGGGTTATATATGAAAGAATTTATAGTTATGTTGTCAATGATATATCTGCTCAGATTATGGTAGGAATCTTCATTTCTTGTGTAATCAAAGCAAATAAGTGAGTTTATACGGTTAGCACAAAAATTTGAGAACGCATTCACTTTGAACATGGGTATATAATTGGGAATTATGGAAAAAAAGATTAATTAGAAAAAACGCAACGATTACTGTAGTATAAAATTTGACTCAAATTGTTGATCGTGAATGGACAGAATATTTATAAAAGCATACAGGGAAAAACATAGATATGAGAAAGGAGTAGGTAACTAACATAGTTGCACAGAACGAATTAGTCAAATAAAAAAAAGCTGTTCGTTATCTAATGCTAATAGAAGATAGTAAAAATTCCATCTCAGAGAACAATCTCACTAAGCATGGCAGTCATATCAGTTCAGTGTTGCACAAAGACATTGATAGGACAACCAATGACAAAAATTTATAGTAGGTTCAGATGGACATGAAAATTCATTTTTATTACAGTCACGTCATGGTGTACATAGATAAACAAACTGAAACCAATATGAAATTGAAAAATACATTGTAGCTACTATTTTTTTTTACAACGACCATTACTAAACAGAAATAAATTTACAAACCTGTAAAAAAAAAACCACATAGATCTTAGAGTGAAGAACCATACAGGAATAAAACAGGATAGTACACGGTCCAGTCCTTTGTTTAAATAACTATGTCATTCTTTTCTTCTCGTTTGTTCGTCTTCGAGTCTTTTTCTTAACATGGTCCATTTTTGAATCATCCTGGAAAGTAGACTTATAGATTATTTTCCCTGTAAAGATTGTATCATATAGTATTTAAATCACTCATTATATCTATGACTAATCCGCATCTAGCTACAGATCTGAGTTCCAAAGAGTAGCATCTGTGATTAACGTCATCTTGAACGTTGTTGGTGTCCTACAACGGTATTTTGCTGAGCTTCTCACATTTACCTATAATGCATTGCTCATTCTTGCAATGCTTCGAGTCTTACCATTTTCTTCTTCATCCAGTTGCATATTCAATATGGTGTGACTTGTAACCATACCCATCTATCCATTTGATATAATCTTCAATAGAAACTTTCGGTAGAATAAAATTTCAGCATGACTTTATAATTTTATGATCATATGATCTAAATACTACTTGTATTTACAATATGAAAATATGTTGTGAATGTGTCAATAGCCCAAACATAGAACATGTCATGAACTGTTTGAGAGAATCTAATGTATCGCAAATTTCCTCCGCATTTTTGTTATAAGGATTTCAAGCATATTTTGATACATTGAATATGCAGAATTATCAAACTTGAAAAACACAAAGAGATCTTCCCTGCAATATTTTTCTTTAAGCATACAGTCCTAATACGTTTCTCATGAAAAAATTACAGTCATCTGACAAGTATCGTTTGGCCAATTTATGATAAATAATCTTTTCTAAGGTTTTGTTTAATTTTGCACTCTTAGTGCATCGCAAAATCGATGACATATTACACAATAGTAATATAGGATTCAAACTTTATCTCAGTGTTTGCTAATACGAACTGATGTTTCAAATATTAACTTACTATAGATCATTTGTCACCAACATTATCAACCTTTTGCATTTGTAGCCATCTTTGGATTTGGTTATTACTTGCAACCCATTTATCTTTAAATATAAGTATGTAACTATGCATCTTGGTCAAAGTTGATAATGATTCCCACTGTTTGCAGATATAAATTGTTGCTTTTTAAAAATATTAACTATGTATACACACGTACATAAACATATACATATATACGTGCAATGATCGGCTCCCCTGAGTGGAGAGAGAAACTATATTATTCAATATAGAATATGTGGTTGCAATCAAGAGGCATTTGAGATGTAGCAAAAGTGAATGAGAACCGATCCATACATATACACGCACACACATACATGTATATGTATGTATATTTACATATGTATATATGTATACATGTGTAATATTAAAAATGGTAAGGTGCCTATCATAATAAGTTGAACCTTTCCTTAAGTTAAACAAAATAAATTTATGTATAAACTTCTACCCATAGCATGATAATATAATATTCAGGCCTATAGTAAGTTGTTTAATCATTTTAATATTGTGTTCTTCACTTTCAATTGAATGAACCCACATTAAAATCATAATTACAGCTGTACATGAAATATCCAAAAATGAATCTCATTTACATGAAATATAAACAAATAAAAGAAATGCCATTGTGTAATTTCTAGCTACAAAGCCAATTGTAAGAAAGTTGATAAAAAGAGTGCAGTGTATTTTGTCTTGACAACGTAAGCAAAGTCATAAATTATTGTCAAAGGCATGTTTGTGGAATCATTTTATTTTTTAAATTGGAAAATGATAAGTGTAAGAAAACGGAAAAATGCTATGTATAATAGGAAAACAGAAGCACATAAAATGCTTGGAGGTAGTTTTTCAATATGTACTAACTCCATTTTAGCAATCACAGTATACACTTTATTTTGTAACAACTAAGAAATTAATTTGAGCTTAATGTCAACTAAATTTAGAAGAAAACAATCAATCAACTTATATTAAGAAGTTTTAAGAAAAGGATACATTGTAGCTACCGACTAGTAGCTGATGTGAGCCTATCCTAGATTTTAGAGCCCACCACGATCGAATTTAACATATAAGCGCGCACACACACAAACATGCGCGTGTGCGTGCGCCGCACACACACAGATGTGTGTGTGCATGTGTGTGTGTATATAGATATGTGTGTGTGTGTATACGCACGCACGCATGTGTGTGAGTACATGTGTGCATGTGTGTGAGTACATGTGTGTGTATGTATATACATATATACAACTCTTCATTATTTTTGTCATATAGTCAATATCGTGTAATTAATGAAGTGTTTACAATAAAAAGACGATATAAATTGCAGGAAAAGAGTAAGCATTGCTGATTTTTATTAACCAACAGTTGTAAACTACCAAAATTCACGTGGAAATTATTTTAAATTATCATAGGAAAAGAATATATGTAAAATGTAAATATCTGTAGCATAAAAGATATTACAAAAGATAGATGATATAATAGTACCTTTTAGACGACTAAGCATTTGAAAATTTCTTAGTCAATAGTTTACCTAATACTTCAAAATTACAAATGAAGGGTGATCAAAATTATAAATTATAAACATAACCACCATACCTCTGTATTCCTGAAAGAAGTAAATGAACAAATATCATTGGTTGTTGAAAATCTCTTACCAAAACAGAAAGCTAGGAAATATGAAGCAACACTTTTATATGATAAATGACGGGAAGAAATAAATTTCAACTCTATTTCTTTATGAAAAATGCATGATGAATATATATATATATATATATATATATATATATATATATATATATCACTGCAATCATGAACCGCACTCCAAAGTTCAAATAGAAGGCTGTTAAGTTAATAAGTTGGAGAATAATTTATTCACAATGCAGAAAAATGTGCTTACTGTCAAACTAATCCACAATCTAAACAGTTTTGAACAAATTCTCTTTGTCATATCCCTAGGCAACCAAACGAAATACTAATGACCCTATAGTTCACGAGACATAACACATAAAGTAAGCAAAATAACAGGAAGAAACTTTGATTCACATAAATAAAAATGTTTTGAATTCTCCACGGCAAAGTGAGGCATGTTAATTTACCGTATAATGTCAATTCTGTCTTTCTGTGTTGTAATGTTTAACTTGCAAAACCCTTACAATTCTAATAAAGCAACTTCAACTAATATACACATATAGAACTGTGTGGCATAAGTAATGTAAAGAAAACTACAGTATTAAAAGGATTTATCATAATTGTCATTCATACGCAAGTGGCATTAAAAATTACTAAATTGATAGAATAAAATGTCAAATTCATATTTACAAAACCGTTGTATCCCTCTCAGGCATAAGGACTGACAAATTAAACCCAAGATACTATACATTTAAATCTGTTGATTAAAACTCACCTTATGATATCTTGGAATAATCGTAGTCGTGAATTCTAGAAATGGGTCCAAATTTCAAGCAGAAACCAACGGCATGAAAATCAATTGTTCAAAAGTGTTGAAAGTTGAAAACCACCAACTGTTGTTTGATTCAAACGGATGCCCATCCATCCAGGGTTATTTTTCATAGGGATGTATCTTTGTTTCGGTCGGAGGAATGGTGGGTTTACTTAAGCGGATGTAATTTAGATTAACGAAAAATTAATATTATTATCTGGAGAGAAGAAATGGGGAGTATCATTTTAGGAATTCACGATTGTGATCCGGAATGGGAAGTAGGAGGAAGAGGGGAGAAATAAGCAACCGCTTCAAGCCGTCCTAAAGAAATATGGCACTTGTCATAGAATTGACACACGTAAGCACGTTAGAAGAGTGGATTCTGCTTTCCTTTTTAAGTAATAGATGTCACCCATCTTATTTCAATTAATTACACTCAATAATATAATAATCAAAAATAAACTATTAGCAATTCACAACATATCCAAATTTCCAAAATAATCAAATAATTATCAATATATCACAACACTTATCAACAATTATCATTTTTCATCGATAAATATCTATTTTATAATTTAAAATTCGATCTAGTAAATAAACCATACCAATGCACTTTTTCCAATGGTCTCTAACCACAACAAACCTAATGATATATAATCCATAATTTTGTCACGAGCCCAACGGAAGAAATCATATGTGAATTGGAGTTCATATACAAAAGATATTGAAGTTATAATATCTCATTTGCAATACTATTGAAATATTAGTTTGTCCATTGTAACGACCAGTTAAATTTGGTAATATTAAATGAATTAATATAATATGTTCTAATCTAATTTAGAATGAAATAAAGTCTTAAGATTTTATTTGAGTAAGTGTAGAAATTTGTTATAGTAATTGGAATTTAAAGTAACAATAAAATTTATGACAATAGATTTGTATAATGTAAATTGTCACATTTTGTTGAAAGTTAATTTTAAGAAACATACAAATGTTGAATCAGTGGATATTAATAAAAATATTTACTAGAATGGAATTCAATTAATATAAAATAAACAGTGGTGATTGTACATTTGGTTGTAATTATAAATAGAGACTAAGTAAAAGTGACCGTTGAATAAACCAATGCAATATGTGAAGGTAAGTAATTTTCATAAATGGTCAATAATAAACGCACTTAAAAGGGTAATAAAATTTGTTTGTTTAGGTGATTACGTATTGATAAGCTATAACTAAATCTGCGGTTTGGTAGTAAATGGGATATGAGAAGACAAAGGCATTTAGAAAGTAATAGATGGGATTCATAATAACAAGTAGTAAATTTATGCATATATTTGGGCGTTTGCCACAATTACCAAATTTTACCATTCATATAATTTATTTTATTAAAGTCTATAGCAACATTGTTGTTAATAATGTTGTTAGTGAATTTGGATATAAAAGAATGACAAGTGTAGGTTAACCATTTATTTTATTTTGTTAAGAATGGAAATAGTTTGAAATAGATCTGAATAGATTTTTTTTGGGTTGTTTATGTGCCTAGTTAATAAGGGAGAGTTTATAAAAATAAAAAGGAATGCACAAGTGAAATGTATATAAGCAAAGGTTATTTATACCCACAAATTTGTTTAATTACTGTATAGGAGATTTAAATGTATAGTTAATTATGAATTGTAGAAACGGTTATTTAATCTAATTGTTGAAAAATTAGGTGAAATATAAATAGGGAAATAGCGTAATTGTTGCACTTGAATAAAAAATAAATTTAAGAATTTATGACAAGAATTTAAATTTCCTATGTGTTTATATATATTGGTAAAATTGTAACTATATGGGAATTTAGGAAGTAAAATAAATGGCAGTGAGGGATAACCAATTTAATGCAATACAAAGGTGATTGGAACGACTGTTGGGTTTAATGGAGTACATATAAACAGTGAAAATCATTATAATCTCTTAATTTAATACGATTGTTTAATTAATACTAAAAGAATAAAGTTGAAATAGTATTAATGTAATAAAAACTTTAATAGATTGCAATTGTATTATGGAAGTAAATTGTTAATAAATGAATGTAAATATTAACAAATTTATGGAAATAAAATATAAAGGAATGTTGGATAGAACATAAGTGAATGAAATTTGATAGTACGTTAATTTGGAGGTGAATTTAAGAAAGAATAACAACCATTATAAATTTCCTAACTTATTTGTCAATGAATGTATTTGGGAATAGAGTTCTTTTATATGTTGGATAGTTATAATGTTGTTATTAAGAATGAACGTTACTTTATTAAGCATAAATATAGTAACGGAAGTATGAATAAATTTATAGAAACGTAAGACTTACTTTAAGGTAATATTTGAGTGTAGACTTTTGAAATAGATTTGACAACAATAATTATTGTTCGTTACCTATCTTATTTGTTGTTAAGTTTATTTCGAAATCAAATCCCAAATGTATTCACTAAATTTTTGCAGTTGCGTAGTTTTGGTTTGTAATTGCAGTAGTTAGTTCTATAAGGTGAGGTCTATACTAATTTTATTTTAATTGGACCATTGGTTGATATAGACTTTAGAAAGCGAGATTTATAATTTTTAATTTGAGTATTTAATTCAACAAATGGTATTTATTATTACAAATAAAATGGAATTAAACGTAAAATATTAATTAAAATGGAATTTGTAAACATTATAGTGAAATCTTGAACTAATGTTAGTAGCATCTTTATTTTAGGTAAAAGTTTAGAATATAAAGGTTAAAAAAAAAAAAAAAAATCTTAGGTATGGGTTTTGAGGATTTAATTTATAAAATTCTTAAATATAAGAAAGTGTAGAAATTAACATTGCAATTAATGTACTTGTCAACTTTAATTCACAGCTAAACTTGTTAGGTCATTTAAATTGATTATGAATTTTTTTGGCGATAAAATTTAGTCAATTATAGAGTTTTAATATAAAATTGGATTTTTATAATTTATTTAATTTATGTAATGAATATTAAAAATAGCCATTTTGGCCACAGACTCGGATTTCGACGAAACCGGTTTCATCGGATCCGTATCGGTGAATTATTATAGGGTTCCAAGTTTCGTATCGATCGGACCTGTCGTTTGATCGTACGGACGCGAAACGCCTTGAAATCGAATTAATTAAAATCAATTTGAAAACAATTTGGAAATTTTGTTTTCAGCATAACTTCTTCATACGATCAAATTTGGACGTGAAACTTTTTCCATCGCGTTCAGGATATTTTAAATTACCTATCTGGATATATGGGTTTGATAAATTTCGTTCCGGGGTCAGAACGGGCTTTTTGGGCCAACTACCGTTTAGCGCGTTCGTTATCCGTACCACCTAGCCTTCTTCTATTTGTCTATATATATGCGATCATAAACCCTAGCCTCCTTCCTATTGTCATTTGGTTGTACGTAAATTTTTCTTCATCTCCTTCTCAACTCCTCATTCTAATGGCAGAAAAAAAACCTAATTCTCAAATTCCAAAAAAATAATTTCAAATTCAAAAAAAAAAATAAAAAAAAAAATTGCGGATCTGCAGCAGCTTCTGGTCGCGCTTCGGGTTTCAGGGGAGAAAACCCTAGAGCAACTTCGGGTCAGGAAGAAAATGACTCGGGCCGCTCCGGGTCGTTTTGGCGAAAACTCCAAGCAAGCACCGGGGAATTGAGGCGGCGCACCGAAGTCGAACCCGAAGTCGACCCAGGACCAGAATTTTTCCATTTTTCAAATTTCCATAACTTTTGCATACGAGCTCGGATTCACGCGCGGTTTATTTTGCTGGGATCGTATCGGAATTTCTGACGTTTTGACGCTAGTTTGGATGGATTTGGAGACCGTCAAAATTTTGAGTTTAAATTGAATTTAAATTCGATTTAAATTCCAAAGGTGAGTGTTTTAACCCACTCACAACTACTAGAAGCTTTTATGTTTGTTAAATAAATTTTAGAAATGAATAGAATCTATTTATGAGTATTTGGTGTGCTTATTTCATTCATATCTGCTGAATTGCATTTATTGAATTTAACTGTTAATTTAATTTATTTATTGCGTATTAATTGACAGTTAGAATTTGTGTTTGCATGAAAATGCTAGTTAACAGTTATATAATTTATTACTGAATATAAACTGTTAGATTTATGGTCGTTAAATTTAAATTGAATAAAATTGCCAGTTATTACCTGTTATATATTATCAAATATAATATTGTTATTGATTGGTATTGATTGATGATTGCGATTTGGATGATGGATGATGTTGGTGAATGGATGTTTATTGTATATCATTAAATTGCAAATTATCATGCATATTTCATTTCATTCGGGATTGTGGTTTGAAATGATATATAACCGCAAAATTTTATATCTTTTAAATTGCGGATTGAAATGATAAATATCCGTATCACTTGACCATAGGATAGAAAATTATATACAGGCACCGCGGTATATATATAACTATTTAAATGTGATTTCTATGGTTTGGATGGAATACAGTTTATAATAACTTAAATTTTATATTGTACAAATATTTTTCTTCCATATATATATATATATATATATATATATATATACACATATGAAGTTGAAAATTTTGAAATCAAAAGGTGTATAAAAATCTTTATTAAAAATGAAAGAAAATTAAGAAAATGGAGTTTAATAATTTATATCATATGTTTAAATGTTAAGATGGAAATTTTAAGATATGATATTTATAATTGGATTTTTCCCAAATTAAATTGAAATGAATATTCTAGTATAATTTGAATTGGGAAAAATATATATATTTTATTACTAGAAATTGAAGTCTTATTATTTATGGATCTTATATGAATATTCAAGACTAATTAATAGAACAATTGATTTGTTAAAAGAATAAAATCCAACTTTAGTTTGAAATATTGATACTCAAAATGGATATACGTATATATAAATGAATTGAAGTGGTTTTGGAACTTGAGAGAGATAATATAAATTTTGGTTTAGACTTTAATAAAGAAATGTATTTGTAAAGCCATGAGAACTATTTTCTTTACAAAGTAACATTTAAGTTAAACCTTTTAATTCATATACCGTTGAATATCCAAACCATTCAAGTTTTAAAAGTTATGGTTTTAAATTATGAATTTCGAAATATTATGCTTTGAAAGGATATTTGGCTTTCAGACGTTATAAATTTTAAAGCATTTGGATTTTTGAAAAGGGTTATATTTGGGATAAAGGATATCATATTGTTTTGGGTTTTAAAATGATATCGTATTCATAATTTTAAAATGGAAATGTTTATTCTGATTTTTAAAGTATAACCTATTTTTAAATGATCGCGGTGTTATAATAACGATGGGTTGGCAAAGAGACCGGGATCGGATATGGACATACTCTCTGTCGATACCGAAACCACTTTGACTAACCGTGTACGCGGTGGAGATTCCAGAATGAAGTAGGTGGTGGCGACGTTTCCTGTAAGGTAAATACGTGGACCCGACTCCCGTGAGTTGGCATAAGGTGGCTAAAACAGGAGCGATTCTCAGGCCAATGAGGTCATTCCTCTGATCGGACCATCCTCTTCGATATTATACTTTGATTTTGGATTGATTCAGTGGCCACTTCTATATTTTGATTTTGGGGAGTTAGTCTGAGGTGGGTGGTAACTGCGGCTACGCGTTTCCACTAGCCTGGATAGCAATTGGTATATCTACCCTGGCATTGCCTAGTTGTGCCGTGTCACCTACCATACCGAGCCTTTACTACGAGTTTCTATTTGTGTCGTACCTATGGAGTATCCTCTGGTAGCTTCCCGATCAGGAGGTATTACGGTACTGTATAGACTATTGGCATTATTTGTGTTAAGGGCTATATGGGTAACCCCTTAACGCTATTAAAAAGTAAGTTTACTTTACAAATAGACACTATTATAATAGCGCAATATACTACATAGTAAATAGTTTAACGGATCCTTAGGAGATGTAAATCCCGAGCATCTCTTGAGTTACTGCACTCATATTTATTTCTGTTAATTTAACTCACATAAGATCTTTTAGTTCTGACTCGAGTGTTTTTGTCTTTTCAAATTCGCTCGGGTCAGTCCGAGCGTTTCAGGATCGAAGACTTTAGCTTTGAAGGACGAAAACGAAGGAATCGTATTATTATTATCTATAGTATTGCACCACACTCATACTGTTCCGCTGCATTGATTGTATTGGTATGTTTAACTCTGATATTTATTGTATAAAGCAAATCAAGTGTTTGTAAACTGTTTTGAACTGTATATTTATTATTATATTTTATCCTTCCGCTGTGAGATTCTGTTTTGTTTTTATTTCTTCTCTGTTTTTCTTATTTACCCCATAACAATCCGCCTTTGCGTATGCTTTGAATTGGCACGTGTGTCGGTTTAAAGTGTGCGAAAAGGCGGGATGTTACAGTTGGTATCAAAGCTTTGGTTTAGCGATAAACCTTGGTTTTGTGGGGGTTTGACTCTTTGTTAATAGGGTAGTAATACCCTATGGGAGTCACTGAGCGTATATATATGAGAGAGCGTACTTGTTAGTGTTATAAAAAGATTTTGATATTGTGTTAATCTGTTCCGTTTTGTATTTATAAATTCTGGTTGGTGCATGGGACGCTATGACATCAATAGGGATTTCTAAACACTTAATAGGACAGACCGACATAATATTTGTTTTTAATATAGGTGAATGAAATAATTTTGCCTATTATATTTTCTATATATAAAAATATTTTTATAAAGATATATATATATATATATTTGGTTGCTATAGATTGGGTGTTAGGAAATAAAAATATTTATAACAATTGAAGCTAAGTTGGAATTATAATAAATCAAATTGGAGATTTTAGAACTTAAGTCCGGGATTTTGAAAATCTGTTTTCAATGGATTTATGGGATATAGGGATTTGGTTTATAAGTATTTTCTTATATAAATATTTAGTATAATTTGGAAAAATTATTTTAAAGAAGATTTTGGAGAATATAAATTTTGTACTTTCCTCTCTGTCGCTAGAAAATAATTTCGGTGATGGCGGCCGCATCATCGACTTCTATTTTCGAGTTTCGAAGGGAAAGGCCACTGTAGTAAATTCTACTGCAGATTTGTTTTGAAATTATTTAAAATTTTAATTGTTTAAAGGTAATTAGAGATATAAAAGTTGTAAGAAATTAATTATCTATTATTTTAATTAGTTGTAAAAATTTAGGTTAGTGAAATAAAAGAAGTAATCAATGAATTAAAAGAGTTGAGATTAAACTTGCATAAGTTCTTTTGCTTTTTCTTTAACATAAATAACTTACCAAGTATAAAAAGTTGAAATGTAAATTAAGAGTGGAATAGAATATTATGCAAGTAGAATTTTGGAAAAAATGAAGTATTCAATAAATTACTGTTATAAATAAGAATTTAATGGTATTAACTTAAGTGATGATTGGAATTTTACTAAAATTAAAGGTTGTATTATTAATAGGTGATTTTAACCTTAAGAAAGTAAAAATGAAATTCCTTAATTTATAAAGTTTGATTGTAGGGTTATTAACTTAAGTACGCCTTAATTTCCCCTATTCTAATATAATGGAAAGTAGAAAAAATATAAATGACTGCAATCCATAGTTAATGAATGAGTAAAATCTTTCGCTTATAGGAATGCAAGTTATAAGGTTAATAAATTAAGTGTAAGTAGAGGGTTACTGTAATTAAATATAATGGAAACTTCAACATTAAATAAATGAATGAGATTAAAGGTAAGTCGAAATTGTAATTTATAAAACAAATATATATTAATTAAAGGAATGGAGAAAAAACTTGTAAATTTTCACTTACATTCTTAAAACATACATAACTTACCATATAATAAAAGTTGCAATGTTAGTAAGAAAATGTAAGGGAAATCTTACAAGTGAAGCTTGAGGAAATTAAAGTATTCATTAAATTTGCTGTATTAATGACAATTAATTGTATAAACTTAAGCTAAATTGGAAATTTTACTATATAAGAAAAGGTAAGTAGTATAAATAGATGATATAAACTTTAGTCAGTAAATTGGAATACAAATATAATGAATTTTGTAATAAATGGGAAATGAAATTTGTAAGAAGTAAAGAAATTCCTCCATAAATGGAAAAAAAGAAAATCAAACCACTGAAGCCTGAAACAAAAGTATAATAAGCTAATTTGGTGTTGGTTTGAATTGTTTTGTTTGATGTATGTTCGTTGGGTAAGGAATTTGAAGTTGTTGGATGAATAAATGATCTATCTTTGTTCCATATACGACTGTTGAGTAAATGATGCACTTGATAGTTATTTTTCATTTCGTACAATTTCAGAATTTGAACCCGAACAACTAATTGTTTGGTTGATTGAATGATTGTTTGTTTGTGGTGTGTGCTGTTTGTTAAAATTTATGGTTGTTGCATTTGATGGGATATGAATGATTGAATCTACTTGAATATTTCACTTTGGTATAAATATTTAACCTTTTAGATTATATAAGTGAAATACAGGTGATGGAAGCAACTGCTACTACTTTTGGTTCCATAATAATAAGCGTATTGCCCGACAAATAGGTACGTTTCCGGATTACGTTTTGTAACGCTATTTTATATAATTTTCCCGTGATTGGGATATAATTTTTGGATAATATATGTATATATTTGTATATTTTGATATTATATTTTTCTTCCAAACCTCTCCGTACAAAGGAGACTCTGCCAAAATTTTCCATAAATTTTGGACTTAGAATTTTGTGAAAATGTTTTCCAACTTTAATAATTTAAGTATAAAAGGTTATAATGACTATAAAACGGGCATATCTCATTTAAGGAAATTAATTTAGTAAATTATTGTTATAAGTTAATATTTGAAATAAGAGGTACTGCTTTATTCTTCTTTCTCCCTTCTTTTTCCTTTTCGGTGACGAAAAGTTTTGAGTGGGGGAGATTGGAGTTCATATACAAAAGATATTGAAGAAATCATATGTGAATTGGAGTTCATATACAAAAGATATTGAAGTTATAATATCTCATTTGCAATACTATTGAAATATTAGTTTGTCCATTGTAACTATGTCGTTCTTTTCTTCTCGTTTGTTCGTCTTCGAGTCTTTTTCTTAACATGGTCCATTTTTGAATCATCCTGGAAAGTAGACTTATAGATTATTTTCCCTGTAAAGATTGTATCATATAGTATTTAAATCACTCATTATATCTATGACAAATCCGCATCTAGCTACAGATCTGAGTTCCAAAGAGAAGCATCTGTGATTAACGTCATCATGAACGTTGTTGGTGTCCTACAACGGTATTTTGCTGAGCTTCTCACATTTCCCTATAATGCATTGCTCATTCTTGCAATGCTTCGAGTCTTACCATTTTCTTCTTCATCCAATTGCATATTCAATATGGTGTGACTTGTAACCATACCCATCTATCCATTTGATATAATCTTCAATAGAAACTTTCGGTAGAATAAAATTTCAGCATGACTTTATAATTTTATGATCATATGATCTAAATACTACTTGTATTTACAATATGAAAATATGTTGTGAATGTGTCAATAGCCCAAACATAGAACATGTCATGAACTGTTTGAGAGAATCTAATGTATCGCAAATTTCCTCCGCATTTTTGTTATAAGGATTTCAAGCATATTTTGATACATTGAATATGCAGAATTATCAAACTTGAAAAACACAAAGAGATCTTCCCTGCAATATTTTTCTTTAAGCATACAGTCCTAATACGTTTCTCATGAAAAAATTACAGTCATCTGACAAGTATCGTTTGGCCAATTTATGATAAATAATCTTTTCTAAGGTTTTGTTTAATTTTGCACTCTTAGTGCATCGCAAAATCGATGACATATTACACAATAGTAATATAGGATTCAAACTTTATCTCAGTGTTTGCTAATACGAACCGATGTTTCAAATATTAACTTACTATAGATCATTTGTCACCAACATTATCAACCTTTTGCATTTGTAGCCATCTTTGGATTTGGTTATTACTTGCAACCCATGCAACCCATTTATCTTTAAATATAAGTACGTAACTATGCATCTTGGTCAAAGTTGATAATGATTCCCACTGTTTGCAGATATAAATTATTGCTTTTTAAAAATATAAACTATGTATACACACGTACATAAACATATACATATATACGTGCAATGATCGACTCCCCTGAGTGGAGAGAGAAACTATATTATTCAATATAGAATATGTGGTTGCAATCAAGAGGCATTTGAGATGTAGCAAAAGTGAATGAGAACCGATCCATACATATACACGCACACACATACATGTATATGTATGTATATTTACATATGTATATATGTATACATGTGTAATATTAAAAATGGTAAGGTGCCTATCATAATAAGTTGAACCTTTCGTTAAGTTAAACAAAATAAATTTATGTATAAACTTCTACCCATAGCATGATAATATAATATTCAGGCCTATCGTAAGTTGTTTAATCATTTTAATATTGTGTTCTTCACTTTCAATTGAATGAACCCACATTAAAATCATAATTACAGCTGTACATGAAATATCCAAAAATGAATCTCATTTACATGAAATATAAACAAATAAAAGAAATGCCATTGTGTAATTTCTAGCTACAAAGCCAATTGTAAGAAAGTTGATAAAAAGAGTGCAGTGTATTTTGTCTTGACAACATAAGCAAAGTCATAAATTATTGTCAAAGGCATGTTTGTGGAATCATTTTATTTTTTAAATTGGAAAATGATAAGTGTAAGAAAACGGAAAAATGCTATGTATAATAGGAAAACAGAAGCACATAAAATGCTTGGAGGTAGTTTTTCAATATGTACTAACTCCATTTTAGCAATCACAGTATACACTTTATTTTGTAACAACTAAGAAATTAATTTGAGCTTAATGTCAACTAAATTTAGAAGAAAACAATCAATCAACTTATATTAAGAACGTTTTAAGAAAAGGATACATTGTAGCTACCGACTAGTAGTTGATGTGAGCCTATCCTAGATTTTAGAACCCACCACGATCGAATTTAACATATAAGCGCGCACACACACAAACATGCGCGTGTGCGTGCGCCGCACACACACAGATGTGTGTGTGCATGTGTGTGTATATATAGATATGTGTGTGTGTATACGCGCGCACGCATGTGTGTGAGTACATGTGTGCATGTGTGTGAGTACATGTGTGTGTATGTATATACATATATACAACTCTTCATTATTTTTGTCATATAGTCAATATCGTGTAATTAATGAAGTATTTACAATAAAAAGACGATATAAATTGCAGGGAAAGAGTAAGCATTGCTGATTTTTATTAACCAACAGTTGTAAACTACCAAAATGCACGTGGAAATTATTTTAAATTATCATAGGAAAAGAATATATGTAAAATGTAAATATCTGTAGCATAAAAGATATTACAAAAGATAGATGATATAATAGTACCTTTTAGACGACTAAGCATTTGAAAATTTCTTAGTCAATAATTTACCTAATACTTCAAAATTACAAATGAAGGGTGATCAAAATTATAAATTATAAACATAACCACCATACCTCTGTATTCCTGAAAGAAGTAAATGAACAAATATCATTGGTTGTTGAAAATCTCTTACCAAAACAGAAAGCTAGGAAATATGAAGCAACACTTTTATATGATAAATGACGGGAAGAAATAAATTTCAACTCTATTTCTTTATGAAAAATGCATGATGAATATATATATATATATATATATATATATATATATATATATCACTGCAATCATGAACCGCACTCCAAAGTTCAAATAGAAGGCTGTTAAGTTAATAAGTTGGAGAATAATTTATTCACAATGCAGAAAAATGTGCTTACTGTCAAACTAATCCACAATCTAAACAGTTTTGAACAAATTCTCTTTGTCATATCCCTAGGCAACCAAACGAAATACTAATGACCCTATAGTTCACGAGACATAACACATAAAGTAAGCAAAATAACAGGAAGAAACTTTGATTCACATAAATAAAAATGTTTTGAATTCTCCACGGCAAAGTGAGGCATGTTAATTTACCGTATAATGTCAATTCTGTCTTTTGGTGTTGTAATGTTTAACTTGCAAAACCCTTACAATTCTAATAAAGCAACTTCAACTAATATACACATATAGAACTGTGTGGCATAAGTAATGTAAAGAAAACTACAGTATTAAAAGGATTTATCATAATTGTCATTCATACGCAAGTGGCATTAAAAATTACTAAATTGATAGAATAAAATGTCAAATTCATATTTACAAAACCGTTGTATCCCTCTCAGGCATAAGGACTGATAAATTAAACCCAAGATACTATACATTTAAATCTGTTGATTAAAACTCACCTTATGATATCTTGGAATAATCGTAGTCGTGAATTCTAGAAATGGATCCAAATTTCAAGCAGAAACCAACGGCATGAAAATCAATTGTTCAAAAGTGTTGAAAGTTGAAAACCACCAACTGTTGTTTGATTCAAACGGATGCCCATCCATCCAGGGTTATTTTTCATAGGGATGTATCTTTGTTTCGGTCGGAGGAATGGTGGGTTTACTTAAGCGGATGTAATTTAGATTAACGAAAAATTAATATTATTATCTGGAGAGAAGAAATGGGGAGTATCATTTTAGGAATTCACGATTGTGATCCGGAATGGGAAGTAGGAGGAAGAGGGGAGAAATAAGCAACCGCTTCAAGCCGTCCTAAAGAAATATGGCACTTGTCATAGAATTGACACACGTAAGCACGTTAGAAGAGTGGATTCTGCTTTCCTTTTTAAGTAATAGATGTCACCCATCTTATTTCAATTAATTACACTCAATAATATAATAATCAAAAATAAACTATTAGCAATTCACAACATATCCAAATTTCCAAAATAATCAAATAATTATCAATATATCACAACACTTATCAACAATTATCATTTTTCATCGATAAATATCTATTTTATAATTTAAAATTCGATCTAGTAAATAAACCATACCAATGCACTTTTTCCAATGGTCTCTAACCACAACAAACCTAATGATATATAATCCATAATTTTGTCACGAGCCCAACGGAAGAAATCATATGTGAATTGGAGTTCATATACAAAAGATATTGAAGTTATAATATCTCATTTGCAATACTATTGAAATATTAGTTTGTCCATTGTAACGACCAGTTAAATTTGGTAATATTAAATGAATTAATATAATATGTTCTAATCTAATTTAGAATGAAATAAAGTCTTAAGATTTTATTTGAGTAAGTGTAGAAATTTGTTATAGTAATTGGAATTTAAAGTAACAATAAAATTTATGACAATAGATTTGTATAATGTAAATTGTCACATTTTGTTGAAAGTTAATTTTAAGAAACATACAAATGTTGAATCAGTGGATATTAATAAAAATATTTACTAGAATGGAATTCAATTAATATAAAATAAACAGTGGTGATTGTACATTTGGTTGTAATTATAAATAGAGACTAAGTAAAAGTGACCGTTGAATAAACCAATGCAATATGTGAAGGTAAGTAATTTTCATAAATGGTCAATAATAAACGCACTTAAAAGGGTAATAAAATTTGTTTGTTTAGGTGATTACGTATTGATAAGCTATAACTAAATCTGCGGTTTGGTAGTAAATGGGATATGAGAAGACAAAGGCATTTAGAAAGTAATAGATGGGATTCATAATAACAAGTAGTAAATTTATGCATATATTTGGGCGTTTGCCACAATTACCAAATTTTACCATTCATATAATTTATTTTATTAAAGTCTATAGCAACATTGTTGTTAATAATGTTGTTAGTGAATTTGGATATAAAAGAATGACAAGTGTAGGTTAACCATTTATTTTATTTTGTTAAGAATGGAAATAGTTTGAAATAGATCTGAATAGATTTTTTTTGGGTTGTTTATGTGCCTAGTTAATAAGGGAGAGTTTATAAAAATAAAAAGGAATGCACAAGTGAAATGTATATAAGCAAAGGTTATTTATACCCACAAATTTGTTTAATTACTATATAGGAGATTTAAATGTATAGTTAATTATGAATTGTAGAAACGGTTATTTAATCTAATTGTTGAAAAATTAGGTGAAATATAAATAGGGAAATAGCGTAATTGTTGCACTTGAATAAAAAATAAATTTAAGAATTTATGACAAGAATTTAAATTTCCTATGTGTTTATATATATTGGTAAAATTGTAACTATATGGGAATTTAGGAAGTAAAATAAATGGCAGTGAGGGATAACCAATTTAATGCAATACAAAGGTGATTGGAACGACTGTTGGGTTTAATGGAGTATATATAAACAGTGAAAATCATTATAATCTCTTAATTTAATACGATTGTTTAATTAATACTAAAAGAATAAAGTTGAAATAGTATTAATGTAATAAAAACTTTAATAGATTGCAATTGTATTATGGAAGTAAATTGTTAATAAATGAATGTAAATATTAACAAATTTATGGAAATAAAATATAAAGGAATGTTGGATAGAACATAAGTGAATGAAATTTGATAGTACGTTAATTTGGAGGTGAATTTAAGAAAGAATAACAACCATTATAAATTTCCTAACTTATTTGTCAATGAATGTATTTGGGAATAGAGTTCTTTTATATGTTGGATAGTTATAATGTTGTTATTAAGAATGAACGTTACTTTATTAAGCATAAATATAGTAACGGAAGTATGAATAAATTTATAGAAACGTAAGACTTACTTTAAGGTAATATTTGAGTGTAGACTTTTGAAATAGATTTGACAACAATAATTATTGTTCGTTACCTATCTTATTTGTTGTTAAGTTTATTTCGAAATCAAATCCCAAATGTATTCACTAAATTTTTGCAGTTGCGTAGTTTTGGTTTGTAATTGCAGTAGTTAGTTCTATAAGGTGAGGTATATACTAATTTTATTTTAATTGGACCATTGGTTGATATAGACTTTAGAAAGCGAGAATTATAATTTTTAATTTGAGTATTTAATTCAACAAATGGTATTTATTATTACAAATAAAATGGAATTAAACGTAAAATATTAATTAAAATGGAATTTGTAAACATTATAGTGAAATCTTGAACTAATGTTAGTAGCATCTTTATTTTAGGTAAACGTTTAGAATATAAAGGTTAAAAAAAAAAATCTTAGGTATGGGTTTTGAGGATTTAATTTATAAAATTCTTAAATATAAGAAAGTGTAGAAATTAACATTGCAATTAATGTACTTGTCAACTTTAATTCACAGCTAAACTTGTTAGGTCATTTAAATTGATTATGAATTTTTTTGGCGATAAAATTTAGTCAATTATAGAGTTTTAATATAAAATTGGATTTTTATAATTTATTTAATTTATGTAATGAATATTAAAAATAGCCATTTTGGCCACAGACTCGGATTTCGACGAAACCGGTTTCATCGGATCCGTATCGGTGAATTATTATAGGGTTCCAAGTTTCGTATCGATCGGACCTGTCGTTTGATCGTACGGACGCGAAACGCCTTGAAATCGAATTAATTAAAATCAATTTGAAAACAATTTGGAAATTTTGTTTTCAGCATAACTTCTTCATACGATCAAATTTGGACGTGAAACTTTTTCCATCGCGTTCAGGATATTTTAAATTACCTATCTGGATATATGGGTTTGATAAATTTCGTTCCGGGGTCAGAACGGGCTTTTTGGGCCAACTACCGTTTAGCGCGTTCGTTATCCGTACCACCTAGCCTTCTTCTATTTGTCTATATATATGCGATCATAAACCCTAGCCTCCTTCCTATTGTCATTTGGCTGTACGTAAATTTTTCTTCATCTCCTTCTCAACTCCTCATTCTAATGGCAGAAAAAAAACCTAATTCTCAAATTCCAAAAAAATAATTTCAAATTCAAAAAAAAAAAAAAAAAAAAATTGCGGATCTGCAGCAGCTTCTGGTCGCGCTTCGGGTTTCAGGGGAGAAAACCCTAGAGCAACTTCGGGTCAGGAAGAAAATGACTCGGGCCGCTCCGGGTCGTTTTGGCGAAAACTCCAAGCAAGCACCGGGGAATTGAGGCGGCGCACCGAAGTCGAACCCGAAGTCGACCCAGGACCAGAATTTTTCCATTTTTCAAATTTCCATAACTTTTGCATACGAGCTCGGATTCACGCGCGGTTTGTTTTGCTGGGATCGTATCGGAATTTCTGCTGTTTTGACGCTGGTTTGGATGGATTTGGAGACCGTCAAAATTTTGAGTTTAAATTGAATTTAAATTCGATTTAAATTCCAAAGGTGAGTGTTTTAACCCACTCACAACTACTAGAAGCTTTTATGTTTGTTAAATAAATTTTAGAAATGAATAGAATTTATTTATGAGTATTTGGTGTGCTTATTTCATTCATATCTGCTGAATTGCATTTATTGAATTTAACTGTTAATTTAATTTATTTATTGCGTATTAATTGACAGTTAGAATTTGTGTTTGCATGAAAATGCTAGTTAACAGTTATATAATTTATTACTGAATATAAACTGTTAGATTTATGGTCGTTAAATTTAAATTGAATAAAATTGCCAGTTATTACATGTTATATATTATCAAATATAATATTGTTATTGATTGGTATTGATTGATGATTGCGATTTGGATGATGGATGATGTTGGTGAATGGATGTTTATTGTATATCATTAAATTGCAAATTATCATGCATATTTCATTTCATTCGGGATTGTGGTTTGAAATGATATATAACCGCAAAATTTTATATCTTTTAAATTGCGGATTGAAATGATAAATATCCGTATCACTTGACCATAGGATAGAAAATTATATACAGGCACCGCGGTATATATATAACTATTTAAATGTGATTTCTATGGTTTGGATGGAATACGGTTTATAATAACTTAAATTTTATATTGTACAAATATTTTTCTTCCATATATATATATATACATATGAAGTTGAAAATTTTGAAATCAAAAGGTGTATAAAAATCTTTATTAAAAATGAAAGAAAATTAAGAAAATGGAGTTTCATAATTTATATCATATGTTTAAATGTTAAGATGGAAATTTTAAGATATGATATTTATAATTGGATTTTTCCCAAAATAAATTGAAATGAATATTCTAGTATAATTTGAATTGGGAAAAATATATATATTTTATTACTAGAAATTGAAGTCTTATTATTTATGGATCTTATATGAATATTCAAGACTAATTAATAGAACAATTGATTTGTTAAAAGAATAAAATCCAACTTTAGTTTGAAATATTGATACTCAAAATGGATATACGTATATATAAATGAATTGAAGTGGTTTTGGAACTTGAGAGAGATAATATAAATTTTGGTTTAGACTTTAATAAAGAAATGTATTTGTAAAGCCATGAGAACTATTTTCTTTACAAAGTAACATTTAAGTTAAACCTTTTAATTCATATACCGTTGAATATCCAAACCATTCAAGTTTTAAAAGTTATGGTTTTAAATTATGAATTTCGAAATATTATGCTTTGAAAGGATATTTGGCTTTCAGACGTTATAAATTTTAAAGCATTTGGATTTTTGAAAAGGTTTATATTTGGGATAAAGGATATCATATTGTTTTGGGTTTTAAAATGATATCGTATTCATAATTTTAAAATGGAAATGTTTATTCTGATTTTTAAAGTATAACCTATTTTTAAATGACCGCGGTGTTATAATAACGATGGGTTGGCAAAGAGACCGGGATCGGATATGGACATACTCTCTGTCGATACCGAAACCACTTTGACTAACCGTGTACGCGGTGGAGATTCCAGAATGAAGTAGGTGGTGGCGACGTTTCCTGTAAGGTAAATACGTGGACCCGACTCCCGTGAGTTGGCATAAGGTGGCTAAAACAGGAGCGATTCTCAGGCCAATGAGGTCATTCCTCTGATCGGACCCTCCTCTTCGATATTATACTTTGATTTTGGATTGATTCAGTGGCCACTTCTATATTTTGATTTTGGGGAGTTAGTCCGAGGTGGGCGGTAACTGCGGCTACGCGTTTCCACCAGCCTGGATAGCAATTGGTATATCTACCCTGGCATTGCCTAGTTGTGCCGTGTCACCTACCATACCGAGCCTTTACTACGAGTTTCTATTTGTGTCGTACCTATGGAGTATCCTCTGGTAGCTTCCCGATCAGGAGGTATTACGGTACTGTATAGACTATTGGCATTATTTGTGTTAAGGGCTATATGGGTAACCCCTTAACGCTATTAAAAAGTAAGTTTACTTTACAAATAGACACTATTATAATAGCGCAATATACTACATAGTAAATAGTTTAACGGATCCTTAGGAGATGTAAATCCCGAGCATCTCTTGAGTTACTGTACTCATATTTATTTCTGTTAATTTAACTCATATAAAATCTTTTCGTTCTGACTCGAGTGTTTTTGTCTTTTCAAATTCGCTCGGGTCAGTCCGAGCGTTTCAGGATCGAAGACTTTAGCTTTGAAGGACGAAGACGAAGGAGTCGTATTATTATTATCTATAGTATTGCACCACACTCATACTGTTCCGCTGCATTGATTGTATTGATATGTGTAACTCTGATATTTATTGTATAAAGCAAATCAAGTGTTTGTAAACTGTTTTGAACTGTATATTTATTATTATATTTTATCCTTCCGCTGTGAGATTCTGTTTTGTTTTTATTTCTTCTCTGTTTTTCTTATTTACCCCATAACAATCCGCCCTTGCGTATGCTTTGAATTGACACGTGTGTCGGTTTAAAGTGTGCGAAAAGGCGGGATGTTACAGTCCAAAATTTAATATTAAATTAATCCAAACATTTTTTACTTACGTACCTGGAACCCAACCCGCATGTAACCACCACATTGTGAACCAAAGTTTGATCATTAATTTCTTCTAGCTCCGACCATCTGAAGCCACGCCACTACTTGCAATCAGAAGATCATCACCTCCTTCACCTATGCCAACCTACACCGCCGCTTAGATCACTGCCAACCGCTAAAATTTTCCCTCCAAAATCACTACAGCCACGAGCTTTCGGGTCAAATTCCGGCCGCCTCATTGCTCCAATCATCAAATCAAATCCAGATCTAGACTCCCCTCGTCGAGTTCTATTATTTTACCTCTTCAATTGCACCAATTTATCGCCTAATTAAAAAGCCTCAAATTTGCCTTGAGGGTTTCACCAATTTGAATGTTTGATCATGATTTTTGATCTCCTCGGACATATTTTTGACAAAATGAAACCTCCCATCAACACCATTCATTGAGAGATTTGCAATGATATATTATTTGATGGTATTTGGACACTTTGATTTTTAAGTTAGTTTGTAGTTAGAGATAACCATCTTCCATTAGCAGTGGTTAGTTAATTTCGGAGAATTAGATAGAAAATTGAAGATATAGGTGATGGATAGAGTTTCTTAACCTCACTTATATAGTTGTTAGGCTAGGTTATTGACTGTGTATCCACTTTGGCCTGAAACAGCTATGCTGTTTAAATACGGTAACGCCTCTATTTCGCAAATCGTAATTCCAAATCTATTAAAATTGTATATCAAATTGATCGGCTTGGGTGGGCCTACACAATAGTTATAAATATGACGCCTAGTTCACATTTTAATTAAAAATACATTTTTAATTGGTCTAATATTAACATCTTTGAATTTTCGGGCTATTCCAATCTCCTTCTTAAAAAAATTCCACCCTTGCAGTTTCCTAAAATACAGCTTCCAACCAAATTAATAAAGCCTCAACATGGACTTAATTACAAAATGTAGGGAAATGTACCAATCACATATTAATTACTTATAAAAACAGCGTATAATGACCATATAACGCGATAAATCATGCCAATACGATTCATTCACGGCTTGAATTTAATTTTCTACATATACATATTACATAAAACATGCACTATCTGAATTGCGCAATCCGATTATAGTATGCAAATATAACAGTCCATCAACAAAAAGTGAAACAATCTCAATCATGGATTAACCCATTTCTCATGCATTTCAATAATTCAACTATAATTGACTATAGTTAAAGTCCACAATAAAAACATTTGTTGATCCAAACATGCATGTGGAAATCAATGAATTATTAATCAACATAGCTGATCCAAATAAACACATATATATATATGGTATCATTACCATACTAACCTATTAACCAATAAAACATGTGTGGTGATTTCTATGCTAACCATACACCCATCATAATATGTATACCCTTAATTATCGATGATCTTTCTTACAGTCTTATCCTCCAGATAACTAGTGTGCCGTCTCATACCTATACCATCCAAAATACCTTGTGTAGCTATGGTCACATCTTCAAAATAGAATGAGTCTAGTCATAGGTACACTCTGCAAATGATTTGGTCATCCACTTATGCTGCAAATGTGTCGATCTTTGCATCACTTGCGTGTGTTGGATATACGATAACTTGTATGACCATTCCACACCGGGGATAAATGGAAAATCTCAGTTTTCAATGTACCTGAACACCAAACCCCAAAGCTGACCCTAGATCTCTTCCTCGATCCAGGATATACTGATCCCTTCAGCGATATGGAGTAGTCATCCAAGTACCCAATGACTTTCCTCATAATAACCCTACGTACTAGTGCACTAGAAAATATTCTAAGTATCAACCATCCCTTATCATGTATTCGAGCCCTTCTTCGCCCACGTATTTCTATTCATCATTACATAACCGTTCAAAGTGTCACTTTCCATGATAGAATCCTTCAAAGTTCTATCAATGAATTACCTTCCTTGAACCCGCCCGAGTGGAACATCATTATCATGACTCCATCAATCGAATTTCCATCATCGAAACACTTCTAGACATCCATATCAGTTGTAGAATCAATACATCAAAGTTTTGAAGCCATCACATCGAAGTATCACACGTTTGCCTCGTTGTTTATCATATTTTCTATAGTGATTCCTTCATCCAATGACTAAGATAACTCGCCCAAAATACCAAAGTGGTACCTGCTAACAAGGAGAATCCCAATATACCATGAAAATAAAACATTTACCAAGACATTTATATTTTCAAATCAAAACTTCCATCTCCCTTTAAAATAAAGGATCTTTTTTTCTTCGAAAAATACACGATTAATTTATAAAACAATTCCTCAAAATATTTTCCATTATTTTAAATCAACTACAAATGGTTTTGAGAAACATCGTCTTATAAAAGATATCAAATCTTTCTTTAATATAGAAACTCTTTGTTTCAAAATACATATGGAAATAAAAAATAGGTTTTGAAATACACATATTTTTAAAATTCTCTATAATGGGCCTTCCACCTATACTTGATTCCTCAATGTTATCCTTCAAGCCTTTAGTTGCTATAATCTTTCAACCACTATTACTCATCTTTATGGAACCGCTTCACATATCTTTGCCAAAAAAAGGCATATACAATTAAAATATGACAAACAATGAGCAGCCAATTGAATAAGAAGACAACCAAACAAATAACAACCAATCAAAATAAATAAGTGAAAAGCAAACAAATAACCAACTACAAGCAAAAGAGATTATTCCAAGCAAGCATGACATGAATTAAAAGGTGAATATCAATCAAAAAAATGATCAAACAAATAATTAAAATCAACCACGCTAAATAAGAAGTCAACAACATGATACAAGCATAAGAAATTAGTTCAAATGAGCACATCATAAAATGATAAGTAAATATGAGTAAATAAACAGCTAAATTCTTTTAGTTGTAATTAATTCAGCAAACAACATTGCAGTACAAACAATTCATCCAAAGTAAACATAACCAACAAGGTGGCTATCCTAAACATCAAAATGTGTCGTCCCTTCTTTATATCTCAATTCATTCCATGGAAGGAAATAACTAGATGTCCGTACAACTCAATAGGGAAAATTACACACAATAGTCATAAAAGTAACATCGACATAATATGTTTTCGACAATTCAAAACTCATCTTAGCCCATCATCCTATATCCCTTATTATAAAGTCTGGTTTTATAGTTCTTAGTTCAAATTCCCATTAAAACATCTTTTTAATAAAAATACCTTTTTAACTAACACCTTCAGAGTTTATTATTCGATTGAATATTTTACTTTTTCAAATATTACTTCTCAATAGTATATCTTCAAATGCAGTCTTAATAAAATAATTCTCAATATAGGTTCTTTTTAACTAAAACTCTCCGTCCAAAAATAATTTTCTTTCTAAAACATCATCTATCAAAGAGTATCCTTTTAAATGAAAATATTTTCAACAAAAATTAGTTTTTAGACAAAAGTTATCTAAATCAAGAACACTTCTTTGATAAAACTTTCTCCTTAAATACCTATTTTACCACATTATTTACCCAAAAAATACTTATCAAATAAAGATACTTCTATCAATTATTTTCAATTATTTCAACCAATAAAATGACTTCCCAATTAAAAGTATTTCCACTATATTATTTTCAAATTCTTCTTATGAGGAAACAATTCTTTCCAAACAAAATCTTTTCGTGGAAATAACCTTCTTATAAGGTATGTTCAAAATAAATCTTCTTCAAATCATATAATATTCACAGTAAATAATGTTTCAATAAATTGCTCTTTTCGTTAAAATAAGAGTTCTCACTTGATACTCCCCAACATGGTACCTTTAATAAAAATATTTAAAATCTTTTACTATCAGTAAAGTAGTTTTCTCCCTCAAAGCATCTTTTTAAGCAAATACTTCCCAAACATTTTAGTATATATTTTGTAGTATCTATTAACCAAAAATATTCTTTTCCAAAATGATCTTATTTTTACATGGTATTCTAAAGAAAAAACGAGGATGCAAAATGATCGCTTTTTTGACAAACGGACATCCCCCGTCGACACTATTTGTTGAGAGCTTCGTAATGATATATTATGTAACGACCCGTAAATTTATCAATTTAGTAAATTATATTTATTTTTAAATATTCAAATATAATTTTTTTTTGAAATAGAGATTATGATGTCTTGAAAAAAATGATGGTAATCTTATTTTGAATAAGTATTTACAAAATAATATAAACTTTGAAGGAATATCGATAAAATCGTCGAAAATTATTTTATCAATAAATCACTCTATAATTGTTAAAAGTCATACACGGAGATAGATACATACACCTACTATCCATTTAAACATGAATATGAAATAAAATTACTTATTTTATTTTTGGAAAATAAAATGTTTTTAAGACATCATCAATAATTGGATCATATTTAATAATTAATTATGAATTAAAATTGAGACTTAACGATTTACCAATTATTATAATTATTAAAATAATTGTTTTAAATGATAATAATTCATTTTAATTAGTTAAGTGGTGATAATAAGTCATTTATAATAGTTTTATAAAGTTGTATATTTGACTTGAAATTATAAGGAAAATTGATACCACTCTATCGATATAATAGCACTTTCTGTAAACAATTATTTAATATTAATTTATTTGGTTTTATAATTCAAATGAAATTGTTTTGATTAATTAGTAATTATTGAAAATTAGTTTTCGAATTTTGTTTACATTTACATGTGAATTAATTAATGGGTGAAAATGTGACCGCGAATCGATTTTCAGATTTTCAATGGCTTAACGAAAGGAAGTTGCACAAAGTTGTTGCCACCTTCTTTATATGTCTTGTGCACATATATAAGATACACATGCACACCCTAATATATACATGAACATATATATACATACAAATATACATACACACTTATACACACATACACACACATTACAAAAATACCTAAAATATTTTCACACTTAAAAAGCAAACTTCACTTCACTCTTACACATATTAACTCACGCACATTGTGCCACATGGGTGAGTTGTAACAACCGTGATTTTCGATTACCGTCGAAATAAATATTTACAAACAGAAATTTTAAACTGAGTTTTGAAAAAAAAAATATTGCAAAGTTAGTTGCATGCCTCTAAGTGGTAGCAGCTGAATTGAATTGCAATTGGCTTTAGTTGCATTGAATAATATCCAGGCTATATTATAACGTCTTTTGTCTTCTTCACATGTGAGACTTGGTCCAAATTAATAGCAAAGTTGGAACACATTTTGGCCTTTGCTGTTGGCATGTATTGTGAAGCAAAAGTGGAACCTATTTGTTTATTGTGCTATCACATTCTTTTTTAAAGCAAGTGTGAACGCAATTTGCATTTGCTGTCACCAATTTCATAAAGCAAATATGCGAACGCTTTTCACCATCTTTTTATATATGCAGCATATCCTTTTTCTTCCCCTAATGCACGTTTCCTTTAATGCATTTGTACAAATTACTGCCGACATTAACTGCGTTGACTTGTTTACAATTTGAAAAGAGGAGTACCTGCATCCTTCAATTCGTTTTCTTTTTCTGGTAGACTTCTTCATTCTTGTTTCATATTTCCAATAGCTCAGCAAAAAGCTTTAATGGCAGTCAAATAATTTTGCTCTCTGTTGAATTCTTGTTGCAAATTGATTTCGAAGCAAATCTAAGGTGAGTTTAAAACTCACATTTCTAATTTATTCCTAACTTAATGTTGCGTAAAAATTTTGATTCCAGTTTATACTTGGTTTTTTTTGGTTTCACGTTATTTCTTGCATGTGTGCACTGGCATATATTACCCAGGCAACGATTTCATGCATACCCATTTTTGCATTTATGCTTGGATTGCTAAGAGTATAAGTTGTATATTCCCTAAAAAAACAAAAAAAGTGAGTACAAGTCTTGTTTCATTTTATTTTTTTCGTGCGTGCTGAGGGAAGTCCCGAAAATATGGTAGCCCAGGTTACTACGAATATTGGTCAGCATTATTTAATTTTGTGCGTGCGAGTTGTTGGTATGGAAAAAGGAGTTTCAAGTTTTCTTTTACATTGTGTCATTGCATGCATGGAACAATATGCGCATATGTTTACATTACCCAGTGTTTTTCATTTTTTGTATATAGGGGTCTGCATTTCATGCGTGCCAATAATTTACATGTATGTCCAAGTCATTATTTACATCTACTTCAAGTCACGTGCATATATAACAATTTCCAGACCAATAATTCAATTCATGAGTGCAAACTCACATTTTTAAATTATTCATCACTTCATATTACGTGCAAAAATGGTTTAACATTTTGTCACGAATGCCAGTGAGTTGCATTGCACTAAGTGTTAGATTTCTTTAATTTCCTATTTTGTTGTTGCATGCAAAATGGAATTAGCACTAGTGTAAGTTCAGATTACTACTAAATATATATCCAAGTTACTTTATTTGCAATTTAATTGAATGCATGCACCAAAGTATATTTTGCATAGGCATTTTATTTTCTAGTTCGTGCACAAAACGTACGTGTGTTCATACAAGTGTAGGGTGCACAAAAACTAAAGTTCAAGTGCCAGGTCATTCATTTTGGAATAAAGCTTTGATCTTTTTTTCATGCGTGTAAGTGTTATGGTGCCAGGCCATTTATTGTTTCTGTTTGTGCATGTGTTGAGTTCAAGGTGTATCTTAAGTGTTCAAAAATGTAACCAGGCTCAACTGCATTCGCGTGCTAAGTTATAAATCAGTAGTTAGTGTGTACCTATTTAACTTTGCCCTGGTCACCTTGTTGCATTTATTAATTGCATGCAGAATATAGTGTAGCCAGATCATTTATTCCTCAACTTGATATGTGCAAGCGTGTTTATATTGCGTGCAAATATTGCCGTCATTTCCAATTAAGTGTACATGAAAATCATTCTTGGGTGATATTTCATATTAATAACGTGCACACATATTAACTTTGTCAGGTCAAATATTTGGTATACTCATCATTTGCATGTAAGGCTTTAAGTGAAAATGTCTATGTGTATTGTTCAGCTCATCGTGTATTTCTAGCGTGCATGTATGTTTTCAGGCATGTCATTCATATTTTTATTGTTCATTTTAGTATGTGCGATTATACTGTAGGTAATGCATGAAACCATTCTTTGTAATTTAGAATAAGCGTGAAAGAAGTTAGCGTCGGACAGTCTAACATTTTGAGGAATATATAAATGGTGTAGACCACTGTTTAATAACTTATTTTTGAACCAGAGTTTCGTTTTGGAACAAATTTTGTTGCCGTTATTTTTATAACTGATTTTTACTCCGGTGTTATATTTTTGGAACGTGTCGTTTTGATGAGATTTTTGACGAATAAAAAAATTACTGTTGTTTTGACTTTAGTAACCGTCAATTTTAAAGTGAATTTTTAAGCGGTTATCACACAACGCTGATTTGATATATGTTTTTATGGTGTTTTGTGAAGCTCAATTTCCTCGTCGAAATTGTTATAGTTGTTGCTATTTTAATCACGTATCTTAAAAATCGTTTTAAAATAAAATTGTTTCAAAAAAATTTATAGTTTGCGCTTTCAAAAGAATGAGGAAGCGATTTAAACGCTTCAGCAAAATTGAGGACTATGAACCCTTACTTTTACTGATTCGCTTAATTCCGGACTTGTCCGTTTGAGAACGTAAAATGTTATTTATATAAAATACACAATTTTGCACTTTCAAGGGAATGATGAAGAGATTTAAATGATTTAGAAAAAGTGCGGAGTATGAAACCATACTTTTACTATTTCGATTAATTCCGGACTCGTTAATTGAAATATTTGCTGTTTGATGATTTTGATGATTTTGTTGGTTTTCGAGCCACTTTGCTGGACCTTCGGGTCATATGATGGACCTTCGGGTCAATTACCAGTACTAGACCTTCGGGTCATTTGTTGGGTGCCAAAAATTATAGTACTTGGTAGGCTTCGGCCATATGAGATGCACGTGCGGCGTAGCTAAAACTCGCCATCTGCTGGGATCGATCCATCTTTTATGTTGATTTTCTAGTTATCTTATTTTGATTTCTAGATTCTGAAAATGCTGATTTTCTAGTTATCTTATTTTGATTTCTAGATTCTGAGAATGCTGATTTTCTAGTTATCTTCATTGATTTCTAGATTTTTGTGTATTGCTGTTTCGAATTCAATTCTGAATTTGAAAATTTATTTTGATGGAGTTTAATAAGGTTTCTTCATTTAATCAAAGTTGATTACTATGTTGTATAGTCTCATCCGAGACTATAATTTCATGTATAGTCTCATTCGAGGCTATAGTTTCGTGTATAGTCTCATTCGAGATTATAATTTTGCGTATTGCTGTTTCAATTGTGAATTTGAAAGTTGATTTTGATGGCGTTTATTGAAATTTCTTCATTTGAACTATGTTGATTATTTATGTTGTATAATCTCATTCGAGATTGTGATTATTTGCTTAAGTGTTGTTTATCATACACTTATTTCTGAAGTTTAAATTAGACTGATCCGTTCATTATTTTCTTTTAAATAATACTCGGGTCAGACCGAGTATTTCAGGATAATCGCTATTTCTGTTCAGTTGTTGCTACAGCTTTTGGGATTTCACTTCATCTTTTGTTTAGGCTTCGAGGTGTTACTTTTGGTGTTGACTATCGTCTCATGTATGTTGATGTCTTTGTATATGTATATTTGGTTCGTGTGAACTATCGATTGTTGTAGCATGTATCCAGACTTGTCTTCTACTATATATCTGGTATTTCTATTCTGATGTGATTATACTTATCAGTGTTGTTGTTGTTATGAGTTGTTCTGAATTTTTCTAGAGCAATCGTAGTTTCGTTTTAGATTTGGATTGAATATATATGTTTGGGAGTAATTTACACAACTCCTATCGATGTAATCAATACTCGTCTAAGGCATAACTTAAAATGGTCGCTTCTAACAAGCCTTATTCTTCGCAATAGCAGACGTTATTCCCTATAATAACCTTTATTATTGTGAGCATAGAGGTGGGGCATCAAAGGACTTTTCGACCTTACATAGTGACATAGGAAGGAGGCAAGGTGATGAGGTAACATATGAAATAGAAAATAAATATCATGATATTCTAATTCATATTTTTGCTTATAAATATTGTGACGACCCTCATTTCAAAGGTTTAAATCGACAATAATCCAGACATGTCCAACTTAAACAATCCGAAACAAATATGATCAATGGTTTTAATTAAGAAAACTAAGAAAAGAAGAAGAAAACAAACATAGAAACTCGCAACGGAATGATAAAATATAATAATCAAATAAACAATTAATGGAACTGTTTATACTATACATTTGATTATAATCCATACAACATTTATCAGAGTTATATATACATGAGGGATAAATAAATAATGCAGCAGACAACATTGTTCAAGAATACTAATAGTAATATTATACCAAATCTCGTCTTCGTCCTCCAGAATAAATCTTCAATAAGCTGAAAAACTCAGGATTGACCCAAGCGTAATGAAAAGACAACACGCTCGAGTAAGGGCTAAAATATTCTTATGTGAGTCAAATCGATATCATATATAACATGAGTGCTATGATGTTAGAGATGTTTACGGGGTTTCACATCTCTTATCCAGTGTATAACGTGCGTGCAATAACTCAAGAGATGTTACGGAATTTTTCATCTCTTAAGGATCCATCAAAATATTTGTACGTAGTAGGATATGCAACATATATAATGTCTAATCGATACTATAAATATTTTTCTTAGCATTAAGGCTTTATATTAATCCCCTTTAATGTTTTTTTAAGCATTGGTGTACAATTTGCATTTGACACCACCAGTAGCACGTTGGTAGCCAGTGATGCGCCATGATACGACAACAATAAACCGAAATCGTAGGGGTCTCGTATAGGGATAAAAGTATGGCAAGACACGTGAGGCAATGCCCAAGGTAGGATACTACCAGTTTACCCTTCCCGGCGGTGGTAACACATCGTAGCCATGACCGTCCACCACGTCCAACACTCCCAAATTCCAAGGATGTGCACCAATCAATCACATGTAAATGATGGTAATACGAAGAAGTGCGTCCGCCAGAGGTAGCTACATCATTGACCGGTACGGCTCCTGTTTTAGTCATTTCAAATTGACACAAGTGTCAGGCCAATCCATCATCGTTATCTTTCTTCAAATCTAGCAAATGACGCCAATACCATCTACTTCATTCTGGATCATCACTCCACGTACAAAGTTGTTAAAGTGGTTCCAATATTGACAGAGAGTATGTTAATACGAGTCTCCGGTCTTTTTAACAACAAAACGTCGTTTTACACACCTGTTGGTACTTTTATATTTCGAAACCAATTCATATATGATATCAAAATATCATATACACTTCAAAATCAAATCCATTTCGAAATCATCATATTTACTCAAAGTTTACCATTTCATTTCAAAATCATTTTCACCTTAATATCCTGATTTCGCTTCCAAAATTGATTCAAATTTCAGTTTAGGTTGTAACTTCGTTTTAACCCAATTCATATTTAGATCCAAGATTTAAATATAAATATTCCACGCTTTTGACCAGTTTGAATTTTTTTTATAGAAAATAGTTAAGTAGTTTTAAAATAGTTAAGTATTTAAAATAGTTTAATAGTAAATAGTCTGAGTAATGAAAATGGTTTATATTGGTGTTATAGTTTTGAAAATCGGAATAATTTCAACATTTAAAAAGATATATTTTTAATAGTTTATACTAAAATAATTTATTTTAAAATAGCTTTCAAGGTCAAACCGATTCAATTCCAAGTTTCCCAGTTCAAATCACTTTAAATATCCATTTCGATTCAATTCTGGTTTTAAGTCAAATTTTACTTCGATCCCAAATTAATTTCACTTCCAATTCCAAATTAATTTCACTTCCATTTTCAAATTAATTGCAATTTCAATTCCAAATTAATTTTAATTTCAATTCTAAACTAATTTCAATTGCAATCCTAAATTAATTTCAACTCAATTCCCAAATTTAAACCATTTCGATTTATATCAATTCCAAGTTCAATTTTCAAAATATCGATTCAAAACATTTAAATCAAATTTACCTTCAATACCCATTTCAAATCCAAAATTTTCTAATATAATTCAATTCCGAGCTCAATTTCAAATACCATTTGTAGCACTTTTACTTAATAATATTCAAAGTTAAAACAAAAGTCCAATCCTTTAAATCAAATCAATTTCAGAAGTTTAAATCATATTTCGATTATAAATTAAAAATCTCAACCTTAATCATTTAAAACATTTTGTTTACCAAATTTAAATTTCAATGTTCCGAGTTCAAGTTTGAAAATAATTTAGTTTCTATAAATTTGATTTTTATTTCTTTAAATCAAAATCATTTAAATAAATTTCGAATCAAAATTTTAAAATCCTTTAATTTAACCAATCCGGTGTCCGTATATAATATTCTATCATATGGCTAAGTGATCAGTTATTTCAGTTTAACTTTAGGGATGGATATATGTTATTTCAGTCCAAATCACAGTGTAATGGGTATATATCATTTCAACCTATTTCTTAATTTCAATCCAAAGCCCATACCCTTAATGCTTCAGCCCGGCCTATCTAACCTTCCTTCTTCCCTAACACGAACAAAGCCTGTACACAATTCCAAACACATACGCGTGCATGATCACTGACAGGGAGCAAGGTTCCTTTAATCAACGAATCGATTTCGCCCCAGAGAATCTCCATCCAACCATATCAAAAATGTCAAGCTCGCTTCCCCATCCAATTTGCGACCTGTAGCTTCTCGAAGGCAAAATCAATGTCAAGCCCCTCCCTGAGCAATCACATACCACCAAATCAATCTCTGAGATGCTAAACAAACTCATGATCATGAATCTATGCTTAAAAATCTAGGTTAATGACTACAACCCACCAAATCCTTAACCCTAGCTTGAAATCGTCTGTCGATCCACCGAAAATGATGCACAACTCTAAGAACCCTTACCAGCATGAAATATTTAATTATTCGTGATTTTTAAAGCTAATTCCTGATTTTTCTATTGGGTGAATCTTGAAAAATAATTTTTTTGAAATCCCATTTCCTTTTTATTTAATTTCGTTCTATGTGAAAGCCCGAATGAAGAAGAGGGAATGCACACGATTAAATCAAGGAAGACGTACATAGTAGGGTGGTTTATCTCAGTATAGAGTGGGCTGATGGTGAAAGAATGTGGTATGTAGTCAAAATCAAGAATATGTGTATAGATTATTTAAATTTCAAAATACCAAGCTACAAATTATGGACTCCAATCAAGGCATGCCACCAGGCGTTCATATGTTATATCCCTATTCTGAAAGCAATGGAACAAATTTTGAGTCCCAATTTGACCGTATGGAGAATATAGCCTTTTGAACCTAGTTAAAATATTAAATTTTCAATATTAATTTTGACGCGTTTCTATTTCGTACAACCAAATGATAACTCCAACCGCTATGAAATTTGAAATTCGACAATAATACACTATTACAGATCCAATGACACAGGCTTTGTCGAATTTCAAGACTGTGCCTCGAAAGGCTATTTTTACTCGTTAATTTAAATAATTTATTTTAAAAATCCAATAAATCATTTTTGAATTCAATTTAATTTTTTCTATTTATGTTCATTCTTATTAATATAAATCTAGTGAGCTTTTAAACCATTTTTATCCAACTAAAAGTCCATAATTCATTATTTAATCCATTTCAAGTATTAAATTTAATAATTACATTATCCGATAAACCACTATATTTGAAATTAAAGTTATCTAACCTATAAAATTTACTTTTAGATATTTAAAATCAATTAAATTTTCCAACTTTTAAATACCCAAAATTTTGGGTCACTACATTCCTACCGCTTTAAAAGAATTTCGTCTCTGAAATTTCCAGGATAGGAAAAACGCTCAAATCTCATTAACTTTCCCAAATCCATTTAAGTTCTTAGCTTTCCAAGATCAACTTATTGAAATCTTATTATAACTTTACTAAGTTCCAAAATCCATCCAAATATTTCAAATAATATTATTTACTCAATCATTTCAAATTATGTCCTAATATCAAATTTTTTGTTACTAAAAATTTTCCAACTCCTTAAATTTTCGAAAATTTTCACCAGCGCCTCCTTTGCATGGCTAGATCTGAACAACTACAAAACGCCACTACGGACCCAAACCTGTAACGACCCAGAATTTCAGTCATTTGAAATTGGTATATTTAATTAATTTTAAATATTCACAAGTAAAATTATAAGCTGAATAGATTTTATTTCAAATATAGTGATTTAATTGAATAATTAAAATGTTAATTTAATATTTGAAATTGCTGAAATAATTGAAATTTGGATTATATGTGAATAAAAACGATTTATAAAGCTGAATTAAATTCTATTTAAATTAGAATGAGGTTAGAAACTTTTGAAATTGAATTAAAAGTTAATTCGTAGAAATTGAATATTTTAATATTTAATTAACGCGTAAAAATAGCCATTTTTCAAACAGTCTCGGATTTCGAGGAAACAAGTTTCATTAGATCCATAAAGTTATATTATTGTAAGATTTCAAATTTCGCATCAATCAAATTCACGGTTTGTCTGGGCAATTTAAAACGCGTAGAAATCTATTTAAGTGAATTTTAAATTTAAATAAGACAATTCAAAAACCTATCTTCCAAATACGATCGAACTGGCTTTTGACATATATCTCATTGTGTTTGGAATAGGGATAAAATATTATATACGCTAGGTGGCACGCTTCGTTTGGAGTTCGGAAAAATCTCGGGTGAATAGTGTCGTGAAATTTTCTATAAAAGATCACATTTTCTTCATATTTTCAAAACCCTAATCGAAGCTAGGGCAAGCCGCCGTTTATTCTTCAATGGACACAAATCACTCTTCTTTTCCCCTTAATCTCTCTCAATCCATGAAGAATTAACAAAAACTCTCAACTACAAAAACTATAGAGCTCGTCGAGATCTTTAAATCTATATGGTGATGATCATGTGAAGTCGATCGACGTGGCGGCAAATGTTGTTCAAACTCCAACATTCAATCACGTTTTTTGAGCAAGATTCAGGGCCGAGCTTGCCGTCGTTCATGAGGTAGGGGAAGTTTGCGATGGTCGCTTGAATGGCGTTGCCCGATCATCTTCAAGCGGCTCAAGGTGATCGTGAAAATTCAAATGTAAGGGGTGGCATGGGTTTCACGAATAAAAACAACACAGAGGAAGAACAAAAGCATGGAGGGCCCTAATCGCGTGAGGGGAAACATGCGGCTGTGATTGATTTTAGGTTTAAAAATAAAAATTGAAATTAATTTATATATATTTAATTTGTGTAACTTTAAAATGCTATAACTTTTTCATACGAGGTCCATTTTTGAGGGAATAAGTTTCGTTGGGTCTGTACTGATGAGCACTACATTTTAGAGCTGGTTTGGAGTTGATTGGAGCTAGTGTAAATTTTGGATAAAATTAAACGTTCGTTTAATTTTATTCGGAATAAAACATTGCAACCGCTATTGGAAGCAATGTGAGTACAACTCACTCTTGCTGACTTACTGATATTTTTATATAAGTGAGAATAAATTTATTATATAATGATTGATGATTGTTTGGATGATATACAATATATTATATATATTAGTTGGTATTTGGATATAATCCTGCTTATTGGAGCAGATGAGACCATATACGTTCCCGTGTACGCGCGGATGACCTTTTGTACACACGTCTGCCTCAAAGCGGACATTGTACACATATTCGAATATGTATATTTGTTGAAGGTGACAGGTTGGAGGGATCCAACTGGATTCCTCACCAGTATTGGTTTTATTTACAAATATTGTGATATATGATGTTATCTTATGATGTATGATGTTTTGGATGTTGTGATTGATATATTTAGTGCAGTTGTAGCATTGGGCCTATTTTTGGTGATTTGAAAATGTAAAGTGGTGATTTCAAATAAAAAAGGATTTTCAAATGATTCTGAAAATATACGTTTTGTTGAATTTTGAATTGTTGAGTAAATGGGTTTATTTTAAACAAAAAATGTGATATTTTTATGCTATAAAAATTATGATTTTTGGGGAAATATGTTGAAATGTGATTTTTGATATATGGAGTTAATGATCTTGTAAAATAGTTAAATTGAGATTTTCGAATTATTATAAATGGTTTATACATAAGATTTATAAAATTGAATTTTTATAAATCAAAATACTGGAATTATAAAACGAGTTTTATAAGTGTTAAAATGGAGTTATAAATGGATTTTATAAGTAAATAAGATTTCCAGATTTATGAATTGATAATGTTATAAAAAGAATGATTTTGTAAATAAATGAATTATAAGTAATTAACTTATAATTTGGATTTTGGCATACAAATGAGATAAATGAGATTGGTTAATAGAAGGATTTTAGAAATGGAAGTTTTTATAAAATATAAATGGAATTTATAAACATTGTTTTATAAATCCGAAATCAATTGAATTTGATTAGTTAAATATAGAAGTTTATTAAAGGAATTTCATCCATGATTTTGGACAGTGGATTATCCTTTAATAAATATGTAGAAGTATTGAATCTAGTAAACAACTTATATTCACGATTTTGGATAATGAATATTCCTTTAAATAAAATGGATATTTTTAGGAAGTGATACTTTAAATGGAATAAAATGGTTTGAAGATGTAGCGACCCGCTATTTTGGACCGTTCGCATCCGCACATGTCGAACTTGAATAATTCAAAATAGCGGGTCGTTACAGTTGGTATCAAAGCTTTGGTAGCTCTAGGAAAAACTTAGCATATAGGGTAAATGTATTTACGGAATCACTTTCATTCGAGTTTGAATCTCTTTCTTTTGACTCGATTCCTTTGAATTTTGGAACGTTCCCTGAGGTTCCAAAATTCATTCGTGTCCCTCACTGTCCGTCTTCTTTTAATTATGGAGTATTCCATAACTCCACTTCGAATGATCTTTATAATGAATCGACGGTCTCGCCAATCTTCGAATGATTTGTAAATGTGAGAAACTCCTTTATAATTGGCATTGACTTACTGGAGATTTCTGTATCCTCGGTTTACGATGCTGTTATCTTTTGCCATACCCGGATTCTATCTCTTGTGATCTGATGATGATTTCCCTCGGAATTCTGCATCGATCTTATTCTTGAAGTCACGGTCGACCCGTTAAGGTTGCCCGCGATTTGTCCATACTTATTTATCTCCCTATTTTGTTATTTAATTATTTTATCTTTGTTTCAAACTTATCTTCGAATCAAAATTCTCTTTGATTTGAGTCCACCAAATTTGAATTTCTATACTTGTTTTGAAATTTGTTCTTGTATTGTCGTGCGAGGAAGTGTGTTTGTAAAGTAATATTTAAAATGTTTTAATATATATTGTGTTGTTTGAGTTGTTGATGTTGATTTGGGTTTTCGATCGATTCGTCTGATCAACGCTATCGATAGGATTTCCAAAACACTTGAGCAGAGAAAACTGACATGATATTGTTTTCAAATTTGATAAACAAAATAGTTTGTATGATTATATGATATACAAATATAAGTTTTTTGAAATTTAATTGTTAATTAATTTGTTGTCAGAAATGATAATATTTGATTTTCATTTATTGTTTTGTAAACCATAGACTATTGCATAATATAAATAAATGAATTTATAAAACATAGTTATAATTTGATTTTGAATTTGAAATGAATTTAAATCAAGAATTTGAGAATTTAATATCCGGTGATTTCAAACTTTGATTTGTAAGTTTAAAGTGTATAGTATTTAAAGTATTTTCAAATAGAAACCATTTTCAAAGAATTTTAAATGTTTAGATCAGTGCTCTTCTATTTTGTCGCTGGAAAATAATTTCGGTGATGGCGACCGCATCATCGACATTCATTTTCGAGTTTCGAAGTGGAGAGACTATTCTGTAGCTTTGCTACGGTTTGTTTTGAAAAATAAATTGATTTGAATTCCTTAAAGTATGATTTGATTTGTAAAATATATATTGATATATGATTAAAATCTAATTTGATATATTATATATTTATTTATTTATCTCTAAATAAATTTGAAGTTACTCGAAAATTTAATTATTAAGTTTATGTTAAAGGATAATTTCAATTATAAAATGAAATCGAAATTAGAATAAAAATTTAAGCCTGAATAATTAAATTAAAAAATTTAACTTGTATAATTCTCAATTGCATTCCAATATAACTTCCCTAAATTTCTAAAAGTTAACTATGTAATTGAATATTATGCAATATAAAATGATATCAATGGAATTCATAAATAGTTTGTGTGGTTATAATAAGTGACAATCTATTTAATATATGTGATAAGATATATTAAGTGGAATAAATATAATAAAAATTTTGGAATCAAGAAAAATTAAATCTATTGAATAAAATATAATTTTAATAAATGATTATTCAAATTTATGATTTTAGAAAATTGTAATAGAGGATAATTGGATAATAAAACAATGAATAAATGAGATAAATAAAATAAATTTTGTTTTGGAAAAAATCTTTTAGCATCAAATATTAATAAATTGAAATTAAATCAACTTGTTGAAATACCTTGAATTTTAAATCAAATATTGAGTATTAATTAAGGTAAATTGAAATTTATATGATTGAATTAATTGTTTTACTCTATTTTCGATCTATTTTCTTCCTGGTTGTTTCTATTCTCCTACCTCCTTCCTTTTCGGGGACGAAAAGTTTTGAGTGGGTGAGAGTGTAACGACTCGTAAATTTTAGCCGTTTATTTATTTATTTAATTAATCGAATTTTTGAGAAATTTTAAAAAATAATTTTTGAAATAATTTTTTTTATATTTGAAGTGCGTCTAGTTAAACATAGCAACTGGTAAATTTTCATCCGAAAATATGAAAGTTTATTTCGCGTGTAATTTTATTTCAATTTAATCAGTTGGTAATTGATGTAAATAAACTGTTTTCGAAACCTGAATATTTTTACAAAGAAAATTCTAAATCATCTTCTGAGCATCATTTTTCCTTTTTTCAAATTCGGACATCTTTAGCTCCGTCGATCTTATTTTTCTGCGATTTTCCTGCATTTTCCGTAGTAGAAAAATTCGAATCTTTATAATCCAATCCTACCACTGATATCTACACACCATTTTGATCGTCTCATCGTGTTGATCTCTGCAGCATATTCGTTCGTGTGTTTTGAAGTCTGGTACGCGATGGAATCTGCGTAAACGATAACCGTATCGGTGCACATTTGAGACTTTTGGTTTTCTACTGACCATTAGTTTGTTCCAACAGTCAGAGAATGAATGGGTGTTGCTTTTAATAATTCTCTGAATTCGTGCTGACTTTACAATTTCCATCAGCTCACTTTTTGACTTCTGTATCACTTTCATTCTTTATTTTTTGCTCACGTCTGTTTTTTTTCCTCACTTCTTCCATTTTGAAAAAGAAATGCAATACATCTTGCATTTGCTGTGGCTTGTACATTATATAAGGTTATCCACATCTATCTCTCACCTCACCATCACTCGAAGATCAAAATTATCGACCAATCCCACGCCTTAAATTACCTCCGCCCATCGACATCCACCACCGGATTTTTCCCACCACCCAGCTCGTGGTTCCCGCAGTTTTCTTCCCTAACCGCATCCACTGAAAACCGATCACTGCCACCCATCATCCCACCTCCATCCACCTACGCATAACGCTCTAGCCAGGCTACAACCACGTATTTTCCCACGGCCCCTCTATTTTCCATCACCTCTCCTCACCGATAACAGCCCTTCCACCGCTTGCTTCACCAAACTCAAACCCACTGCCACCTTCCACTTCTCTTTCCTTCTTCATTTTGCATATATGGCCTGCTCACTCTCTTCTCTTTTTCCAAACCCTTCGACAGGGCCCACTTCATGCGAAACGTCAACATCCCACTTCTCACTCAAACCTGTCCACCTTCCCATATGTGACCGACCAAACATAGATCCATGCACGTGCCTCCAATCCACTCTCGCATGTGAACTGCATCGCCACCCTCACCTTCCAAACCATGGGCACCAGCCTCCTACCCATGTTTCCCAAGTCAACAGATCCGAACTGCCACGACAGTCTCCACGCACAGAAATTTCCGCGCAGTATCTTCCCGCTTTCCTCCCTCCCTCTCCGCATGCTCTGACCCAACGTGCATTGACCTGCCATCAGAGCAAACCAGAGCATAGCACCTGCCCTGGTTCGAATTTTTTTTTGTATACTGACTAGTTCAATAATGCTTTATAAAGAAAAATATATATATTCTATGATTAGAAGTACATTATATGTATGTATTAGATTGCGTTGGATACTTATATTGTTATTATAATATGGTTGGAGGTCAGAAAGTTATATACAACATATATGTATTTTGCGTGGGGAATTGATCTTTCCATTGTGGGTTAAAGAACTGTGATATATTTTAGTTATATATATATATATATATAGTTTATTCTCTACCATATACAATTGTTTACAGTAAAGATGTTTCAAGGCCTCCATTTGTTTTGTTTAAAAGTGTATATATATATATATGTATGTATAGGTTGTATAGGCTTATATGCATATGTATTTTTTTTTGTTTATTTTATATAATTAACACATGTGTTTATATTCAAATTCGTTTCTTGTAATAAAGAAAATTATAAGTTATATATAGGTGTATAATCTGTTGTATACACATTTATATTCTAAATTTGTAGATATAGATATATTTTGTGTATATGAAGTAAGCTACATATCAGCTTTATACTAGCTATATATATATATATTTGGGTAAGTTTTAAAATTGTGGTTGTTGTTTACTTATATGTGTGTGTATATATATTTTGAAAGATAGTTTTTTAATTTAAATTTTAGGGTGTATATGGTTAGTCATATGTTGTTATATATAAGATTCACTTATGTCAACTATCTTCATCGATCCAATTTTAATTTGATTTCATCTCTTTCTTATCTATTAGCTTTGTTGCCAACTCGTATCAATCTAGCTTTGCTTGGATTCGTAACTCAATTTCATTATCTATTTCTCTTGCCTCGAAAGGTGAGCAATCACTCACGATTAATGTCCTTTTATTTATTAAATTTGATTTCAATTGAAACGACAATTGAAATATGCGGCTGTTAGTTATTTACATTGTTATATATATGTTATTACCTGTATCAGTTCACCTGTGACATCTGACACCATTATCTGTTATTTATACGACAATAATCCAGTTTGATTGATTGATTGTTTGATGTTGAAATTGGACGTAAAATTGTTAATGTTTAAAGTGACTAATAATATGCAGTTGAATTTGATATAGGATGGTTAATAATTTAAGTTGAAATATGTGTTGAATTTGATTAGATACAATTTGCATAATATGACCCCTTTAAATGTTTAAATAAATTGACACGTAGAAATAGTATTAATTACACCTTGAACCATTTAAATGTATGTTGTTTAAATCGATGTAGTATGAAATTGAATAATAGACATCAATTGAAGAACCGTATAAATATTAGTGTAATAATCTTTAATATACATGAAATGATAATGTAGATTCTAGAAATAATTATTAATTTGCACAAACAACAATGTAAATTAATACAATTATTTGGATTATTTGAATTAATTATTGGGTTGTTATTGATTGTTGTAATTGCTTGTTTATTTACTTTGACACCATCCCAGTTATCACACTGCAAGTTCCCTTTGCTATGCTTTGATTTTTGAATTGAAACGGAATCGGGTTGAAATGATAAATACCCAAATTAAACTTTGACCTAGGATAGAGAATTAAATAAGAACCCGATTGGTCAATAATTTGATTTAAAAATAAAATAAAGATTTTATTTGAATAAAATAATAAGGGTTTTAAATGAAATTGGAATTTGAATTCTAGTGAAATTTAAATGTTAATATTTAATAACCTGAAACAAAATATTAACAAAGTAACTGATGAAAGAACGTTGTTTAATTTAAAAAATGATTGAATTAAGTTTTGAAATTATTTAATAATTAAGTTTTGAAATTATTTAATAATTAAGTTTTGAAATTATTTAATAATTTAACGAGATTGAATTATTTAATAATTAAATAAAATTGAATTGTTTGATAATTGAAATTGAACTTCTTTAATAGGTGAAATTGAGTTCTGTAACAATTAAGTTTTGGAAAGTTGTTTAAATTAAATTAGTAAATAAGTGAAATCAAATTTCTTCAACAAGAAATAAGATGCAATTTATTGAATTCAATATAAGACTTGAAATTTAAAAAATTTGATTTGTCGAATTTAATTTAATTTAATTTGGAAGTTGATATGATATAGGAAAACTTAAATTGATTTAATGAATTGGAAATTAAATAAAAATTGTTTTGAATGATAAATCAACTTAACGAATATTGAACGAAGTCGATAAATGTATTTAAATTGATTTGAATGTTAAATTAAATTTATTTAAATGATCACGAAATGAAACTTATATACAAGCTTAAGTAAATATTTGAATTGTTTTAAATCAAATTTTGAAGTTGAATTATAGCGTTTTGAAATTATGAATTTGGAAGTTTGAACGTAAATTATGGAAATTGATTTAGAAAGACAAATGAAATGTTGGTTTACAAATTCTAATTGAAATTTAAATTGATTTGGTTTTTGAAATTTTATTAAATGACCAATCGGGGTAATAGTTACGAAAGTTATTAAAGAAACCGAAATCGATTATGGACATACTCTCTGTCTAAACCGAAAACCACTTTAATAACTACACGCGGAGTGTGATCCAGAATGAAGTGGTTGGAATGATGTACGTGATGATTGAAGAAAGAGAACGATAATGGATAGCCTTGACACTTGTGTTGAATTGGAAATGACTAAAACAGGAGCCATGTCGGGCCAAATTGGGTTAGCCACCTCGAGCGAACACACTTCTTCGTAAACTACTCATTAGTTGTTATTGATTGGTGTGCACCCTCGAATTTTTGGGAGTGTTGTTTCGTGGTGTTGCGATCGTTGCGGCGATGCGTTCCCACCAGTCCGGATCAGGCAAACGGTAGTTTCACTACCTTGGATATTGCCTCATGTGCCTTGTCATACTTGTATCCCTATATACGCGACCACTAAAAATTTGTTTTGTGTTATACCTATGGAGTGCTCCCTGATATCCCACTAGTTTACGGTGGAGTTTACAGTGCTGTATAGACCATGACACTTATATAAAATGTATTAAAGGGGATAATGGTAACCCCTTAACGCTATTTTGATACTTTATATTACTGATAGGCATTATCTACTTAGCGTACACTACTACATAGTAGATAGTTTAATGGATCCTTAGAGGATGGTTATTCCAACGTCCTTTGAGTTACTTGTATTTCAGTTGTTATTTCACTTGAGTTGGATTTATTAATATAAGAATGTTAATCCTGACTCGAGTGTTTTGTATTTTGCTTTACACTCGGGTCAGACTGAGAGTACTAGCTTTTGAGAATCACTTGTGGAGTTGGAGCTTCGCTTGGAGATCCAGCTACCTATCCAGCTTTTAGATATTCAGTTGATTCCAGTGATGTATTCTGATATTGTATTTGACTATTGTATTCGAGACTTCTGATGTACCTTATTTAACTCTGATATTTATATAGTAGCTTTATGAACTACCATCTTTTGTTTCCGCTGCATTTATTACTCCGCGTCTGTGATCTGTGATTATTTATTTACTGTATATGCTCAGTTTTGCCAAATATAAATTAACAATTCAGTATTTTGAATTATTCAAGTCCGACATGTGCGGATGCGAATAGTCTAAAATAGCGGGTCGTTACAAAAGACGTTTTAAGTGTGTTAAGTATCGAAACTATAGATTTCAACATTCATTGTTGAAATAGACATTTTCAAGAAGTCAAAAAATGATGGATTATAACACTGTTGTTATAGTAAATGATTTTCGAAAGGAAGTATTTTGTATTGTTACGGGCTTTAAATATCTATATAATTTTCAAATCCTTATACTAGTGATTTTGGGTTGCCATAACGATGTTTTACACAACATTCGTTTTTACCCAAATAAATGTGTGTAAAGGGTATGTTTCCTTTAAAGAATAAAATACATACTTAATCATAAATTAAGTATATAGGATATTCTTTAAGTATTGGAAATAAAGTGAATTGTGGATTACTTATACTATTGAAATAAGTATTTTGAAATGTTTTCCAATGTTGAAATATAGGAATGGGTTTGGAAAATATATCTTTTAAAGATAATTTGAAGTGAATATTTAGCAAGTGACGTAATTAATAAAAGATTAATTAAAAGGGCCTAGTGATTGTATATGGTGCTAAATATTTCTTTGTTGTTTTGATAGTTAAATAACCAACTATCAAATTTTTCCATTTTAGTTCCGCGACTTGATGTGGAAACTATTTAGTCATACACTTAGGACGTAGCCTTCTGTGTAGGTTTAATTATCGTTTGTGTTGAGGATGTTGATTCATATAGTGTGGAGTATTTCTCCAATCTATCGAGCTTCCTTCTTGGCCCAAAGGATAGCAAGTTGAAAATTGGAGACGTGATAAGTCTATAAGTCTTAGTTTCTGTGTGAGGTTGAGAAACGCTTTTGCGTTGTTGGTCTGAAGAGACCGGGATCAGATTTATCTAAAAACCACTTCGGACCAACGTATATGCGATGATTGTGCAGGTTACTTGTGATGACATTGATGTTATGGATTTTCATAGTAGGGGACTGCTTGTAGATCGTTTGGGGTCAAAATCCCAATATACATATAGTAGCAGTGGTGTCTTCAATATGAAATATCCAATGCAAGGACTATTCGCTACTAATCCTATGGATTTCCCGACAGGATGTGGTAGGAAAGTACCTTCGGTTTGTCCTGTTCTTGGACAACTTTATGGATGTTTGTCTGACATTGTATTTCTAAAGATTACGTACTTTGGTTTTTATAAGCGTACGTCAGTGGTGGCGGAGAAGGCAACTTTTCTTAGCTTAACACCCTCATTGAGACGTATGAGATAAAGGGTTATATTTTTATGGAAGGTAATTAGCAGTCAACGGAAATGGCCGTGTGGCACTTAAAGTGATGTGATTGTGATATGTGAAAGGTAATCGTTACGTCTGGCCTCATCAACCGAAAATGACCAAAACATGGTTAGATGCAGCAGGGCTAAGTGGGTCGCTCCCAAGTAGGGTATGATCATCCTCTTCTAGATATATCTTTACACGCTTGATGTCGTGTATCTCATTACTGTGGTTTGTATGCTAGAGAGCCTTCGGTAAAGGTCGGCAACGATCGGAGGATAACATATTCGATACCATCTAGTTATAGAAGTGGGCCGGTCTTGTGTTGGTAGAGGGCATATGTTCTGTGTCTCGGGACATCCATCTAGAGGTGTACCCATCAGAAGGTAGTCCCTTCACCTGGTCATTTGTATGGAAATCCAAACTCCACTACTTACCTGCCATTTTGATTGTATTATCCATTTTGGGCTATATGTTGGAATTTAATCAATGTAACAATTTCGGCTATGATTAATATTATTTGTGCAGTAGACAATATTATAATATAAGAGGATTATATATGAAATGTTTTAGTTATCGTAAGGTAAAAACATGTACATGTTTATGTGTGGGCGTGTCGTACGAGATACTTTTGTTATGATAAAGGAAAAGTTTGGTAATTTGAATAAATTCAGTTGTGTGTGTTTCTCATGCTGGTTCACTAGACTGATTCGGGTGTTCTTCTCTTTCAATGCTCCGGTCATACCGAATATATTTACAGGTTCAGATTTGGTACTTTTGGAGCTTCGGTAGGAGAGCTGGAGATCTTCATTTTCGTATACACATATCTGTTTTGATTATCTACTGCTTAGTTGTTGTATATTATCAGCATTTTGTGAGGACAAGTTATTATAACTGTCCAGGCTGATAACTATTGTGTGATTGTTGTACTCTGATTGATGTATGTATATACAGTTTCTATTTTGTAAAGATCAGTGATATGATATTATATGTTTTCCGCTGCGATGTAAGATTCTGTTTTGTTTGGTTTGGTTCTTTCTTCTCTCTTTCTTCTCTTCACTTCTTCTCTTTTCTTTCCTTTCTCTTGACTTTCCGTCAGTCTGCACTTTTTGGGTCGGACATGTGTGGTTTATTGTTGATTCAAGGGTTACGGATTTTCCCTTTCGTCATAGATGGTATCAGAGCTTAGATTTTGTATATTTCTAGGCTTTGATGTGTGCTCAGTATAGATAGGGACAGTAGCACCCTAGATTGAGTTTGAGTGTATTATATATATGAGCACATATTTGTTAGTGATATAAAATGTTTTATATTATATTTGCTTATCTTTTGAGTTGTCTGTGAGTTCTAGTCGGTATATGGGACGCCATTTTATCTATAGGGATTTTCAAACACTTAAACGAGACAAGTCGACATAGTATTATTTTAAATTGGGTAAATGAAATAATTTTACCTCGATTATATTTTATATATAAAAGAAACATTTTTCAGAAATTATTAAAGTGTATATAAATTGATTGTTTGGTTGTTGAAAATGTAAATATATATAAGTTGATAAAAGCTGTTTGAATAATCTAAATAAAAGAAACAACTGTAAAAGAATAAAATATATAAGCAAATGAATTGTAAAGTATGAGATTATAATTAATATGATTTACAATTGTGAAATAATCTTACATATAAGAAGTGAAACTAAATGAATATATTTATAAATATGAGTTATAAATAAAAATGAATTTAATTTAAGATTTTGAAAATTTAAATCCCGTTGATTTTGAAAGTTGTTTTTCAAAGTTAAATAGATTATATTGTTATAAATCTAAGTAAGATAAATTAATATGGAATGAATCTTATATAAGTGTAGTAAAATAGTGAAATTATATAAGTAAAATTTTATAATGTGATTTATAAATAAAAGTATTTTTAAAAGAATATAAAGCACTGAATTCACTAGTGTTGCTAGGAAATAAAAAGGTTGATGACTGCAGCATCGTCTGTATCATTTTCGAGTTTCTATGTGATGGTTTGCTACCTGTAGCAAGTTGAAATTTGAAGTTTTGTTGTGATAAATAAATTTGAATTTAAAATCGAAGTTGAAAGTGATGAATATATGTGAAATGAGTTTTGGACTTATAATAATGAAATAAGAATTTATTTTAGTAAAGTTGAAATAAATTTGAGTTAGTATAATAAAATATATGATTTGAAAATCAACTGAAGAAAGGTTAAATAAATTGAAGTGGATTTGAACCAGATTTGATAAGTTATTGGAATTGAAATTAAACTTAAGTGGTATTGATTATATAATATGAATTTGAAGTTTAAATAAATAATTTGTATAACTTATCAAGTGAGAAAATGTAAGTAAAACCCATTGTCAAAATAGTTAAACAATGTTGTTAAGAAAAACAAAATATGAATTTGAATAGTGATATGAATTTAACATAAGTAAAGGTTAAATAAAATGGTGAGTTAGAAGAAAATTTAGATTTGTTGATTATGAAATGTTAAGAAATAGAATTTCAATCAAATTAGAAATGAAATTAAGTTGTATAGTGAACGTAGATGCAAGTGAGAATGTAAAGAAACATAACTTAAGTAATGTTGAACGAAGTTGAATTTGATGTCAAAATGAATTAATAAAGTGAAGTGATGATATGAATATAGACTTGAGTTATAAAATGAAATTCAACTTGAAATGCAAAATGAATTAGCAATTGAATAAACGAATAAACTGAATTGAACTAATGGATTGAATGTTAATCAATCGAATGTAAATAAATTGATATGGAATAATAGACGTAAGTGTTAATTCATTAAAAGCTAATGAAATTAAATAATTAAATGAAAGTCAATTGAATGTTAAACCAATTAGAATTAAAAGTGTTGAGCCAAATTGAATGGAAATGAAGTAAATATGAATGTTGAGAGTAAATTAAATAAATTTGGTTATGTTGGTTATACATTGGTTGTTAGTTGATTGTATAGCATTAAATGTTAATGATATTGAATCAATAAAATTGAAAGCTAACGTATTCAAACTAAGTAATTGAATTTAAAGTGGAAGTAAGTGAATCTAAATAGAATTGAACTTGATTTGATTTGAAAGTGAACCAACTTGAATGTGAATTAGTGAATGTAAACTAACTGAAATTGAACAAATAAATGTTAGAATATCCAATGTTATTGAATCAAATGTGATTAAGTTGAAAAACCAATTGATTAAATATTAATGAGAAGTGAATTTATATTGATTCGGTTATGGATTGATTGGATAGTTGTTGGATGTTAGTTGGATGATAGTTGTTCGATGGTTGGATTTGTTGATTTTGTTGCATTTGCTATATTGGCATATATAATTGTTGTATCAGTATATATCGTATATTGGTATTACTTTCACATATACATGGTTCTCATTTGTTGTTGAGTATCTAATAGGTGCATATGGCGCTTGTTTCGCATTTGGAGCTCGCCTTCGTGCTATATTAGCCGTATATGCTCGCTAATAATATATAAGGTGCATATCTCGTATTACATATCACACTTTTATATTTTTTTTCCCTATGGGATGCCTCATTCTTGAATATGAGATGTATATTTGTGATATATATGTTGTGATCCTACTACGATAGAACCGCGCAAAGGAGACGCTGGTGAATTTTTTTGAAAATTTAAGGCGTTAGAATATTTTTTTGGGAAAATTGGGAAAATTTTGACATTTAGTTGAAAAGATAAAAGGTTAAATGAATTTGAAATCTAGTTTAAACGATTTGTTTTGAAAAATTGATGGATTTTGTGACTTTTTCTTACTTGGTAATTTCGAGGACGAAATTCTTTTAAGTAGGGGAGAATGTAACGACCCAGAATTTCAATCATTTGAAATTGGTATATTTAATTGATTTTAAATATTCACAAGTTAAATTTATAACTGGATAGATTTTATTTCGAAAATAGTGATTTAATTGTATAATTAATCTGTTAATTTAATATTTAGAATTGCTGAAAAAATTGAAATTTGGATTATATGTGAATGAAAATGATTTATAAAGTTGAATTAAATTCTATTTGAATTAGAATAATGTTAGAGAACTTTTAAAATCGAATTAAAAGTTAATTCGTAGAAATTGAATATTTTAATATTTAATTAACGTGTAAAAATAGCCATTTTTCAATTAATCTTGGATTTCGACGCAACTAGTTTCTTTGGATCCGTAATGTTATATTATTGTAATATTTCAATTTTGCATCAATTGGATTTACGGTTTGTTCGGGGCAAGCTAAAATACATAGAAATTTGTTTAAGTTAATTTTAAATTTAAATAAGACGATTTGAAAGCCAATCTTCCAAATGCGATAGTCAGCTTCTGATATATGTTCCATTATGTTTGGAATAAGGGTTAAACATTATAAATGCCAAGCGGCATGCTTCGTTTGATGGTCGGAAAAATCTCAGGTGAATAGTGTCGCGAAATTTTCTATAAAAGGCCACGTTTTCTTTATACTTTCGAAACCCTAACCGAAGCTAGGGCAAGCCGCCGTTTATTCTATAATGGCCAAAAATCACTCTTCTTTTCCTCTTAATATCTTTCAATCCATGAAGAATTAAAAAAAAGATCTCAACTACGAAATTATAGAGCTTATCGAGATCTTTCAATCCTACGGTGATGATCGTGTGAAGTCGATCGACGGGGCGATAAATGTTGTTCAAACTTCGGGATTCAATCATGTTTTTCAAGCAAGATTCAAGGCCGAGCTTGCCATCGTTCATGGGGTAAGGGAAGTTTGTGATAGCTGATCGAATAGCGTTGCCCGATCATCTTCTAGTGGCTCAAGGTGATCGCGAAAATTCAAATGTAAGCGGCGGCATTGGTTTCATGAACGAAAACAACATGTGGGGAAGAAGAAAAGCATGGTGGGACCTGATTGCGTGAGGGAAAACATGCGGCTGTGATTGATTTTAGGTTTAAAAATAAAAATTGAAATTAATTTATATATATGTAATTCGTGTAAACTTTAAAATGCTATAACTTCTCCATACAAGGTCCATTTTTGACGAAACAAGTTGTATTGGGTCCGTATAGACGAGCACTACATTTTAGAGCTATTTTGGAGTTGATTGAAGCTAGTGTAAATTTTGCATAAAATTAAATGCTCGTTTAATTTTATTTGGAATAAAATACTGCAACCGCTATTAGAAGCAATGTGAGTACAACTCACTCTTCCTGACTCACTGATATTTTTATATAAGTGAGAATAAATTTATAATATGATGATTGATGATTGTTTGGATGATATATATATATATTGATTGGTATTTGAATATATTCCTACCTATTGGAGCAGATGAGACCCTATATGTTCCCGTGTATGAGCGGATGATCTTTTGTACGCGCATCTGCCTCAAAGCGGACATTGTAGACATATTCTAATATGTATATTTGTTGCAGGTGACAAATTGGAGGGATCCAACTGGATTCCTCACCAGTATTTGTTATATTTATAGATATTGTGATATATGCTGTTATCTTATGATATATGATGTTTTGGATATTGTGATTGATATATTTAGTGCTGTTGCAGCATTGGGCCTATTTTTGGTGATTTAAAAATGCAAAGAGGTGATTTCAAATTAAAAAGGATTTTCAATTGATTTTGAAAATATACGATTTGTTGAATTTTGAATTGTTGAGTAAATGGATTTATTTTAAACAAAAAAAGTGATAACTTTTATGCTATAAAAATTACGATTTTTAGGGAAATATAGTTGAAATATGATTTTTGAAATATGGAGTTAATGATTTTGTAAAATAGTTAAACTGAGATTTTTGAATTATTATAAATGGTTTATATATAAGATTTATAAAATTGAATTTTTATAAATCAAAATATTGGAATTAAAAAATGAGTTTTATAAGTGCTAAATGGAGTTATAAATGGACTTCATAAGTAAATAAGATTTCTAGATTTGTGAATTGATAATGTTATAAAAAGAGTGATTTTGTAAATAAATGAATTATAAATAATTAATTTATAATTTGGATTTTTTCATATAAATGAGATTGGTTAATAAAAGGATTTTAGAATTGGAAGTTTTTATAAAATATATATGGAATTTATAAACATTGTTTTATAAATTCGAAATCAATTGAATTTGATAAGTTAAATATAGAAGTTTATTAAAGCAATTTCATCCACGATTTTGGACAGTGGATTATCTTTTAATAAATATATAGAAGTATTGAATCTGGTAAACGAATTATATTCATGATTTTGGACAGCGAATAATCTTTTAAATGAAATGGATATTTAGGGAAAGTGATATTTTAAATGGAATAAAATAGTTTGAAGATGTTTTAAGTGTTAAGTATCGAAACCATAGATTTCAACATTCATTGTTGAAACTGCCATTTTCGAGAAGTAAGGAAATGATGGACTATAACTCTGTTGTTATAGTTAATGATTTTCGAAAGGAAATGTTTTGTTTAGTTATGGGATTTATATATCTATCTAATTTTCAAATCCCTATACTAGTGATTTTGGGTTATCGTAATGATGCTTTACGCAATGTTCGTTTTGACCCAAATAAATGTGTTTAAAGAGAATGTTTTCCTTAAAGAATAAAATATATACTTAATCGTGATTTAAGTATATGGGATATTTTCTAAATGTTGAAAATAAAGTATTGTGAATTGCTTTATTGAAATAAGACTTTAGAAATGTTTTTCAATGTTGAAATATTGATATGGGCTTGGAAAATAAATCTTTTAAAAGATAATTTGAAGTGAATACTTGGCAAGTGATGTAATTAATAAAAGATTAATTAAAAGGGCATAGTGACTGTATATGGTGCTAAATATTTGTTTATTGCTTTGATAGTTAAATAATCGACTGTCAAATTTGGCCATTTTAGTTCCTCGACTTGATGTAGGAACTATTTAGTCGTTCACTTAGTACGTAGCCTTCTGTGTAGGCTTGATTATCCTTTACGTTGAGGATGTTGTAACATATAGTGTGGAGTATTACTCCAATCTATCGAGCTTCCTTCTTAGCCCGAAGGATAGCAAGTTGAAAGTTGGAGACGTGGTAAGACTATAAGACTTAGTTTCTGTGTGAGGTTGAAAAACGCTTTTGCGTTGTTGGTGCGAAGAGACTGGGATCAGATTTATCTGAAAACCACATCGGACCAACGTATATGTGACGATTATTCAGGTTTCTTGTGATGATATCGATATTCCGAATTTTCACAGTGGAGGACCGTTATTTGATCATTTGGGGTCAATATACATATAGTAGTAGTGGTCTCTTCATTATTAAATATCCAATGCAAGAACTATTCGCTACTAATCCTAGAGATTTCCCAACAGGATGTGATAGGAAAGTATCTTCGGTTTGTCCTTTTCCTGGACAACTTGTATGGATGTTTGTCTGATATTGCATTTATAAAGATTACGTACATTGGTTTTTACAAACGTACGTCAGTGGTGGCGGAGAAGGCAACTTCTCTTAGCTTAACACCTTCATTGAGACGTATGAGCTAAAGGTTTTATTTTTATGGAAGGCAATTAGTAGTCAATGGAAATGGCCGTGTGGCATTCAAAGTGATCTGATTGTGATATGTAAAAGGTAATCGTTACCTCTGGCCTCATTAACCGAAAATGACCAAAACAGGGTAGATGCAGAAGGGCTCAGTGAGTCGCTTCCATATGATCATCCACTTCTAGATATATCTTTACACGCTATGACGTCGCGTATCTTATTATTATGGTTTGTATGCTAGAGGGCCCTCGGTAAAGGTCGGTAACAACCGAAGGATGACATATTCGGTGCCACCTAGTTATAGAGGTGGGCCGATCATGTGTTGGTAGAGGGCAGATGTTATATGCCTCGGGACATCCATCTAGAGGTGTACCCATCAGAAGGTAGTCCCTTCACCTGATCATTTGTATGGAAATCCAAACTCCACTACGTCCTGCCATTTTGATTGTATTACCCATTTTGGGATATATGCTGAAATTTAATCAATCTAACAATTTCGGCTATGATTAATATTATTTGTGCAAAAGACACTATTATAATATAAGAGGATTTGAAATGAAATGTTTTAGTTATCGTAAGGTAAGAACATGCCCGTGTCTATGTGTGGGCGCGTCTTACGAGATAATATTTTTTGATAAAGGAAAATTTTGGTAATTTAATAAATTTAGTTGAGTGTGTTTCTCACGTTGGTTTACCAGACTGATCCGGACGTTCTTCTCTTTCAATGCTTGGGTCATACGAAGTATATTTACAGGTTCAGATTTGGTGCTTTTGGAGCTTCAGCGAGAGAGCTGGAGATCTTCGTTTCCGTATACACGTATCTCTTTTGATTATCCTATGCTTAGTTGTTGTATATTATCGGCATTTTGTGGACGGGTTGTTATAACTGTCTAGGCTGATAACTATTGTTTGATTGTTGTACTCTGATTGATGTATGTATATACAGTTTCTATTTTGTAAAGATCATTGGTATGATATTATATGTTTTCCGCTGCGATGTGAGATTCTGTATTGTTTTGTTTGGTTCTGTCTTCTCTCTTTCTTCTCTTCTCTTCTTCTCTCTTCTTTTCTTTCTCTTGACTTTCCATCAGTCTGTGCTTTTTGGGTTGGACATGTGTGGTTTATTGTCGATTCAAGGGGTACGGATTTGCCCATTCGTCACAAAACCAACGAAAGAATACAAAAACCAAGTGGCTCAATCATAAAACCATCAAATTCAAACCAAAATTTAAACATGTACCTTTTTGTCAGGCAATCCAATTTTATCTAAGAAACCAAAGGCACCAATTTAGATCTTGCTTTTAAATACCTGCATCTTATTTACCAATGATATCTAAATATATATTCAAAATCATTCAATTTTTCCAATTTCCATTTTCCAAAACTTTCCTTACCTAAGCCCGTACGATGTACATAAATCATTCGTACGTAGTATCGAATCTGATCACTCACTCGATCACACAATTTCACTTATGAACTAGTATCATTCATATGACTCTCTAGTATGAATTTAGATCTGGTTTCTTGATGAGAAACCATTAACCTCCTTGCATATTCATATACTATGATAGAGAACTCCAGAACCAATTAAAAATCCATATCTAGTGTTCGCCGTCGACAATCGAGTGAAAAATCCTAACTCGGATCTATATAAATTATCTCGAAATTCTGTGCTCGAACTTGGATAAACCATTATGCAAATAAAGTAATATACATGCAACTTAAGTATTTATTTTCAATTGATTTCTTAGTTCCACCAAATTCTTTTCATTCATATTCATTTCCTTTATCTTCAATTATTCACAATTACTCCACATTTCATTATTCACATTGCTTAATTTCATAATATATTTTTCAATACCCGTTTATCTCTTAAATATTTCCTCATCAAATTTTCTCAATCCACTTATGAACATTTTATACTAATGTTCTTAGGGTTATTACCACTTCACAACTAAATTCCTTACCCATTTTAATCAAATTCCAATTTCAACATTCAATTTTATCCATTATGACGACCTGAAATTTTTGGATATTTGAAATTGAAATATTTAATTTATTCTAAATGTTTGAAAGGTAATTTAACTTGAATTTCAAATATCACTATTTATTTGGCAATCAAGTTTATTTAGCTTAATAATTCGGAATTGGTTAAAATGTTGAATCTTGGGGTTTTTAGCTAGTTGAAAATATTTCAAAGGCTTTGGAAATTTATATTTATAATACCGGAGATAATAGTAGAAGTTTTAATATTTGAATTTGGGAATGTTTTGTTCATTTTTAAAAATATATAGTCTAAACTGAAAAATAGCCTTCCGAGGCAATGTCTCGGATTTCGACGAAACCAACTCCATTGGATCCATAATAATGTATTATTTTTTGATTTCAAATATCGTAGTGTTTGGAGTTGTGTGTGATCGTACGGTAGATAAATGCGCTGAATTTATATCGTATATAATAACTGGGTCCAAAAAGCTATCTTCTCCATATGATCGAGTTAGACCTCGCAACCTTTTCCATTGCATTCAGAATAGGGGTATAACATTACAAACGCCTAGCGGCATGCCTCGATAGGAGTTCGAAATTTTAGACTGTGTGAATCGAGACGATTTGAATTTGAATTTAAATTAATATATATATATATACACACATATATTGGGCAGATAGACACGTATAGGAAATTTTCACACGTGACGTTCGTAAGAACACGTGTCTCCCTTATTATAAAAAAATAGAGATAAAAAGTAAATAAAAGAGCCCAGCTTTTTATTGCTCAAAATCAACCGAAAGCTCAAAAGAAAATGGCAGAGCAATTAAATTAAAACCAAGGACGATCTCTTCTATTTCAATTTCAAATTCCCAGTCGTTCGAAATGAAAAAAATATATAAGGAGAGCAGCTTTTCCTTCGAGTTCAAGTGAGACTCGCGCTCGATAGATCTGGTGGTCGGCGACGCTTATGATTTATGAAGGCGATAGTTGTTTAGGACGAAGTTAGGAAAGCTCATTCTGTTTGTTGCATTAGGGTCTAGCTGGTTCGAGAGGAAGTGGTGATTTCGAGGCTCGGCAAGGGAAGTTTCTGGTGACACGATGGCAGACTAGAAATGGGCTCGGCACAAACGTGTGACGAATCGAAGAAAGGGGAAGGTCTGTTCCCTGATCGCGAGGCGATTTGGAGTGCGAGCAGGCGCATCGCTTGGGCAAGCTCACGGTGTAGGATTGTAGACACGACTGCATGTGCGTCGGGCTGGTTTTGTGGGGACGCACTGTTAGTTTTGAGGTTAGCAAGTTGTCACATGGATTGCTGGTTTGGACACACGACAAGGTGGCCGGAGGGCACGGTCGTCAACCGATTCGAGTGGTCGTTGAGGTTCTGCTGCAGTGGTTCGAATCGCAGCGTTCGAGGATGGGTTTCATCGACATTTTGTTTGGGTCATGATGTTGTCAGCATTTAGGATTCTTTTCGATGAGGCAGTAGGGTATATATCAGTTTTTGGTTTTAATTTAATTTATATATATATATATATATATGGATTGGAAATTATAATATATATGTAGTATAAGCTTCAATTTGAAATTTATTTAATAAATTTATTTAGCTACTTTGTTACCAAGAATAATTTACTAAAAGGAAAATTAGTTTAAATTGAATTGATAGATGGTAATTTATTCTTCGGTTACTTCAAATATTAATAAACCATAATGTCTATACAAGGTCTGAAATCGGGAAGAGACAAGCCGGTTCGGATAGGATTGCAATTAAAAATCAAAGGTGAGTTAATCTCACTCATCTGGATTATTATTTAAATTTAAATAGTTAAATTTAAAATATATGTTGAATGATTGAATTGATTGGATGTGGAATATTATATATAGTAGTGTGTATATATATATTGGAGTAATTGATTTCCTGCATTATATAGCGGATGAGACCCTATGCGCCACATAATATCGGATGAGATAATATGGCCCAGATACCACGATATTCTACCTCGAAGTGGAATTGGTTTTTTATATTGTGCTAACATATGTAGATGCAGGGAAACAGGTTGGAGGGATCCAATTGCATTCCTCAAAATTATTTAGATTGATCTAATATTCTGTGATATGATTATTTGATAATTTGTGATAAATTATATTGGTAATTGAAAATATTAGATGCTATGGTTTGATTGAATTTATTGGGTATACTGAGTTATCAAAAATATATAGATTGGATTTTTGAAGGGAAATAAAAGAGAGAATTCTTAAATAAATAATTATAGGGGTTTGGATAAATGAATTGGAAAAGTTAAAAGTTGTTCTTTAAATTCTAATAAATAAATTCCAAGTATGGGAAAGGAGATTTTTTTTAAATAAATGGAAATAAATGAATTTTAAAAATTAATTGATATTAATTAAAGGAATAAATATTTATTTTCAGAATTCAAATGGTTTAGGAAGAAATAAAAGGAATTTTTATGAAATTGGCATTTTCAGTTTAAATAAGATTTTAAATCATAATATAAGTAGCTAAATCTGGAATTATGGAATTAATCCATTTTAAAATAAATTTGAGTAAGTAAAGGAACTTATTTTAAATGGAGTTGATTTTTGAAAATCGATTTGGAAATTGATTTAGTGTTTGAAACTGTGTTTTAAAAGGAGTATGAGACTATGGAATTTATAAACTGGGTTTATAAAGTGAAATAAGTATCAGTGGATATTTGGAAGTATAAATTCACGTTGGGAATTTATAAAGGAATGGGTAATTCATTTTAAAATAAATAGTGGTTTATTATTAAAAGGTGTGAAAGGAAAGTGTATTTCTCTCAAAAACCAAGGACGTTTTCAAAGAAGACTTTTAAGTATAAGTTAAAAGTTTTAAAGTTGTTTAAAAGTAATGTTTTTGGGAAATTATTATTTAAGTTGTTTAAAATTTTGAAAGTAAATATTTATTAAATTAGTTACAATAGAAATTATTTTAAAAGGTTAATTGGTATTATGGTTTAAAAAGATAATTTTTAATATTTATATTTTGTAAAGTAGTTTTGTTTTATAGATAGTTAGGCTAAAGTTTTATCTGAAAACTTGTATAGAATTTCATAATTTTTTTATTTTATTTTTACAACTTGTTTTGGCTTATGTTTTACTTAAGAGTTTTTAGAAAAAATCATAGCTAGTATTGTAAATAAAGTGTTTAAATAGTTTTTATTTTAAGATTTTAAAATATATATTTTTGGATAAAGTAATTTAAATTTTTTTAAATCTAAAGTATTTAGACTTGGTGATTTTCAATAGAAATAAATAATATTTGGAAATTTGTTCCGGGTTGAAGTGTGGAAGATTTGCGAAGATATTTTGGATAATAAATAATTTTAGGAAATTATTAAGATTGATGGTTGTTTGTGATTGTTATTTGATAGTTAAATAACCAACTATCAATATTGGCTAATGCGCTGATCGTTTCGAAGAGACTAGAATCCGGATTTATTTCTCAAAAACCGCTTCGATTCTGTTTGAACGTTTTCGTGAGGAAGACAAGAACTTGGAGTCGAAGATGGAGCAATGAAGTGCAAGGGCTAATCGCTACTAATTCGGAGTTGATTCCAAAATGGATGTATAGGAGTAGTGCTTTCGGTTCCGTTCGAACCCGAACAGACTTGTATGGATGAATGCTTTCAGAACAACGTCAGGAGGATGATGAGCATTCTAAGTGAATATTTGCTAAAAAGGTAACACATAGCCTCGAGCCTCATCAATCAGGAATGGCTAAAACAGGGGAGGTGCATACAAGGCTAAGTTGCTAGCAACCGATTAGGGTAAGGTCACCCCTGTCTAGATGTCCCTTTATATTCGGCTGTGTGGGCAGTTGCTGATCCCAACCGTAGGGTGAACTTATTCGAACTATCCAGTAACGGGTAGCTCCGGTCTTGTGATGCAGGGGATAAGGGTGGATCCTTGATACGGTGATCTAGACCATGTACTATGACCGGCGGTGCCCCAGTATCCCTGCCATTGATGGAAATCCATTCTCCCTACGTGCCTTTACTGTTTTTGTTTTAGAATCCGCTTTGTGGCTAGAGGTGGAATCTAATAATGTAACAATTTCGGCTATTTGAATAAGTATTTGTATATAGACCCTACTATAATATTAGAGGATTTCATAAGAAATGTTTTGGTTATCGTGAGGTAAAAACCCGGCATGTTTATTTGTGGCATGGTCTTACGAGATACCTTTGATTTTCAAATGATTTTGAAAACTTTAATAATCCAATTAAGTGTGTTTTCTCACGTTGGTTTTGCAGACTGACTCGAGTGTTATTTAACTATAATGCTCGGGTCAGCCGAGTATTATAGAGTACAAATTCTGAATGGACTGCTGTTGAGCTCAGGAGACAAGCTGGATGATGAGGCGTATTTACGTAGATTTTTATTCCGCTATGAAGTGTAAGATGTATATTCATCTTTGGAGGACAGGACATTATAATCGTCCTGAATTGTGGTGTTGATGGTATTCTACTCTGATGATGTATGTATAAAACTGATATAGTTTCTTTTGTGTAAAGATCAGTTGTTATCTATTATATTTTATTCCGCTGCGATGGTAAGATTCTATTGTTGTTTGTTCTCTCTTCTTCTACATCCTTCTTCTTTAACCCTAATAATTCGGTTTTTCGGCATTAGATTCTTCGAAATTTGATACAGTGGACGTATTGATGTCGATTTTCAAGCATTTAGATTGTCCTGAATTGTATTGACTTATCGATTAAAGTATTTATGAATTCTGGTCGATATATGGGACGCCATGTGATCGATAGGGGTTTCTAAACTCTTAAAAAAGATGAGCCGACACAGTATTGTTTTAAAATAGGATAAGTGAAATAGTTTTACCCAAATTATTTTTGTATCTAAAAGATAAAAAATTTCAAAAAATTAGTATAGTTATATATGGTTGCTTAGTTGTTAGGAAGTGATAATATTAAGTTATTATCATTTAAGTGTGAAATTGAATAAGAAGTTAAGATAATAATCAAAGGTTAAGGGAATAAATTCATCGAATTTGAAATGTAAATTATGAATGAGATTTATAATTGAAATTAAGATAAAAATTCTAGAGTAATGTTTGAATATGAGTTGGATGGATTTGGAATTTGAAATTTTGGGAAAAATTTAAATTCCTTTAGGTTTGAAAATGGTTTTCAAAAGCTTTGGAGAAATAATTGTGATAGTATTTGAGAAATATTTTGAATTGGATTTGAAATCTGGTGAGATTTGGAATTTTAAGAAATATTTGAAGGGGTTTTATAGAGATATAAGCACTAAACTCTCTTCAGTCGCTGGAAAATAACTTCGGTGATGACTGCAGCATCATCGATGTTCATTTTCGAGCTTCCAAGAGAGGAATTGCTACCAAAATGTTTTGAATTGGAATTGTTTGCAAAACTGGGTTTGGTTTTGAAATTCAAAAGGATAATTGAATTTACCGAAGGATTTTGGATCTAATTGATTTCAAAGTTGATTTTGAAATGTGAAGTAATATTTTAAAATACTCTGGAGTTGGTTTGAAATTGTTTATAGAATATAAATGGGTTGATAATTTATAAAAAATTTAATGTGTTAGAATAAAATTTAACTTATGAAGAATTGAATAAAAGTAAGTGTGAGACCTAAATAAGTTGGAAGGTAAGCTAATTAATTGAAGTAAATTGAAAGAAGTAAGCAAATGGAAATTTAGATAAGTGGAAAATTTATAGAAGTTAAAAAAATTTGAATTAAAATTGAAGTGTAATTGAATCTGGTAAAAGTGAATTTAAGGAAAAGTCTAAGTAGACTAAGAGTAATGGCCATTGGAATAAAATTTACTAAGTGTAAAGTAAATTTGTGAATAAATAAATGAATTTACATTTGTAAGTAAGCAAAGTGGAAGTTGAATATTGGAATTAAATTTAAATTGTGCTTTATAAAGTAAAATGGAAGTTAGTCGAGATTTGACTAAATAAAATAAAGGACTGAAATAAAATTAGTGAGTAAACTAATTGATTCAAATGGGTAAGCAAATGAATTGGAATTGTATATCGGATGATATTTAATTTCAAATGTGCAAAATAAAGTGAAGTTATAGAATTAATTTGAAGTGAACTAAAATAATAAAAGTTTGGTAATAAAAAGAATTTGTTTAAGATTTAAAATAAATCAGTAAGTGGAACTGATTTAAAATAATGATACGTACCAGTTGTGAATGGAAGATTGTTGATAAAATTCAATATTTAGAGTTTGAAGATGGGTTGAATTCAAGTAGAATTGAAAATGAAGTTCTAGATGAAAATTGGGCCAAAGTATTGAGATTTGAAATTAATTAGTAAATTGATGCAAATTGAATCTATATTGAATTGGAATCCAAATTGATTAAATGTAAATAAAAACCAAGTGGTAAAGTGAAAGTAATAATATAAGAGTATAAAATGCTTATATTAAACATAAGAAAAGTTAAGGGTGAAAGTTCTTATATAAATTTGGTATTGAAAATATACTAAGTTAATAATTGGATGAAATTTAAACTGGAAGTTGGGAAATAGGATAGTTGTAAATAAGTGAATAGAAATCAAATTAAATGTGAATAAAAAAGAATTGATATAAATAATAATCAATTGAGATAAATATGTAGGATGTACATATATTATTTTATTTGCATAGCGGTTTGATCCAGAATCGAGCATAGAATTTTAAGATATTTGTATCGTTCCGAGTTGGGATTTTTCATTCGATTTTCGATGGCGAACCCTGGATATGGATTTTTGATTGATTCTGGAAATTCTCTATCATAGTAGGTGGTTATGAAAGGAGAATGACGGTTTCTGATCAAGAAATTAGATCAGAGTCCACACTAGGAAATCAGGTGGACGATACTAGTTCGAAGTGAAATTGTGTGACCGGGTGAGCGATCAGACTTGGTGTTGCATACTGATGATATATATACATCGTACATGCTTGAATGAATTAGATATTGAAACTTTATATAGAAATGAATAAAATGATTTTGAAAGCTATGATTGAATATGATTGCTAAGTAGGATATACAGGTGTTATAAAGGAAAAGGAAATTGGTGTTTTGATTTCAGAAGATAAATTCAATTGTTCAACAAAAGGTATGTATTTAAATTTCTATAGGAAATTTGATGATTTTTTGGTCTACCTGGCATTTTGTTTTCTTTTGAAATTTAGGGGCCCGTAGAGGCATTTTGTAGTTGTACCGATCTAGCCATGCAAAGGAGACGCTAGCGAAATTTTTCAAAAATTTAGGGAGTTAGAAAATTTTTGAGAAAGTTTTGATAATTTAAAATTCGGTTTTTAAATTTAAAATTGAATTGTTAAGTAAATAATATTTTTTGTAAGTTATGATTGAGTTTGGAAATTTAGTAAGAGTGATAGGATGACTTTTATTAAAGATTGTTTTGGGTATTGTTGAAAAACTGTTTGGTTTGGGAAAATTAATTAATGGATTATAGACCATTTCTCTTAACGAATAATTTCGGGGACGAAATTCTTTTAAGGGGGAGGAATGTGATGAACCGAAATTTTTGAATATTTGAAATCGAAATATTTAATTTATTTTAAATATTTGAAAGGTATTTAACTTGAATTTCAAATATCACTATTTATTTGGCGATAAAATTTATTTAATTTAATAACTGAAAATTGGTTAAAATGTTGAATCTTGGGGTTTTTAGCTAGTTGAAAATATTTCAAAGGCTTGGGAAATTTATATTTATAATACTGAAGATAATATGAGATGTTTTAAAATTTGAATTTAGGAATGTTTTGTATAGTTTTAAAAATAAATTGAAAAATAGCCTTCCGATACACAGTCATGGATTTCAACGAAACAAGTTCCACTGGATCCGTAATAGTATACTATTATCGGATTTTAAATATCGTAGTGTTTGGAGTTGTCGTGTGATCGTACAGTGGATAAACACGCTGAATTTATGTAAGAAATTTAATATAATAACTGGATCCAAAAAGTTATCTTCTCCATACGATCGAGTTAGACCTCGAAACCTTTTCCATTGCGTCCAGAATAGGGGTATAACATTATGAACGCTTAGCAGCATGCCTCGATAGGAGTTTGAAATTTTAGACTACGTGAATCGATACGATTTGAATTTAAATTTATATATATATATATATTCACATATATTGGGCAGATAGACACATATAGGAAATTTTTGCACATGTCGTTCGTAAGAACACGCGTCTTCCTTATTATAAAAAAATAGAGATAAAAATTAAATAAAAGAGCCGAGCTTTTTATCGTTCAAAATCAAACGAAAGCTCAAAAGAAAATGGCAGAGCAATTAAATTAAAACCAAGCCGATCTCTTCTATTTCAATTTCAAATTCCCAGTCTTTCGAAATGAAAAAAAAGGAGGCAGCTTTTTCTTCGAGTTCAAGTGAGACTCGCACTTGATAGATCTGGAGGTCGGCGACGCTTATGATTGGTGAGGGCGACAGTTGTTCAGGGCGAAGTTGGGAAAGCTCGTTATGTTTGTCGATTAGGTTCTAGCTGGTTCGAGAGGAAGGTGGTGATTTCGGGGCTCGACAAGGGAAGTTTCTGGTGACGCGATGGCAGACCAGAAGTGGGCTCGGCACAAACTCGTGATGAATTGAAGAAAGGGGAAGGTCTGGTCCCTTATCGCGAGGCGATTTGGAGTGCAAGCAGGCGCATCGATTGGGGAAGCTCATGGCATAGGATTGTAGGCACGTCGATATATGCATTGGGGTGGTTTCGTGGGGACGCACTGTTAGTTTTGAGGTTAGCAATTTGTCATGTGGATTGTTGGTGGGGACACACGACAGTGTGACCGGAGGGCAGGGTCGTCAACCGATTCGAGTGGCCGTTGAGGTTATGCAGCAGTGGTTCGAGTCGCAGTGTTCGAGGCTAGGTTTCATCGACGTTTTGTTTAAGTCATGATATTATCGGCAACTAGGATTTCTTTTTGATAAGGCAGCAAGGTATATATATCAGTTTTTGGTTTTAATTTAATTTAAATATATATATGTGTGTGTATATATTGGAAATTATAATATATATGTAGTATAAGCTTCAATTTGAAATTTATTTAATAAACTTATTTAGCTATTTTGTTGCCAAGAATAATTTTTTAAAAGGAAAATTGGTTTAAATTGAATTAGTAGATGGTAATTTATACTTCGATTACTTCAAATATTAATAAACCGTAATGTTTATACAAGGTCTGAAATCGGGGAGAGACAAGCCGATTCGGATAGGATTGCAATTAAAAATCAAAGGTGAGTTAATCTCACTCATCTGGGTTATTATTTAAATTTAAATAGTTAAATATAAAATATCTGGTTGAATGATTGAATTGATTTGATGTGGAATATTACATATAGTAGTATATATATTGGAGTAGTTGATTTCACGCATTATGTTGCGGATGAGATCCTATGTGCCGCATAATAGAGGATGAGATAATATGACCCCATATATCACGATATTCCATCTCGAAGTGGAATTAATATTTTTATATTGTGCTAACATCTGTGGATGCAGGGAAACAGGTTGGAGGGATCCAACTGGATTCCTCAAAATTATTTAGATTGATCTAATATTCTGTGATATGATTATTTGATTATCTGTGATAAATTATATTGGTAATTGAAAATATTTGATGCTATGGTTTGATTATATTGGGTATACTGAGTTATCAAAAATATATAGATTTGATTTTTTAAGGGAAATAATAGATAGAATTCTTAAGTAAATAATTATAGAGGTTTGGATAAATGAATTGGAAATGGATAAAAGTTGGTTTTTAAATTCTAATAAATAAATTCCAAGTATGGGAAAAGAGATTTTTTTAAAATAAATGAGAATAAATGAATTTTAAAACTTAAGTGATATTAATTAAAGGAATAAAGATTTATTTTCAGAATTCAAATGGTTTAGTAAGAAATAAAAGGAATTTTTATGAAATTGGTATTTTATGTTTAAATAAGATTTTAAATCATAATATAAGAAGCTAAATCTAGAATTAGTGGAATTAATCCATTTTAAAATAAATTTGAGTAAGTAAAGGAACTTCTTTTAAATGGAGTTGAATTTTGAAAATCGATTTGGAAATTGATTTAGTGTTTGAAACTGCGTTTTAAAAGGAGTATGAGACTATGGAATTCATAAATTGGATTTATAAAGTGAAATAAGATATCAGTGGATATTTTGGAAGTATAAATTCACAATGGGAATTTATAAAGGAGTGGGTAATTTGTTTTAAAAATAAATACTTGTTTATTTTTAAAAGGTGTGAAAGGAAATTGTATTTCTCTGAAAAGCCAAGGACGTTTTCAAAGCATACTTTTAAGTATAAGTTGAAAGTTTTAAAGTTGTTTAAAAGGAATGTTTTTGAGAAATTATTATTTAAGTCGTTTAAAATTTTAAAGGTAAATATTTATCAAATTAGTTATAATAGAAATTATTTTAAAAGGTTAACTGATATTATGGTTTAAAATGATAATTTTTAATTTTTATATTTTATAAAGTAGTTTTGTTTTAAAGATAATTAGGCTAAAGTTTTATTTGAAAACTTGTATAGAATTTGATAATTTAAATCTTTTTGTTTTTATTTTAAAATTTGTTTTGGTTATGTTTTACTTGAGAATTTTAGAAAATTTTATAGCTAGTATTTTAAATAAAGTGTTTAAATAGTTTTTATTTTAAGATTTTAAAATATATATTTTTCGATAAAGTAATTTAAATTATTTTAAAATCTAAAGTATTTTGATTTGGTGATTTTAAGTGTAAATAAACAATATTTGGAAATTTATTCCGCAAGAGGAATGTGATTTGAAAACTTATTTTCAAAGGGTTGAAGTGTGTAAGATATCTTGCTAAGATATTTTGAATAATAAATAATTTTGGGAAATTATTAAGACTGATGGTTGTTTGTGATTGTTATTTGATAGTTAAATAACTGACTATCAATATTGGCCAATGCGCCGATCATTTCGAAGAGACCGGGATCGGGATTTGTAACAACCCTAAATTTTAATTTAATTTAAATTGATAATTTAAATAAATTTTTGAATTAAAATTGTAAAAATTGATTTAAATGGAAGCGAGTTTCCCCGAATTCGACTAGAAAATATATATAGTCATATGGATTTGACAAATGGTATATATGTGAATATATATTTAAATTGGATTTAAAATAAAATTTTAAATAAATTATTTTTAAAAATAAATATAGAGATATATATGTGTATACATTAGATATGAATTGTAAATGAATGGTTTAATAATAATTGATAATAATAAGTATTACAATTGATGGTTAATAATAATTTGAATTTATAAATTTAATATAAAACAATAATTTTTAAAGTAAAATTTATGATAATTATTTAAACTAAAAATAGAAGTAAATTTAAAATGCAAGAATAAAGCAAATACATTTAAGTAAGCAAAATAAAAGTATATGTTTATACATAAATAAACATATGCATAAATAAGTACAAACAAAATAAAGTAACTAGATACAATGTAAAATATGAAACAAGTCAATATAACAAAACAAATACATAAGTATTCAAACAAATAGATAGGCAAAGTAAACAAAACAAAGTAAAAATAACAAACAAATAAAAACATACATATGCAGCCTATAGAGTTTGTAACACATAAACAAACTGTACAAGCTTATAAAACATGTACCAAATAAAGTCAAATAAGAAATAGAAACAATTGTATACAACAAGACAGTAAAACATGTTTATGCAGGCAAGTAAAAATAAAAGATCCATCTACATACACAAATAAAAAAAATAAGCAACCTATATCTTCAAGTACTGAAGCAAAGGACAGCAAGTATATGTTTGAGTATATAAACATAAAGTAAAAGCAAACAAGTACATAATGTTATATCTCTAGCCCATGACTGAAATCATCAGCCTCCATACCCAAAGAGATCTCTGCCTGCTTTGTACAAAAGGAAGAAAAATATTATCAACCTGTAGACATGTTCCCCTATATCATCTTCATGTAAATTTGTCCATCTTCCAAACTGAGAAAGATCAGAAGAAAAAAAAAAGAAGAGAAAAACAAACATCACTTTATACACAAGCTTGAAAACAATTTGCTGAGAAAAAAAAAAAGGAAAAAAAGAAAAGAAGATCAAAACTGCAATTTTTCTCAAAACCAGACTCTCTGTTAATTAATTCAAGGTGAGTAACATTTGTTTTAAATTTTAAAAATATTGATCTGTATTGTGGTAAGTATGTTTGGTCATAAACATTAATGCTCTGTGTATACTGATTTATGAATATGGATGTGTAGGCTGATGTTATAAATACTCTCTGTTTAAAGATTTTTAAACACAGGATTTTGATTCAAAAATCCATTATCACTTGATCTAATCAAGGTTAAAACTTAGCATTAAAACAACCATTGTCAGTATAACATATACTTAAGGTACAAATTTAGTTAAGTTGAAAAAATTTTGAAGTGCTTCTGGAAACCAAGAAGAAACTGGGCAAACTCAAAATTTGTCAAAATATAAATCTCTGGTTCCATGAATTCAGGTATGTAAGTCGAATTCACACACATTAATATGAATTTTAAAGCAGTAATTCAGATTTTTAGTGATTGGGATTAAGGGCAATTTGTGTTTATCTGTTTTGGGCATTTCAAGTCGCCGTGGTCGGTCACGATGATGGGAGGGGTCGGATTTTTGTCTGGAGTTGGAGGAGGCTAGCGTGGGTCAGGGAAAAATAACCTGAGGTGATGGAAGCGACTGTGGTGGCGGCGGCGTGGGTTTTTTTTTCTCTAAACCTAGTTTTGGGAGCTCGGGGATTTTGGGTTGGTTCATCGCCATCGTTCGACCGAGTGTCTCGTGGCTTTGGAGGATGGTAGCGGGGGGTTAGACGATGTCGTGGACGGAGTCTTGGGTTCTCTGGTGGTCGGTGGAGGAAGCAGTTGCCGTTGACAGGTTGAGGTGGTATTTGTGCGTGCGTTTCCAGGTTTGGGATTTTGCCTCGATTTCGATTTTGAGGCAACGGCGAAGTTCGAGGGATCAGAACGTGCTCGGGGGGGGGGGGGGGATGGTCGATATGCTTGACGTCGCGGTGAGGCCAGAAGATGGTCAATGGCGATGTGCACGTGTATCGTGCACACTTGGATCTGGAAGAACAGAAAAAAAAGAGAAGAAGAAGAAGAAAGGGGAAACTCGCGTTTGGCTCGGGGAAGATGCAAGTTATTCGAGTGGATGACTCGAAGTAAAGGAAAGAAGGACTCGAAGTAATTCTGGTTGTCTCGAGTCAGTGTTGTTCAGGCATTTGAACTTGTCTGTTCCAGGCTTTAAAACTTAGTTCAAAATTCAAAACAGGATTTAAACTATGTTTTAAATGTAAAGTTAAAGTATAGATTCAATTGAATTTTTGAACCTAGGGTTTTAAAATGAATTTGGATTTTAAATCAAGAATTTTAAATCAAGGTGTTAAAAGCAAGTTTAAATCAAAGTTAAATTTATAGATTCAAGTTTTCATGAATTCGAATCTGAATAAATAAATTAAGTAGTTAGATTAAAAGCTTTTTCTTATATAAGTAATAAGTGTTATTTACATTTATTTTTAAGGATTTTTGATTGAATTAGATCAATGATTAAAAGAATGATCATTTTAAATTTAAATTCGAAATGAAATTTAAATTCAAATTCAAGAGTGTAATGTTTTACCACTTTAATGCTAATGAAATCATTATAAAGAAATGAATTGTCTTAAAAATAATTAGAAAAAAATATATATAGGATTTAACCAATAAGGAAATTAAAGAATGATTTATTTAATTTTACAAATAAATAATTAGATTAATTTATAATTAGAATTGATTAATAATAAATTAATCTAAGATAATTTCTTAAGAAAGTAATTTAAGAAATGTTATTAGAAAATAAAGTTAATTAATTAAGGATTATTTCATAATTAATTAATGTGATAAACATTAAGAATTAATTAGATTAATTCATTAAGATAATCATTGTAAATTGTTAAATATAATTACTTAATGAAAGTAATTAAGAATTTATCACTTATTGTAATTAAATTTGGATATTTTGATTTATAAAGTGAATTAATTTAGTTTAATTAATTTAATAAAACCATTTGATAAATTAATTTATATCAAATGATTTGGAATTAATAAATCAGAATTGAATAACAAATTCATAAGTAATTAATTTAATTGGAGATAAATTGAATTAATAAGGATTAAACAATCCTGTTTATAAATGATTATTGAATGCTTAACCTTACTTATGAATGATCATATTGTATGAAATGCCTTGAATTGATTATCCTATCTGATCTGTGATATCTTGTTCTGTGACTGTGTATAAATTTTCCATTCATTTACGTTGTTATATTATCTGTGAATCTGTGAATGGGCGATAAGATTTATAGTTATATCGCTTATCAACTATATTTCTGTGTTTGATCTGAAATGATTGAATGATGTTGCACTATTGTGTTAAACCCCTGGACCACACCATACACACACAATTATGGATTTCACGAGGAAATCGATTAAGTCACAGATTTTTGAAATAGTTTAAAATTTGAATTTTTAAATTCAAATGTTTTGGAAATGGAATTGGAATAGAAGTGAAAAGCTTTTGAAATGGAATTTCAAAGATGGAAATTTATTTTGAATAACTGGATTAAGTGTTGAAATTTAAATACTTTAATTTAAATTTGAATTCAATATTCAAATTGAATTCTGTAATTTGAAATTAGGGATTAATGATATTATACTAGTCATTATGAGTTAAACCATTTTTAAAGTATTATTTTTGGGAATTTGAATTTAACCCAAGGATTTCAACTCGTATAAATGAATCAGATTTCCAAAATGAAAACTGTTGTTTTCAAATGATAAACACTTTTAGATAAGAACTGAGATTCCAGTTAATTAGGGGAATTTCAAGATTGAATAGAGAAATGATTTTCCTAAGTTATGAATGAATTCTTTTTGAAAGCTATGAATTAAATCTGTTTATTTTTAACAGATTTAAATTGATGATTTGTTTAAATCAAATTGAAATGAAATTGCTTTGAAGGCTATAAAGTTAAATCTTTGATTTAAAGATTTAACGAGTTAATCAAATCGAAATGAAAATTGATTTGGAAAATCTGTGAATGAATCTTTTGTTTAAAAGATTAAAATGTGAAAATTGTTTAAACCGTTAAAGGTTGTGAAAATGAATCTTTTTGTTTTAAAGATTGAAATGGTAAATTGTTAAACCATTTGAAAGAAAAAAAACTTTGGATTTTTAAGTTGTGACTTAATTGAAATCCCAATATCCATATGTTTTTGAACTATTTCGCTCACTATTCGGTTTAGCCGGGAAAGGACCTTTGTGTCGTATAACCCATTCCGAATATGTGATACGTCGTTATGAATAGCATTGAAGATCGGTGTTGAAGACCCGGTATTTGCGAGAGCGATAGGATGACCTGTCGATTGACTCTGCACCGAGTTGCTCCGGTATAGAGTTCTCCATATGTGATGGTGAATCCGATCAGGATTGTGGATATCCGGATTGCAAGGACTTCTTTGTAAGTGCCTTCGGTTCTGTTCGAGCCCGGAACAGACTTGTATGGATTGTATGTCTGACATTACAAGTTGAGATATAAAGCAGATTTCTTTCAAATATATTTCTGTTGGTGGCGGAGAATTTATTCTTTTAGCTTAACACCCTTCTCTGAGACGTACGAGCTCAGAGGTTATGTAGTTGAAGGTTATCAGCGATATATTCCCAATTTGGTAATGTGACATGCTGAGTGTTGCTGTGAAATGATCATTGTGTTGATTATTTGTGATAGGATCATTTATTTGATCGTCTATCCTGGTGATCATTTCTATGATCATTTGTTGACCCAAAGCATGGCTTTTGTATAAAGTATGTTTTTGTGGACGAGACTTCGTCGAGCCTCACACCCCGGAAATGGTCAAAACAGGAAAGATGCGGCAAGGTTATGAGGGGTAGCTCCCTTTAGGGTATGTGCATTTCCTTCTGGATAGAGGTGGTATCATGGTATGGAGCCCAGATATTTAACCTATGTGGTTACTGCGAATTTATTACTTTGTGGTTGTTGGTTATCGGGATCCCGTGAGAAAGGTCGTTTACGATCGGGGAATGGCGTGCTCGTGTCAGTAGTTACCCAGTTAGGGGTAACCCGGGCTTGTGTTGGCAGAGTTCCGGTTTGGTTCTCGGGGACGTCCATCCAGAGGCGTTCTCATGTGGCAATGGGAAGTTCCTTGGCCTGACCATTTGTTGGAAATCCAAAGAAACAATACGATCTTGTACGGTTTTAGTTGTAGAACCTATCATTCACTTATGGTGGCGCCCCACTGTTTGGATGGTAACTATAGTAGGCATAAATGAGAAATGCCTATGCTGGCTAAGATTTATATTCTACTTTCGAAATGAATTTTTTCTGCACTATGCACTAGCAATAATATCAAATGTTTCTTTTTAATGCGTATCAAGCATCTTTGACTATCATAAGGAGAAATCTCCTCCGATTCTGCGTTTGCATTATGTGTGTGTGCGGGAGGCCTTATGGTAGTCTCATTTTTCAAAAGCATTGCGAATTGACTTTAAAATTCTTTCTTTGATTGTTTTTATAAGATAAACTGTTTTTGTTGCTCACACCAGTCCCACGACTGATCCGGAGTTTATTGTTTCTTTCCTAAACTCTGGGTGCTCATTATATTTCTACACGAGCAGTCTAGAGTTGGGTTTTACAGATAGTTAGATATAGTGGATTATCTGGAGTTAGTTCAGTCTTTGGTTCGCACCAGTCTTGCTTAGCTTGATGCATCGTTATTGGGAGTTCGAGCTATTACTGGATGGATTCTTGGAAATGGAGTTGCAGTTATTTTTGGAGTTCTTCCTTGAAGACTGCTTTAGAGTTATTTGTTCCACTGCTAGATGTTATCTATTTTCTTTTCCGCTGCTATTTATTGTATCATATCTCTGATGTATATTGATATCTATTGGATCATCTGTTGTATCAGATATTGTATCAAAGCCGTATATCAATGTATTATTCTTTATTTTCGCTATGTTGTTTACTTAATGATTGTTATAAGCTCCGGCGAATCGGATTTGAACGGTCGAATCTATGACATTCGAATACGATATGAAGTATAGATGTCGATTTTCAAGCGGGCAAAATCCGAGTCGTTGATTTGGTATCAGAGCTAAGGTGAAACTTTAGCTCAGGAGTATAACACGTTAAGTAGCTCATTAGAGATAGGGTGAAGTATACCCTAGAATGAGAATATCCCTAAGATATCCGTCCGAATGCCTCAGTAAATTCTCTTGCTATCCACTGATAGTGAGTATGAGTGTAAGAAGAGAACGAGATAGGGGATGAAATACGACTATAATTGCTCAATACTCTGTAACAACAGTGGAAACAACTTTCTTCTCAATCTCTTTTTGATTCGTTTCCAAATTTCTTTTGATTGCTTCGTGACAGCTACAAAAAGAAGTTTCGGTGTGATGGTGGCCTTACGAATCGTTGCAAAAAATTATTACTTCGTACTTCATCGATTTCTTATCGGCTTTTCGATTTAAACTCTAATAAATGAATTAGAAATTGGAAATTTTAAATTGAGTTAACTTGATTAATAGAATATGAAGAATGATTAGAATGGTATCGATAAAATGATTTTGTTTAAAACCAAAATTTGAAATTTTATTATGATTTCTTGTATCTATTATTGATATTCTGATTTGGTGAGCCAAATGCAGAATTGATATCCAGCTTGATTTGAAAAAAATATTTCTCTATCTAGCTATCTCTGTGTTGTTTTCGTGCCTGCGAATTTCGAGGACGAAATTCTTTTAAGGGAGGAAGTATGTAACAACCCTAAATTTTAATTTAATTTAAATTGATAATTTAAATAAATTTTTGAATTAAAATTGTAAAAATTGATTTAAATGGAAGCGAGTTTCCCCGAATTCGACTAGAAAATATATATAGTCATATGGATTTGACAAATTGTATATATGTGAATATATATTTAAATTGGATTTAAAATAAAATTTTAAATAAATTATTTTTAAAAATAAATATAGAGATATATATGTGTATACATTAGATATGAATTGTAAATGAATGGTTTAATAATAATTGATAATAATAAGTATTACAATTGATGGTTAATAATAATTTGAATTTATAAATTTAATATAAAACAATAATTTTTAAAGTAAAATTTATGATAATTATTTAAACTAAAAATAGAAGTAAATTTAAAATGCAAGAATAAAGCAAATACATTTAAGTAAGCAAAATAAAAGTATATGTTTATACATAAATAAACATATGCATAAATAAGTACAAACAAAATAAAGTAACTAGATACAATGTAAAATATGAAACAAGTCAATATAACAAAACAAATACATAAGTATTCAAACAAATAGATAGGCAAAGTAAACAAAACAAAGTAAAAATAACAAACAAATAAAAACATACATATGCAGCCTATAGAGTTTGTAACACATAAACAAACTGTACAAGCTTATAAAACATGTACCAAATAAAGTCAAATAAGAAATAGAAACAATTGTATACAACAAGACAGTAAAACATGTTTATGCAGGCAAGTAAAAATAAAAGATCCATCTACATACACAAATAAAAAAAATAAGCAACCTATATCTTCAAGTACTGAAGCAAAGGACAGCAAGTATATGTTTGAGTATATAAACATAAAGTAAAAGCAAACAAGTACATAATGTTATATCTCTAGCCCATGACTGAAATCATCAGCCTCCATACCCAAAGAGATCTCTGCCTGCTTTGTACAAAAGGAAGAAAAATATTATCAACCTGTAGACATGTTCCCCTATATCATCTTCATGTAAATTTGTCCATCTTCCAAACTGAGAAAGATCAGAAGAAAAAAAAAAGAAGAGAAAAACAAACATCACTTTATACACAAGCTTGAAAACAATTTGCTGAGAAAAAAAAAAAGGAAAAAAAGAAAAGAAGATCAAAACTGCAATTTTTCTCAAAACCAGACTCTCTGTTAATTAATTCAAGGTGAGTAACATTTGTTTTAAATTTTAAAAATATTGATCTGTATTGTGGTAAGTATGTTTGGTCATAAACATTAATGCTCTGTGTATACTGATTTATGAATATGGATGTGTAGGCTGATGTTATAAATACTCTCTGTTTAAAGATTTTTAAACACAGGATTTTGATTCAAAAATCCATTATCACTTGATCTAATCAAGGTTAAAACTTAGCATTAAAACAACCATTGTCAGTATAACATATACTTAAGGTACAAATTTAGTTAAGTTGAAAAAATTTTGAAGTGCTTCTGGAAACCAAGAAGAAACTGGGTAAACTCAAAATTTGTCAAAATATAAATCTCTGGTTCCATGAATTCAGGTATGTAAGTCGAATTCACACACATTAATATGAATTTTAAAGCAGTAATTCAGATTTTTAGTGATTGGGATTAAGGGCAATTTGTGTTTATCTGTTTTGGGCATTTCAAGTCGCCGTGGTCGGTCACGATGATGGGAGGGGTCGGATTTTTGTCTGGAGTTGGAGGAGGCTAGCGTGGGTCAGGGAAAAATAACCTGAGGTGATGGAAGCGACTGTGGTGGCGGCGGCGTGGGTTTTTTTTTCTCTAAACCTAGTTTTGGGAGCTCGGGGATTTTGGGTTGGTTCATCGCCATCGTTCGACCGAGTGTCTCGTGGCTTTGGAGGATGGTAGCGGGGGGTTAGACGATGTCGTGGACGGAGTCTTGGGTTCTCTGGTGGTCGGTGGAGGAAGCAGTTGCCGTTGACAGGTTGAGGTGGTATTTGTGCGTGCGTTTCCAGGTTTGGGATTTTGCCTCGATTTCGATTTTGAGGCAACGGCGAAGTTCGAGGGATCAGAACGTGCTCGGGGGGGGGGGGGGGATGGTCGATATGCTTGACGTCGCGGTGAGGCCAGAAGATGGTCAACGGCGATGTGCACGTGTACCGTGCACACTTGGATCTGGAAGAACAGAAAAAAAAGAGAAGAAGAAGAAGAAAGGGGAAACTCGCGTTTGGCTCGGGGAAGACGCAAGTTATTCGAGTGGATGACTCGAAGTAAAGGAAAGAAGGACTCGAAGTAATTCTGGTTGTCTCGAGTCAGTGTTGTTCAGGCATTTGAACTTGTCTGTTCCAGGCTTTAAAACTTAGTTCAAAATTCAAAACAGGATTTAAACTATGTTTTAAATGTAAAGTTAAAGTATAGATTCAATTGAATTTTTGAACCTAGGGTTTTAAAATGAATTTGGATTTTAAATCAAGAATTTTAAATCAAGGTGTTAAAAGCAAGTTTAAATCAAAGTTAAATTTATAGATTCAAGTTTTCATGAATTCGAATCTGAATAAATAAATTAAGTAGTTAGATTAAAAGCTTTTTCTTATATAAGTAATAAGTGTTATTTACATTTATTTTTAAGGATTTTTGATTGAATTAGATCAATGATTAAAAGAATGATCATTTTAAATTTAAATTCGAAATGAAATTTAAATTCAAATTCAAGAGTGTAATGTTTTACCACTTTAATGCTAATGAAATCATTATAAAGAAATGAATTGTCTTAAAAATAATTAGAAAAAAATATATATAGGATTTAACCAATAAGGAAATTAAAGAATGATTTATTTAATTTTACAAATAAATAATTAGATTAATTTATAATTAGAATTGATTAATAATAAATTAATCTAAGATAATTTCTTAAGAAAGTAATTTAAGAAATGTTATTAGAAAATAAAGTTAATTAATTAAGGATTATTTCATAATTAATTAATGTGATAAACATTAAGAATTAATTAGATTAATTCATTAAGATAATCATTGTAAATTGTTAAATATAATTACTTAATAAAAGTAATTAAGAATTTATCACTTATTGTAATTAAATTTGGATATTTTGATTTATAAAGTGAATTAATTTAGTTTAATTAATTTAATAAAACCATTTGATAAATTAATTTATATCAAATGATTTGGAATTAATAAATCAGAATTGAATAACAAATTCATAAGTAATTAATTTAATTGGAGATAAATTGAATTAATAAGGATTAAACAATCCTGTTTATAAATGATTATTGAATGCTTAACCTTACTTATGAATGATCATATTGTATGAAATGCCTTGAATTGATTATCCTATCTGATCTGTGATATCTTGTTCTGTGACTGTGTATAAATTTTCCATTCATTTACGTTGTTATATTATCTGTGAATCTGTGAATGGGCGATAAGATTTATAGTTATATCGCTTATCAACTATATTTCTGTGTTTGATCTGAAATGATTGAATGATGTTGCACTATTGTGTTAAACCCCTGGACCACACCATACACACACAATTATGGATTTCACGAGGAAATCGATTAAGTCACAGATTTTTGAAATAGTTTAAAATTTGAATTTTTAAATTCAAATGTTTTGGAAATGGAATTGGAATAGAAGTGAAAAGCTTTTGAAATGGAATTTCAAAGATGGAAATTTATTTTGAATAACTGGATTAAGTGTTGAAATTTAAATACTTTAATTTAAATTTGAATTCAATATTCAAATTGAATTCTGTAATTTGAAATTAGGGATTAATGATATTATACTAGTCATTATGAGTTAAACCATTTTTAAAGTATTATTTTTGGGAATTTGAATTTAACCCAAGGATTTTAACTCGTATAAATGAATCAGATTTCCAAAATGAAAACTGTTGTTTTCAAATGATAAACACTTTTAGATAAGAACTGAGATTCCAGTTAATTAGGGGAATTTCAAGATTGAATAGAGAAATGATTTTCCTAAGTTATGAATGAATTCTTTTTGAAAGCTATGAATTAAATCTGTTTATTTTTAACAGATTTAAATTGATGATTTGTTTAAATCAAATTGAAATGAAATTGCTTTGAAGGCTATAAAGTTAAATCTTTGATTTAAAGATTTAACGAGTTAATCAAATCGAAATGAAAATTGATTTGGAAAATCTGTGAATGAATCTTTTGTTTAAAAGATTAAAATGTGAAAATTGTTTAAACCGTTAAAGGTTGTGAAAATGAATCTTTTTGTTTTAAAGATTGAAATGGTAAATTGTTAAACCATTTGAAAGAAAAAAAACTTTGGATTTTTAAGTTGTGACTTAATTGAAATCCCAATATCCATATGTTTTTGAACTATTTCGCTCACTATTCGGTTTAGCCGGGAAAGGACCTTTGTGTCGTATAACCCATTCCGAATATGTGATACGTCGTTATGAATAGCATTGAAGATCGGTGTTGAAGACCCGGTATTTGCGAGAGCGATAGGATGACCTGTCGATTGACTCTGCACCGAGTTGCTCCGGTATAGAGTTCTCCATATGTGATGGTGAATCCGATCAGGATTGTGGATATCCGGATTGCAAGGACTTCTTTGTAAGTGCCTTCGGTTCTGTTCGAGCCCGGAACAGACTTGTATGGATTGTATGTCTGACATTACAAGTTGAGATATAAAGCAGATTTCTTTCAAATATATTTCTGTTGGTGGCGGAGAATTTATTCTTTTAGCTTAACACCCTTCTCTGAGACGTACGAGCTCAGAGGTTATGTAGTTGAAGGTTATCAGCGATATATTCCCAATTTGGTAATGTGACATGCTGAGTGTTGCTGTGAAATGATCATTGTGTTGATTATTTGTGATAGGATCATTTATTTGATCGTCTATCCTGGTGTTCATTTCTATGAGCATTTATTGACCCAAAGCATGGCTTTTGTATAAAGTATGTTTTTGTGGACGAGACTTCGTCGAGCCTCACACCCCGGAAATGGTCAAAACAGGAAAGATGCAGCAAGGTTATGAGGGGTAGCTCCCTTTAGGGTATGTGCATTTCCTTCTGGATAGAGGTGGTATCATGGTATGGAGCCCAGATATTTAACCTATGTGGTTACTGCGAATTTATTACTTTGTGGTTGTTGGTTATCGGGATCCCGTGAGAAAGGTCGTTTACGATCGGGGAATGGCGTGCTCGTGTCAGTAGTTACCCAGTTAGGGGTAACCCGGCCTTGTGTTGGCAGAGTTCCGGTTTGGTTCTCGGGGACGTCCATCCAGAGGCGTTCTCATGTGGCAATGGGAAGTTCCTTGGCCTGACCATTTGTTGGAAATCCAAAGAAACAATACGATCTTGTATGGTTTTAGTTGTAGAACCTATCATTCACTTATGGTGGCGCCCCACTGTTTGGATGGTAGCTATAGTAGGCATAAATGCGAAATGCCTATGCTGGCTAAGATTTATATTCTACTTTCGAAATGAATTTTTTCTACACTATGCACTAGCAATAATATCAAATGTTTCTTTTTAATGCGTATCAAGCATCTTTGACTATCATAAGGAGAAATCTCCTCCGATTCTGCGTTTGCATTGTGTGTGTGTGTGCGAGAGGCCTTATGGTAGTCTCATTTTTCAAAAGCATTGCGAATTGACTTTAAAATTCTTTCTTTGATTGTTTTTATAAGATAAACTGTTTTTGTTGCTCACACCAGTCCCACGACTGATCCGGAGTTTATTGTTTCTTTCCTAAACTCTGGGTGCTCATTATATTTCTACACGAGCAGTCTAGAGTTGGGTTTTACAGATAGTTAGATATAGTGCATTATCTGGAGTTAGTTCAGTCTTTGGTTCGCACCAGTCTTGCTTAGCTTGATGCATCGTTATTGGGAGTTCGAGCTATTACTGGATGGATTCTTGGAAATGGAGTTGCAGTTATTTTTGGAGTTCTTCCTTGAAGACTGCTTTAGAGTTATTTGTTCCACTGCTAGATGTTATCTATTTTCTTTTCCGCTGCTATTTATTGTATCATATCTCTGATGTATATTGATATCTATTGGATCATCTGTTGTATCAGATATTGTATCAAAGCCGTATATCAATGTATTATTCTTTATTTCCGCTATGTTGTTTACTTAATGATTGTTATAAGCTCCGGCGAATCGGATTTGAACGATCGAATCTATGACATTCGAATACGATATGAAGTATGGATGTCGATTTTCAAGCGGGCAAAATCCGAGTCGTTACATTATTTATTCCCTGAAAACCACTTCGATTCGGTTTGAACTTTTTCGTGAGGAAGACAAGAACTTGGAGTCGAAGATGGAGCAGTGAAGTGCAAGGGCAATTGCTACTAATCCTGGGGGTGATTCCAAAATGGATGTAGTAGAACCCGGAGTGGACTTGTATGGATGAACGCTTTCAGATCATCGTCAAGAGGATGATGAGCATTCTAAGTGAATATGTGCAAAAAAATTAACGCATAGCCTCGAGCCTCATCAACCGGGAATGGATAAAACAGGGGAGGTGCACACAAGGCTAAGTGGCTAGCAACCAATTAGAGTAAGGTCATCTATGTCTAGATGTTCCTTTATATTCGGTTGTGTGGGCGGTTACTGATCCCAACCGTGGGGTGAGCTCATTCGGACTATCCAGTAAGCGGTAGCTATGGTCTTGTGATGCAGGGGATCAGGGTGGATCCTCGGTACGGTGATCTAAACCACGTACTGTGACGGGCGGTACCCCAATAGCCCTGCCATTGATGGAAATCCATTCTCCCTACGTGACTTTACGGTTTCTGTTTGTAGAATCCACTTTGTGGCTAATAACTGGAATTTAATAATGTAACAATTTCGGCTATTTGAATAAGTATTTGTATACAGACCCTACTAAAATATCAGAGGATTTTATAAGATATGTTTTGATTATCGTAAGGTAAAAACCAGGCATGTTTATTTGTGGCTTGGTCTTATGAGATAACTTTGATTTTCAAATGATTTTGAAAACTATAATAATCCAATTGAGTGTGTTTTCTCACGTTGGTTTTCCAGACTGGCTCGGGTGTTATTTAACTATAATGTTCGGGTCAAACCGAGTATTATAGAGTACAGATTCTGAATGGACTTCTGTTGAGCTCAGGAGACGAGCTAGACGACGAGGCATATTTCCATAGATTTTTATTCCGCTATGAAGTGTAAGCTGTATATTCAGCTTTGGAGGACGGGATATTATAACCATCCTGAATTGTGGTGTTGATTTGTATTCTACTCTGATGATGTATGTATAAAACTGATATAGTTTTTTTGTGTAAAGATCAGTTATTATCTATTATATTTTATTCCACTGCGATGGTAAGATTCTGTTGTTGTTTGTTCTCTCTTTCTCTACCTCCTTCTTCTTTAACCCTAATGATTCGGTTTTCCGGCATTAGATTGTTCGACATTTGATATAGTGGACGTATTGATGTCGATTTTCGGGTGTTGAAAAATCGGGTCGATACATCCTTCCACACTCCAAACCTTATTTAATCCGCAATCAAAGTAGTTAGTTCAATTAACCCATTTTATTAATTATTTCAAATCTCAATAATTTCCGAAATTTATTTATTCATCCCCACCTTGGCTAAATTTCTAAATTTCACTTTATTAGTTAAATTCAGTTCACTTAATTTGTTCACTTCATTAATTTATTCTACTACCATGATCACTTCATTTAACTTTTCTTAAGTTAAATTTAATCTATTATCTCAATTTCACAATTTCTTTTCTTATCTATATCATTTCTCAATTTATAAGTTCGAAATTTATCTTTATTCATTTCACAAACACTTAGATTGCAAATTATCTAAACACCCGGTTTAATTTCAAATCAATTTGAAATTATATATATATATATATATAAACACACACATATCTCACTTTTAAATCAAACTAAAATTTTAAATTTCTTAAATCAAAAACTTGTTTATCAAAATAAGGCTCCATTAGCAAATCATTATGGTAGCAATCCATCACTTAGAAACTCGAAAATGAAAACCGATGATGTCGCGATTCATCGAAATTATTTTCCAACGACCGAAGTGAGTTCAATGATGTTAATTTATTTTTAAAAACCATTTTAAAAATATATGTTTTTCAACTAATATCACTATATTTTTCCAAAATTCTGAAAACCATTTTCAAAAGTTTTTGGGACTTGGAATCAAAACTTCTCAATTTAAATCCATTTTAATTTATAAGCCACATTTATAAATTATACTTACATAATTTCACCTCCTTAAAACATTTCACAAATTTTTTATCATTGTTGATTTTATAATAAACAACGTTTATTAGGGCACAACATCCAATTAAAGAAATAATCAATATTATCATTCCTAACAACCAAACACACTATATATACCTTAATAATTTCTTAAAATTATTATTTTATATGTAAAATATAATCAAGGTAAAATTAACGCATCTACCCAATTTCAAAACAATACTATGTCGAAGTGTCCTGTTCGAGTGTTTAAAGATCCCAATCAATAACGTTAATTACTCATATTGATCAGCATCCATAAGCCAGTCAACGAATCAACCAACACAATATAAAACAATTTTTATATTAACTACGCTCATATTTATACACTCAAACTCATTCTAGGGTTCTACTGACCCTATCTCTAACGAGTCAAACCCCATAAAGCTAAGGTTATCTCTAAACCAAAGCTTTGATACCAACTATGATGACCTACATTTTGGAAGATTAAAATCGACAATGATCCACACATGTCCAACTTAAACAATAGATTATCAATGGGGTTAATTACGAAAAATATGAAAAGAAGAACTGTGACGACCCGCAAATCCGTACCCTTTGAATCGATAGTAAACCACACATGCCCGACCCAAGAAGCAACTGACAGAAAGTAAAGAGAAAGAAAAGAAGAGAGAAGAAGAGAAGAGAAGAAAGAGAGAAGATAGAACAAAACAGAACAATATAGAATCTCACATCGTAGTGGAAAAGATATAATATCATATTAATGATCTTTACAAAACAGAAACTGTATATACATACATAAAACGGAGTACAACAATCAATCAGTAGTTATCAGCCTGAATGGTTAAAATAACTTGTCCCTACAATTGTCGATAATATAAAACATCAACTAAGCAGTAGATAATAAACAGATACGTGTATATGAAAATAAAGATCTCAGCTCTCCTGCTGAAGCTCCAACAACACCAAATCTGAATCTGTAAATATACTCGGTCTGACCCAAGCATTGAAAGAGAAGAACGCCCTGATCAGTCTGGTAAACCAGCGTGAGAAATACACTCAATTGAATTTATTAAATTACCAACTTTTCCTTTATCAAAAAAAATATCTCGTAAGACACGCACACACATAAACATGGACATGTTTTTACCTTACGATAACTAAAACATTTCATATCAAACCATCTGATATTATACTAGTGTCTAGTATACAAATAATTTTATTCACAGCCGAAATGGTTACCCATTTAGCATTTCGGGTTATTCATTATGCCATTACAAACAAAACCACAAGCTCATAGTGGGGTTTGGATTTCCATACAAATAACTAGGTGAAGGGACTATCTTCCAGCTGTACATCTCTAGAGGAATGTACTGAGGACCATCACAAAGAATCCTCTACCAACACAAGACCGGCCTATTACTATAACTAGATAGTACCTAATATATAATCCTTCGGTCGTTACCGACCTTTTCCAAGGGACCTCATAGCATACAAAACATAATAATTGAATACACGATGTCATAGTGCGTAAAGATATATCTAGAAGAGGATGATTATATCCTAATGGAAGGGATCCACTTAGCCCTGCTGCACCTAACCCTGTTTCGGTCATTTTCGGTTGATGAGGCCTGAGGTAACAACTTCCTTTCACATATCATATCACTTTGAATGCCACACGGCCATTTCCGTTGACTACTAATTATCTTTCACAAAAATACAACCCTTGAGCTCATACGTCTCAAGGAGGTTGTTAAGCTAAGAGAAGTTGCTTTTTCCGCCACCACTGATGTATGTTTGTAAAAACCAATGTACGTAATATTCAGAAATGCAATGTCAAACAAACATCCATACAAGTTGTCCAGGAATAGGACAAACCGAAGGTACTTTCCTACCACATCCTATCGGAAAATCCCTGGGATTAGTAGCGAATAGTCATTGCATTAGATATTTCATAACGAAGAGACAACTGCTGTTGGATGTATATTGGGATTTTTACCCCAAACGATCAACAAGCAGTCCTCCACTATGAAAATCCTAAATATCAATATCATCAATAACCTGCATCGTAACATCCTGGTATTCTCAACCATTCACATCTACACATGTCGAATTTGAGTTGCTCAAAATATCACATTGTTAATTCGTATTTGGCAAAACTCAGCGTATAAAATAATCACAGACACAGAGTTTTACACTAATAAGCAGTGGAAACAAATGAATAGTAGTTTATGAGGACACTATATATATATATATATAACAGAGTTAAACAAGATACAAAAGAAGTCTTGAATACATAGAAATCTCAGTACAATAGTCAAATACAAGATCATAATATATCACTGGATTCAACTGAATAACTAAAAGCTAAATCGATAGTTGGATCTCCAAGCGAAGCTCCAAACTACAAAGGTGAGTCTCAAATGTTGTGACACTCAATCTGACCCAAGCGTAAAGCAAAAAACAAAACACTCGATTCATGATTTACATTCTTATATCAATAAATCCAATTCAAGTGAAATATCAACTGAAATACAAGTAACTTAAAGGATGTTTGGGATCACCATCGTCTAAGGATCCGTTAAACTATTACTATGTAGTAATATACATTATTATAATAATTCTATTGTAAAGCAAACTATTAAAATGGCATTAAGGCGTTACCCATATCCCCCTTAACACATTTTATAATGCCATAGTCTATATGGTACCATAATACCTTCTGATCGGAAGGCTATCAGAGGATACTCCATAGGTACGACATAAAACAAACTCGTAGTGGTCTCGATATGGTAGGTGACACGACACAACTAGGCAATGTCAAGGTAGATATACCAATTACACTTCCGGGCTGGTGGTAACGTATAGCCGTAGCTACCGTCCACCTCGATCCACACTCCCAAAATCAAAGGTGCACCCAAATCAATCACAAAGTAATAGAATGGTATCAATGAAGTGTGTCCAATAGGAGGAGCTACCTCACTTCGCCCGTCAATTGCTCCTATTTTAGTCACCTTAAGCCAACTCACATGAGTCGGGTCCAAGCATATACCTCATATAGGATCTTCACCTCCATCCTACTTCATTTTGGATTCTCCACCGTGTACATAGTTGTTAAAGTGGTTTTCGGTATTGGCAGAGAGTGTGACAATATCCGATCTCGGACTCTTTAACAACCAATCGTTATTATAATACCGCGGTTATTTCAAAATAGATTATAATTCAAAACCATAATATCATTGCCATTTCAAAACCATATCAATACGATATCATTTCCATTTCAAAACCAAATACGATATCATTTCCATTTCAAATATATCCATTTCCAAAAATCATAGCACTTCAAAGTTATAACACTTTCGAAATTATAAAGCTTCTAAAACCACAACACTTTAGAAATCATAACTTATAAATCATAATACTTCGAAAATCATAACACTTTGGAAATCATAATTTTGAAATTATAATACTTTAGAAATAATAACACTTTGAAATCATAATATTTTTCTTTAAACCGTTTAGATGCTAACGATAGTATATATAATAAAGTAGTTTATAAAATAAAGTAGTTTATAATTTTTCTAATTAAATCGATCATCATCAAATAGGAAAAAAGAAAACATTAATGGCGATTTATCAAGAAATATGGCCGCAGCTTTCTTCATCCCATCTCTCTTCTGTATCCCATGATTTTAGAGAATCTTCTTCTTCGTATCTTACATCTTCCTTCCCCAATCGTCGTTCTCTTCCTTTTTCTTATGCCCAAGCCGTACAGAATCGTTCGACATCTCTTTTTCAAGGAGCTTCTCGCAAGTTTAATTCGAATTGGATTGACTCAAGAAAGGGTAGGAAATTCTTCTATAGATGTGGTGATTTCAACCATTTTGCTTCTAGTTGTAGAGACCCAGTTCGTTGTTTCTCTTGTGGCAATTTTAGGAATAAGCGTGAAAAATGTGTGTTTAAACCGAAGCCTGTCTCGAACTCGACTAATTATGGTTTTCTCTTTGCTCTGAAATTCTTGATGCTGAGAGGTGTTCTTCTCGATCATTTAGGGGATAAGAAAGTTTTGGGTATTAAGTATCTTGAAGAATTGCTGTTTCATTTTTATGTCATAAATGAACCGAATATTGGTAAGGGGTATTGGGGAAGATTTGGTGATCCAGAATTATACTTTGGCAAGGTTAGAGATAAATCTTTGAAGCGTAGATCTACGTCTTCTTTTGTCAATCATGGGTTTCATTTTGTTCACAATTATTTGTTGTTAAGAGGGGTATTGATTGATTTTCTCTAGACTAATAAAGATCTAGGATTAAGTTATCTTGACGAGCTTTTCTATCATTTCGACATCATCAACGAGCCGAATTATGGTAATGGTTTTATTAATGGATTTGATGATTCCTGTAGCTCTCTTGATTCCATTGGTCAATTTGAGTTCTCGATCGCTAAGCCTGTTCTGACTGAAGTCGTTTCTGTTGATTCGTTCAAATCTAATGTTGTTGTGAATGAGTTCAATTTAGGCTTTGACCCCAATCTACTGGATCCTGATGTAACTTTTTGTTTGGATCAGTATAATTTCGGTTCCCCTCTGATAGTTAATGATTTTGTTGAAGATATGGGTCATTCATTTTGTTCTGTTCGAAGGAACAAACGTTCTCATAAACATCTGAACAACTTCGTCATTCCTCTGTTCAACAAATATGACTGTCTTTCTTTGAATCCAGAAGCAGTTCTTACTGATAGTAACTTGCTGTTTATCACTGAGCATGTTCCTGATCATTCGTGCAACTTGAGGAAAGATGGAAACATAGTTTCAGATGATTTTGATGATTATAGTTGCAGTCTTAAGATTTTCTTTTTCGAAAGTGATTTCTTGTTTGATCAAGTCTAGGATCTTAATGCTAATATTGTTAAAAAGGATATTTTATTGGAGTTTGATCAGATTTCCTATCTGGATAATGTCTTGTGGTCTTCTATTCCTACTGATTTGCCTTTTGTATTTGATAATCTTGAGCTACCCACTCAGTTGGAACCCAGTTTTAGCATCAATGTTATGTTGGATGATTTAGAGGTTGAAGTTGAGTCTTGTGTTTCTGCTTCTTTTGATAATTTTGGGATAGTTGATTTTTGTGACGATTTCATTTCATTGGAGCAGCATTTTAAGGTGGAGAATTCTGCTGACGCTGAGTTTTATGATGATATGCACACTGTATCTGTTGTGCACGATACACAGTCTCAGGCTTCTGTTGATGTAGAAATTATTTCTATTTCTTCTCAGAGGGTTTTCAATCATGATGCGGCGGGTTGCCTAGATGTTTTTGCTGTTTCTAGTAGCTATTTTGGTTATGATGCTTGTGACGTTGGCGGAGTAGAATTTGATTCCCCTATTGAGTATATAGGTGGGAATGTTAATCAGGTTGTGGCCCCGTTAGTTTTAAATGATTATTTTGGCTCTGTTGATAATTCAGAAGACCTTCTGGAAGTTGTTGATTCGCATTCCGAGTCTCATGTGTTACCTTTGGGTGATTCTTCAGACGAGCATGTTGTTTTTGTCCCAGATGTATTGAAATCTGATGGGATGGTTGATTTGATTCGCTCTGCTCCCTGCTCTGCTTCGTTGAAGAGAGGTAAGCGTAAGCGATCTGTTGTTTCTTGTGGTTCAGTGCGTCGTAGTGCCAGAATCCGTAGCAGTCGGTCTTCTTCTATAGGTGAGTTTCCTGGATCGAGCACCATAAGTGGTGCGACGCATCCAGGCTCAGGTACGGGTTCTTTTTTGGGTAGTATTTCTTCTTCTTATGCTTTAGGTAACCTTTCTTCTGCCGAGTTTAGTCAGTTAGCCTGTGACACTTCTTTTATTTTTATTGATATTGAGCTAGATAGAGAGTATATTAGATGTAGGGAATTTGAGAGGGCTAGTTCAGTTCATTTATGAGGATTATTAGTTGGAACATTAGGGGTTTGAACGATTTGAGAAAATGTGATAAAGCTAGAGTATTTTTTAAAGACTACTCAATTGATATTGCATTACTTCAAGAAACTACTGTCCTAATGTTCGTTTCTTTAGAAGATTAGGTGGGTTTTATTTTAGAAAATGGGTTTTTTTACCTTCCATTGGCTCTTCTGGGGGTTTAATGATAGGTTGGCGTGATAGTCGTTTTAAATTGCTTCAATGTATTGTTAAGCAACATTCTCTTCATGCTATTCTTATTAATCTTTCTGATAACTCTTTTATAAATTTATCAAATGTTTATGGGCCTAATTCAAAAATTAATAGGAGAATCTTATGGAATGCATGTCTTGATTTTAGATCCCTAGCCCCGGGTCCTTGGATTTTTTTGGTGGGGGGGGGGGGGGATTTTAATGTTACGCGTTTCATTGGTGAGCGCTTTCCTAGGGAAGGAGATTACTCTGCAATGGAGGAATTCAATCAATTTATTGTTAACTCTAATTTGATTGAAATTCCTCTATCTAATAGAGAGTTTACTTGGAGTAACTCTCGAGAATCTCCTTCCATGGCTCTTCTCGATAGATTTTTTGTTAGTGATGAGATTGAGGACAAATTTCCTATCCTTCGAGTTAATGGCTTGCCTTATACCCTCCTTGACCATTGTCCTATTATCCTTTCTTGTGATTTCCATAGAGTTTTTATTAACAATTTTAAATTTGAAAAGATGTGGCTTTTGGAATCTAACTTTGTAAACTTAGTTATTTGTAAATGGAATTTTTTAAGCTTTCATAATTTCAGAAATAAGGATAATTCTGCAAAAGCTTTTATTTCTAAACTTAGAGACCTTAGGATTTTTCTCAAAAATTGGAATAGAAATGTTTTTGGCAATTTAAAAATTAAAAAAGACAATATTATTAATTTTTATGATTTAAATTAACAAGATAGAAGAATCTAGACCTCTTAATTTAAGAGAATGTAATGTTCTTCTAATTTAAAAGATGAGCTGAATTCTATTTTAGAAAAAGAGGAGGTGATGTGGAAGCAGCGATCCAGAATTCAATGGATTAATGAAGGTGATAATAATACCAAAATTTTTCATAATTTTGCTAATGGTAGAAAATGTTCTAATACAATTAACTCTATTTTTGTTAACAATATAGAGTTAATTGACCAAAGTGACCTCAACAAGGCTTTTACTGACTACTATAAGGATATTTTTGGTTCTAAAATCAAACATAGAATCAATGTTAGATGGACTGATCTCTATCCATCAGATTCTATTGTTGATTTATCTGAGTTAGATATTCCTTTTTCTGAAGAGGAAATTAGGAAAGCTATTAATGATATGCCTAGCGATAAATTGCCGGGGCCTGATGGTTTTCCTATTTTATTTTATAATACCTTTTGGGATATTTTAAATTTTGACTTAGTTAATTTGTTTAATGATTTTTATAATGGTAATTTGCAATTAGGGAGATTTAATTTTGCAAATGTTATTTTGCTGCATAAAAAAGTAGGAGCTAACAACTTAAAATATTTTAGACCTATTTCTTTGATTAACTATTCAGTTAAAATCATTTCTAAAGTTCTAGCCAATAGACTTAGTATTAGAATGAATGAATTAATTGATTGTTCACAATCGGCTTTTATTAAAGGGAGAAATATTACAGATGGTGTGGCTGCTGTTCAAGAATATATTAACTTTTGCTGTAAGAGTAACATTACCTGTGCGATTCTAAAACTGGATTTTGCTAAAGCTTTTGATTCAGTTGATTGGGATTTTATTGTTGGCATTTTTCAGGCTAGAGGTTTTGGGCATAGATGGATTAGTTGGATTTTGTCCTTACTCAAAACGGGTAACTCTAGCATTATGGTTAATGGTATTCTAGGTAATAAAATTCAGTCTAAGAGAGGCTTAAGGCAAGGGGATCCTTTATCCCCTCTGCTGTTTAACTTAGCTGCTGATGTTTTTACTAATATTATTAAAAGAGTGTTGATAATGGTTCTCTAGGAAGTGTTGGTAATGATAAATCGCGTAATGGTATATCGGTTTTACAATTTGTGGATGATACCATTCTTTTTTCTTCTCATCTTCCTAGACACATTATTACTCTCAAGTTTATTCTTTATAGTTTTGAGCTTTTATCTGGTTTAAAAATTAATTTTGACAAAAGTTCTGTTCTTGTTTTAAATGATTTTGATAAAGTTGAAAACTTAGTTGCTAATACCCTAAATTGTAAAATTATGAAATTTCCTTTTGATTATCTAGGTTTTGTGATTAGACCTACCAAACTCAAGCATGACGATTGGCTTATTATTATTGATAAAATTAAAAATAAGATTTCAAACTGGAACAGGAGATTTCTTTCTAGAGCAGGTAGACTTATTTTAATTAACTCGGTTTTATCAGCCTTACCTATCTATTGGATGTCTATGCATCTTTTTCCAGATTGGGTTATTGATAAAATCGATAAAATCAAAAGTATGGAGTGGGGATAATACTAATAATAGTATAAAATGTCTCGTGAACTGGGAAACTGTTTGTAAAGCTAAAAATGAGGGTGGTTTGGGTGTTATTAATTTACGCAACATGAATTTGTCTCTTTTAGGTAAATGACTTTGGAAGTTTATGGATATAAATGATAATGCTATTTGGAAAGAGATCATTTCCAAATACTATTATAATGGTAACTTCAATTTACACTAATTTGATCATTCTTTTTCCCATATTTTTTCTAATTTTTGGAAAAACATTTTAAAATGTTATAATTTTTTTAAATTAGGAACTAAGACAATTGTTCATTCAGGAAATTGTACTTCTTTTTGGCATGATTGTTGGATCTCGATCTTGCCTCTTAAATTTGATTTTAAGGATTTGTATGACATTTGCAACTTTAAGTATGCTTTAATAAATGAAGTTTATTCTCCGGGGAATGATCCTCCTTGGAACTTTAGCTTTAACAGAATTTTAATTGGTACTACCCTTAGGCAACTCTCTTTACTTTATGCCAGATTAAAGCTTTATAATATTGATTGTGACAATGATTTTATTAGTTGGGAATGGGATAAATGTAAGAAATATACTCCTAAATCTTTTTATAGATTTATTAATTTTTCGGGTACTATTAATAACTCTTTTAAATATATGTGGAAATCTAATGCTCCTCCTAAATCCAAAATTCACATGTGGCTAATTCTTCATGGTAAACTTAATACAATTGAATTTTTAAAGAGAAAAAATATTCATAATGATAACAAATGTTATTTTTGTAATCTGCATCTTGAGGACATAAATCATATATATTATGATTGTTTGGACACTAATTACATCCTTATTAATACTCTTAAAAATTTTAATGTCAATATTACAACTAATATTTTGGATTGTGAATTCTACTGGAAAAATTATAGATTCAAATTCAATAAAAATATTAGAGTTTTACTAGATACTTTATTTATTATTATTAGTTGGTTTATTTGGTTTGAGAGAAATCAAAGAATTTTTAATAATAACAATAGTCATCCTAACAAATTGATTTTTTCAATTTCTACTTTTAGTTTTAATTGGATTTCTAATCCCAAATATAAATTAGCTAATAATATCATATTCAATCGGTATCTTAAAAAAGTTAATTATATTATTAATTTTTTTAAACTTAATAATATCTTTAATTATTCTAATAATAGTATTATTAATTTTATTCCAAACTCATATGATAATCACACTTTAAATCATAGCTTGCTTATGATTTAAGTCATATGAGTCTAGTCTTTTTCTCTTTTGTTTTAGTTTCTGTTTGGTTTTTGGTTTAGATTATTTCTTTCCTTTTAATACATATATATGTATATTTAATTAATAAATATACATATATATATGTATCATTTTAATTTTTCCCTAGTCTTGTTTCAGATACAGGTTTTGAGAGATAGGATATCGGGATCATTTCGCAGGTTTCTCTCATTGTTAGATTGCTGGATTTCAGATTATAGAGATGTCATCAGAGCAGTGTTTCTTCATCCAGGCCGTCTTATAGTTTTTTGGAGTGCTTCTTCAGGATGTCTTTTTCTTCAGTTTTGGCTCTCCTTCTTTATTCAGAGTCTTCAGAGAGATCTCTCCAGAGCTGTCGTTTTTTCATTTCTTCTGATAGGACTTTTGGAGTTTTTTTTTGATACTTCTAGATCTTAATATGGGGCGGTGGCCTTGCCGGAGCTTGATATTAAGGTGCGATGGGTGGTGGCCTTGCCGGAACTCATCTTAGGAGTATCTGAGTTTTTGCTTTTTTGTAGTTTAGCTCTTGTTACCTGCCAGGCATGTTGGTAGCTCTGCATGTTTTGTGTTATATATATATTCGCATGTGTGCTTTCCTCTATGCGTAGAGGATCAATCATTTTTCTCAAAAAAATAAAGTAGTTTATATAAATTAGTTATAAGTTAAAATAGTTTATAATAAAACAGTTAGTATATTAAAATAGTTTATATTAAAAATAGTTTATATTAAAATGATTTATATTAAAATAGTTTATATGAATATAATTCATAAAGTAAAAAATATAAATGGTTTTAAATATAATTTATATGTACTTTATATAATAAAATAGCTTCCTAAAATTTCACAAATCGATTCCAAATCAACTTGAATTCCAAAATTTAAATTTAATCCAATCTCAAATCATCAATTTCAATTCAATTCAGTTTCTCAATAACCATTTCAAATTATATCGATTTCAAAAATAGATTTGAACCATAGAATAAACCACTTCAATTTCAATATATTTCAAAGCTTTAAATATTCCACAATTTCAAAACTAAATTTGATAATTTCATATATACCTTAACTTAACATCATTATTATTTGGTTTTGAAATATCCACTTAATAAACCTAATATTATTAAAATAAATCTCAAACTACAAATAATCTAAATATTTACTTCAATTTACCTAAACTTGAAATATTTATTAATCACTTTAAACCACAATCAAATTATAAAATCATATCCTTAAATTCTCAATATCCAGTAAGTTTCAATAGATTTTATTTAAATATAATTCTTAAAAGAATATTAGTTCAAATCAACTTAAATTTATCTTCCCAACCTTAATTTATAGAAATCATTATAAAATCTATTTTAAAATAAAATTTTAAATAAATTTAAACACAATATATATTAGTTAAATCAAACTTTATTATTAAACTCATTTTACAATAAAACAAATTTATATATATTTTAAAATAGTAAAAATACAAGTAAATTCTTAACTATAATTTTAAAAAGTAACTTATAATTTTAAACTTTTCAAACATGTAAATTTAAAATCAAGAATTTAACTAAAATAACCTTTATAAGTATGACATTTAAAATCAATATTTATATAAACACACACCTATATATATATACACATATCTTTTTAAACCTTGGAAATATTTCAAAATATTTATATATAGACCAACGATGTCTATATATGATTTTGTATCCTATGGTCAAGTGATACAGATATTTATCGTTTCAATTCACAAATTAAATTTTATACAAGTATAAATCATTTCAACCTGCAATCCCAAATTCAATTCAACGAAAATCGCTTGGTTTTATCATTTCAAACCATAACAATGTTCTCCTATTCTACAGATCGTTCGGGTATGTATCATTTCAATCCATAGGGAATCCTATACTAACAGGTAACTTGCAAAGTGACAAAAATTATGATGATAATATAATAGGCATATATCATCAATATGAATAGCAGATAATGGTGTCAGATGTCACACGTGAACAAATAGCACATATATAGCAATGTAAATAACTAACAACAGCATATTTCAATTTTTGTTTCAATTGAAATATAATTTAATAAATATAAGAATGTTAATCATGAGTGATTGATCTTTCGAGGCTAGAGAGGATAAACAATGAAATTGAGTTATGAAATGCAAGCACGACTTCCAAAGTAAAGCTCGCTTGGTACGAATTTGACGATCAAAGCTGATAACGAGGAATCGATAAAATAATTAGAATCAGCTTAATAGAAACAGAAATTGTATATTATTATTTTTTCCATGAAATCAATATTTGATTTAAAACAAATATCAAAATAATATGAAATTAAAATCATTGTTTTTATTAAACACATATATTAAAATCAACATATATACATGATATATTTTCAAATAATACTTATACATATATATATACGCACTCAGCCATATCATAACTTATATATATAATTTTATTCATTGCAAAAAAATAAACATATCCTAGCATATATATATATATTAAAGATACTAACATACCGTATATATTTTAAACCTATAAACTTATATTGTAAACTGTAAGCATATGTATACAATAAACACAAAATTTTCTTCATGTATATATACTCTAAGTTTATATATAATATACCAACAAAACAATACTTACAAACAACCTATGGCATCAAGACCAATATACATACATACATATATATATATATATATATATATATATATATATTACTACTATATTTTTAACCGATGTGTATATTCCAACATAAAATATAACTAATATATAATAGAGTTAATATAAACTTATACTTAACCATAACAAAGATTCATTATATAGGTAAACTAGTAAATAACCTATGTATGAAAAAATCAAAATGTCTTCACATATAGGAATAAATCAACATACTATATATATACACTTATTACAAATTCATATTAAAGTACTAACATTAGTTTCAGTACATACTCTAACATATTATAAACTATATATACGTGAATATATATATACATATATATATTATATACTTACAAACTTATATATACTTGAACCAAACATCTATATAAACTCACATGTTGATTATATTTAAAAATTATAATTATAAAATCAACATAAACTAAAATTTTGAACTCAAATGTACTCTATAAATTTACATATTATATATACATAGCCTGATATAACATATACAGTAAAACAATAGATCAGTTGCATATACAAAACAGTTGTATAAGATTCAAAAATTAGTATATAACAAAAAATTTACATTACCTATTATATAACTTGGGTAGGCTGGGAAGTGGTGACGAGTACGGTTGCACAGTCTGGGATTGATGGGGTGGGGCACTCGGCTATTTGGTGATGTAGAGTTGGTTGCGAAGCTCGGTTGGAGGAGGAGCTCGGGTTTGACTGAAGAGATGGGGCGACAAGTGGTCAGTAGCGGTGCAGGAGAAGTAGTGGGAAGGGCCGATGGTGGGCTGTGTCTGGTGGAGTAGTAGGTGGTCGGGCACGGAAGGCGGGAAGGCAAAATAAGGCGGAGCAGCACGTTGTAGGCTTGCCATGGGGAGAAGGCTGGACAGTTCAGGGTGATGATCCATGAGGTGGGTAAAGGCACAGGTTAAGGCATATGCGGCTGTTCAGGTGATGGTTGCAGTGGAGGGGTTTCAGCGATGGGTTGGAGAAGAAAGGCGGGAGGTGGGAGAAAAGGCAGGTCGGCTGCTTGGCGAAAAAAATGATAGCGAAGGAAGGTGAAGATAAAGCTTGGAAAATAAATGAATAGGCTCAGAGTAGCAATATGTTTTGTATATATTAATATATTTCCAACGTAAGGATGAGCAAACCAAAAACTAAAAATTGAAGGGACAACAGCAATATATTTGAAACAGAAGAAATGGTAAAAGTCGGCATGAATTCAGAGAGTTATTAAATGCAAATAGGTGTTGGTATTATACGGTGAATAAATGAAAAGTCACAAAAACCAACAGGCGCAAAAGCGGTACTAATAAGGTTACCGTTTTCATGGATTCCTCTACGTATCAGACTTCAAGACACATTTGAATATACCACAGAGATCAGCACGGCGAGACTATCAAAACGGTATATAGATATTAGTAATTGGATCATCCGTTCAAAAGTTGATATTGGTACTGAAAAATGCTGCAAATCTGTTAAAAATAAGATAAACGAAGCAGTAGCATTCCAAATTTGGAGAAATGAAGTATGAAGTCTAACTCAGAAGAAGACTTACATATTGATTGTATAAAAATATTCTAGTTTGGAAAACATTTTATAATCATCAATCTTTAACTGATTTGAATTGAAATAGAATTTCACAATAAAATAAACTTCCATATTATTAATTGAAAATTTACCATTAGCTATGTTTAAATAGATGTATTTCAACTATTAAATTTTTATTTCCGAATTCAAATATTTAAAATTTCATAAAAATTCAATTAATTATATTATTAAAACTAATAAAATTTATAGGTCGTTACATTGTACCCCGCTCAAAACTTTTCGTCTCCGAAAAGGAAGGAGGTAGGAGAATAGAAACAACCAGAAAGAAAAATGACTGAAAAATAAAATAAAACCATTAACTTAAACCATATAAATTTCAACTTAAATTAAATAAATGCACAACAATTGATTTTAAATTCAAGGTGTTTCATTAAGTTGATTTAGTTTAAATACTACTGTTGTTTGTTATAAAATTTATTTCAAACAAATTTATTTAAGTTTATCTCATTTACTTAATTCCTTTGATTTCACTTAAATTAATTCCATTTATAACTTAATCTTAACTATTTTTATATTTATATTTATTTCTATCTTATTATTCCCAATTCAATTATTTCAAGCTTAAATATTCATTCGAAAAATTTGGCTTCATTTTATAAATGAAATCATCCTTTAATATAAAATTTAAGAATTATATTTCCGATTTCAATTCAAACCATTTAGATATAAGTATATTATATTTTCAAATCAAATCTATAAACATATACCTATATATTTAATAAATCAAGTCATTTTTAAGAAATTTAAATCAATTTATTTTTTGAAACAAAATTGTAGCAAAGCTATGAATTGCACTCTCCACTTCGAAACTCGAAAATGAATGTCGATGATGCGGCCGCCATCATCGAAATTATTTTCCAATGACAAACAAAGAGAGTACTAATTCAAAACCATAAAAATTCTTTGGAAACAATTTATATTTGAAAATACTTTAAAATAATATACATGTTAAAACTTTAAAACCAAAGTTTGGAATCACCGAAAATTAATTCTCAAATTCTTAACTTAAATTTTGAATTCCAAATCAATTTATAAACCAAGTTGAAAATTTCATTATTTATACCATTTGACAATGGTCAAAGGTTTACATAACGATTAATGAAATCAAATATTATCTTTTTTAACAACCAATTTATTTAACAGGTTAATTTCAGAAAATTATACTTATATATAATATGATTATACAAAATTCATGTCATTTACCAAATTAGAAAATGATATTGCGTCAGTTTGCTCTGCTCAAGTGTTTTGGAATTCCTATCGATGGCGTTGATCAGATGAATTGATCAAAACCCCAAATCAACTTAACAACTCAAACAACACATTATTAAACAATTTAATTTTAATTATGAATAGACACGCTCACTCGATAATTCTAGAATGGATTTTAAAATAGGGATAGAGATTCAAATTAGAGGGGCCCTAACCAAAAGAATTCAAACAAGGAAGCTATATAGGCTTGAGACGAAGGTAAGATGATTGAAGAACAAAATAGAAAGATGGATAGACTTATACAAATCTCGGGCAACCTTAATTGGGTAAACCGTGACTTCCAGAATAGGATAGATGCGGAATTCGAAGGCAAATCGACATTCGATCGCCAGAGATAGAATTCGGGTATAACAAAAGATGGCAGCATCTGAACCAAGGATGTAGAAATATCAAGTGAATTAATGCTTATTGTAAAGGAGTTTCGCCCCTTTACAAATCATTCAAAGATTTGCGAGACCACCGATTTTTTATAGCGATCATTCGAAGTGGAGTTATGGGATACTCTAGAATCAAAATAAAATACGAATAGGGATATACAAGAATGGACTTTGGAACCGAGGGGAACGTTCCAAAGTTCAAAGGAAACCCGAGTCAAAGAGGAAAGAATTCAAGCTCGAACGAAGTTGAATCTATAATTAAATTCTACCATATTTGCTAAGTTTTGCCTAAAACCAGGCTCTAATAACAACTGTAACATCTTGGTATTTTCAACAATTTGCATCCTCACATGTCGGATTTGAATTGCTTGAAATATCATATTGTTAATTTATATTTGGAAAAACTCAGCATATACAGTAAATAAAATAAACACAGAATCACAGGCACAGAGTATTGCAATAATAAGCAGCGGAAACAAATGAATAGTAGTTCATGAAGCTACTATATATGTATGTATGTATATGACAGAGTTAAACAAGATACAACAGAAGTCTCTAATACACAGAAGTCTCAATACTATAGTTAAATACAAGATCAGAATATATCGCTGGAGTCAACTGAATAACTGAAAGCTGAATCGATAGTTGGATCTCCAAGTGAAGCTCCAAACTCCAAAGGTGAGTCTCAAATGCTGTGACACTAAATCTGACCCGAGCGTAATGCAAAACACAAAACACTCGAGTCAGGATCAAAATTCTTATATCAATAAATCCAACTCAAGTGAAATATCAACTGAAATACAATTAACTCAAAGGATGTTCGGGATAACCATCCTCTAAGGATCCGTTAAACTATCTACTATGTAGTAATATATGCTATTATAATAATGCATATAGTAAAGTAAAATATTAATAAAATGTTAAGGCGTTACCCATATCCCCCTTAACACATTTTACAAATTCATAGTCTATACTGTACCATGATACCTCCTGATTAGGAGGCTATCAGAGGATACTCCATAGGTAAGACATAAAACAAACTCATAGTAGTCTCGATATGGTAGGTGACACGGCATAACTAGGCAATACCAGGGTAGATATACCAATTACACTTCCGAGCTGGTGGTAGCGCATAGTCGCAGCTACCGCCCACCTCGATTCACACTCCCAAAATCCAAGGTGCACCCAAATCAATCACAAAGTAATAGAATGATATCGATAAAGTGTGTTCGATCGGAGGAGCTACCTCACTTGGCCCGTCAATTGCTCCTATTTTAGCGACCTTAAGCCAACTCACGGGAGTTGAGTCCACGTATACACCTCATATAGGATCATCACCACCATCCTACTTCATTTTGGAATCTCCATCGCGTACACAGTTATTAAAGTGGTTTTCGGTACTGGCAGAGAGTATGACAATATTCGATCCCGGTCACTTTAACAATCAATCGTTCCTATAATACTGCGGTCGTTTCAAAATAGTTTATACTTCAAAACCAAAATATCATTGCCATTTCAAAACAATATCAATACTATATCATTTCCATTTCAAAACCAAATACGATATCATTTCCATTTCAAATATACCCATTTCCAAAAATCATAGCACTTCAAAGTTATAACACTTTCGAAATTATAAAGCTTCTAAAACCATAACACTTTAGAAATCATAATACTTTGGAAATCATAACACTTTGGAAATCATAATTTAGAAATCATAATACTTTGGAAATCATAATGCTTTGGAAATCATAATTTAGAAATCATATTACTTTGGAAATCATAACACTTTGAAATCATAACACTTTCCTTTAATCCGTTCAGATATTAATGATAGTATATATAATAAAGTAGTTTATACAATAAAATAGTTTATATAAAATAGTTTTAAGTTAAAATAGTTTATAATAAAATAGTTAGTATATTAAAATAGTTTATATTAAAAATAGTTTCTATTAAGATGATTTATATTGGAATAGTTTATATGAAAATAATTTATAAAGTAAAATATATAAATAGTTTTAAATATAATTTAAAAATACTTTATATAATAAAATAGCTTCCTCAAATTTCACAAATCGATTCCAAGTCAACTCGAATTCTAAAATTTAAATTCAATCCAATCTCAAATCATCAATTTCAATTCAATTCAGTTTCTCAATAAGCCATTCCAAATTATATCGATTTCAAAACAGATTTGAACCACAAAATAAACCATTTCAATTTCAATATATTTCAAAGCTTTAAATATTCCACAATTTCAAAACTAAATTTGATAATTTCATATTTATCTTAATTCAACATCATTATTATTTGTTTTTGAAATATCCACTTAATAAATCCAATATCATTTTAAATAAATCTCAAATTACAATTAGTCTAAATATTTCCTTCAATTTATTTAAACTTGAAATATTCATTATCACTTTGAACCAAAATCAAGTTATAAAATCATATCCTTAAATTCTCAATATCCAATAAGTTTCAAATCGATTTTATTTAAAATAATTATTAAAAGAAAGTTATTTCAAATCAACTTAAATTTATCGTCCCAACCTTAACTTATAAAAATCATTATAAAATCTATTTTAAAAATAAAATTTTAAATAAATTCTTAAATGTAATATATATTAGTTAAATCAAACTTTATTAGTAAACTTATTTTATAATAAAACTGCTTTATATATATTTTAAAATGTTAAAATATAAGTTAATTCATAAAATTTATAATTTTAAAAACTGACTTATAATTTTAATATTTTCAAACATATAAATTTAAAACCAAGAATTACATATAATAACCTTTATAACTATAACATTTAAAATCAATATTTATATAAACACATACACACACACACACACACACACACACACATATATATATATATACACACACACACACACACACACCTTGGAAATCATTTCAAAATATTTATATATAGACCAATTATGTCTGTATATAATTTTCCATCCTATGGTCAAGTGATATGGATATTTATCATTTCAATCCGCAATTTAAATTATATACGGGTTATATCATTTCAACCCGCAATCCCAAAATGAATTCAATGAAAATCGCTTGGGTTTATCATTAAAACCCATAACGATTTTCTCCTATTCTACAGATAGTTCGGGTATGTAACATTTCAACACATAGGGAATCTATACTAACAGGAAACTTGTAGAGTGATAACAGATATGATAATAATATAATAGGCATATATCATCAATATAAATAACAGATAATGGGGTTAGATGTCACAGGTGCACAACAGCATATTTCAATGGTCATTTCAATTGAAATTAAATTTAATAAATATAAGAATGTTAATCTTGAGCGATTGCTCACCTTTCGAGGCTAGAGAGGATAGGCAATGAAATTGAGTTACGAAATGTAAGCATGACTTCCAAAGTAAAGCTTGATTGGCAAGAATTTGACGATCAAAGCCGATAACAAGGAATAGATGAATTAATTCGAATCAGCTTAATAAAAGCAAAAATTATATATTATTGTTATTTCCATGAAATCAATATTTAATTTAAAACAAATATCAAAATAATATGAAATTAAAAATCATTGTTTTAATTAAACTCATATATTAAAATCAATATATATACATGATATATTTTGAAATAATACTTATATATATACTCAGCCATATCATAACTTATATATATATATATATTATTTTATTCATTGCGAAAATATAAACATATCCTAGCATATATATATACACACACATACACTAACATACCATATATATTTTAAACACATAAACTTACTGTAAACAGTAAGCATATGTATACAATAAACACAAAATTATCTTCATATATATATATATATACTGTAAGTTTATATAAAATATATATTAGCAAAACGATACTTATAAACAACATATGACATCAGGACCAATATATATATATATATATATATATATATATATATTACCGCTATATTTTTAACTGATGTGTCTATTCTAACATAAAATATAACTACTATATAATAAAATTAATATAAACTTATACTTAACCATAACACATATTCATTATATAGGTAAACTAGTATATAACCTATGTATAAAAAAAATCAAAGTGTCTTCATATATAGGAATAAATAAACATACTATATATATACAGTTATCACAAATTCATATTAAAGTACAAACATTAGTTTAAGTAAATACTCTAACATATTATAAACTGTATACACGTATATGTATTATATACTTACAAACTTATATATACTTGAACCAAACTTCTACAATAAACTCACAGGCTGAACATATTTAAAAATTAAAATTATGAAATCAACATAAACTAAAATGAACTCAAATATCCTCTATAAATTTACAGATTATATATACATAGTCTGATATAACATATACAGTAAAATAACAGACCAATTGCATATATAAAACATGTGTATAAGTTTTAAAATCAATATATAATAAAAAACTATATTACCTATTATATAACTAGGGTAGGCTGGGAAATGGTGACGAGTACGGTTGCACAGTCTGGGCTTGATGGGGTGCGGCGCTTGGCTAGTTGGAGATGCAGAGATGGTTGCGAAGCTCGATTGGAGGAGGAGTTCGGGTTTGACTGAAGAGGGGGGGGGGAATGTATAGTGGTGGTGCAGGCGAAGTGGTGGGAAGGGACGATTGTGGGCTGTGTCAGGTGGAGCAGTGGGTGGTCGAGCATGAAAGGCGGGAAGGCTAAGATAAGGCGGAGCAGCATGTTGTAGGCTCGACATAAGGAGAAGGCTAGACATTAAGGGTAATGGACCGTGAGGAGGGTGAAGGTGCGGGTTTAGGCATATGCGGCTGTTCAGGTGGTGGTTGCCATGGAGGGGTGTCGGCGATGGGTTGGGAAAGAAAGGCGGGAGGTGGGAGAAAAGGCAGGTCGGCTGCTTGGTGAAAAAGAAAAAATGATGGCGAAGGAAGATGAAGATAAAGCTTGCAAAATAAATGAGTCGGCTCAGAGTAGCAATACGTTTTGTATATATTAATATATTTCTAACGTAAGGATGAGTGAACCAGAAACTGAAAATTGAAGGGACAAGAGCAATATATTAGAAACATAAGAAATGGAAAAAATCGGCATGAATTCAGAGATTTATTAAATGCAAATAGTTGTTGGTATTGTACAGTGAATAAATGAAAAGTCATAAAAACCAACAGGCATAAAACCGGTACCGATAAGGTTACCGTTTTCCCGGATTCCTCTACATATCGGACTTCAAAACACAGAATTTAATATAATGCAGAGATCAGGATGGAAAGACGATCAGAACGGTATACAGATATCAGTGATAGGATCATCTGTTCAAAAGTCGATATCGGTACTGAAAAATGCTGCAAATCTGTTAAAAATAAGACAAACGAAGCAATAACAGTCCAGACTTGAAGAAACGAAATTTGACGTCTAACTTAGAAGATGATTTATAAATTTATTGTATAAAAATATTCTGGTTTGGAAAATATTTTAGTATCATCATTCTTTAATTGATTCTAACTGAAATAGAATTACACAATAAAATAACTTTCATATTATTAATTGAAAATTTGCCATTTGCTATGTCTAAATAGACGTATTTCAAATATTAAATTTTTATTTCCAAATGCAAATATTTAAAATTACAGAAATTCAATTAATTATAATATTAAAACTAATAAAATTTACTGGTCGTTACATGCACAACTGAACGCATAAATGTTGGTCCAAAGTGGTTCTTTGATAAACCGATCCCGGTCTCTTTGCACCAACAACGCAAAAGCATTTCTCAATCTCACAAAGAAACTAAGTCTCGTAGACTTATCACGTCTTTAACTTTCAACTTGCTATCCTTCGGCCAAGAAGGAAACTCAATAGATTGCAGTATTACTCTGCACTACATGAATCAATATCCTCAACACAAACGATAATCAAGCCTACACAAAAAGGCTACGTACTAAGTGTACGACTAAATAGTTCCCACATCAAGTCGAGGAACTAAAATGGCCAAATTTGATAGTCGGTTATTTAACTATCAAAGAAAATAAACAAATATTTAGCACCATAAGCAGTCACTAGTCCCTTGTACTTAATCTTTTATTTATTAAATCACTTCCCAAATATTCACTTCATATTATCTTTTAAAAGATATAATTCCAAAAAAATTTCAACTTTCTATATTGGAAAACATTTCCATATACATATTTAATAATAAGTAATTCACAATTCCCTTTATTTTTCAACATTTAGAAATATTACATATACTTAAATTGAGAGTAAGTATATATTTTATTCTGTGAGGAAAACATTCTCTTAAAAATATTTATTTTGCAAAATGAATGTTGCGTAAAACATTATTATGACAACGCAAAATCATTAGTATAGGATTCGAAAATAAGATAGATAAATAAATCTCATATGCTATACGAAACATCTCCTTTCGAATATCATTTACTATAACAAGTGTTATAGTCCATCATTTTCTTACATCTCGAAAACATCTATTTCAACAACGAATTTTGAAATATATGCATCCGATACTTAACATATTTTAAAACATCTTCAAACCATTTAACTCTATTTAAATTATCACTTTTCAAAACCTGTCTTTAAATTTAAAAGATCACTTTCCAAAACATCCATTTTATTTAATATATTATTCACTGTCCAAAGTCGTGAATATAGTTCATTTACCAAATCCAATATTTCTACACATTTATTAAAGGATAATCCATAGTCTAAAATCGTGAATATAATTCTCTTTAATAAACTTTCATAATTAACTTATCAAATTCAATTGATTTCGGATTTATAAAAAATGTTTATAAATTCCCGATCTATTTTATAAAAACTTCAATTTATAAATCCCCTTCATTAACCAATTCCATTTATACGCCATTTACATGCCAAAATCCAATTTATAATTTAATTACTTATAAATCTCTTTATTTACAAATTCATTCATTTTATAACTTCAAAAATTCATAAAACTTATTCTCTTATAGGATTTAACTATAACTTCATTTTAAACATTTACAAAACTCTTTATAATTCCATTATTTTGATTTATAAAATATCAATTTTATAAATCTTATATACATACCATTTATAATAAATTCAAAAATACTAATTTAAACTATTTTATAAAATAGTTAACTCCATATTTGAAAAATCACATTCTAGTTATATTTCACCAAAATCATAATTTTTATAACATAAAAATTATAACTTTTATTTATTAAAAATAAATCCACTTAATAATTCAAAAATTAATAAAACTTCTATTTTCAAAATCACTAGAATTTTTTTTTTTAATTTGAAATCATCACTTTAATATTTTTAAATTACCAAAAATAGGCCCAATACTACAACAGCACCAAATACATCAATCACGGCAACCAAATCATCATATTCATATGATAACAGCATATATCACAGTATCTGTAAATAAAACCAATACAAGTGAAAAATCCAGTTCGATCCTTCCAACCTATCACCTACAACAATATATATATATATATATATATATATATATATATATATATATATATATATATATTAGAATATGCATACAATGTCCGCTTCGAGGCAGACGCGCGTACAAAGGGTCATCCGCTCATACGCGGGAATGTATAGGGTCTCATCTACTTCAATAGGCAGGAATATATCCAAATACTAATCAATATGTAGAGAACACATCGTATATCATCCAAATATTCATTAGTCACCACAAATAAAATTCATTCTCACTTACATAAAAATATCAGTGAGTCAGAAAGAGTGAGTTGTACTCACATTGGTTCCAAACGCAGTTGCAATGTTTTATTCCGAATAAAATTAAACAAGCGTTTAATTATATCCAAAATTTTCATAAGATCCAATCAACTCCAAACCAATTCTAAAATTTAATGTTTGTCAATACAGACCCAACACAACTTGTTTTGTCAAAAATGGACCTCGTATGACAAAGTTATGAATTTTTAAAAATTGTACAAATTAATATAAATCAATTTCAATTTCTTTTTTATTTTAAAACCCACTTAATCTCGGCCGTTGATTTCCCTTGCACCAGATATGGCCGTTGCTTTCATCTTCTTCTCCCCAGGCATATTCACGCACGCAAAAGCCATTGGCTGCTTGAAAATTTTGATGGTCGCATCTCTATCGTCGCCATCGACGACGATCAGATAACTTCGATCGATAGCCTACCTCTTCGTGCACGACCGTCGCAAGAACCACGAACTTTGGTCCCATGATGGCCTCGAAAAACGTGTGCAAACATCGGCCGTTTAACTCAATTTGTTGTCAATTTGCTTTGTTTTAAACAATCATAGCCGTTAGATTTGTAGATCAATCGATGCTCTATAACTTTCATTTATGAATTGAAGGCTAAATGTGCTTGGATCGAGAGATAATCGAGGAGGAAAGAAGCGAAATTCTGGCCACGAAAGTAGAGATGGCGGCTAGGGCTTTGAAATTAGGTTTTTAGTGAAAATAAGAAAATAATCAAGTCCTTTTATAGAAAATTATCATGCACTATTCATCCGAAAATTTACCAAAATCCAATCGAATGTTTTACCCCTGTTTTGAACATAATGGAATACATATTGGGAGCCAATTCAATCGAATTTGAAAGGTAGATTTTCGAATCGACTATTTAAATTAAAATTTACTTAAATAAATTTCTACGCGTTTTAGCTTGCCATAAGTAAACCGTAAATCCGATTAATATGAAATTTGAAATCCTACAATAATATAACATTACAGATCGAATGAAACTAATTTCGTCAAAATCCAAGACTGTGTAAAAATGACTATTTTTACACGTTACTTAAAAATTTCTAAAAATTTACTTTTAATTCGATTTTAAAAGTTCTCTAACATCATTCTAACTCAAATAGAGTTTAATTCAACTTTATAAATCATTTTTATTCACATTAAATTTAAATTCCATTTATTTCAGCAATTTCAAATATTAAATTAACAATTTAATTATCCAATTAAATCAATTAATCGAAATATACGTTATTCAACTTATAAAATTTACTTATGAATATTTAAAATCAATCAAATATCCTAATTTCAAATGACTAAATTCTAGGTCGTTACAAGAAGAAAACAAACACAGAATCTCGTAGCGGAATGATAAAATATAATAATCAAATAAATAGTTCATGAAGCTTTTTATACTATACATTTGATTATAATCTATACAACTTTATTAGAGTTATATATACATCAGGGATAAATAAATAATGCAGCAGACAACATGATATAGGAATACTAATAGTAATAATATGCCAAATCTTCATCTTCGTCCTCCAGAATAAATCTTCAATAAGCTGAAAAACTCAGGACTGGCCCGAGCGTAATGAGAAGACAAAACACTCGAGTCAGGGATAAAATATCCTTACGTGAGCCAAATCGATATCGCATATAACACGAGTGCCATGGCGTCAGAGATGTTTACGGGGTTTCACATCTCCTATCCAGTGAAAAACTTGCATGCAATAACTCAGGAAATGTTACGGGATTTTCCATCTCTTAAGGATCCATCAAAATATTTATATGTAGCAGAATACCTTACATATATAATGTCTAATCAATAAAATAAATATTTTTCTTAGCGTTAAGGCTTTACATTAATCCCCCTTATTGTACAGTTTGCATTTGACACCACTAGTATTCCTTCGGTAGTCAGCGATGCACCATGATACGACAACACAAAAGCAAAATTGTTAGGGTCTCATATAGGGATAAAAGTATAACAAGGCATGTGAGGCAATGCCCAAGGTAGGATACTACCAGTTTACCCTTCCCGGTTGGTGGTAACGAATCATAGCCAAGACTGCCCACTGCGTCCAATACTTCCAAAATCAGAGGGTGCACACCAATCAATCATAATGTAAATGATGGTAATATGAAGAAGTGCATCCCTAGAGGTAGCTAGCCTCACTAACTAGTACTGCTTATTTTTTAGTCATTTCAAATTAACACAAGTCTTAGGCCAATCCATCATCGTCCTCTTTCTTCAATTCCAACAAATGACGCCAAAACCATCCACTTCATTCTGGATCATCACTCCACGTACGCAGCTGTAAAAATGGTTCCAATATTGACAAAGAGTATATCAATAAGAGGCCCCAGTCTCTTTAACAACCAAACGTCGTTTTACACACCGGTTGGTACTTTTACATTTCGAAAACGATTCATATTTCATATCAAAATATCATATTTGCTTCAAAATCAAATCCATTTTGAAATCATCAGATTTACTCAAAGTATATCATTTCATTTCAAAATCATTTTCGCCTTAATATCCCAATTTCACTTCCAAAATTGTTTCGAATTTCAAGTTAGGTTATAACTTTATTTTAACCCAATTCATATTTAAATCCAAGATTTAAATATAAACATCCACCCTTTTGACCAGTTTGAACTTTTGTAGAAATGGTTAAATAGTTTTAAAATAGTTAAAATAATTTAATAGAAAATAGTTTGAGTATTGAAAAATGGGTTATATTGGTATGGTAGTTTGGAAAATCAAAATAATTTGAATATTTAAAACGATACATTTTTAATAGTTTATACTAAAATAATTTATTTGAAAATAGCTTGCAAGGTCAAATTGATTCAATTCCAAATTTACCATTTAAATTTCCTTTTCGATTTAATCGATTCAATTTGGATTTCAAGTCGAATTTTACTTCGATCCCAAATTAATTTCACTTCCAATTCGAAATTAGTTTTACTTCCAATTCCAAATTAATGCAATTTCAATTTCAAATTAATTTCAACTCCAATTCTATATGAATTTTAATTCCAATTCTGAATTAATTTCAACTCAATTCCCAAATTTAAACCATTTCGATTTATATCAATCCAAGTTCCATTTTCAAAATATCAATTCAAAACACTTAAATCAAATTTACCTTCAATACCCAATTTAAAATCCAAATTTCAAATATAATTCAATTTCAAGCTCAATTTCGAAATATCGTTTTGTATCACTTTTACTTAGTAATATTTAAAGTCCAGAAAAAGTCCAATCCTCTAAATCAAATCAATTTCTGAAATTTAAATTATATTTTGATTATAACTTAAAAATCTCAGCCTCAATTATTCAAAACATTTCATTTACCAAATTTAAATTTCAATATTCCGAGCTCAAGTTTGAAAATTATTTGGTTTCTATAGATTTGATTTTTATTACTTTAAATCAAAATCATTTAAATAAATTTCAAATCAAAATTTTAAAATCCTTTAATTCAACCAATCCGTTGTCCGTATATAATTTTCTATCCTTTGGCCAAATGATCAGTTATTTCAATTTAACTTCAGGGATGGATAGATATCATTTCAATCCAAATCACAATGTCATATGTATATATCATTTCAACCTATTTCTTTATTTATACGAAATAATTCGATTTACAATTTTATATACTTTAAATATACAGGATGATAAAAGGATATATCAAAATAAATAAACATCCAAATCATCCAAAACATCAATCAATAGCATCCATCGCAATCAACATCCAAATCAACCAATCATTCACAACATTTCCATAGTTATCAATATCAGGTAATTTACTAGCAATTAAATTCCAATTTCAAATTTAACTGTCAATTTAATACCTACAGTCAATTCATCTGTCAATTTCATTTTCACATAAAAGTCAATAAACTTAGATAACTTCACAATTCAATTTTAATGAAAATAAAAATATTGTAGTACGTCGTGAGCATTAGAAACACTCACCTTCTACTTTTTATTGTCGCTTTCGCGTTTTGGTTTCGATTAAATACGAACGCTTTCGAACTTAACTGAAATTTCTACAAGCTCTAAATCCATCCAAACAAGTTTCATTGCGAAGCTTTCGTCATCACGATCGCAACGCAAAATTTCGTGCCTCGATTTGACCTAATATGGGAAGTTATTAAATTTTTAGTTCATCAATATAATTAAATTACTATTCCAATTTCTTTTTAATAAAAGCCCATACCCTTAATGCTTCAGCCGGCCCATATAAACTTCCTTCTTCCCCAACACAACCAAAGCCTGTACACTATTCCAAACACGTACACGTGCACGATCACTGACACGAAGCAAGGAGCCTTTAATCGACGAATCGATTTCGCCATAGATCTTATCTTTCGAATCTCCATCCAACCATATCAAAAATGTCAAGCTCGCTTCCCTATCCGATTCACGACAGATAGCTTCTCGAAGGAGAAATCAATGTCGCGACCCTTCCCGAGCAATCGCACACCACCAAATCAATCTCCGAGATGCTAAACAAACTCACAATCACGAATATATGCTCAAAAATCCATATCATTGACTACAACCCACCAAATCCTTAACCCTAGCTCGAAATCATCTGTCGATCCATCGAAAATGACGCGCAACCCAAAAATCCCTTACCAGCATGAAGTATTTAACCGTTTTTTATTTTAAAGCTAGTTGTTGATTTTTCTGTTGGGTGAATCTTGCAAAAAATTTTTTTTTGAAATCCCATTTCCTTTTTATTTTCTTCTGCATGAAAGCCTAAATGAAGAAGAGAGAATGCATGCGATTAATTCAAGGTAGACGTACATGGTAGGGTGGATTGTCTCAATATAGAGTGGGCTGATGGTAAAAAATGTGGGTTGTGGTCAAAATCAAGAATATATATAATTTAAATTTCAAAATACCAAGCTGCAAATTACGGACTCCAATCGAGGCATGCCGCCAGGCGTTTATAATGTTATATCCCTATTCTAAATGCAATGGAACAAGTTTCGAGTCCCAATTCGATCGTATGGAGAAAATAGCGTTTTGAACCTAGTTAAAATATTAAAATTTCAATATTAACTTCGATGCGTTTCCATACCGCACGACCAAATGATAACTCCAACCTCCACGAAATTCGAAATCCTATAATAATACACTATTATGGATCCAATGACGCTAGTTTCGTCGAATTCCGAGACTTTATCCTGGAATGCTATTTTTGCCCGTTAATTTAAACGAGTTATTTTAAAAATTGAATAAATCATTTCTAAATTCAATTTAAAATTTTATTTATCTTCATTCTTATTAATATAAATTTAATAAGCCTTTAAACCATTTTTATCCAACTAAAAATCCATGCTTCATTATTCAACCCATTTCAAGTATTAAATTTAGCAATTAAATTACCCGATAAACCACTATATTTGAAATTAAAGTTATTTAACGTATAAAATTTACTTTTAAATATTCTAATTTTCAAACACCCAAAATTTTGGGTCGTTACAAATACCCACCATCCAGCTTCACTTCCATTTACATTTCCCTCTTCATTTTTCTAAGCTTCTTAACCTCTTTATACTCCACTTTAATGGCTTCCTACCTTAGGAAAACTATGAAGGAAACTTAGCAAAAAAAAATATAAGTATATATACATCAGCAATCCACTTCAAAACAAGCGCAAACCAGTACTCTCTTCGTTATAAACCCACTGCCACACCTCCTACAATCCAAGGTCGAGCCCATCTCCACTTGCAAGCATGGTTGAGTCTATCCAAAGGTCCAAGGCTTGATTCCATAGGCTTTGGTTTGATTGTAGCGAGGCTATAATGAATTTTTGTAAAATTGGAAACCAATGAAGGTGAGAAACTCTTCCAAATTTATTTTATGTATATAATGATGTGATATGATTGCTATGGTTGTTACTATGTTTGATCATCAAGTTTGGATGTGATTATATGTTTATTTTGATATTGAAACAATTAACGTCTAATACACATCGAATACCACAAAGGAAATCACTTCCCTTTAATAAATGAAATGGTGTATATGAGATTGTTAAACCTCTTTAAAATTATTTAAAATGAATTAAAAATGGTTTATAAACATTTAAAAGTGTTTCGACAAAATTTGGAAAGGATGTGAAAATTGAGTTGAAATAGGCACGTCGCGTAATGGTGGCTTGGGATTTCACGCCGCAATAGTTTAAATCCATTTATGTGATAGAATCGAAGTTGGAATTCATTGTAACAAGAATTTTTTGAACTCTTATAATCGTAATTTTTGGGACAAAGAAAAAGATCGGGATATTATTTAGTAGATTCTGAAAAATGAGCGGATCAGATTTTCAAAATAGTCGCGGTTTGGCAGTTCCAAAAACAAAGCGATAAATTATTTACAAGTAATATTTTTAATTATTTAAACATATGGAGTAAATTCTATAAAAACAATTAAAAGGGATTTGAGTTATAAAAATGGATTTCTAAGATAGAAAAGTTGTTTTGATCAAATAAGCCTTGAAAGCACTATTCGCAGCACTTTGTGCAGCAGTTTTTAATAAGTTTTAAAATATGGCTTTTAACTTAAGTATTCCTTCCCAAATCTTTTATAAATGTTTTCAAATAAATAATTGAGTATTCTAACGATAATGTGGAGGCTTTATAATTTATTTTAAAGAGTTTAAGTAAATGATTTAAAGAAAAGCTGTTATAATTAAGTGATTTAATCTTGGCTCTAAAATTCGATGAGTTGACTAGATTTTTCTTTTCATGAGATCTGGATGTGAGGTGATTAAACTGAGGAGATGTTCAGGAGTATCCAATGCCTTAGCTCACCTGGCCCCTTTCCTAGGCGAGGGATAGATAAGGTCAAAATGTCGAAAATGAGGCATGTATAAAAGATTTAATTATTCCAAATTTAATACAACTTGGATTGTATGGAAGTAATGTTCTTATACTTGGTATTTAATTCTAGGTAGAGAAACCGTGCTATCCGTGTGAATTTAAAAAGGTGATTCCATCATTATTCGATGAATGGTATAAGTTGTATATAGAAATTGATATTGAGTTCAATTAATATAATTTCTATCGACCTCTTTTTACTCAATGAAGTTTTGCAATGTAATTTATGAGAAATAATTTTGATTTGGTATTTTCGAAGTTAATGAGAGGTTTAATGAATCCATATATATTGGAAAATAAAATAATTTAAAGATTTATATCTCTAAAAGAGAGATTTTATTTGATAAACATATTAATAAATGAAATGATAATCACCCTCAAACTTAACATTTTTATCAATGATTAGTTCAAAGGAACCGGAATCGGATTTGGGTGATTCCTATCTGAAAACCACTTCAAACCAATATACGCATTCGAAGTGAAGATATAGAATGCTAATAAATTAGAAGATGGAATTTTGGGCTGCTTGTCACTGGCCCTTGGGGAAATTTTCCATATCGTATATGCATGGCAATAGTATCATCATTTGATCTTCGATCCAAAGGCTGCTTGCTACTAATCATAGGGGTGATTCTTGAAAGGATGTAGTAGAAGAGTTCCTTCAGTTTCCCCTATTCCTTGATAATTTGTATGAATGAATGTTTGACATTGAATTTCTAAAATGCACGTACATTGATTTTTACAAACGTACATCTATTTGATGGTGTAGGAGGTAACTCTCTTAAACTTAACACCGTTCTCTAAGACGTACGAGCTCAGAGGTTGTACATTTGTGGACATCAATAGTGTGTGATGGAATTGGAAATGCAGCATTCAAAGTGGAATGTGCTATGTGAAAGATATTCATTACCTCGAACCTCAGCACCCGAAAATGGCTTAAACTGGCCCCTTCGATTTCGAGAATGTGTTTCGAGGTGGGCGTATGTGGCTGCTGCATTACCACCAGCCCATGTGCGTAATTGGTATATCTACCCTGGCACTGCCTTGTGTGTCGTGTCACCTACCTTATCGAGCCCTTACTACGAGTTTGGTTTTCTCCCGTAGCCCATGCATATCTTCTCGTAGTCTCCCGATCAGGAGATATGAAGATATTGGATGGACTACTGGGACTATTACGTGTCTGGGGCTATATGGGTAACCCCGTGATGCTATTTTTAAGTAAGTTTATTTTACTATAGAATTTATTATAGTAGCATAATATTACTACATAGTAAATAGATTAACGGATCCTTAGAGGATAGACGGTCCCAAGCATCCTTTAAGTTACTTGTACATTTACTACAGTTCACTTAATTTGATTTACATGCATGCCGAAAGGCTATGTGGTTCGCAACCATTAGGATATGGTGATCACCTTTCTAGATTACCCTCTATATATCGGGTATGCTGTGTATGCTACGAGATCTCTCAGATAGGTCGAGAATGACCAAGTGATGTCATATTCGGTTCTATCTGCCACTAGGTGGGTCTATGGGTAGGCCGGTCTTGCGAGGCGCGGAGATTTCGAAGGTGTTGATCCTCGGTACATCCCTCTAGAGATGTACTATAAGGATGGTAGTTCCTTAACTTGCCATTGTATGGAAATCCATTCTCCACTAGGTGCTTTCGGAGTTGATTGTAGAACCTATTATGCTGTAATTTAATCAATGTAGAAATTTAGGCTAAGATTATATAAGTTTATATGAAAAGTGTTTTTCAAAAGAATGTCATGAAAAATAATATTCCCAAGTTTTGCGTAGTAAAGATTTTAGTTATCATAAGGTAAAAATTCATTCCATATTTATGTGCGATGTGGTCTTATAAGAAACCCTTTGTTTTCAAATATCCGTATTTTGACTATCTCACACCAGTCCCATGACTGACCCGAAGTTTATTATCTTTTCCCTTAAACTTTGGGTGCCCTATTTTTTCGAGTAGTCAAGTAATCAGTTTAACTGGAGCATTGTGATGGAGCTTGAAGTGTGGAGATGAAGGTATTCATGTAGATAGTTCTCCATATCCATTTCTGTTGTATTAGTTTACTGATTATATTAAGCATTTATAAGGACAAAGATTTATAACTGTCTAAGCTGATTTATAAGATTAACTCTCATAAATGTATTTATTTCCAGTGTAAAGATGTGTGTGTGTGTGTATATTGAAATAATATGTGTTATTCCATTCGTGCAAGATTTTGTTCTGTCTTTATTTTCTTTTACTCATGATTATCTACCTCTTCGGCACTTGGATTTATGGCACGAAAATACTGAGAATGTATTAGCGTCAATTTCTAAGGGTCGAGGAGGTGGGTCATCACATTTGGTATCAGAGCTTAGGTTGAGTGAATAGTTGAGCCCGATAGGGGTAAAGTATCATCAGAGATAGGGTTAGTAATACCCTAGGATGAGTAAATCACTAGAGATTAGGTAAATGACACCCTAGAATGGGTTGAGCATATTATACAAGAGAGCGTTTTTTTAATCATGTATAAAAATGATTTGTTTTGAAAATATGGTAAATGAAATAATTTTGCCTAAGGTCGTATTTTAAATATAAAGAATATATTTCAAAAAATATAGTTAGTTATGATATTAAAGTCGTGATTGGATAATGATTTTAAAAACAAGTTGGTTAAATCAAGAATAAACATCTTATAATTAGAATTTCACAGTTTGACTATAAGATGTTTAATAATGGTATTGAAAGGATTAATAATAGGGAGGAAAACCTATGATTTGGATAATGAGAACTATTATCTGAAAGGTTTTTTATAATGGATTTTGAAATTAAATGATAATAATGTTTGGAAAACATTTTTAAAGAATCAAAAGAATTAGAAAGAGATAACACATTTTGATAAAGATCTCGGTTTGTTTCCTAAGTATTAATTAAACCTTTGTTTGAAAAGCATTATACTTGTTAAGTTAGGATAAATACTTAGTGCTTGCTTTTGAGTATTTGTGTTTATATTTGTAGAATCCATTCGGAGGGAAGTATTCAAAAGGTGAAACCTCAAGGGCAAATTAGGTTGAGAAAAATGATCTAAGCATTCTTTCAAGTGATAAGAAAGAACCCGTAGAAGAAGAATACGATCCATATACTCGTAGAGATAAAGATGGTTACCCGATAGCGGGAATGCTTATACCTTTCCTAACTCCAGAACTAGTCATAATATCTAGTGACATTGAGGTTGCTCCAGCCTTGAAAGGAAGGGGGATCACAGACCCTGCCAGGTTAGAACTCGAATCTGAAGAAGAACCCATAGAGGAAGAGTTTGAACTAGAGAAGGACCTGGATGATATAATATCTAATGAATCAAACCACAGTAGTGGCGGCAGCAATACTATAGAGTTGGAAGGATCATGTTATTTGGCATGAAGAGTCATCGATTTCAAACATTTATGGGGATAATATGGAAGATGATGAAGTGGAAGCTAAGGAGGAATTCGAATATCCTAGGGAAATGAGAATGCAAGGATTGGAGGAATTAGAGGATGGGGAAATATTAGAGGAAGTGCCAGTCGGATTTGGACATGTTCCATGGAATCAGTCTTGGCTACCATATGTGGAGGATGAGACATAGCAAAATGAAGACAGCAATGAAGCTAACGATGAACAAAAAAGCAAGGATGAGGATGTTGGGGAAGTTTCATTGGAGTTCAAATATTGGAGTGCATCATCGGCAACAGATTCGGAATGATGATTGAGATTGTGGTTGAAGACTAGTTATATCTATCTAATATTAACTATTAGGTAATAGCTTATAACTATGGCTTGTGATAAGGTGATGTGTGGTTAGCCATTTCTTTGTATTTGTATGATGAACTTCAATTGTGTACCCAAGTAGGACGGGGGTGACTTAAGGATGACCCAAGTGTGGTAGAAATGATGGATGTGGGATATAAGTTGTATAATAGAACTATGATCTTACATTTTGACTTCATTCATTTGCAATTATACAATTCACATAAGAAAATTTATAATAATTCTTAAGGAAATAAATTATAATATGAGGAGTTTATTATGATAGAAATAAAAGATAACTTATCGATTGAGTGAATTATTTTGAAATTGTTCTATTCCAGAAACTATTAAGATATGTTCATATAGAAAAAAAAGTGTTATAATAAAAGATGTTTATTGTAAGTTTGATGGAAAAGATATTTAACTTCTGGAATGAGATTTTTCCCTTTAAGAAGAAATACTAGGAGAATAAATTTATATATAAAGAAGTGTATTTATAAAAGAGTTTGAATTAAAGTTAAGATTTTATGAAATGTTTTCATAAAAATGTTTGGGAAGATAATAAGTAAGTATGAGATTTCATCGCACGATTGTGATCTAAGATTCAAGTTCAGAACTTTGAGGTGGTTACATCGATCTGAAAAAGGATTTATCACTCGATTCTTGATGACAAGCATTGATGAGGGTTTGTGGTTGGATACTTGAGTTTTCTGTCATAGTCGTGAGCTATGCATGGAAAATTAAAATTTCGATCAGAAAACCTGATTAGAGTCCGCACCAGAGAATCGGGGGATCAATACAATGTTCGAAAGTAAAGTTGTAGATTCGAATAGGAGATCGAATCAGATATTGCGTACAATAATCTATATACATCGTACGGTTGTAAGTTTAAAAATAAATATTTTGGGCAAACAGCTTTGCGTTTTTGCAGATGAAATTCTTTTAAGTGGGAAAGTATGTAACAACCATCAAATTTATCAATTTGATAAATTATATTTATTTTTAAATATTCAAATATAAGTTCTTTTAACATAGATTATGATATTTTGAATAAAAATTATGGTAATCTTATTTTGAATAAGTATTTACAAAAAATATAAACTTTGAAGGACTATCGATAAAATGGTCGAAAACATTTTATCAATAAATATCTCTGTAGTTATCAAAAGTCGTGCACGGTGTTGGATACATACATTTATTTATCCACTTAAACTTAAATTTGAAATTAAATCATTTATTTTATTTTTGGAAAATAAAATGTATTTATGACATCGTCAATAATGGCATCATATTTAATAATTTATTTATGAATTTAAATTGAGATTTAATGATTTAATAATTATTATAATTATTAAAATAATTGTTTTCAAATGATAATAATTCATTTTAATTAGTTATGAAGTGATAATAGATCATTCATAATAGTTTTAGAAAGAAATATATATTTGACTTGAAATTATAAGGAAAACCGATATCGCTTTATCGATATAATAGCACTTTCTGTAAACAATTGTTTAATATCAATTTATACAGTTTTATGACTCAAATGAGAATCTTTTAATTAATTAATGATGATGGAAAATTAGTTTTCACTTTTTTTTACATTTACAGGTAAAATAATTAATAAGTGAAGATGTGATCGGGAATCGGTTTTTAGATTTTCAACTGTTTAACGAATGGAAGTTGTTCAAAGTTGTTGCATCCTTTTTTATATGTCTTGTGCACATATACACACACATGCACACCCTAATACATACATGAACATGTAAGTACATAGAAATATACACATATATTTACACTTATATATATATTACAAAAATATATAAGATATTTTCACACTTAAAAAGCGAACTTCAGTTCACTCTTAGACACATCAACTCACACATATGGAGCCACATAGGAGGGAGTGCTCAACCGTGCATGGTTATGGAGGAAGGAGGAGAGGGGATGAGGCAATGGTGATGAAATGGAAAATCAATATCATGATATTTTAGTTCACATTTTTGCTTATAAATATCCGCCATCCATCTTCAGTTCCGTTCACATTTTCCTCTTCCTTTTCCTAAACTTCTTTACCTCTTTATACTCCAGTTTAATGGCTTCCTACCTTGGGAAAATTATGAAGAAAAATTAGCAAAAAGAAAACAAATTTATATAAGTGTGTGTGTATTAGAAATCCACTTCAAAACAAGCTCAAACACTCCACTCATCCTTCTAAACCCACGGCCACACCTCCTACCAACTTAGGATAAGCCTATTTCCACCTACAAGCTTAGGTCGAGCATATCCAAAGGTCCAAGGCTCGATTCCATGGGCTTTGAGTTGATCATAGCGAAGCTATAGCGAATTTTCGTAAAGTTAGAAATTGTTGAGAGTGAGAAACTCTTCCAAATTTATTTTATAAATATGATGATGCGAGATGATTACTATGGTTGTTTACTATTTTTGATCATCAAGTTTGGATATTGATTATTTGTTTATTTCGATGTTTAAACAATTCACATTTATACACGTTGAATATCACAAAGGAAATCACTTTCCTTTAATAAATGAAATGGTGTATATGAGATTGTTAAACATTTTTAAAATGGTTTAAAATGATATAGAAATGTTTTATAAACATTTAAAAGTGTTTCGATAAAATTTGGAAAGAATATGAAAATTGAGTTAAAATAGGCGCGTCGCGTAACTATAGTTCGCGATTTCGCACCGCAATAGTTTAAATCCATTTATACAATGAAATCAAAATCGAAATTCTTTATAATAAGAATGTTTTGAAATCTGATAATCATAGTTTCAAACAAAAGAAAACAATTTAGATTTCATTTAGTAGATTTTAAAATATGAGCAAATCAAGTTTTCAAAACAGTCGCGATTTGGCAGTTCTGAAAGCAAAGCGATAAATTCTTTAAAAGTGATATTTTTAATTCTTTAAAAATATGAAATAAATTCTATAAATATTTTAAAAGATATTTGAGTTATAAAAATGGATTTATAAAGGACAGATTAGTAGCTTTGATCAAATAAGCCTTGAAAACACTATTCGCCGCACTTTGTGCAGCAGTTTTTAATAACTTTTGAAATATGGCTTTTAACTTAAGTATTGTTACCTGAAGGTTTGACCAGGCAACTAAGTACTCGGAGTTTGCATACTGTTTGGCATTTATGCGCCATTCGGCATCCAGATCGTTTGGCATTAGAGAACGCTCGACATTCAGGAACGCTCGGCATTTAGGAACGCTCGGCATTTAGGAGTGTTCAGCATTAGAAAGCGCTCGGCTTCCAAGGTCGTCCGTCATAAATGGTTCGTTAGGCACTCAAGTTCGATCAGCATCTATGGGACGATCGGCATGCAAGAGCGTTCAGCATTGGGAGTCGTTCGGTATTGTATATCGTTCGGCATCTATGGACGTTCGGCATGGCAGAGTCATTTGACATTCCATACTGCTCGACATCCAAACCTCGTTCGTCACATCACTTCGTTCGGCATAAATCTCATTGGGCATTCGAGATCGATCGGCATCCAGATTCGTTCGGCACAACACACTGGGTTGGCTTCCAGAGTCGTTCGGCACAAATGCTTCGTTCGACATTCAGAGTGTTCGACATCGCTCCGATCGGCATGAAGATATCGATCGGCGTGAGGATATCGTTCGGCATTCATTCCTTGTTCGGCAATTTGGCATTCGACATCTATGGATTGGCACACAGAGATCACTCTTTTTGGGCCAAGCTACTTAGCTACCTGGCCCACCAGGGAAGTTCAACCCATCTTCGTCTATAAATAGAGAGGCAGCGGCACAGTGAAAGGGACCTCTTTTCGAGAACACTGGGGGGACTTTGCCGCATTCAAGACTCATTCAAGACTTATCTTTTTTTCTCAACAATTGTAATCGAATAGTTGAGATACGGATTGCATCTGTAATCGATTATCGAGAAAAGAAATAAAGATTAACCTCAAAGTGGACGTAGGCATTTACGCTGAACCACTATAAATCTGTTGTTCTTATTCTCTGCGTTTAATTCAGCATATTATCCTCTGTTTAACATTAATTTCTTCATTAATCTCTCTACGCATTCTCTCTTAAGGGGTTAGTGACCAATTCTGGTGCTAAGATTTTGGTGCTTTCATTGAGAGACGAATTCTCAGGACGATAGGATCTACTTTGTAGCACTGGATTGAAAAATCACCCGAAGGAGATCCAAATCATTCACAAGACAACTGTTGATTCTACTCACAGTTACAACCAACAACTCTACCATGGGGAGACCACGAACTAGATCGGCCTCTCATAACGCAAATGTCCACGAGACTGCTAGTGTGCAACAAGTTGGGCCTAGCAACCAGCAAGCAATTCAAGGCGCAGGGCCCTCCCATCAGAACCAAGCGGAGGTCGTTTCCTGAACAGAGTTCAACGACTTGATAAGAGAACTCAAGGAAAGTAGAAGGCAACTTGCTGAGCATATTCAAGCCAACACAAATCTCATGACTCAGCTTGCCCAGCAGCAGCATCAGAATGCTGGAAGTAGTCCTGCTACTTATTCTGAATCTGATAGCTCGACCTCAGCTGATGAACCTCCTAGGCATAGACGCCGTAGGGATGAAGCTGCACAAGTAGGTGCCACTAATCGATTTGTTAGGGATCAGGCACATGATGAGACCGGACGCCCAGATCACTAAGACCCAAATCAAGTGGGACATCAACCTGCACGGTCCTGTGGAACGGAACCCAACCTCCCACCCTCCATGCAAACTCCGGATTTATCAGCCATGGTGAGGCAGTTAATGAGAGAAAATCAAGGCTGACCAATGAAGATTGAGGAGTGTCTAGGGGTCATAGCCCTTCACAGATACCATTCTACAAGCTGAGTACCCAAGAAAGTTTAGCATGCCAACCATCCCGGCTTATGAAGGAAAGACGGACCCTAGGAAACATGTGATGAGGTACGAATGGATGACGGATTCGGCAAGGGCGAATGACGCGACTAAGTGTAGGTGCTTCCCAATCACTCTGTCCGGAATCGCCACTATGTGGTTTACTCGACTTCCTCCACGATCTATATCATCTTCGACGAGTTGGCAATGAAATTTGTCGAACAATTCAGGATACATGCTACTCGTCCAAAGGACGTGATGTCCTTATCAAGTGTAACCCAGGCTCCGGGAGAGTCTTTGAAAGCATACTTATAGAGGTTTCATGTTGCCGCCACTGAAGTTAGCAATCCTAAAGACCACTCAATTTTAATGGTGGTAATGTGAGGTGTAGATCCAGACTCGGAGTTTGGAGATTGGTTGGCGGGAAAGCCCCCAGCTACGTTGGAACGATTCTATTCCAAAGCTCATCAGTTCATACGGAGGGAGGTGGCTCGATGGACGAGACAAGATAAGGCACCAGGGCCCGTTCAGGAGACTGTGAAAAGTAACATCGCCGTGAAGCAGTCCGACGATAGTTCGGGAAAAGTTCAAGTCAACGTCCAAAACAAGCCTAGGCAGTCCAAAGGAACCGGAGGTGGAAATCCCGGAAAGAAAAGAGAAGCAGGGAAATAGAATCCAAGGATTCCGACCTGCAGTGAATACACCCCTCTGAATACTTCTCTTGAAAACATTTATCTATCTACTTATAACACCTTTGAATACAAAAAGCCGCGCCTAAAGGAGTCCATTGAAGAACAGAAACGGACAGGGAAATACTGTTGCTTCCATGAGACCCATGGGCACAATACTGAGGAGTGTAGACACCTCTATGACGCCATAGAAAAGTTGATCAGACAGAAAAAGCTACAGGAATTTGTCAAAAACCCGCAAGATGGAAGGCAAGGAACGTCAGGCCCCAGACGCGGGCCGGCTCCACGCCAACCAGAACAACCTGCTCGGACTGTGGGTAGATTGATCATAAACATTATTGTCGGAGGACCTCATCCTGCAAATAAGAATTGGCAGGAGACGGAACAATATGCTACCTCGTTGAGGCATGCGGATTATGAGTGTTGTTCGAATGTGGAAGATGGAACCCCCGTAAAACAACAATGCATGATGACTGACGATATAGTGTTCTGAAGTCGAGACACAGACAAGGTGGAGGCTCCTACAATCGACCCGATGGTTATATCTACAACAATCGGACCAACGTACGTGAAAAGAATCTTGATTTATTGTGGAAGCTCTGTCAACATCATCTTCAAGAAGGCTTATGACCAAATGAAGATGGAAACGAAAGATTTGAAACCATGCAAAGCCCGTATCCATGGCTTTAACAGTGCTGCAACCGACACGATGGGGTATATAGAGCTACCAGTTGAACTGGGGGAAGGTGAGCGTAGGAGAGTGCGAGTCCTACTGTTCATAGTAATGGATGTTGACTCTCCATACAACGTATTTTTGGGTCGTCCAGCCTTGGAAGAATTTTGGGCCGCTCTGGCCCCATGGTGTTTAACATTAAAATTTTCGACAGACAAAGGAGTCAGTGTAGTACATGGCGATCAGGCGACCGGTCGCGCATGTAATGTGGCGGAGCTGAGAGAAGCTCAGCGGAGAGAGAAAGGAAAGGTTGCGGACAGCTCCGTCAGCATCCTAAAGACTCATGATTGACAAGTAGTGCCCGAGCCCTGGCTCGGGCAGCATTCTCGGATTCTTAGAGACATAGATCCGAGAGATGATGATGGGGAACCCAGGGAAACAAATGCTGCACCGGCTGAGCTGACGATCGACACTCCAGTCAGCCGGGATGACCCATCATGAGTTCTTAAGATTGGATCACAACTCGACCCCTCAATGGCCAAGGATCTTACTGATTTCCTCTGGGCGAATCTGGACGTTTTCCCTTGGACACACTCTGATATGTGTGGGATTTCTCCAGCAATTGCGAGTCATGTGTTGAACATAGACCCAAAACATGTTCCTGTAAAATAGAAAAGGAGAGGTGTGGACCCAAAAGGTCTGTGGCTCTCAAAGAGGAGGTGGACAAACTCAAAGCCAATGGGTTCGTCTGCGACGCGCTCTACCCTGAATGGGTATCTAACCCAGTGCTAGTGAAGAAAGAAAATGGAAAGTGGAGAACTTGTATTGATTACTCCGATCTGAATAAAGCATGCACGAAGGATGGTTTCGCTTTACCTAGAATCAACCAGCTCGTCGACTCTACTGCCGACACGAATTATTGTCATTTATGGATGCGTATTCAGGATACAATCAGATCCCGATGCACATTCCAGACCAAGAGCACACCTGTTTCGTCATAAATATGGGGCTATATTACTATGTAGTAATGCCCTTTGGATTGAAAAACATGGGGGAAACGTATCAGCTTTTGGTAAATCGAATGTTTAAGGATCAGATTGGTAGAACGATGGAAGTCTATGTGGATGACATGATCGTGAAGTCACGGCAGTCAAACGACCACATCCGAGACTTAGCAGAAATGTTTGATATACTCAAACATTACGGTATGAAGATCAACCCCTTAAAGTGCTCTTTTGGTGTGGCATCAGGAAAGTTTTTGGGTTTCATCATGAATGCACGTAGAGTTGAAGCTAACCTAGAAAAGATTCAGGCTATTCGAGACATACAAGTGCCCAAAACTATAAAACAAGTACAAAGCTTGAACGGAAAGGTGGCAGTGCTGAGCCGATTCATACCCAGAGCCACGGATAAGTGCATTCCTTTCTTTGATGCGATAAAGAAGGGAAAAAGGAATTTCGAGTGGACATCCGACTACGTGGAAGCATTCCATGCTCTGGTAAGGCATTTGGAGAGCCCCCCGGTGCTATAGAAACCAATAGATGATGAAATGTTGTATATGTACGTGGCAGTATCCCAACATGCTATCAGTACGGCTTTGGTTCGTGAAGAGGACCGAGTTCAAAAGCCAGTTTACTATGTTAGTAAATGTCTGACGGGGGCAGAAAGAAACTATCCCAAGATCGAGAAAGTAGCCTATTGCTTGGTGATTGCACCACGCAAGCTTCGCCCATATTTTCAGGCACACCCAATCAGTGTTTACACCGATCAACCCTTGCGTCAGGTACTCCAACGACCGAAAACTTCTGGAAGAATGTTAAAATGGAATATCGAGCTGAATCAATACGATATTACTTACCTGCCGCGAAAGGCCATATAGGGACAAGCGCTAGGGGATTTCATCACTGAATTCACCACGACCGGCGAATCAAACAGCTGCAATGTCATACCTCCCGTCCGATGGAAGAGTACACCGATGGGGCATCTAACGACCGTTGCTCGGGGGTCGGCATAGTTCTTGTAACTCCTGAAAACCGATTAGTTTGCTATGCTTTGAAGCTCGAATTCACAGCAACGAATAACGAAGCCGAGTATGAAGCATTGATTGCCGGCTTAAGACTCGTCAAAGAACTGGGAATAAGATCAGTTGAATTTTTTTGCGACTCGCAACCGGTGGTGTATCAAGTGCGTGGAGACTACCAAGCAAAAGGGCAGAGACTTACCCCGTATTTGGCCCAAGTTCAAAAGCTGCTAGCGAATCTCGAGTATTATGATATTTCACATGTTCCGCGTGAACAAAATAGAGCAGCTGGTTCATTGGAAAAATTTGCAAGCACTGGCGATGCGCTGCAGATGAGATTGTTTCCCGTTGAAACCTTACATGTTTTGAGCATAAATACGATGGAGGTATATTTCATGTTAGAAACAGAAATCGAGATGTAAATTAGGATCTACACAACATAAATGAAATGTACAACTTGTATGATCATAAATAACATAGGAATTAAAACTTTTACTAAAATATGTTTCCTGTGATATGCACTAAAAATGCCAAATAAACCCCTTCAAATTTGAAACATCATTGAATTTGCAGCAAATAAGAGATGAACACCACGCTATAACCTTTGATTTTTATTTGATTTTACTTCGGAAATTAAATGGTAAAAGTGCCATGGGATTTTTAGTCAGAGTAAGGATGAAGTCAAGGAACAAATAAATTAGACGGGAAATCTTAAATAGGCATCAAGGTAGAGCCTAAGATGGAGAGATATTCTTCTATCTTTACTCAGTCTTTGTTTGCCAAATATAATCATTTAAAATCCCCTCCACAACCAACACCTATGGCCGACCATACTAGGAGGTTTCACTGGCCTATAAATTTCCAAACCTGATTAATAATTAATTTCTTAAATCGTATTTAAATATTTATCAACATCATATATGGATATGTACATATATAGCTTTTATATACGCATCCAATTAATTATAATGGCATCCAAAAAACAAATCAAAATATAATATAATAATTCTTAATTAATTACAATAATTATAAATTAATTTAATCATGCGATATTTCAAAGTATTTAACATTACGGTTGTGCGACTCAAAGGTGTAAATTCAGTCATTGAATGATACTGAATAATTCAAATATTAACATTCACACGTCACCTTAGCTAGTGTGTGACAGTTTGGCTAAAATTTTTGCTTACATATTTTTTTGGTAAAATCCGACTTCACTATCGTAAGAGGTACCTGGTAATAACGCTTATTTACATCAAAACTCTTTGTCAAAATTATATCACATTATGACTTATGGAATTTGGTTTTGATCAAAATTCCAATTTCGTCCACATTCAACTTGTATAATCAAAATGCAAAGTCCTTGGTTCAACAATAACAATTATTATTAATCGAACTGCTTTAGACAAAGGCTTTGACTCGGAGTTGACTATAGTTGATCGTGATACTAACCTTATATAACCGAGGAGATGAGTTCTCTACTGATTAGTGTTTCACTTCCAATTCCTCAACTCAAACCAACTATAGTCGTTCGACAAACACCGCACCACAATTTAATTATAATTAAAGTGGAGTGTCCACACTAAAGTTCAATATTATTCTTAGGTTAAGAGAATGTGTAATGTCGTCACTTTGAGATTCTCTGTTTGACCTTAGTTATATTATATTAACTATCACAAAACTATTGATCGAATCATTGCATAATTATCCAATATGTAACGACCCGATATTTTCAACCATTCACATCCAAACATGCCATAATTGAATTGCTCAAAATATCAAGTTGTTAATTTATATTTGGCAAAACTCAGCATCTATAGTAAATAAAATAATCACAGAATCACAGGCATAGAGTAATATAACAATAATGCAGCAGAAACAAGAGAATAGTAGTTCATGAAGCTACTATATATATAACTGAGTCAAATAAGATACAACAGAAGTCTCGAATACAATAGTCAAATACAAGATCAGAATACATCACTAGAATCAACTGAATATCTGGAAGCTGGATAGATAGTCAGATCTCCAAGCGAAGCTCCAACTTCAAAGGTGGGTCTCAAAAGCTGTATCACTCAGTCTGACCCGAGCATAAAGAAAAACACAAAACATTCGAGTTAGGATTAACATCCTTATATAAATAAATCCAACTCAAGTAACTTAAATAATGTTTAGGATAACCATCCTCTAAGGATCCGTTAAACTATCTACTATGTAGTAATATACACTATTATAATAATGTCTAAAGTAAAGTAAACTTACTTAAAAATAGCATTAAGGCTTTACATTTTCCACCTTAACAAATATATAGTGCCAATGGTCTGTACAGTACCATCGTACCTCCAGATCGGGAAGCCACCATAAATACTCTATAGGTACGACACAAACCAAAACTCGTACAAGGCGCGCTAGGGTAGGTGACATGGCACAACTAGGCAATATCAGGGTAGATATACCAATTACACATCCGGACTGATGGTAATGCATTGCAGCCACTACCGCCCACCTCGAGCCACACTCCCAAAAAATCAAAAGATGCACCCAATCAATCACAAAATAATAGAATGGTATTAAAGGAATGTGTCCGATCAGAGGAGCAACCTCATTGGCCCGGAATCGCTCCTGTTTTAGCCACCTTATACTAACTCACGGGAGTCGGGTCCACGTATATACCTCAATAGGATGTCATCACCATCCTGCTTCATTCTAGAATCTCCACCGCGTACACAGTAGTTAAAGTGGTTTTCGGAGTTGGTAGAGAGTATGAAAACTTTCGATCCTGGTCTCTTTAATAGCCAAACGTTATTATAACACCGCAGTCATTTTCAAAATAGTATATACTTCAAAACCAAAATATCGTTGCCATTACAAAACCATACTGTAACGTTTGCGATTTTTCGTCGCTCGAAAACCGACATCAATACGTCCACTGTATCAACTGCCGAGCAATCGAAGGCCGAAAATCCGTACCGTTGAGATTAAAGAAGAAGAAAAAGATAGTAGAAGAGAGAAAAAGATAGAACAGAACAGAAAGAAACAACATAACAATATCAGAATCTCACAATCGCAGTGGAACAACATATAATAGATAAATGAATAATCTTTAAACAAAAGAACTATATCGGTTATTACATTACATCATATTACATTACCTTACATCATCAGAGTGTACAACAACAAACAACAACAAACAGCGGAAAAGAAATACTATATACTAGTGAATACGCCATGCCATCCAGCTTGCCTTCAGCAACTCCTGAATTCCAGAATATCCTGATAAACCTGACTCTTGACTGCCCATGTGGAAATTGGTGGGCACCTAGAGTTTAGGAAGGAAAACAATAAACTCCGAGTCAGTGATGTGACTGGTGTGAGAACTAAAACAGTTTATTTTCAAAACAAAGTACAGGATAATTTTAAAATAAATTCACAATGCTTTTTAGAAAATGAGACTACCATAAGGCCTCCCGCACACACACACAATGCAAACGCAGAATCGGAGGAGATTTCTCCTTATGATAGTCAAAGATGCTTGATACGCATTAAAAAGAAACATTTGATATTATTACTAGTGCATAGTGTAGGAAAAATCATTTCGAAAGTAAATATATAAATCTTAGCCAGCATAGGCATTTCGCACTTATGCCTACTATAGCTACCATCCAAACAGTGGGGCGCCACCATAAGTGAACAAATGGTTCTACAACTAAAACCGTACAAGATCGTATTGTTTCTTTGGATTTCAAAATTTGTTCTGCATAATTCAATCAGTGCTCTGCATCTTTCAAAAAATGAGGTGAGTAACTTTTCTATTAAAAATTAAAGGTTAAGTTTGTTGCATGCTAGTGTACTAAAAATATAAATATTTCATATGGTTATAATTTAATTTGTCTGATGTACAAATGTGTTGGTGTGTATGCTGTTAAACACCCTGGACCTGTTTTGTTTACTGACACAAGTCTTACTTAAATTTTTATATCTTTAATTAAGTTTTTCTTTAAAATTTGTAGGATTTAAATAAGATTTGTATGTTGGCTTCAGAGATTAGACTGTGAGATTTTATTTGAAGTAAAATTTAACTGAAACTTACTGTAAAATAGGTAGCAGAGCAAATTAAATCTTTATAAGTGAGGATATAAAACATTGCAGATCAATGTTTCAGAGATTCAATTCAAAACAACTTCTAAAAATATGATTTTTAAAAATAATATTTCAATTTTTAATGATTGAATCAAAATACAGTTTCAAATTTTCTGTGTTATACATAATTGCTAAGCACAGTTGATGCTTGCAACTGACTTGTTTGAAATTGTTTTTGAAGATAGTGTATCTATCATAGATTATAGGAAAAATCTTAGTTTGAGTTGAAATTAAAATTTTACATTGTGATTTGAGGATTAAAGTCAGGAACCCTAGTTTTTAGTGGGTTTAAAAAATTTGAATACTGTGGCTTCATCACTGGATCGAGTTCAACCATTTTTGGCATGTTGGTAGATGTTGTATTAATGGAGTCATCGCCGGAGTGTGGAGGGTAATAGTGGCCGGAGTTGGGTGATATCGTCGTTGACAGGTTTTAGGGGGAGGTGGTTCGGCTATTCCAGGTTTGAGTTTTAAACTTGAATTTAAATTCGAGTGGAATTTTGGGGATCTGAGGTTTGAGGGAAGTTGTGGGTTTACTGGTCGATAGGGGTTGGCCATTGACGATGGTAAGAGATGGCTGGAGTTGGGAAGTGGATGCACAGGGGTGTTGTGCATGTTGGTGTGATGATGGGTGGTTTTAGAGTTTTATGCCTCGGGATGGACTCGGGGAAAGTAAGGAGTGACTCGAAGCATATGAACTTCTGACTCGGAGTAGATTATAGGATAGCTCGGGTTAGTGTTAACGGTTTCAGGTTTTTAGTTTTGAGCAGAAACTTGTTTCCAGGTTTCTAAAATTTGAAGTGAAAGAAAATTACAAACTTAAATTTAAATCTAAGATCTAAAAATTGAATTTAAATTTGAATTCGATCAGTTTAAACCTTAGGTTTGAAATAATTTAAATTTTGGAAATTTTATTGGACTTAAGCAAAATCAAAAACCTGTTTTTCCAGGTTTTATAAAATTTGAAGTTAAATTCTAAAGTGCAAACTAAAATCTGAAACTAGGTTTAAACCTTGAATTGAATTTGAATTTAAAAAGTTTAAATCCTGGGTTTGTAATAATTTGACTTTTTAAATTTTAGTTTGGATTTAAATTAAAAGCAGGAATTTGTTACTGTTTAAAAATTAAAAGAAAGTAAAATAATGTAAATTGAATTTAAAACAGGGTTTTGAAATTCTGAAAGGTGAATATGATTCAAACTAGTTTAAATCTAAAATATGAAATAATTTAGGTTTTAAAAATTTAAATTTGGTTTAAAACTTATAGGTGTGAAAAATATATGTAGTTTTGAATTTGAGGTGGAAGTTTAAATTTTAAATTGGGAATTTAAAATGAATTCAGATCTGGGCTTTTAAATCTGGAATTTAAATTCAAACTTCAGTTTTTAAAATAAAGGTTTAAATTTAAATTGTTTTTAAAAAAAATTATTTGCATTTAAAATAAAGATGGAAATGTAAGTAAAGTTTTAAATTTTTAAGTTTGAATTTGGAATGAAAATATAGATTATGTTTCAGTTTGAAATTTAAAAAGAAATTTTTAAATTTAATTTTGTTTGAAACAAATTGTTTAAAATACTTTTGTATAAAGAAGAATCTTAATTTTGAACTTAAGAAAATTGGTTTCATTTAAATTATTAAATTAATTTGAATGGAATATTAATTATTATTTAATTAATGAATATGTGGATGTTTAATTAAGTAATTAATAATTTTTAAGTTAATTAATTAGATTTATGATTAATTAATTAAGTTAATTAATCTATAATTAAGGATGGTTAATAAATTTTAATTTATGATTAAGATTTATTTAATCAAGTGATTAATGATAATTAAGATTTTAATTAACACTTAATTAATTAATAATTAGAGATTAATTAAATTGTAATTAAAGATTAATTAATTGATAATTATTAATAATTAATATGAGTTAATTTCTTAATTAAGTAATTAAGAATGTTAATGAAGGTCATTAACTTAAGATTATTTTAACAATTAATTAATGTGATTAATTTTTGATAATTAATTAGATTAATTAATTAATAATAATCAATTGTTTAAGTTTTAATTACTTAATGGAAGTAATTAATGAATTAATTACTTGGTGTAATTAATTTAATTAATGTGATTAGTTTAGATTAATTAAGTTTAATTAATTTAAACAATTGTTGATTGTTGATAATTACTTTATATAATTTAGGGATTTATAATTACTTAAGGAAGTAATTAATTAATAATTACTGAATGTAATTAAAGATATTTATTTTAAAAGTAATTTAGATTTAAATTACTTTGAAAATTAATCAAGGGATTAATTTAGATAATTAATTATGAGTAATTAATTTATGGGATGAGTAATTAAAGTAGTTAATTACTGAATGGTTATTAGTCAAGGGTGATTAATATATATGTATGGTTTTAAATTGAAGATTAATTACTTATGTAATTAATTTATATTTAGAGATTGATTAATTGTAGTTAGAAATCATTAATTAATTAATTAATGATGTAATTTGGAATTGATTAATTAAGGTATAATTAATAATGAATAAGTGATTAATGTAATTTTAATTAATTAATTAATTAAGAAATTACAAGTTAATTATTTGCAAAGGGTTTAATATAATTAACTTGTGTAAGTAATATTAAATGCTAATTACTTATTGTAATTAGAGATGGTTAATCAGTAATGATTAAGAGAAATAAATAATGAGATGATAATTTATCAATTGATTTGTAATCAATTGAAGATTAAGATAAGCAGAATTTTGATGATGAAGTAATTAATTTAATTCATTTTAAATTAATTAGAGATTATGTAATTAATTTAATTCATTTTAAATTAATTATAAATGGAATGATCATTAGATCATTGCTTATGTTTGATGATTGGTATTGGTTGCTTGGTATGGTTTGTAATCTCAGTTACGAGATGAGTAGTGTATGTGATATGGATGCATTGGTTGCTTTTGGATGATAGTATGAATTATCTGATTATGATATGAATTGTCTGTTGATAATGATAATGTTGATTATCTATTGTGTTGTGAATTATCTATCTGTGTATATTTAGATAATGAATTGAATTGTTTTAAACTTAAAACAACTTGGACCTTAAAAGACACGCTTTGAATTTCGATGAGACCGAGATCGGGTTTCCATATTTGGAATCCAAAAACCACATCGATTCCAATTAAACGTTAGGTCGTTAATCCAAGTGGAGCGAGTGAAGACTCGAGGTGTAAGGGCTATACGTCAGTATAACTCTGTGGGTGATTCCGTAATGAGTTTGACGGAATATTACTTATAGATTCGAGATGGTGATTCAGAGTGCAAGGGTTATTGTCGTTAACTCTGAGGGTGATTCCAAAATGAGTGTAACCAGATAATGCCTTCGGTTTCGTTCGAACCCGGAACGAACTTGTATGGATTGAATGCTTTCAGAACATCGTCAGGTGGACGATGAGCATTCTAAGTGATATGTCCTATAAAGGTAATCGTAGCCTCAAGCCTCATCAACCGGGAATGGCTAAAACAGGGGAGGTGCAGCAAAGCTTCGTGGGTTGCCCCCACTTGAGAGCAAGATTTATCCCTGTCTAGAGGTCCCTTTATTTTCGGCTTAGTGGTGCGGTTGCTGATCACAACTGCGAGGTTGTCTTGTTTGGAACTGTTCAGTAAGGAACGGGTCCGGCTTTGTGTTGCAGGGGATTGGGAGTAATCCTCGGTAAGGTGATCTAGACCACGTACTGTGACGGGCGGTACCCCAGTAGCCCAGCCATTGATGGAATCCAAAATCCAATAAGTGCCAGCGGTTTTGATTGTACTACCCACTTTTGTGGCTAGTAGCTGGAATTTAATCATGTAACAATTTCGGCTATTTCTTATTTATTTGAAAACCCTAGACACTATTATAATATCATCGGATTTCCTATCAAATGTTTTGGTTAGCGTAAGGTAAAACTTTTCCATGTTTATGTGTGGGAAGTCTTACGTGATACCTTTTCTTTTCAAAGGTTTTTCAAAGTTAAGCAACTTTAACCTGTTACTCACATCAGACCCATGTCTGACCCGGAGTTATTTATGTTTTTCTTTAACTCTTGGGTACTCAAATTTTTACGAGTAGCCAAGGGAATTCAGGTTAGGATTCGGGTTAGCTTTGACGAATTGTGGAGGAGCAAATGGAGCAGGAGGCTTCTGCGTATAGTTATATAGTTTTCCGCTGTGTTGGTATCTCTGAGTGTTTCTGTATTGTGTTTGAGTTGTAATAACTAGACAGGTGTTTATAACTGTCTAGTATGTGTTGTATATGTCTGTGTAACTCTGATATTTGATGTATATTATGTAATACTTTGTTATTAATATAATTTATTCGTTCCGCTGTTGAGATTCTTGTGTTGTTTCTTCTTTCTCTTCTTTCTTTTCTCTTTTCTATCCCTTTCTTTCTTAAGGATGATACGACTTTTTGTGGAGAAAAAGTCGGGTCGTCTCAGCTGGTATTAGGGCATTAGGTTGAGTGAATACCTAGTCTCTGTAGTGGTGTCTATCTTGAGAGAGCGTATTTGTATTTTTAATATATATATATATATATATATAATTGTTTCTACCTATCTGTTGGGTTACTTGTTCAGGTTTTCCAATATAAGTTATAAAGGTAGATAAGGTAGAAGTGTGTGTAACACGACTACCATTGGTTAGAATTTGATGGATGAGGTTGGTAGTGTATTTGTCGAGATTGTAGACCTAATACCGTCTCGAGTGAGTTCTTTCGTGATGAAGGACTTCGTCGATCTCTGAAGGCAACCTGTTAAGGTTCGGAGTTCATCTTTGAAGTGCAGAATTGAGTTGGATCTGTCGTTTGGGCGGAAGCAAGCAAATGATGGTATCTTGATATCTCAGAAAGTTGTACTTGCGTGATGAGATGCAGTGACTATGGATATTTCCGAAGATGTTTCTTTGGAACAAGAGTAAGAAGTGAGTTTGCTCGGTGATGTGGCTGAGTTTAGCAGAATATTCTGAGTTGGTAGGGAGTCTTCTGGCTGAGTAGTTTTTTCTGAAGTGGAATTCAGAAGCGGCAGAGTGGAGTCATTTCTCTGGTAAGTTGAGCCAGTATAAGCTGTTCTGTTTGGTAGAGAGAGAGCAGTTTTCTTTGGATTTAGGCTGAGTTGATCGCAAAAGTGACTTGCAATAGTGTGTTCTTTTGGATTGTTGGAGATTTCCAGATTTCTTCCAGGAAGTCAGAGGTTTGTCTGCATCTGGAGATCGAGTTTCCTTTCCAGAATTGGAACAGGTGGTTCAGTTAGTAGATAGATGGTTCCTTGAGATAGAAGTGGGTGAAGTAGCTCAAGTTTCGGAGGAACATCTGAGTTTTCTTATGGATATATGAAACTATATTTTTGTGCTGGGTTGTCTAATCTGTGCTTGTGCTGTTCTTCGGCATTTTCTTCTGTTTCGGATCAGAATTGTGCAGCGGAAGCAGTTTGGGGGTGTTTCTGTTTTCTTTTCCGGATAAGAAGAAGTTTGTTCTGTCTTCTGTTGTTGAGAAGCAAGGTTTGTGTTCTTGTTTTTTTTGAGTGATCTTGAGGAGATCATTGGATTGTTTTGATCTAGTCAGTTTCTAGAAGTATCAGCAAGAGTTAAGCTGATCAGGATGGATGTTGGTAGCCCAGGATCGTCCGAAGAGTTTTTATGGATAAGAGGCAGAGAAATTTGGATTCTGGAATCGGAGATTTGGTTTGGGATAAGTTTTTCTCTGATTCAAAGAGGTATAAGTTTGGGAAGCTAGCTCCGAAGTGTTTGGTTTCTTCTGTGTTTTGGGTATGATCAGTGTTTGGATTTCTAAAGTTGAATTGCCGGTTTGGATAACTGGAATTCGGAGTATTTCACGTATCTCTAAGGGAGTACGTGTTTGATATTTCTGGTTGTAGAACCAGCAGTTTAGGATGGATTGGTTGTTGAGTCAGACTCGTTTGTAGTCTGATATTCTTATAGAATTGTTGTTAGGAGCTCTATAGTTTAATAGTATTGATTGATTGGATTTTATAGAGCGAGTATCCCGATATATATATATACCGGGGAAACTCGTGAAAGTTTTATCCAAAATTCTTTTGGATAATTAGATTTGTTCTGATTGTGTGAATTGCTTGCTTTGGTTGTTGGCATATGATTAACATATGCTGTGTTTAAAAATAAAATCTGTAAATAGATTATTAAACAAGAAATTATTGTCAAGGACAAAATTTCACAGCTTTTTAGCCTCAAGGACAGAGCTTCAATATTTTATCCTGAAGGACAACTTTCTGTAGGTATCAGTTTTTAGTTATTGATAGCAGTTTTTAGGTATCAGTTTATAGTTATCGGCAGCAGTTTTTAGGTATCAGTTTTTAGCTCGGTATCAGTTTTGTTGTCCTTATGAATAATTTTGAAAAATGTTTGTCCTTGTGAATAATTTTTAGAAGAATGTTTGTCCGTGTGGTAAAATTATTGAGGTCATGTCCTTGGGGCAAAAAATATAGAAATTTTTGTCCTTTAAATTAATTTCCCCATTATTAAATTACCTTTGTTTTAAATTTCGGGGACGAAATTCTTTTAAGGTGGAAGGATTGTAATATCCCGGAATTTTGGACAATTTAAATTTAATAATCTGAGTTTAAATTTAAATTGAATTGATAATTTTTGTTAATAAATTTGATTTGATTTAATAATTTTCTTTATTTAAATATTTAATTTGTGAATTTATTTTTAATAAGCTAATAAGTTTGTTTTCTATTTAATAATGTATATGTATATTTTAAATAGATAAGTTATTAAATTAGTATAGCATAATTTTAATGTTTTGAAAATAGGAATTGTGATTTATTTTTAATTTAAGCTTTTCAAAAATATTTAATAAAATACTAAATGATTTTAAATATATAAGATAAATGTTTTGTTGGTAAAAAATTCATTTTAACTCAAGTTTGTATATTAAAATATGAACATGCATTCATTAAGTTTATCTTTAACACTTAATCTAAATTACTAATTAATTTATGATGACATGTGTTATGAATTTGAACATGAGAATTTACAAGTGTCTATTTCTTTTACAAGTGTCAAATTTATATCTTTTATTTTTCTTTGTTTTTAATAAATCATAAATTTAGATTATAAAACATTTCATTTACTCATTTCTTTCCTCTTCTCATTTTCCAAATCTGAACAATCACCCTCTAGTTCAACTTCAAATGCCTAACAAACATGCATTGCATTCAACTCCTCTTTTTCAAACATTCAAAAACATGCAAAATCAAAAATCATAACCTGTAACTCCTCAAACTCAAAATACAAATCTGCATTTCATTTGCAAGCAAGAAAACCTACATGTGTGTAAACTAAAGCATGCATTCATTTTTCAAAACTCTGGAACATGCAAATTAAATCAAGTTGAAGCCTGCATTTCAATTTTAAGCAAGAAGGTCTGCTTGCAAGGATTTTCCAAATCTGGAAGCATCAAGTTGGAAGCAATTTTTAAAATGCATTCAAGCTTAAAGTTTTAAAAAGGCCCTCAAGCAGATTTTCAACAGGATTTCAAAATTTGTTCTCCATAATTCAATCAGTGCTCTGCATCTTTCAAAAAATGAGGTGAGTAACTTTTCTATTAAAAATTAAAGGTTAAGTTTGTTGCATGCAGTGTACTAAAAATATAAATATTGCATATGGTTATAATTTAATTTGTCTGATGTACAAATGTGTTGGTGTGTATGCTGTTAAACACCCTGGACCTGTTTTGTTTACTGACACAAGTTTTACTTGAATTTTTATATCTTTAATTAAGTTTTTCTTTAAAATTTGAAGGATTTAAATAAGATTTGTATGTTGGCTTCATAGATTAGACTGTGAGATTTTATTTGAAGTAAAATTTAACTGAAACTTACTGTAAAATAGGTAGCAGAGCAAATTGAATCTTTATAAGTGAGGATATAAAACATTGCAGATCAATGTTTCAGAGATTCAATTCAAAACAACTTCTAAAAATATGATTTTTAAAAATAATATTTCAATTTTTAATGATTGAATCAAAATACAGTTTCAAATTTTCTGTGTTATACATAATTGCTAAGCACAGTTGATGCTTGCAACTGAATTGTTTGAAATTGTTTTTGAAGATAGTGTATTTATCATAGATTATAGGAAAAATCTTAGTTTGAGATGAAATTAAAATTTTAGATTGTGATTTGAGGATTAAAGTCAGGAACCCTAGTTTTTAGTGGGTTTAAAAAATTTGAATACTGTGGCTTCATCATTGGATCGAGTTCAACCATTTTTGGCATGTTGGTAGATGTTGTATTAATGGAGTCATCGCCGGAGTGTGGAGGGTAATAGTGGCCGGAGTTGGGTGATATCGTCGTTGACAGGTTTTAGGGGGAGGTGGTTCGGCTGTTCCAGGTTTCAGTTTTAAACTTGAATTTAAATTCGAGTGGAATTTTGGGGATCTGAGGTTTGAGGGAAGTTGTGGGTTTACTGGTCGATAGGGGTTGGCCATTGACGATGGTAAGAGATGGCTGGAGTTGGGAAGTGGATGCACAGGGGTGTTGTGCATGTTGGTGTGATGATGGGTGGTTTTAGAGTTTTATGCCTCGGGATGGACTCGGGGAAAGTAAGGAGTGACTCGAAGCATATGAACTTCTGACTCGGAGTAGATTATAGGATAGCTCGGGTTAGTATTAATGGTTTCAGGTTTTTAGTTTTGAGCAGAAACTTGTTTCCAGGTTTCTAAAATTTGAAGTGAAAGAAAATTGCAAACTTAAATTTAAATCTAAGATCTAAAAATTGAATTTAAATTTGAATTCGATCAGTTTAAACCTTAGGTTCGAAATAATTTAAATTTTGGAAATTTTATTGGACTTAAGCAAAATCAGAAACCTGTTTTTCCAGGTTTTATAAAATTTGAAGTTAAATTCTAAGGTGCAAACTAAAATCTGAAACTAGGCTTAAACCTTGAATTGAATTTGAATTTAAAAAGTTTAAATCCTGGGTTTGTAATAATTTGACTTTTTAAACTTTAGTTTGGATTTAAATTAAAAGCAGGAATTTGTTACTGTTTAAAAATAAAAAAAGTAAAATAATGTAAATTGAATTTAAAACAGGGTTTTGAAATTCTGAAAGGTGAATATGATTCAAACTAGTTTAAATCTAAAATCTGAAATAATTTAGGTTTTAAAAATTTGAATTTGGTTTAAAACTTATAGGTGTGAAAAATATATGTAGTTTTGAATTTGAGGTGGAAGTTTCAATTTTAAATTGGGAATTTAAAATGAATTCAGATCTGGGCTTTTAAATCTGGAATTTAAATTCAAACTTCAGTTTTTAAAATAAAGGTTTAAATTTAAATTGTTTTTTTTAAAAAAAAATGATTTGCATTTAAATGAAGATGGAAATGTAAGTAAAGTTTTAAATTTTTAAGTTTGAATTTGGAATGAAAATATAGATTATGTTTCAGTTTGAAATTTAAAAAGAAATTTTTAAATTTAATTTTGTTTGAAACAAATTGTTTAAAATACTTTTGTATAAAGAAGAATGTTTCTTAATTTTGAACTTAAGAAAATTGGTTTCATTTAAATTATTAAATTAATTTGAATGGAATATTAATTATTATTTAATTAATGAATATGTGGATGTTTAATTAAGTAATTAATAATTTTTAAGTTAATTAATTAGATTTATGATTAATTAATTAAGTTAATTAATCTATAATTAAGATGGTTAATTAAATTTTAATTTATGATTAAGATTTATTTAATCAAGTGATTAATGATAATTAAGATTTTAATTAACACTTAATTAATTAATAATTAGAGATTAATTAAATTGTAATTAAAGATTAATTAATTGATAATTATTAATAATTAATATGAGTTTATTTCTTAATTAAGTAATTAAGAATGTTAATGAAGGTCATTAACTTAAGATTATTTTAACAATTAATTAATGTGATTAATTTTGGATAATTAATTAGATTAATTAATTAATAATAATCAATTGTTTAAGTTTTAATTACTTAATGGAAGTAATTAATGAATTAATTACTTGGTGTAATTAATTTAATTAATGTGATTATTTTAAATTAATTAACTTTAATTAATTTAAACAATTGTTGATTGTTGATAATTACTTTATGTAATTTAGGGATTTATAATTACTTAAGGAAGTAATTAATTAATAATTACTAAATGTAATTAAAGATATTTAGTTTAAAAGTAATTTAGATTTAAATTACTTTGAAAATTAATCAAGGGATTAATTTAGATGATTAATTATGAGTAATTAATTTATGGGATGAGTAATTAAAGTAGTTAATTACTGAATGGTTATTAGTCAAGGGTGATTAATATATATGTATGGTTTTAAATTGAAGATTAATTACTTATGTAATTAATTTATATTTAGAGATTGATTAATTGTAGTTAGAAATCATTAATTAATTAATGATGTAATTTGGAATTGATTAATTAAGGTATAATTAATAATGAATAAGTGATTAATGTAATTTTAATTAATTAATTAAGAAATTACAAGTTAATTATTTGCAAAGGGTTTAATATAATTAACTTGTGTAAGTAATATTAAATGCTAATTACTTATTGTAATTAGAGATGGTTAATCAGTAATGATTAAGAGAAATAAATAATGAGATGATAATTTACCAATTGATTTGTAATCAATTGAAGATTAAGATAAGCAGAATTTTGATGATGAAGTAATTAATTTAATTCATTTTAAATTAATTATAAATGGAATGATCATTAGATCATTGCTTATGTTTGATGATTGGTATTGGTTGCTTGGTATGGTTTGTAATCTCAGTTACGAGATGAGTAGTGTATGTGATATGGATGCATTGGTTGCTTTTGGATTATAGTATGAATTATCTGATTATGATATGAATTATCTGTTGATAATGATAATGTTGATTATCTATTGTGTTGTGAATTATCTATCTGTGTATATTTAGATAATGAATTGAATTGTTTTAAACTTAAGACAACTTGGACCTTAAAAGCCACGCTTTGGATTTCGATGAGACCGGGATCGGGTTTCCATATTTGGAATCCGAAAACCACATCGATTCCAATTAAACGTTAGGTCGTTAATCTAAGTGGAGCGAGTGAAGACTCGAGGTGTAAGGGCTAACGTCAGTATAACTCCGTGGGTGATTCCGTAATGAGTTTGACGGAATAGTACTTATAGATTCGAGATGGTGATTCAGAGTGCAAGGGTTATTGTCGTTAACTCTGAGGGTGATTCCAAAATGAGTGTAACGAGATAATGCCTTCGGTTTCGTTCGAACCCGGAACGAACTTGTATGGATTGAATGCTTTCAAAACATCGTCAGGTGGACGATGAGCATTCTAAGTGATATGTCCTATAAAGGTAATCGTAGCCTCAAGCCTCATCAACCGGGAATGGCTAAAACATGGAAGGTGTAGCAAAGCTTCGTGGGTAGCCCCCACTTGAGAGCAAGACTTATCCCTGTCTAGAGGTCCCTTTATTTTCGGCTTAGTGGTGCGGTTGTTGATCACAACTGCGGGGTTGTCTTGTTTGGAACTGTTCAGTAAGGAACGGGTCCGGCTTTGTATTGCAGTGGATTGGGAGTAATCCTCGGTACGGTGATCTAGGCCACGTACTATGACGGGCGGTACCCCAGTAGCCCAGCCATTGATGGAATCCAAAATCCAATAAGTGCCAATGGTTTTGATTGTATTACCCACTTTTGTGGCTAGTAGCTGGAATTTAATCATGTAACAATTTCGGCTATTTCTTATTTATTTGAAAACCCTAGACACTATTATAATATCATCGGATTTCCTATCAAATGTTTTGGTTAGCGTAAGGTAAAATCTTTTCCATGTTTATCTGTGGGAAGTCTTACGTGATACCTTTTCTTTTCAAAGGTTTTTCAAAGTTAAGCAACTTTAACCTGTTATTCACACCAGACCCATGTCTGCCCGGAGTTATTTCTGTTTTTCTTTAACTCTTGGGTACTCAAATTTTTACGAGTAGCCAAGGGAATTCAGGTTAGGATTCGGGTTAGCTTTGACGAATTGTAGAGGTGCAAATGGAGCAGGAGGCTTATGCGTATAGTTATATAGTTTTCCGCTGTGTTGGTATCTCTGAGTGTTTCTGTATTGTGTTTGAGTTGTAATAACTAGACAGGTGTTTATAACTGTCTAGTATGTGTTGTATATGTTTGTGTAACTCTGATATTTGATGTATATTATGTAATACTTTGTTATTAAAATAATTTATTCGTTCCGCTGTTGAGATTCTTGTGTTGTTTCTTCTTTCTCTTCTTTCTTTTCTCTTTTCTATCCCTTTCTTTCTTAAGGATGAAACGACTTTTTGTGGAGAAAAAGTCAGGTCGTCTCAAAAATGGTTCATTTAAACCAATTAAATAAATCCTTACCGATTTACTTTATATTTACGTTCCAAATCCGTAAATTTATTCCCACTCTTCAAAAATTAACTCAACGTTTATTTTTAAACAAATTCCCCTCTCTTTTATAAATTCCATAGTGAATTTACAATTCCCAAAATATCTATGAATATACGATTTCCCAAACCGATTTCTAATATTTATTTTCAATTTATCTTTAAAAGATAATGTCTCAAAATATTCAGTTCATATTGGAAAACATTTCCATGCTTATTTAATAATAAGAAATTCACAAATCCATTTAATTTCAACACATGGAAAATATTCAATATACTTAAATCGAAATTAAGTATATATTTCATTCTTTAAAGAAAACGTTCTTTCAAACACATTTATTTGAGTCAAAACGAATGTTGCGTAAAACATCGTTACGACGACCCAAAATCACTAGTATAGGGATTCGAAATTAAGATAGATATATAAATCCCAATACTATATAAAACATTTCCTTTCAGAAATCATTTACTATAACAACAGTGTTATAGTCCACCATTTCCTTCTATTTCTCGAAAACGTCTATTTCAACAATGAATGTTGAAATCTATGTATTCGATTCATAATACATTTTAAAACATCTTTTTAAAATAATTAACTTCATTTTATAATATCGCTTTCCCAAAACATAACCATTTTCGTTAATAATGTATTCACTGTCCAAAATCGTGAATATACTTCACTAACCAAATAAAATATTTTCTACACATTTTATTTCAAGGATAATTCGCTATCCAAAATCGCGGATATACTTCTTCTAATAAATTTCTATATTCAATTTATCAAATTATATTGATTTTGAATTTATAAACAATGTCTATAAATTCCATTTCTATTTATAAACTTCGATTTATAAATCTACTTTATTAATCCAATTCAATTTATATATCTCAAATATATACCAAAAGTCCATATTATAAGTTAAATACTTATAATTCATTTATTTACAAAATCGTTCTTTTTTAAAACTTCTATTACTTATAAGATTCATTTATATTTTATAACCACTTCAACTTATAAAATCTCCTTTATTAACAATTTCTATTAATATCCCATTTAAATGCCCAAAATCTAGTTTATAAGTTAATTACTTATAAATCTTTTATTTTACAACATCTATTCATTTTATAATCTTCACAATTTATAAATCTATAATTTTTAATGAAATCCATTTTATACTTCATTTTAACACTTAATAAACTCGTTTTATAATTCCAATATTATATATATATATATATATATATATATATATATATTATAAATATCGATGTTAAAAATCTTTAATGTACATCCTTTATAATAATTCAAAAATCCAAATTTTAACTATTTTATAAATCTATTTATTTCAAAAATCAACTTTTGGTTATATTTCACAAAAATCTTAATTTTTATAACATAAAAATTTATAACGTTTTAATTATTTAAAATGAATCAATTCAAAAATTTAATAAAACGTATACTTTGAAAAATCATTTAAAATCGTTATTTTTAAACTTTAAAAATAGATCCGATGATGCAACAGCACCCAATAGTCAATCACGACAACAAACATCATATATCATCATATGATAATCAACAAACATCAAAATATCTGTAATCAAATAAATACTGGTGAGGAATCCAGTTGGATCCCTCCAACCTGTTTCCCTACATCCACAAACATTAGCACAATACCAATTCCGTTCTAGTACGGAATTATCGCGGTATATGCGATTTATAAAAATATTATCCGCTTAATAGGTTGCGCAATAGGGTCTCATCCGCTATATAATACGGGAAAATCAACTCCAAGTACATAAATAATACCAATTTCACTTTTCAGTGAAATTATCACGGTATATGTTTTTAATAAATAACATCCGCTTACTAACGGCGCATAATGTCTATTTTAACAATCAATAGATAACAATTTATCATCCAGGCATACAATCAATAAATTTTAAATCTAACTATTTAAAATTATAAATCGAAACAATTCGATTGAGTGAGATGATCTCACCTTGCTTTTAATTTCGTTTTCAGCTTTTATTTCGAATAAAATTAAACACGCGTTTAATTTTAGCCGAAATTCTCACTAACTCCAAACGACTCCAATCCAGCTCCATAGCGTAGTGCTCGTCCATATGTTTCCAACGCAACTGGTTTCGTCCAAAACGGACCTCGTATGAACAAGATACGATATTTTAAAGATTGAACGAATTATAATAAAATTTAAATTAACATTTTCCTTTATTATTTTTACAACCTTTAATCCCAGCCATACATTCTGCATCACGCGATTAGGGCCGCCCCTTCTCCTATCCCCCTCTTCTTCGTTCATACGTGAAAACCCATTACTGCCGCCCATCAACCCTAATGACGCGATCACCATCGACGAACTTGCCGACGATCAGAGACCATGGCCTCAAAGCCCTTGCCACGCACCACCATCGCGCCCAATATCATGGAGCTCGGCCCCATAAGTAGCTCGAGAAACGAAGATGAACTACAGCCGAACGTGCCCCCCTAGCGACCACCACAACACCCCAAATTCGATCATCACCGTATAGAATCAAAGCTCTCATCGAGCTCTTCGACTTTGTAGTTGAGAGATTTTTGTAATAACGCATGGATTTGAAGAGATTAAAGGAGAAAGGTGCAAAATTTCAAGCCTTTGAATATATTGCCGGCGGCTAGGGTTAGGAGGAGAGGGTGTTTGCAAATGAAAGAAGAAGGGTTCCCTTTTATAGAATTTCAACGAAAAAAACACTATTCACTCCAAAATCCGAACTCCAAATCTCGCGCGATGACCGACGTTTCTAAGGTTTACCTTGCGTTGCAAACACGATGGAACATGTTTCGGAGGCAAATCCGATCATCTATGCGAGTTACGACAATAAACGATCGATTTTAAATTAAATCGATTTAAACCAATTTCTATGCGTTTTGGCTTGCCCCGGACAAACCGTAAATCCGATTGACACGAAATTTGAAACCATACAATAATATAACATTACAGATCCGATGAAACTAGTTTCGTCGAAATCCGATACTGTTTGAAAAATGGCTATTTTAACTCGTCAATTAAATATTAAAATATTCAATTTTCACAAATTAACTTTAAATTCGATTTTAAAAGTTCTAAAATATGGTTCTAACTCCAATATGATATAATAAAATTTTACAAATCATTTTTAATCATATTAAACCCAATTTTCAATTATTTATGTATTCTCAATATTAAATTATCGATTTAATTATCCAATTAAATCCAATTATTCGAAATAAAATTTATTCGACTTATAAATTTCACTTATTAATATTTAAAATTAATTAAATACACAAATTTTAATTAACTGAAATTCTGGGTCGTTACATACTTCCCCCCTTAAAAGAATTTCGTCCTCGAAATTACCAATTAAGAAAAAGTTACATAACCCATTAACTTTCCAAAACAAACAATTCAATTTAGATTTTTCAAATCTCTTAAGTGTTTAACTTTCCCAAAATTCATAGTTAAACCTCTTACAAAATCTTTAATAAGTTTCCAAAAAACTTAGTTTTCAAAAATTTTCCAATTTTCTCAAAAATATTCTAACGCCTTAAATTTTCGGAAAAATTCACCAGAGTCTCCTTTGCACTGCTCGATCCGAAAAAAATGACAGTATATATATCACAAATATACATCCCATCAAGTGATGAGGCATCCCGCAGGGAAAAAAGTGTAAAAGTACGATATTTAATCCGAGATATGTACCTTATGTTTTTATTAGCGAGCGTATACGGCTAATATAGCGCGAAAGCGAGCTCCAAATGCGAAGCAAGCGCAATCCGCACCTACTAAATACTCAACAAACAATGAGAAACATGCATATATGAAAGTAATATCAATATACAACATATAGTAACATAACAACTACATGTGCCAACATAGCAATGCATTCAATCAACAAATGCAACCATCAAACAACTATCATCCAATTAATAAACATCCAACAATCAATGTCTATCCAAATCAATTCATAACCAAATCAATATTCTTTCATTTCTCATTAATATTCAATGAATTGGTTTTCCAATTTAAATCACATTTGATTCATTTACATTGAATTTTACTAACATTCATTTATTCATATTCAAGTTGGTTCATTTTCACATTCAAATCAAATTCATTTAACTTCCAATTTGATTTATAACTTTCAATTTTCCTTAATTCAATTTCATTAACACTTAATGAATTATACACAATCAATTAACATTCATATGACAACCAAATCATAACCATCATAACCAGATTATTTAATTTTCCTTCAATTTGGTTCAACACTTTTAATTCCAATTGGTTTATATTAAGTTGATTTTCATTCAATTATTCAACTTCCAATAACATTAGCTTTTAATGAATTAACACTTACATTCATTATTCTATATCAATTTATTTTACATTCAATTGATTAACATTCAATCCATCAATTCATTCAATTGCTAATTCCTTTAACAATATAAGGTTGAATTTCATTTATATAACTCAAGTTCATATTCATCACTTAAGTTATATTCCAATTAAACATCTTTTGTTTAATCTTAACTTTAATTTCCACTTATAAATTCAATTCAAATTCTAAAGTAAATTCTATTTAACTTTTCACCGAAGTCAAATTTTCACCACTTATTCAAATTCAGATTTATTTTGCTTAACAAAATTGTTTAACCATTTTTAACTATTTGTTTCGCTTTCATTTTCTCATTTCACAAGTTATACAACTTATATTCAACAATTACCACTTGGATTTTTATAGATTCACTTATACTTCCTTTAATTTAACTCCATCCTTTAAGTCGAATTTATTCTATCAAAATTCAACTCATTTATCATTCCATAATATTTTAAATAGGATTCCAGAGTCTTTTCAACCTTTCAAACCCATTTTTGAAACCAATTCAAATTATCTTTTGAATTTCCAAAACCAAATCCAAATTTTTCCAAACAACTTTCATTTAAAACAATCTGGCAGCAATTCCTTTTTTGGAAACCCGAAAATGAACACCGATGATGTCGGGATCATCATTGGAATTATTTTCCAGCGACCGAAAAGAGTTTAGAGCTTTAATTCTCCAAAATAATTTTCCAAACTATCAAATCCTTTCAAAACACTTCTCTGGAATTTTATTTTCAGATTATAAATCACATTTATAAGTCTTTTACTTATACAATTTCACTTCTTATATATAAGATTATTTCACAAGTGTAAATCATTTTAATTATAATTCCATAATTATAATTCATTCGCTTATAAAATCTATTCTTTTACAATACGTTTCGTTCAACTTATTCAAACAACTTTTATAAACATGCATATATCTTATATTTTTAACAACCAAACAATCAATTCATATATACTTTAATAATTCTGAAAAATTATTCCTTTATATACAAAATATAATCGAGGTAAAATTATTTCATTTACCCTATTTTAAAACAATATCGTGTCAAGTTGTTCTGTACAAGTGTTTAGAGATCCCTATCAACAACGTTAATTACTCTTGTTGACCAGAATCCATATACCACTCAACAAACCAATCATCACAATATAAAACAATTTCATATTCACTAAGAAATACGCGCTCGTATCTATTTTTACACTGAAACTCATTCTAGAGTACTACTGACTCCATCTCTAATGAGTAATTCCCAGCAGAGCCATGGTTGTCGCTTAACCATATGCTCTGATACCAAATGCAACGAACGCGATTTTTCGTCGCTCGAAAACCGACATCAATACGTCCACTGAATCAACTGCCGAGCAATCAAAGGCCGGAAATCCGTACCGTTATGGTTAAAGAAGAAGAAAAGGATAGAAGAAGAGAGAAAAAGATAGAACATAACAGAAAGAAACAACAGAACAATATCAGAATCTCACAATCGCAGCGGAACAACATATAATAGATAAATGAATAATCTTTAAACAAAAGAACTATATCGGTTATTACATTACATCATATTACATTACCTTACATCATCAGAGTGTACAACAACAAACAGCGGACAAGAAATACTATATACTAGTGAATACGCCATGCCATACAGCTTGCCTTCAGCAACTCCTGAATTCCAGAATATCCTGATAAACCTGACTCTTGACTGCCCATGTGGAAATTGGTGGGCACCTAGAGTTTAGGAAGGAAAACAATAAACTCCGAGTCAGTCATGTGACTGGTGTGAGAACTAAAACAGTTTATTTTTAAAACAAAGTACGGGATAATTTAAAAATAAATTCACAATGCTTTTTAGAAAATGAGACTACCATAAGGCCTCCCGCACACACACACAATGCAAACGTAGAATCGGAGGAGATTTCTCCTTATGATAGTCAAAGACGCTTGATACACATTAAAAAGAAACATTTGATATTATTACTAGTGCATAGTGTAGGAAAAATCATTTCGAAAGTAAAGATATAAATCTTAGCCAGCATAGGCATTTCGCACGTATTCCTACTATAGCTACCATCCAAACAGTGGGGTGCCACCATAAGTGAATGATAGGTTCTACAAATAAACCGTACAAGATCGTATTGTTTCTTTGGATTTCCAACAAATGGTCAGGCCAAGGAACTTCCCATTTCCACATGGGTACGCCTTTGGAAAGACGACCCGAGAACCTAACCGGATCTCTGCCAACACAAGGCCGGGTTACCCCTAACTGGGTAACTACTGACACGAATATGTCATTCCCTGATCGTAACCGATCTATATCCGAGGATCCTCGATTCCCAACAACCACAAAGCAATAAATTTGCAGCAACAACATAGGTTAAGTATCTGGGCTCCATACCATGATACCACCTCTATCCAGAAGGAATGACATACACTAAAGAGGCGCTACCCCCTAATAACCTTGCTGCATCCTTCCTGTTTTGACCATTTCCGGGGTGTGAGGTCCGACGAAGTCTCGTCCACAAAGCCACGCTTTATACAAAAGATGTGCTTTAATTCACAAATGCTCAACAGCACTTCGTATGCCACATTACCAATTTGGGAATGTATCACTAGTAACCATCAACTACATAACTTCTAAGGGTGTTAAGCTAAGAGAATAAATTCTCCGCCATCAACAGAAATATGTTTGATAGAAACCAGCTTTACATCTCAAATTGTAACGTCAGACACACATCCATACAAGTCCGTTCCGGGATCGAACGGAACCGAAGGCACTTACAAAGAAGTCCTTGCAATCCGGATATTCACTAATCACGACCGGACTTTCCATCACAAAGGGTAATAAATTTCTATATCAGAGATCAGCCGATGCAGAAACATTCGACGGTAATCCTTCCTTTTTCACAAATATCCGGTCATCAAATGCAATTCATAACGACGTGTTACATATTCAGAATGGGTTATACGACCCCAAGGTCCTTTCCCGGCTAACCCGAATAGTGAGCGCTTATTTTAAAAATAAGTGTGGCATTCAAATTCAAGCAAATCACAACAAACACCAATTTAAAGGTAAATATTGATAGTAGGTTGTAACGATATGGGATTTTGCCTGCTCGAAAATCGACATCCATACTTCATATCGTATTCGAATGCCATAGATTCGACCGTTCAAATCCGATTCGTCGGAGCTTATAACAACATCAAGTAAACAACACAGTGGAATAAAAAGAATAATACATTGATATACAGCATTGATACAATATCTGGTACAACAAATGATACAATAGATATCAATATACATCATAGATACAAGAAAATAGCAGCGGAGAAGAAAAATAGATGATATCTAGCAGCGGAACAATATAACTCTAAGATAGTCTTCAAAAGAGAACTCCGAGAACTACAACTCCATCTCCAAGAACCAGTCCAACAATAGCTCGAACTCCCAATAACGATGCACAAAGATAAGCAAGTGCGGTGTGATCCAAAGACTGAACTAGCTCCAGATAACCTACTAATCTGACTATCTGAAAAACTCAACTCTAGACTGCTCGTGTAGAAAATAATGAGCACCCAGAGTTTAGGAAAGAAACAATAAACTCCGGATCAGTCGTGGGACTGGTGTGAGCAACAAAAACAGTTTATCTTTTAAAACATTCAACAAAAGATTTTCAAAGTCAATTCGCAATGCTTTTTAAAAATGAGACTACCATAAGACCTCCCGCCACACACACAATGCAAACGCAGACTTGGAGGAGATTTCTTCTTATGTTAGTCAAAGATGCTTGATACGCATTAAAAAGGAACATTTGATATTATTACTAGTGCATAGTGTAGGAAAAATTCATTTCGAAAGTAGAATATAAATCTTAGCCAGCATAGGTACCATTATATTATGCTTACTATAGCTACCATATTAGATGGCAGGTTCTACAACTAATACCGTACAAGATCGTATTGTTTCTTTGGATTTCCAACGAATGGTCAGGCCAAGGAACTTCCCATTGCCACATGAGAACGCCTCTGGAAGGACGTCCCCGAGAACCAAACCGGATCTCTACCAACACAAGGCCGGGTTACCCCTAACTGGGTAACTACTGACACGAGTATGCCATCCCTCGGTCCTTTGGGACCTTTAACCGAGCGCTCGTAATCAATTCACACAATCATAAAGTGTTTTCAACATGAGTAAGTATCTGGGCTCCATACCATGATACCACCCTTTTCCAGAAGGAAATGCACATACCCTAAAGGGCGCTACCCCTCATAACCTTGCCGCATCTTTCTTGTTTTGACCATTCCGGGGTGTGAGGCTCGACGAAGTCTCGTCCACAAAGCCATGCTTTATACAAAAGCTGTGCTTTGGGTCAACAAATGATCATAGAAATGATCACAAAGATAAATGATCAAACAAATGATCATATCCCAAATGATCAACACAATGATCATTTCACAGCAACACTCAGCATGTCACATTACCAAATTGGGAATATATCGCTGATAACCTTCAACTACATAACCTCTGAGCTCGTACGTCTCAGAGAAGGGTGTTAAGATAAGAGAATAAATTCTCCGCCACTAACAGAAATATATTTGAAAGAAATCAGCTTTATATCTCAATTTGTAATGTCTGAAATACTATCCATACAAGTCTGTTCCGGGCTCGAACAGAACCGAAGGCACCTACAAAGAAGTCCTTGCAATCCAGATATTCACTAATCACGTTCGGACTTCCCATCACATATGGAGTCTTTATACCGGGGACCATTCGATGCAAAGACATTCGATGAGTTGCCCTTACGTTTTCGAAAATATCCGGTCTTCACCACCGGTCTTCAAATGCTATCCATAACGACATATCACATATCCGGAATGGGATATATGACACAAAGGTCCTCTCCCGGCTAAACCGAACAGTGATCGCAATATTTACAAGAAATATATAGATATTGGGATTTCAATTAAGTCACAACTTAAAACCCAAAACTTTCTTCCAAACGGTTTAAATCAATTACCATTTCTAATCTTTTAAACAAAATATTTATTTCACAAAGTTCCATTTACGGATTTCAAAACAATTTCTATTCCATTTGGATTAACTCGTTAAATCTTTATATCAAAGATTTAACTCATAGCTTTCAAAATTCGATTAACTTGTTGAATTTTTAAATCCAGATTCAACTTATAGCTTTCAAATCATTTTCATAACTTGGAAATTATCTTCATTCTCAAACTTGAAATTCTTTTTAACACAAATTGGTCATTCATTTCTTATATAAAAGCTTTTATTATTTGAAAACAAACAGTTTTCGTTTCAGAAAAATCCAATTATATTTACACGAGTTAAAGCCCTTGAATTCTATTCACATCCCAAATCAATATTTTTAAAATAGTTTAACCCATATATAACTGGTATAACATCTTTAATCCCTAGTTTCAAATCATAGAATTTAGTTTCACATTTTGAATTTAAGTTCAAATCAAATTATTCAACTTCATTTTTTATCGAGTAATTCAAAATAAATTTCGTCTATGAAATTCCATTTCAAAAGCTTTTCACTTTAAACCCAATCCATTTCCAAAACATTTGAATTCAAATATTCAAATTTAAAACTATTTCAAAAATCTGTGACTTAATCGATTTCCTCGTGAAATCCATATTGGTGTGTGTATAAGTGTGGTCCAGGGGTTTTACACAGTAGTGCAATATCATACAATCATCACAGATCAGAATACATAAATATAGTTGATAAGCGGTATTAACTATAACGCTTATCGTTTATTCACAGATCACAGATATATATCACAAATAAGTAAATTACAGATCACAACATAAATCAGGATGTATCACAAAGCATCACAAATCAGGGATATCAAACAATTCAACGATTGATAGAATTCAAACATCCATATGTAAGCTTAATTAATTATCTGATTAATTTAAATCAGATAAGTCATCAATCATGGTTAATTATCATTAATCGATCCCAAATCATTTGATTAAAGATCTTTAAGTCATTTATAAGTCAAATTAAATCAACTTTAAATTTATTGAAAAATTAACCTTTAGTTATTCAATTATCCTTCAATTAATCACTAACCATTCATTAGAAATCTTTAATTAACCATCTTGAAATTAATTATCATCAACAATTATTAATTTCAAATAAATTAGACACTAATTTATTAATTTACCAATTTATTAGTCACAAAGTGATAAACCCCTAATGAACTATAATTAAAAATTTAATTAACCAATCTTTACTTACCATTATAAATAAATCATTCTTAATAACTTTTAAACAATTAATTTATAATAAAAATTATCTTAATTATCATTTAAAACAAAACTTCTTTAAACTTTGAAATCAAATTGTCACTAATTTGAGACTTTAATGTTAATTAACTTTAACACTTAACTTAGGTTAACTACTTAATTAAAATATTAATTGATATTTTTAAAACATCCTTACGTATTTATTCAATTTGAAATAAATTCATAACTCAAAAATAATCGAACATTTATTTACTTTGTTATCACTGAATTTTGTTTAACCTTATTAACTTTTAAAATTTGTTGGGCTTAACCCTTAATTCCTTATTTAATTTACCCAACTCATTAATAAATTAAATAAATAAATTATTCATTTTAATTAACCTAAGACAAATTTCTCTCTTATTAGTGATTTATTATCACTTATAAATATGTTGACAATTCATATTCAATTTACTTTTAAATTCATTTCAAATTTAATTAATTAAAACGAATAACCCTTTTTTAGAATACACTTAAGTATTTAACGTTTTCCAGTTATTAAACAAATTTAAAATTTTAAACTTTGTTTCCAAACTAAGTTTCAAACCAAACTTAAATACATATTTAAAACTTAAATTTATAAGTTCAGTTCAAAACTTGCTTTAGCTTTGCTCAAATCTTTCTTTTACAAATCAAGTTCAAGTATTAAATTCAATTTCCTTTTCAAATCTACTTAGTTTATTATGTAATTTCAAGTTATTAAACTTTATTTATTTTCAACTAAGTTTCAACTGGACTTGGATTTATATTTAACTTTGATTCAAAACTTATTTTAAACTTTGTCTGATCATTCAAATTCAGTTTTAAGTTTTCAAAACAATAAAACAGGTTTCTGTTTGAACCTGGAAAACACTCATACCCGAGCCACTCAAAAATTTGCTTCGAGTCTTTATCACGTTCTCACGCACACGACCCCGAGACAATCAAACAAAACTTCGAGTTGTACCCGAGAATATCTCATCTTCTCCCACACCAAAACAATGACCATATACAAAAGTGCACGCGTGCACTTGCACCCCTCTTCGCCGCTGCTCTGGTCACCACTACCATCGCCGACAAGTAGACGTTGACTCCCTCCATCAATTCCGACCACCCAGACCTGGATTCGAGCTCGAATTCGAAATCGAGTATATACCAAAACCTGGAACGTGCAAAAGCAATCAACCTCAAACCTGTCAACGCCGCTTCCTCAGAGCTCCGACCACTTGAACGTGTGAAACTTCTGCCATCATCTCGTCACTTCAGCCTCTATCCACCCCTGCGATGCCACGCCGCTCGATCCAATAACGAGACTGAACGAATCGAAAACCGAGCCTCGTGTAAAAATTAGGTCTACGAACAAAAAAAGTTCGCCGCCACCAACACCGTAGTCTGACCACCGCCGCTTCATTTTTTCCTGACCCATGGTAGACTCCTCCACCTCCAGACAGAAACCCGACCTCTCCAGTCCGCTTGATCACCAGGATTCGATCGAAATGCCTCACACGCTCATCTCCAAACTGCTCATAGCATACATAACTAAAAATCTCAAATTTTGTTCTAAAAATCTTGTCTTACAGTAAGGATTCAAGTTATATAAATGAATCAAGAAATTGTGATGGTTGAAAATTACATGTTTTAAATCTCCCACTGTTCTTTCTAAATTCCTGAGATATAAACTTAAAATGAATCACTGTAAATATTTTTGAAATTCTCATTAACACGCTGTAGTCCTTTTACCTTTAAACATACTGGTCTAAAATTGATTGTATAGAGAATTTGAATTAAATTTTGGTTGTGCTTAAGCCTGTATATGACAGAGACATACTTATGTATATATATGTAAACATGCACACCATTTTTTTTTCCTACCTATCTAAACACATGCAGGCAGTTAAATACAAGCATATTCAACTCTTTCTTCAAGTAAAATTTCAGATATCAAGAGATTAAAACAGGGTCGAAGGGTTTTCTCACTTGTCTCCTGAAGAACAAAGAAGAAAAAAAACAGAGCATGTTGTTTCCAGAAATGACAGAGCAGCTATGTTGAAACAGATTTTGACACTGGCAAGTTGAAATCTTCTTGATTTCTCTGATTTTTTTTTTGTATGGTTTTGATATCTTAAATTGATGTTTTATTTATGTTTGAGTTTTAAGATGGTATTGTCTTCAGATTTCCTTAGCTTGAAGGAACGAGATGATGAAAGATGTTTGATATAGGAAATGAAGTAGTTTGATAAATATAAAGAAAGCTTACAGGTTAAAATATTGTTTTGTACTCTAGGCATGGTTGAAGTTGTTGTATGTACTTCGGCTGATATGTATAAGGTAGTGTACTAAGGATCTTGGTATCAATTGCTATGTCTTGTTCATATATAAATATATTATTCTCATTTTGTTTGTATAAGTTTACTGCCTAGGTTGATAAAATACATTATAGTGGCTGAGATATTTGCATTACTTCATTCCATACCTACTTATTCTATTTTTATTTTTGCCTTTGTTTATGCTTGCCTACATCTTTTAGCTCGGCTGTACCATATGAGATGAGATAGTGGTGGCTTCTTTCTTATCTTTGTACTTTGTTTTCCATGCTTGCTTACTTGTTGTTATTATTTTTATTTATTTGTTTTCTACTTGCATGTATTTGCTCGGCTGATATGTTTGCATTTTCTTGTAGTGCAAGTGTAAATGTTAATATATTTTGTTTGGTCTTATACTTTGAAATCTAATGAAGTGTCTTTTATTATTATTATATGTTATATTTTTATTTAGTATGTTTACTTACTTGATATTTTACAAAACTACATATATATATATATATTCATTTTCAAAATGTAGATGAATTTCTAGGTTTATATTTTGTTGTTTAAATCTTATCTAATTTATTTACTTTATAGTTATCTTATGTATATATATTTTTTTTAAACCATTTATTTAAGATTTTATTTCAAATCCAATTTAAATATATATATTCACATATATACAAATTGTCAAATCCATATGACTTTATATATTTTCTAGTCGAATCGGGGAAACTCGCTTCCATTTAAATCAATTTATCTTACAATTTTATTCAAAAATTCATTTTAATTATCAATTTAAATTAAATTAAAATCTAGGGTCGTTACATAGGTTATTTAACTATCAATAGGCATGCTCAACATCACCAGATTCCAAATAATTTTCCAAATTATTTATTTTTCAAAATATCTTTAATAGATATATAATTTCCACACTTCAACATTTGAAAACAAATTTCAAATCACTTTTCACCTTTACAACTTTTGAAAACAAATTTCAAACATTTTCCTTACGTGGAAATACTTTCATTTCAAAATGGTTCATTTAAACCAATTAAATAAATCCTTACCGATTTACTTTATATTTACGTTCCAAATCCGTAAATTTATTCCCACTCTTCAAAAATTAACTCAACGTTTATTTTTAAACAAATTCCCCTCTTTTATAAATTCCATAGTGAATTTACAATTCCCAAAATATTTATGAATATACGATTTCCCAAACCGATTTCTAATATTCATTTTCAATTTATCTTTAAAAGATAAAGTCTCAAAATATTCAGTTCATATTGGAAAACATTTCATACTTATTTAATAATAAGAAATTCACAAATCCATTTATTTTCAACACTTGGAAAATATTCAATATACTTAAATCGAAATTAAGTATATATTTCATTCTTTAAAGAAAACGTTCTTTCAAACACATTTATTTGAGTCAAAACGAATGTTGCGTAAAACATCGTTACGACGACCCAAAATCACTAGTATAGGGATTCGAAATTAAGATAGATATATAAATCCCAATACTATATAAAACATTTCCTTTCGGAAATCATTTACTATAACAACAGTGTTATAGTCCACCATTTCCTTCTATTTCTCGAAAACGTCTATTTCAACAATGAATGTTGAAATCTATGTATTCGATTCATAATACATTTTAAAACATCTTTTTAAAATAATTAACTTCATTTTATAATATCGCTTTCCCAAAACATAACCATTTTCGTTAATAATGTATTCACTGTCCAAAATCGTGAATATACTTCACTAACCAAATAAAATATTTTCTACACATTTTATTTCAAGGATAATTCGCTATCCAAAATCGCGGATATACTTCTTCTAATAAATTTCTATATTCAATTTATCAAATTATATTGATTTCGAATTTATAAACAATGTCTATAAATTCCATTTCTATTTATAAACTTCGATTTATAAATCTACTTTATTAATCCAATTCAATTTATATATCTCAAATATATACCAAAAGTCCATTTATAAGTTAAATACTTATAATTCATTTATTTACAAAATCGTTCTTTTTTAAAACTTCTATTACTTATAAGATTCATTTATATTTTATAACAACTTCAACTTATAAAATCTCCTTTATTAACAATTTCTATTAATATCCCATTTAAATGCCCAAAATCTAGTTTATAAGTTAATTACTTATAAATCTTTTATTTTACAACATCTATTCATTTTATAATCTTCACAATTTATAAATCTATAATTTTTAATGAAATCCATTTTATACTTCATTTTAACACTTAATAAACTCGTTTTATAATTCCAATATTTTATACACACACACACACACACACGTATATATATATATATATATATTATAAATATCAATGTTAAAAATCTTTTATATACATCCTTTATAATAATTCAAAAATCCAAATTTTAACTATTTTATAAATCTATTTATTTTAAAAATCACCTTTTGGTTATATTTCACAAAAATCTTAATTTTTATAACATAAAAATTTATAATGTTTTAATTATTTAAAATGAATCAATTCAAAAATTTAATAAAACGTATACTTTGAAAAATCATTTTAAAAATCCTTTTAAAATCAAAATCGTTATTTTTAAACTTTAAAAATAGATCCGATGATGCAACAGCACCCAATAGTCAATCACGACAACAAACATCATATATCATCATATGATAATCAACAAACATCAAAATATCTGTAATCAAATAAATACTGGTGAGGAATCCAGTTGGATCCCTCCAACCTGTTTCCCTGCATCCACAAACATTAGCACAATACCAATTCTGTTCCAGTACGGAATTATCGCGGTATATGGGATTTATAAAAATATTATCCACTTAATAGACGGCGCAATAGGGTCTCATCCGCCATATAATGCTGGAAAATAAACTCCAAGTACATAAATAATACCAATTTCACTTTTCAGTGAAATTATCGTGGTATATGTTTTTAATAAATAACATCCGCTTACTAACGGCGCATAATGTCTATTTTAACAATCAATAAATAACAATTTATCATCCAGGCATACAATCAACAAATTTTAAATCTAACTATTTAAAATTATAAATCGAAACAATTCGATTGAGTGAGAAGTTCTCACCTTGCTTTCAATTTCGTTTTCAGTTTTTATTTCGAATAAAATTAAACACGCGTTTAATTTTATCCGAAATTCTCACTAACTCCAAATGACTCAAATCCTGCTCCATAGTGTAATGCTCGTCCATACGATTCCAACGCAACTGGTTTCGTCCAAAACGCACCTCATATGAACAAGATACGATATTTTAAAGATTGAATGAATTATAATAAAATTTAAATTAACATTTTCCTTTATTATTTTTACAACCTTTAATCTCGGCCATACATTCTGCATCACGTGATTAGGGCCGCCCCTTCTCCTATCCCCCTCTTCTTCGTTCATACATGAAAACCCATTACTGCCGCCCATCAACCCTAATGACGCGATCACCATCGACGAACTTGCCGGCGATCAGAGACCATGGCCTCGAAGCCCTTGCCACGCACCACCATCGCGCCCAATATCATGGAGCTCGGCCCCATAAGTAGCTCGAGAAACGAGGACGAACTACAGCCGAACGTGCCCCCCTAGCGACCACCACAACACCCCAAATCCGATCATCACCGTATAGAATCAAAGCTCTCATCGAGCTCTTCGACTTTGTAGTTGAGAGATTTTTGTAATAACGCATGGATTTGAAGAGATTAAAGGAGAAAGGTGCAAAATTTCAGGCCTTTGAATATATTGCCGGCGGCTAGGGTTAGGAGGAGAGGGTGTTTGCAAATGAAAGAAGAAGGGTTTCCTTTTATAGAATTTCAACGAAAAAAACACTATTCACTCCAAAATCCGAACTCCAATACTCGCGCGATGACTGACGTTTCTAAGGTTTACCTTGCGTTCCAAACACGATGGAACATGTTTCGGAGGCAAATCCGATCATCTGTGCGAGTTACGACAATAAACGATCGATTTTAAATTAAATCGATTTAAACGAATTCCTATAAGTTTTGGCTTGCCCCGTACAAACCGCAAATCCGATTGACACGAAATTTGAAACCGTACAAAAATATAACATTACGGATCCGATGAAACTGGTTTCGTCGAAATCCGAGACTTTTTGAAAAATGGCTATTTTAACTCGTCAATTAAATATTAAAATAATCAATTTTCACAAATTAACTTTAAATTCGATTTTAAAAGTTTTAGAATATCGTTCTAACTCCAATATGATATAATAAAATTTTACAAATCATTTTTAATCATATTAAACCCAATTTTCAATTTTTTCTGTATTCTCAATATTAAATTATCGATTTAATTATCCAATTAAATCCAATTTTTCCAAATAAAATTTATTCGACTTATGAATTTCGCTTATTAATATTTAAAATTAATTAAATACACAAATTTTAGTTAACAGAAATTCTGGGTCGTTACACATACGAATATGATATCATTTCCATTTCAAAACTAAATACGATATCATTTTCAAAATCATAGTATTTTCAAAGTTATAACGCTTCGAAACAAAACATTTTAAATCATAACACTTTGCAAATCATAGCCCTTTGGAAATCATAGCCTTTTGGAAATCATAATTACTTTGAAAAATCACAACCTTTCCCTTTAAACGGTTTAGATATTAATAATTGTATATGAAATAAAATAGTTTATAAAATAAAATAGTTTATAAAATAAAATAGTTTATATAAAATAGTTATAAGTTAAAATAGTAAATATTAAAATAGTTTATATCAAAAATAATTTATATGAAATTAATTTATAAAGTAAAACATATAAATAGTTTTAAATGTAATTTAAAAATACTTTATATAATAAAATAGTTTCCTCAAATTCCACAAATTAATTTCAAATCAACTCGAATTCCAAAATTCAAATTTAATCAAATCTCAAATCATCCATTTCAATTCAATTCAGTTTCTCGATAAACCATTTCAAACTATATCGATTTCAAATACTAATTTGAACCTCAAATAAACCATTCCAATTTCAATATATTACAAATTTTAAATATACCACAACTTTAAAACTAAATTTGATAATTCCATATACATATATATATATATATATCAAATTCACTTTGTTATTATTTAGTTTTTAAATATTTACTTAATAAATCCAATATCATTTAAATAAACTTCAAATTTCAAATTTAAATAAAACTAAATATACCACTTCAATTTATGTATATTTCAAATATTCATTTAAATCACTTTTAATCAAAAATAAAGTTATAAAATCATATCTCTAATTTAATAAATTTCAAATCAAACTTATTTGAGTATAATTCTTTAATAAATTTCAATTTCAAAACCTTGGAAATCATTTCAAAATACACACACACACACACACACACACATACTTTGACCAACGATGTCTGTATATAATTTTCTATCCTATGGTCAAGTGATACAGATATTTATCATTTCAAGGCGTAATTTAAATTATATACGAGAATATATCATTTCAACCCGCGATCCCAAATTCAATTCAAATGAAAATCGCTTGGGTATTTATCATTTCAACCCATAACGATTTTCTCCTATTCTATAGATCGTTCGGGTATGTATCATTTCAACCCATAGGGAATTCTATAATAACAGGGAACCTGCAGAGTGATGACATATATGATAATAATATAACAGGCATATATCATCAATGTAAATAACAGATAATGGTGTCAGATGCCACAAGTGAACAGATACAGATAATAGCATATATATATAGCAATGTAAATAACTAATAGCATCATATTTCAATTGTCATTTCAATTGAAATCAAATTTAATACTTATAAGAACAGTAATCATGACTGATTACTCACCTTTCGAGGCTAGAGATGCACAACGAAGTTGAGTTACCAAATCCAAATACGAATTCCCAAGCAAAGCCAGATGGACACGATTCGATGTAGAAAACAGGCACGACGGACAAAGCTGATAAATGGGAAAACGATGAGAACTAATCAGAATCAGTTTTGATATAAACTAAAATAGATACATTATTATTATATTTTCAATATTTTAATTAAATCAAACTTTATTATTAACTTAATTTATATTAAAACAAATTTATACATAGCTTAAAATCAAGAATTTAACTATATATAAAATAATGTTTATATAATATAAAATCAATATTTTTATAAGACCATATATTTCCTTTTAAAATTTCCAAACAAATGTTTAAACATGGTATACAAATTTAAAGTTATCAATTTATCAATCATAAAATACTTACATAAATCGAAATAAATACTTTAAAATATATTATACTAAAATCATGAATTCAATATATCATATATTTTATTCACTGCTAAATTATCATCACAACACTATACAACTAGACAACAAAGCATATACCACTTAACAACCGAAACCATTATATAATTTATAGAGTTATACAAGCTAATATATATATATATATAATATAGTAAACGCAAGTATAAGCAACGTACATAATATATAAACTTTTACTAAATCTGTATATATATATATAAATAATAAATATCAATGCAACTAGTAAACTATGTATACATTTAAATAAAACATGTAAACAAGATGTATATATACTTATATGACTTATATAAATACTTTAAACAAAACTTATATACATATAACAGCATACGCATAGAATTTCAATGCAATAGAAAAATATATATAAGATTCTTATATAACTTGAACATAAACACTAGTAACACATTATATAACTTATATATGACTTGACAGAACAGATGGATACTTATACATCATAACTTTTTTTATGTTTGATTTATAAAACATAGCAGAACCGAAGACTAAACCTGGTGCATCTAAAACTTTATGTAAATATATACTATTTTTTTTTCTTTTCACAGCAAGGGAAAAACTAAAATAAACTTTCATAACTATATATCCTTCAAAATATATAAACTGACAGTAACTACAAATTGCCCCCAATAGTTTATACATCATATAATATACTTTATAATTTATCTCACTTAAGATATGCAAACCAATCTATACTTTTATAAACCGGTATAACATGCGTAAATATATATATATATATATATATATAAATCGAAATGTGAAAGATAATGTCATTATGTAAAAACTTACGTATACTATATACGGCTTGACATCTTATATCTATACATAATATATATATCTGACTTACTTATACAATATATATACTAACCCAAAGCAGACCACTTGTATACAAAGCTAATACATACACAAACATATTTCAATTTCTTATAGTAAAACAAAGCCTGTATAGAATTATATATATATAACTATTATAAATATACATTCAAAACCTCATAGATTTTATATAACCGATATGTATATGCTTGTATACAACTTGTGAAATTATATATACATATATACACAACAAAACAACTATATATATACACTAAAATAATATAATATGATATTGTAACCCTTATATATATAATAGGCACAAAAAATATATACATACCTACTTATACAAAAGAGGCACCAGTATAATGTTATTCGGCCAATCAAGATGGGAAAGCCAACATCGAGCTAGGCAGGAGAGAGGGGAAGGCTGATGGCGAGGGTAGGAGGGTGCTCTTTGGTGGAGAAATGGAGAAGTTTACGGCTGGCTTCGGCCATTGGAATTCTATTGAGGAGGAGATTGTACGCGAAGAAGTGAAGCATGCTTACGCGTGGAGAGGAGAGGATAAATGGTGGGGAAAGAGAACACCGGGGTGGAGAGTTCATGGAAAATGGAAGGGACGAGGCTTTGGGGCAACAAGGCAAAAACACGAGCATAGCCATAGAAAAGAAAAGGAAGGGGAGCAGAGGAGACTCAACACAGTTAAATATAAATGTTATAAATTTTTAATATGAATTGGTACAAGAACTTATTAAACCAGGGAAACAAAATTTTGTTTAGCATTAAATTCAGTGAATTTTAAAAGCCAATGGCTGCTCAATTTGAACGGTGGAATATGAAATGAGGTAAGAAACCAAAAGACTTAACTGGTTGCCGATATGGTTACCATTTACATGGATTCCGCTGCGTACCGGATTTCAAAATATAGAATTGAATATATCGTAGAGATCAGCACGACGAGACGATCAAAATGGTATATGGATATTGATGGTACGTCCGAAATATCAAAAGTCGATATTCGGTACCGAAAATGCTGCTATTTTGCCGAAAATAAGAGAGACGAAGCAATAACAATCCAAATTTGACAAAATGGAAGATGACATCTCACTCAGAAGATGATTTACAAATTTATTATATAAAAATATTCAGGTTTGGAAAACATTTTATTATCATCAAATATTAACCGATTTAAATTGAAATAGAATTGCACCAGAAAATAAACTTCAGTGTTTTCAGATAAAAATATACTGGTTGCTATGTTTAAATAGACGTATTCCAAATATCAAATTTTAACTTCGAAATTTTATTATTTAAAATTTCAAAAAAAATCAGTTAAATATATTATTAAAACAGTTAAATTTTACGGGTCGTTACACAATAAATACCAATATGTAACTCCTTGGTGCAACCAATAGCTATGTGTAATACAGTGCCCAACATTTGGAAAGCATTGCGTACTCTATTCTCAATAGATATACCAATATCCTAACTTGAAACAACTTAGCTAGGAATATTTAAAGCAATATATTACTTTTAATGTGATAAATATCTCATGATAACAACACATTGTAAATATTATCACATAACATATCAGCTAAGGAATTTCTATTTAATGTACCTAAATTAAATAATTAATTAACATAACACAATATGAAAAGTACATATTAAAAACATAAACACCTTCTATTTCGAACGAGATTTCATTATAGAGTTTATAATTTACAACAAATTATAGAATTGTCCCTAGGGCATACCCCTAACTCTATCAATCTCCCACTTGAACTTGGGGCCAATTATAGAATCTCAATCTCATCCTTTCGATCATTTGTTGAAAACTGGCCGAGCCAGACCCTTCATTAATGGACCTATTGTGTTGTCCGTTGAATTCATTCTTAGAACTATGATTTATTTCTTCTCGATAAATTCTCCAATGAGGTGGAACTTCTGAAGAATGTGTCTCGATTTCTTGTATGCTCTAGGTTTCTCTATGTGTAACGACCCAGAATTTTAAGTAATTTAAATTTGAATATTTAATTAATTTTAAATATTAATAAGTGAATTTATAAGTCGAATAAATTTTATTTCGAATAATTGGATTTAATTGGATAATTAAAGTTAAATTATGGAGATAATTGAAAATTGAGTTAAATATGATTGAAAATGATTTGTAAAATTTTATTATATCATTTTAGAGTTAGAACGATATTTTAGAACTTTTAAAATCGAATTAAAAGTTAATTTTTGAAAATTGAATATTTTAATATTTAAATCGACTAGTGAAAATAGTCAATTTTTGAATAGTCTCAGAATTGAACGAAACCAGTTCCATTGGATCCGTAATAGTTAGTTATTACCGGATTTCAATTTTCGTGTCAATCGGAGCTATCGTTTGATCGTGGCAGCTCGAAACGCATTGAATTATTTTTAATATTGATTTGGCGAGTTAAAATAGCCATTTTTCAAAATGTCAAGGATTTCGATGAAACCAGTTTCATCGGATCCGTAATGTGATATTATTGTAAGGTTTCAAATTTCGTGTCAATTGGATTTACCGTTTGTCCGGTACAAATTAAAACGCCTAGAAATCGATTTAAATCGGTTTAATTTAAATTGAACGTTTGTAGCCATAACTCGCACATATGTCCGAATTAGCTTCCGAAACCCATTCCATTGTGTCCGGAACGCAGGGTAAACCCTAGAAACGCTGGTTACGGCGCGTAAATCGGAGTTCGGAATTTCCGGAATGAATAGTGTTTCGTTCGTTTCCTATAAATAGCCCACCATTCTCACAAATAAAAAAAAAATAAAAACCTAAATTCTAAAACCCTAGCTGCCACCCCCATTTTCTATGGCCAGAAACTTCTCTCCTTCCTCCTCCTTTTTCTCGAAATCCATCAGCTTTTAGGCAAAACCCTCAACTACAAAATTGTAGAGCATGCCAAGATCCATCTATCCAACGGTCAAGATCATCATCGGAGGTCAGGATTCGCCAGAATTTGGCTATGAATTGCACACGGTCGGCACGCATTTCGAGATGCAATGGGGGGCCGCACGTGGCCAGTCATGAGCTGAAGGTAGAGGAAGTTAGGGGCTTCGACATGGAACTTCCTGATCGCGTTCAAGTTCAACGTGGAGATCGAAAATTGAAACCCTAATTTGATGGTATGGGTTTGTATGTGCGTGCGTGTGTTCCTGAACGTGAGTGAGATGAGGGAGAAAGGATATGCGGCTGTGATGAGGGGGTATGCAGGATCCAATGGCTGTAGTTGATTTAGGTTTATAATTTTAATTTAAGTTGTAAATTATATAGTTTAAATCGTGTACAAACTTGTAAAATCGATATCTTTTTCATACGAGGTCGAAAACGCACGAAACCAGTTGCGTTGGAATCGTATGGACGAGCACTACGCGATGGAATTGGATTGGAGTCGTTTGGAGTTAGTGAAAATTTCGTGTAAAATTAAACGTCCGTTTAATTTTATTCGAAATAAATCGCTAAAACGAAATTGAAATCAAGGTGAGAACTTCTCACTCAATCGAATCAGTTTCGAATGCATGTTTGAATGATGATTGTTATCTATTGATTGTTAAAATAGACATTATACGCCGTTAGTAAGCGGATGTTATTTATTAAAAACATATACCGCGAATATTTCATAAACAGTGAAATTGGTATTATATATAATATCAATATATATATATTGGCATATGTATATATTGCAGTTGTTGATTTTCCCGCATTTGTTTAGCGGATGAGACCCTATTGCGCCGTCTATTAAGCGGATAATATTTTAAATCCCGTATACCGCGATAATTCCTTACTGGAGCGGAATTGGTATTGTGCTAATGTTTGTGGATGCAGGAAAACAGGTTGGAGGGATCCAACTGGATTCCTCAACAGTATTTATTTGATTTCAGATATTTTGATATTTGATGGATTATCATATCGATATATGATATCGTTGTAGTCGTGATTGACTATTTGGTGTGTAGCATCATTGGACCAAATTTGGAACTTTAAAAATGATTTTTAAAGTGATTTTTGAAAATATAAAATATTTTTGGAATTGATCCATTTTAAATAAATAAACTTATAATTTTAATGTTATAAAAATTATGATTTTTTAAGAAATATAGTTAAAAAACTGATTTTTGAGAATATGATGCTAATGATTTTATAAAATAGTTTAATCGAGATTTTAGAATTTATTGTGAAAAGTTTAAATATAGGATTTATAAAATTTAATTATTTTATGAATCAAAATGGTGAAATGATAAAGGAGATTAAAGATGTTTTAAAGAATAATATAAATTGATTTATATTAAGAGATTTATAAATGGATATTTATAAATTGAAATATTGACATTATAAAACGAGTTTTTATAAGTGTTTGAATGAAGTGAAAATGAATTTTGTAAATGAATGGAATTTATAAAATTATAAATGGTGAAGTTATAAATGAAATTTATAAATAGTAAGATTTATAAATTTTGTGAAATTATTAAAGAATATATTTGGATGAATAATTGAATCTTATAAGTTATAAGATTTATAATTATGAAGTTCAAAGAAACAATTTTGTAAAATAATCGTTTTATAAGCATTTAACTTATAATGAGAACCTTTGGTATATAATTGAGTTATAAATTGAATAGGTTAATAAAAGGAATTTATAAACGTTGTTTTATAAATTCACCAACGACTTATTTTGATAAGTAAATTGTTATAACTTATAAATGGAGCTATATTCACGTTTTTGAACTGTGAATAATCCTTTAAAATAAAATGAATAGAAATGATGAAATTGATTAACGTAGTATATTCACGTTTTTGAATAGTGAATAATATGTTAAAGAAATTGTTTTGAATGTGATATTTGAAATAGAATTAAAACGATCTAACGATGTTTTAAAATGTGTTGAGATTCGAAACCATAGATTTCAGCATTGATTGTTGAAATAGACGTTTTCGAGAAATAGAAGGAAATGGTGGACTATAACACTGTTGTTATAGTAAATGATTTCCGAAAGGAAATGTTTTGTATAGTATTGGGATTTATATATCTATTTTAAATTTTGAATCCCTATACTAGTGATTTTGGGTTGTTGTAACGATGTTTTACGCAACATTCGTTTTGGCCCAAATAAATATGTTTAAGAGAATGATTTCCTTAAAGAATGAAATATATACTTAATCTCGATTTAAGTATATTGAATATTTTCCAAGTGTTGGAAATAAATAAAATTTGTGAATTACTTATGAATAAATAAGTATGGAAATGTTTTCCAATATAAAGTGAATATTAGAGAATTTATCTTTTTGAAGATAAATTGAAATGAATAATTGAAATCGTATATGCATGGATATTTTGAAATATACATTCACTATGGAATTTATGAATAGAAAGGGAAATTGTTTAAAAATAAATATTGATTTATTTTTGAAGTATTGAAAATAATATATCTTGTAAAGATATTTTGGAAAATAAATAATTTGGAAAATTATTTGGAAACTGGTGATGTTGTGCATATCCATTGATAGTTCGATAACCGACTACCAATATTTCCCTTTGAATGGGTAATTGATGTGATTTGTTTGAATTTGAATGCCATACTTATTTTTGAATAAGCGCTCACTATTCGGGTTAACCGGGAAAGGACCATGGGGTCGTATAACCCATTCCGAATATGTGATACGTCGTTATGAATTGCAATTGATGACCGGTGTTGAAGACCGAGTATTTGCGAAAGCGATAGGATGACCTATCGATTGTCTCTGCACTGGGTAGCTCCTGGTATAGAGATTTCCTAAGTGATGGGAAATTCGATCGGGATTGTGAATACTCGGATTGCAAGGGCTTCGTGAGAAGTGCCTTCGGTTTTGTTCGAGCCCGAAACAGACTTGTATGGATTGTATGTTTGACATTACAAATTGAGATATAAAGCCGATTTCTTTCAAATATATTTCTGTTGGTGGCGGAGAATTTATTCTTTTAGCTTAACACCCTTCTCTGAGACGTACGAGCTCAGAGGTTATGTAGTTGAAGGTTATCAGCGATATATTCCCAATTTGGTAATGTGACATGCTGAGTGTTGCTATGAAATGATCATTGTGTTGATTATTTGTGATAGGATCGTTTATTTGATCGTCTATCTGGTGATCATTTCTATGATCATTTGTTGACCCAAAGCATGGCTTTTGTATAAAGTATGTTTTTGTGTACGTGACTTCGTCGAGCCTCACACCCCGGAATGGTCAAAACAGGAAAGATGCGGCAAGGTTATGAGGGGTAGCGCCCTTTAGGATATGTGCATTTCCTTCTGGAAAAGGGTGGTATCATGGTATGGAGCCCAGATACTTACTCATGTTGAAAACACTTTATGATTGTGTGAATTGATTGCGAGCGCTCGGTGAAAGGTCCCAAAGGACCGGGGGATGGCATATTCGGTCAGTTGTTACTCAGTGAGGGGTAACCCGGCCTTGTTTTGGTAGAGATCCGGTTTGGTTCTCGGGGATGTCCATCCAGAGGCATTCTCATGTGGCAATGGGAAGTTCCTTGGCCTGATCATTCGTTGGAAATCCAAAGAAACAATACGATCTTGTACGGTTTTAGTTGTAGAACCTGCTTCCTCAGGAGGAAGCTATAGTAGGCATAATATAATGGTACCTATGCTGGCTAAGATTTATATTCTACTTTCGAAATGAATTTTTCCTACACTATGCACTAGTAATAATATAAAATGTTCTTTTAAATACATATCAAGCATCTTTGGCTAACATAAGAAGAAATCTTCTCCAAGTCCGTGTTTGAATTGTGTGTATGTGCGGGACGCCTTATGGTAGTCTCATTTTTAAAAGCATTGCGAATTGAATTTAAAAATATTCCTCTATTTTGATTTTAAAGATAAATAAACTGTTTTGAGTTCCCACACCAGTCACATGACTGACTCGGAGTTTATTGTTTTCCTTCCTAAACTCTGGGTGCCCACCAATTTCCACACGGGCAGTCAAGAGTTAAGGTTTATCAGGATATTCTGGATATTCTGGAGTTGCTGGAGGCAAGCTGGATGACATGGCGTATTACTAGTTTATATAGTATTTCTTTTTCCGCTGCACTATTTGTTGTTTTTTGTTGTACACTCTGATGATATGATGAAACGTAATGTAATGTAATGTAATAACTGATATAGTTCTTTGTTTAAAGATTTTTCATTTATCTATTATATGTTGTTCCGCTGCGAATTGTGAGATTCTGATGTTGTTCTGTTGTTTTCTGTTCCGTTCTATTTTCTATTTTCTTTCCTCTCTATTTTCTATCTTCTCTGTCTTTTTCTTTTTCTTTTCTTCTTCTTAAACCCTCAGCGTTCGGTTTTCCGTCGTTCGATTGCTCGGCAGTCAATAAAGTGAGTATCGATGTTGAATTTTCGAAAGACGAAGAGTCGGGTCCTGACACTATGATTATATCACAATGTTGTTGTCACAAAACAATGTCATTAGATTTTACCTGCTGGGATCACCCTTAGCTAACTCATAAATTATCACATCCGGACCGCTTCTTCGTTGATTCTTTGGGGCGTGAGATACTTGGTCTCCATTATGGAATCTGCTACTGTTTCCTCTTTGGAACTTTTCATACTAATAGCCCCACATTTACAGCAAAAACGTAACCCGATACAAACTTATTGTCATTGATATCACTCTAGAAGCTGGAGTCTATATACCCCTTTATAAAGAGGTCCTCATTCCCATATATAAGGAATAATTCCTTAGTATTCCTTAAATAATTAACTATACATTTTACAACAGTCCAATGTTTATCTCCAAGATTAGATTGGCATCGGCTTATGCATCCTAATGTGTAAACCACATCTGGTCTAGTAATAACATGGTGTACATTATGAAACCGATTACTGATGCACATGGTTTCCTCTTCATATGCTCTTTCTTCTCATTAGTAGAAGGAGCGTCATTCTTAGAAAGGACGATTCCAACTTTTGTCAAAACATTTCTATGCTTGAAATTCTCCATAGTAAACCTTTTCAATATGGTATCTATGTACAGGGATTAGGACAATCCCAACATCCTCTTAGGTCTATCTCTATAGATCATAATACCCAGCATATATGTTGCTTCTCCTAAATCCTTAATAGAAAAGTTTTTGGTTAACCAAGCTTTTACTAATTGCAACAACACAATGTCATTTCCAGTTAGTAACTAATAATCGATGTATAGAACTAAGAACACTATTACACTTCCCTATTCTTTTCGATATACACATGTTTCCTCTATGTTTGGAAGAAAATGAAATTGTTTGCTTACTTAATCAAAATAGTTATTCTAACTTTTTGAAGTATGTTTACGACTATAAATGGGTATTGATGACTTGCATGCCTTACATGTACTCCCACTAACCTCAAAACCTCGGCCCACAACATGTTAACAGTCTCTTCTAAATCACCACTTCAAAATGTTGTTTTCACGTTCGTTTTCCATTCATTATAGCCATATAATGCAGTAATCGCTAGCGTTATGCGAACGGACTTAAGCATTGCTATGGGTGAAAATGTTTTGTCATAATCAACACCTTAATTTAATGAAATCCTTTCACAACTACCTAGCTTCATAAGTCTTTGTCCATCTACATTCGGATTTTTTTAAATATCCATTTGCAGCCGATAAGTTTTACCCCTTCTGGTATGTCAGCCAAAGTCCATACATTGTTTTCATACATGGAATCCATTTCGGATTTCACAGCTCCAAGCCAAAGTGTAGAGTCTTTACTATGTAGTGCTTGTTAGAATGAGAGAGGAGTGTCATCTTCTATTGTGATGCTCTTTTTCATCATCCATGAGAGAACATAAAATCTCTCTAGTGCACGAGATTCTTTATTAAAACTTCTAATAAATTGCCTGTTTTCTTATACCGATGAATTAATTTGGTTCTCCTATTACCTAAGCCTCTATGTTTGTTTGTCGGATCTTAACCTAGTCTGCAACTTGTTGTTAATTCTTTTAATAGAAATTCCATTTTATTGAAGATAGCATGGATAGAAAAGATAAATTTTTGTTCCTCAGTGTTGTAGCAAATATATTTCCTAGAGTTCTTAGGAAATACTATAAACATATATATGTCTGATCTTACCTAAAGTTTGGTGGGACCGGCATTCTTAACGTAGGCACGATAAATCAAAACCATCAAATCAGTGAGATGAGGTTTCTTCTCATGCCATATCTTAAATAGCATCTTAGGCATAGATTTCAATGGTATCAAATTTAACATATGCACTACAGTTTCTAGCGCATATCCTCAATAAAAAGAGGTAACCAAGGTTTACCCATTATAAAACAAACCTTATCTGATTTAGTTTGATTTATTATTTCCAAAACATCATTGCATTATAGAGTACATGGTGGAGTAGCCAAAGAGATAATCTCATTATATTTTTAAGTATTATTGGGGCACTTGTCCAACATACTCACCTCCTTGATCAGATCAAGATATTTTGATCTTATGGCCCATTTGTTTTTTAACCTCATTCATATACTCTTTGAATTTCCCATAGACATCGGATTCGTTATTCATAAGAAGATACTATAACATCCCCCTATTTGGTGGCCCAAAAGTAATAGCTATGGATGCTGCAGTCATCCATGGTTATTAATCATTGGCGACCAAACACGGCGATATAAGATACATTGATATGTAAAAACATAAGAATATAGAAAACCTTTAAATAGCAAAACAAATTCCACATTCTATTTCATAATATTTCAAATTGATTACATAATCCTAATTCGTAGACCGCCTTCAGATAACATATAACTATTACAAATTATGCCAAGAGCGACTTATGAAGTGCCCCCTTGGTAGATCAGAGTAGATAGACAGGCAAGAAAATAATTTTTCTTTACAAACAAAACACATAGGAAAATAAAAGAACTCTAATAAAAAATTTTCCTCCTGCACATCCTCGGAAGCTTTATTCATCTAAAAGAACTGGAAACCTTAACTCTCAACCTATGCAAAATCAATTAAGTACCCGAGAGTTTAAGGAAAAACCAAAAACTTCAAGTAAGACATAAAGCCTGCTATGAATAATAATTTACCATCTCAAACCATTTTGATATCTAGTGATACCATACCGCTTAGCAGATTGGGTTTTTCCTTCATTAGTCTCCTAAAACATTTATAAAACCACATACTGTGCTCCTACATCCATAATGGTTAAAACATATTATTTCAAAGCATAATGGTGATATGCAAAAAAAATAAATTAATTCTGGATTACCTATTCCCATTCATTCTGATTATCTGTCTCAATTATAGTTTCTAAGGTTACTATTAACCTATTAAAAATGTTAAAAACTATACGTAAATTACTAAGTTTTCATAGGATCGCTAAGAACCCATTGGTAACTCCAATATCTAATTTCTTGTCCTAGTTTTCTTGGGCTAAGTAGGAACCTATTGGCTGACTACCAATATCTTAATCCAGATATAGTTTTCATGGGCTAACTACAAACCTACTGTCCCCTGCCATTACCAAAACATAGTTTTCATGGGCTGATTATGAACCTGCCGGCCCCTGCCAATATCATACAGTTTTAATGGGCTTACTGTAAACCTATTGTCCCTGCCAATATCTTTAATTAAAATTTTAACATCTATTAAGTTATATTCACTACCGGGTCAACCTAGCTTGTTATTCTGCTATTTTCCCAAAATACAGTTGTAGGTTAATAACAATGTGAATAACATTTCAAAATCATTATTTAAGCCACGATTATTACTTTAAATTGAGATTGGGTTTATGTTTTGAAACCATACAAACATCTCCTTTAAAACCTCTAGATAGCTTCCTTCGAAGGCAAAGATCTCTTTTCAAAACATTGTATACATACCTTTTGAAGCTCTTAGTAAATACTCTTTTTCGAAACCTATTATACCTTTCGACGGTATCAAATCATCTTTTTAAAATACAAAGCTTCGAAATAAATGAAAGTACCCCTTTCGGAAGTATGGGGTTTAATCTTTAAAAACATAATTTGGGTCAAAATGGTTATATAAGAAAATATCTTTTTCGAAACCAACAAAAATTAGTTTTGGAAAAAAATTAATTGTGTCGGAACCATCTTAGTCGATAGCAAATATCTCTGAAATAAAAACCTTGAAGGACAGACTCAAAACCCCCTTTTGACTCCATCACGTTTGGAAGCCTCGATCCCTTCAAAAGCATACAGGAAAAAGGCTTAAATAAAATAGAAGTAAATCCTTCGACTACATAGATGACTTCAATGCATTCGAAAGGGAATTAGTGGCTTGGTTTTGACTAGGATGAAACCAACCCTTTCGAAAGTAATTATTTAAAGGAAAAGAAAGGTACTCCTTCGAAAGCAAATATTTTAATCATGACAACCTTCTTTGGAAGCTAATTATAAAACCTTTTCGAAAGCATAGCTTTTGACTGTGTCGAAAGCTTTAGGCAAAATTAGACAAAACTTTAACTTCTAAAAACAAAGCAGGGTTTCGACCCCATCGGAAGCTATCCTTTCGACACCATGGCTTCCGCCTTCCTTCCAATCCACTACATACCATCTAAGTGATATCTTGTGTGTTTTTTTCGACTATGTTGGTTTCAACTGTATGGATTTCAACTGAGACAAGGCGGAATCAAAGGAGACGAAAGGTCCATACGAATAGGGGCAGAACACCTTTTTCTTGTTTAAAGGCAGAATTGTAGCTACTTTTAGTAATTACTTTCTACCTATTTGTAAACTATTGATTGGTTGTCATAAATTTTTTTAAATACTTTACCTTTAAAACTTCCGCATTAATTCAGCTCCAAGTTAAAGGTATTCAACGTTAAAACCTTTCCATATAACAAAAACCGACATTTTGTAAAAAAGACCTTCTTTTAAAATAATGTATTTTTCCAAATAAATCAAATGGAAAAAGTCCCCAAAAATCATAGAAAATCGATTTCATCATGTAATAAAACATATTAAAATTTATACCCAGTTTCTTCCTTAAATTCTCGAAATAAATTTCAAACCCAATTATATCATATTTTTGATCAAAAATTCATAATAAAATTTCCGCAGCTTGAAAAATTCTGAACATTAAAACCTTTCTCCAAAATCATGTTTTACTTAACATAAAAAATTTCCATTGCAATCTGAAATCATATATTCTTAGTTTTATACTAAAACCGTACAAATTCATATGCTTATGAATTAAAACAAATCACCATAATATAACGCAAGCTTATCATCATCCATTTTATCACAAAAACGAATTTAAATCGTAAATTTCCATATAATCATAGAACAAAAATAGAGATGGTAGAAGATTATTTTTCACCTTAAACTTGATATGGATTTGAGATTTGTTGTTGATTAATCCTCCCTAGCTTTTGATCTTTAGCTTTATATTGAAATTTCTCTTCTCCTTTGTTAATGGCCTGCTCTATTAGGGTTCTTGCATTTATTTTGATTTGAGAAATAAAATGAACGTGAATGAATAAAATGAGAAGTTATACCCGTTTATAATTAATTGGCCGATTTACTAATATGCCTATGTGTAGTTTAATTAACCATTAAACCAATTTAAAGCCCATTTACTTTGTTAATAAGCATGGCCCTATAAATATAATTTAATCAACTTTCAATCTCCTTATCATCATTATTATTTTTAATTTATCTAATTAAATCTTTTGAATAATATTATCAAAAATTAGGGATGTTAAAGGTTCCCTTCTTGAAGAATTTCGTCCTCGAAATTTGGTAAGGACTAAATACTAAACATAGAAATCATCTGTAACAACTCGTAACAACCATACTAGTCTAACTGACTAGCAACTATCTATATAAATCTAATATGAAAATACCCTCAAAGTAGATCAGGATACGTATCTCTAATCCTGTCCTCTGTCTTCTAAGTACAGTCATTCTCGTTGTCGCTTCATTAAACTTTCACCAACCTGACTGTCTTGTTCCTTAATCTGTTCTCATCTCTAGCTACAACCTGAACTGGTTGTCTAACAAAAGTCATATTAGACTCTACCACTAAATCATCCAACCCTTTCGAAGGAATAGTAGTTTCTGGATCATGCACGTATTTTCGAAGATGAGATACATAAAATACATTATGGACACCTGCCAAATGCTCGGCAACTCTATTCTGTATGTGAGCTTTCCAATCCTCTCTATAATCTGGAATTGATCTATGTATCTTGGTCTAACTTCCCTGACTTTTCGAATTGTATCACACCCTTCATAAGTGATACCTTTATGAAAACCTTATCTCCCACCGAGAATTCTAGGTCCTTACGCCTCTTATCTGCGTAACTCTTCTGTCTGGACTGAGCTTCCTTCATCCTTTCCTAGATTAACTCAATCGTTTCTGATGCCTACTGACCAAATCTGGACCTTAGACCAATCTATCTCTAGTCTCCAACCAACATGCTAGTGACTTGCATGGCCTTCTATACAAAGCTTCAAACGGTGCCATTCCTATGCTAGTATGGTAATTATTATTATAGGAAAACTCAACCAAATGCAGGTGATCTGTAACAACTGAGAATTTAACCACTTTAAAATATACTATTTAAAGTGATTTTAAATGCAAAATAAGTAAGGTTATATGATTTAAATAAAATTAGATAGGATTTGAAAAGAAAATTATATACGAAAACAGTAACATTTGCTTATATCGACAAAAGTGACAAAATGCCGATTTTAAAAAAGTAAGTTTCATTTGTTAAATAAATTATTTTAATTTATTATGAGTGTTTATATTTTTAGATAGCAATATAGAAGTTTATTTTTAAATTTGGTTTACATAAATAAATAGTTCACTAAAACGTCAAAATGTGACCGTAAAACATTTTGTTGAAAATCAACGTTTTGTCAATTAAAAGCTGTCGCACCTTTATTTTTTTATATAGGAACATATATTCAAATAGTACAAGTATTAATTAATTCACTAATCAAGTTTACATTTACTAAACATACTTAGAAAATTCAAGAATTTCATTAAGAAAAAGTGTGCACCAAAAGACAAAAAAGTACAAAAGTCAAAAAGTAAAATATCAAATCAAATAAACATAATTATTACTTTCTTTACTTGATATTTAAGTGAAAATACATAAAGTAATTATTTGAAATATGATGTTAAGTGTTGAAAAATAAGGTTGCTTAAAAAGTAAGTAAAGGGTATTTTGGTCTTTTTACAAAATATTATTTTAATCCAAAAAAATTTCAATAAATAAGCATCCACTTTATCACTTTTTTCACTTCTTCTTCTTCTTTCTTTTTTCAAGCTTTTCTTTCACTCTCTAATGACTTCTTCTCTTTCATTTCCTTACTAACTTTTTCAAAACCATATCAAACAAAGTTAAAACGCCACCAAACTTTGCCTAAGACCTTAGAATTTCATTAAAACATGATTTAGCATCAAAGAAGTGAAGGAATGATAGAGGAAGGGGAGGACCAAGGTGTGGCCGAACCTATAGAGGAGGAGTAGGTTCAAGGAGCTTCGGAGCGAGAAAAGGAGAAGAAGGTGATGGTCGAGCACTAGGAAGTGAGGTGGAGTTGTTTACGCGATGGTTTGTTGTAGTTAAGAGGATTTAGTGAAGCGTTGTTGCATATGAATGTTGGTAGGAAGAATTGGTTAATTTAATGGTTAGTACTCATATTTTAAAGTTACAAATTTCTAAAAATATTTCAAGTCAATTATATGAAAAGTTTGTTATATGTTGGATGATTTAATAGATGGTGAATTGGTTGATATTATGATTGATTATATGTTTGTGATATGGATGATAACTTGGTTTGATAAATGATAGAAATGATTAGTTATTAACCATGGTTAATTAATTGAAAATTAAATCCATACAAATATGTGTATGAAAGTTATTTAGCCTCTTAATGATTTTAAATGATCTAAAAAGGTTAGAAATGATATTATGATAATGTAATATTATAAAGTGAAATGAAATGGAATACGAGTTTGAAATATAAAAATATTGTTTAAAATGAGTTTAAAATGGTTTAGAAATGTTCTATAAACATTTAAAAGTGTTTCCAAGAAGTTTGAAAAAAATTTGAAAAACAAGTCAAAACTAGACGCGTCCTGTAATGGTAGTTCGCGATTTCGCGCCATAAAAGTTAAATGAGTATACAAAGTGGAATATAGCTCAGAATCCTTCAAGATAAGAATTTTTTGGACCATTATATCCATAGTTTTCCAATGAAAATAGAAAATCAAGATTTCATCAAGTAGAATTTGAAATATGTCCAAAACAATTTTCTAAAAACATCGCAGTTTTGCAGTTTGGAATTCACAAAGGGATTTCTTTATAAATGATATTTTTAAATGATTAAAAATATGAAATAAATTTGATAAATATGTTAATATGGGTTAAAGCGGATTTGGAATGGAAAATATGAATTTTCAAATAATAAAAAGTTGTTTAAATCAAATAAGCTTATATAGCACTTTCCGCAGCACTTTTATGCTGCGAATTCCATAACCTTTTGAATACGAGTTTAAACTTAACAATTCTTTTCTAAATCATTTGTGAATGATTTTAAAGGAATAATTGAGTAATGTAAAGATGGTTTGGAAGCTTTAATAAGATTTATAATAAATGGTTAAGAGAAATTGTTTATAACACTTAAGTAAAAAGTGAAGAACATTGAATGCAATAACAATTTAAGTATGCGGAAACGACTAATACAATTTTTCTGCCTGTGAGATCTAGGAAGATAAAACAAGGTATTTGACTAAGGGTAGGGATGGAGCAACCAGTACCCTCAACTTGCCTGCCTATGTTTTCTTTTTTTAGGGGAGGGGTGAAACAGATCGGAAGGAAAGTCCAGATGCTCTAAAAGATCATATTTAAGTTTTTCCCAGATAAGAGAAAAGAATAAATTCTTTGAATGTTAATTACCACTTAACATCTTTTATTCGATGATTAGCACGAAGGAACCGGGATTGGCTTCGGGTGATTCCTAACCGAAGAACCGAGATCAGATTTGGGTGATTCTTATCCAAAAACCCCTTCAAACTAATTTTCGATATAAAACATATTGGAGACAAAGATCATTGAAGATAAAGATCTTCATGACGTAGGATTACTTGCCATTAGTCCCTGGAGGTGAAATTTACCATATCTATGGTGGCATTAGCGCTCTGTTATGAAAATCTTCGATTTGCAAGAATACGATTTGAAGTTAAGAAACAGATCTTTGATTAAGATTTAATGAATGATTTGGGAATATTTTCCCTAGGTTAATAGTTATAAATTGAATATAAGAAATCTTTGATTAAGATTTAATAAATGATTTAGGAATGTTTTCCCTAAGTTCAAAGTTATAACTTGAAAATAAGAAATCTTTGATTAAGATTTAATGAATGATTTGGAAAGGTTTTCCTAAGTAAAAGAGAAAATGATTTGGAACTATTCCAGAATTTAAGAAAGGTTTAATAAATCAAATGATTTGATAAACGAGGATTGATGATTCCATATACTCTTCAAAAGAAAATGGAATAAATTGAAAAGAATATATCTAAGAAAGATATTTTATAAATGATGAAGTAATTGATTGATGATTGATATCCACATATGAACTTAGCATCTTCTTATCGATAATTGGTTTCAAAGGAATCGGAGTCGGATTTGGGTGATTCCAATCCGAAAACCACTTCGAACCAATGTATATGTTCGAAGTGAAGACATGTTGAAGATGATGATTATTGAAGACTGTGGATCTTCATAGCGTCAAGACTGATTATTGACATGCTCTGGATCGCTCCGGTTATAGAGTTATTTATAGCAGTGGTTTTCTCGTTGTGAAGATTTTTTCAGATTGCAAGGACTTCTCGCCTAGTAACGGCCGAAGAAAGTGTCTTCGTTTTCGTTTAGTCTCAGAATGAACTTATATGGACAATTGTCTGGCATTGCATTTCTAAGACACAACGTTTGACTTTTACAAATGTACATCTGCTTGGTGGCGGAGAAGGTAACTTCCCTTAGCTTAACACCCTTCTCTAAGACATACAAGCTCAGAGGTTGTATGCTTGTGGGAGTCAAATAGTGATGAAAGAAATGGCAACGTGGCATTCAAAGTGGAACCTGTTACGATCAAAGCGTGGTATTATATGAAAAGAACGGCTTTAAAGAAATTGATCATAGCCTCGCGAGCCTCGCACCCCGGTTATGATGAGATTCTATGTGGTTAGATGTATGCTCGCAATTCAGGTGGTAGGGTTTTGGATTATCAAATGTTCAGAGCCCTGTGTACCAGATACGTTTGGGCCTCATGGCATGGATGCACGAAGTCCGAGTCCTTGAATGTTATTCGCAGATTGTATCCCCTTTTATTCATTTGTTTTGTACAACGACATCTGATTCTTGGACTTAAGCCATGGATACATATTGATCTTTCCACTAGTTCCCTGTCATATTGGAAATCAAACCCTAATGTGCGGTTTTGATTGTAGTCCCAAAATAGCTGTAATGACTTACAAACATTTTAGCTATCCCTTTTGGTATCATATATTCCATTTAGTGTATTCCGTTAATCCAGTCCGGATATATTACCTTATACTTAGTCCTGATATTGATACCTTACTTGAATAGGTTTAGTTGAAACTGTTTTCAAAAGAATGTCATTAAAAATAATATCAAGTTTATTTTGGTATAAAGTGTTTTGGTTATCATAAGGTAAAAATTCGTACATGTTTATGTAAGGGCGTGGTCTTATAAGATACGCTTCTTTTCAAAGATTTTGATAACATAGTCATTTTAAATTTTGACCATCTCATGCTGGTTTATCAAGACTGATCCAAGTATTCTTAATACTTAGGTCAGATCTGAGTAGTTTTAGGTTTAGTTGATGATGGTTGGAGTTTCTAGAGGAGAGCTAAAGGTCTTCATAATCGTATGGACATATTCTATTATCCGCTACATCTATCGCATTTGTTTTTTTGTTTTCAGCATTTGTAAGGATAGGGGTTTATAACTATCCAGACTGAATCTAGGTTAGACTCTAATATTGTATTTTGAAATTTTCCGCTTTAAAGATTATTATTGAAATAATATATGTTATTCCTTTCGTGTGAGATTCTGTTCTATCTTTATTTTCTTTATTACCCTTAATGATCCGCCTATTCGTGCAATTTGAGTTAGACATGTGTGGATTACTATCGATTCAAAGGGTACAAAAAAATGGTTTGTTATATGATCTTCCCAGGATCTACCAAATCCAATACACAAACCCTCAATAAATCTTTGAGTACCTTATTGACTCTCTCCGTCTGCCCATTTATCTGAGGGTGATATGCAGTACTCATATTAAGCTTGGTACCCACTACTTCCTGTGGACTCTTTCAGAATTCACTAGTGAACGATGCATCTCTGTCACTAACTATATTATTAAGAACTTCGTGCAGTCTAACTATGTTCTTTAGGAACAATTTAGCTAAAAAAGGTGCCATTCTGGTTGATTTAACTAGAATGAAATGGGCACTTTTGGTTAATCTATCCACTATAACCCATATACTTTCATCACCATTGTTTGACCTTGGCAAACCGTCTATGGAATCCATAGATACTAAATACCATTTCCAGACTGGTATCTCTAAAGGATATAGTAACCCACTTGGTTTTTGATGTTCAGCTTTTACTTGCCGACATTTTTCACACTGTCTAACACACAAGCCAACGTCCCTCTTCATGTCTTCCCAATAGAAGCTCCTCTTCATATCCTGATACATCTTGGTTCCTTCAGGATAAATCGTAAACTTGGATCAATGACATTCTCCAAGAATTTTTTTCCCTTAAGTGTTCCACATTCGGAACACACAACCGTCCCTTCTTTCTTAGCCATCTTTTTTGGTCAAGACTGAAATCTTTTAAATCATTGACCTCCATTCAAATCTCAAGTCTTCTGATCCTCTCAGCTATTAGTAGATCCTCTTTCTGCATAGAAGAAATTTTCTCAATCAATACCAGTCGAAGTTCTAAATAATACAACTTGGCGGTACTTCTACTAGAACTAGCAGTCGATCTTAACTGCACATCACAACTGACTAAAGCTTATAAGTCATTCCACTCCGCCAACATAGCTAACATCGCATTTTGATGTTTCCAACTAAGGGAATCTACCACCTTATTATCTTTCACTGGTGTATATTCTATACGAAAATTATAAGCAGCCAAAAAACTGCAGCCACCTCTACTGTCTCATATTCAACACCTTTTGGGTGAATAAATACCATAAAGACTTATGATCGGTGTATAACTCAAATATCTCCCATAGGAGATAATGTCTTCAAATCTTCAATGCGAAAATCACAGCTGCCAACTGAAAATCATGAGTAGGATATCTAACTTCATGCAAACTAAGCTGCCAAGATGCATAGGCAATGACTTTACCACTCTGCATCAACATCGCTCCTAAAACTTTCCACATGCATCAGTATACACCACCAATCCTTGATTCCCATCTGGAACTACTAACACAGGTGCATTAGTCAACAAATGCTTTAACTTAATGAATGCCTCCTCATAGATGTCGGATCAAATAAACCTCACTTCATTCCTGGTTAGCGTAGTTAAGGGTGCTGCTATCGACGAGAAATTCTTAATGAATCTTCGGTAGTAGCTAGTAAGTCCAAGAAAACTCCTAATCTCGGTCACTATCTCTGGTCTCTTTCAATTATTCACATCTTCGATCTTATCTAGATCGACTGACAACCCTTTCTTTGAAACCATGTGGCCAAAAATTTTTACCTCTTTCTTCTAGAAATGACACTTGGTAAACTTCGCATTTAGCTGATTACACCTCAGCGTCTCAAGCACCACTCTAAGATGAACTTTAGGCTCTCTCTTATCCTTAGAGTATACTAAAATGTCTGCAATAAACACTAGTACAAAACTATCCAAGTACTCTTGCAAAACTCGGTTCATCAAATCTACGAAGAAAGTAGGTGCATTCGTCAATCCAAATAGCATTACCAACCAATCATATGAACCATATCTAGTTCAAAATGTTGTCAATGGAATACTGTCATCCTCCACTCTTAACTGATGGAAACCTTTTCTCTAAATCCAACCAGGAAAACCTTTTGACTCCACTTAACGGATCAAACAGATCATCTATTCTTGGCAAATGATACTTATTCTTAATTGTCCTTTCATTTAACTTACAATAGTCAATACGTATCCTTAACGACCCATCTAGTTTCTTCACGAACAGGTTGGCCGCTCCCCAAGGCGAATTGCTTGGTCCAATAAAATTCCTTCCTTCTAAATCCACTAGCTGCACTTTCAATTCCTTCATCTCAGTTGCTGTCATCCTGCTAGGTGGTCTACTTACAGGTTCAGCTCCTACCACAATATCTACTCTAAATTCAACAGCTCATTTCGGAGGTAGTCCAGTGATTGGCTCAAAAACATCTGCAAATTCCCTTATTGCCTGAACCCGACTTAACTCATTTCCTACCTCCATAGCATTAAGCATATCGCTAGGTATTCCCTACTGAGAATATCACTCGATTATGACTATTATGGTGTCTCAGTGATATTTCTCTATCCTAGCAAAATATTCTAGCCTCATACCTACCCAACAAATTCATACTCAAATGATCCCGAAATCTACGAAATCAATAACATACAAACTGCATGCAAACTTCCGACCTAACAAGTTAAGTTCTAACTGGTCACATCTTATCCCTAGAGTTGTATACCCTCTTATTGGATTCACAGCTCTTAAAGAAGTAACAATATAGGTAGGTTCTGAATATAATCTATCAACCAAACACTGAGATATAAATGAATGTGATGCACCGGTATCAAAAAGTAGTCTTCATAATCAAAAGCGTACCTTCCATCACAGTCTTTCCCTTATCTGCTGTAGTAGGCCAGGCTAGTCCTATAGCAAAAACTTTTCCTTTGTCCTCCCTAACTGGCTTGGACACTAGTTCTTATAATGCCTAACTTGATCATAGTTAAAGTATTTCACATTCTTCTTAACTGCAGCTTTCCTTCCATTTCCTAACCGGCATTCACTAGCAAGTGACCTTTCTTGTCACATTTATAGCAAACTACCTCAGCCTTTGACTTCTTGTTAGCATCTCCCTTCTAAATTCCCTTCTTCTTAAAGAAATTACTCTTCTTCCCCTGAGAACTCTATGTTTCCACCGACTTCTCTTTAGACAAATCAGCAAGTAACTCCTTATGGAAAATGGCCATCTCCACCACTATATTACAAGGATGACAGACATGTGTCATGGTTATCCAAACAAGCTAGGGCCATTGTCCCCCCATGAATTTCTCATTCCTTTTTATGTAGGTATCCATAATAGCATATTCATATCTAGATAGCTCTTAAAACTTAGTAGCATACTCCACTACTGACATCTCTGCTTGTACTAAATCCATAAATTTCCTCATCATCTCAAACTTGGCAAATTCAGATACAAACTTCTACTCAAATCTTGTCTTAAAATAATTTCATGCTAACTGCTCTTCCGACACTCTAGTAGTAACACTATTCCACCAGTGTAGTGCCGACCCATATAACTGCCTAGAAGCCAACCTTCTCTTTTGTCCATCATTCAGACCCAAATTAGTAAATATACGCTCACAATGCAACAACCAATTCTGAACTTCTATGGCACTCTCTGCTCCCAAGAATAGCTTCCTACCCAAACTGGTGTAATCTCTACTCAGCAAAGCAATATTTCCAATTGGGGCCACAGGATTTGCACCTCCTGCATTTCCAGCAATTCCAACAGCTCCCACTTGCATCAAACAGGCTAAGAACTGATCATCGCCCCCGTATCTAATGGTGGATTTCCAACACCCACATTGGCTTCAGCATTTTGATTACAAGCATTAGCCGGTTGACTTAGGTTTCTTCTGGTAGTGGGTCAAGCATTTTCGTTAGCTGTGGTGCTTCCTCCACCGAGATTTCCTCTTCCGTTACCTGGTTCTAATCTCCTTTCTCATAAATCTGCATACGAGCCTCAGTAAGATACAAAAGAAAAGTCCAAGAATGCGGGAGATAGTACTTATATATATTACTATATATATATATATATATATATATAATACAAGTACGTTACTATAGCATTAATCCAAACTCCAATCTTATTATCTGATTTATTGGATTATGTTTGAAAAATCTTTTAGGTTTAAGTTTCTTTTAAAGTTTCATAAACCATGTTCTAATACCAACTTGTAACATGCCCCTATTTGGAGGCCCAAAAATAACGACTATGAATGTTGCAATCGTCCATAGTTATTAATCCTCGACGGCCAAACACGTGGATATTAGATACATTGATACAAAAAAATACAAGAATATGGAAAAAAAATTAAACAGCAAAACAAATTCTGCGTTCCATTTCAAAATATTCCAAATTGATTACATAATCCCAATTCGCAGACCATGTTTAGATAACATATAATTATTACAAATTATGTCAAGAGTGACATATGAAGATACCACCTTAGTAGATCAGAGTATATAGAGGCAAGAAACAAATCTGCCTTTACAAACAAAATACACAGCGGAAAATAAAAGAACTCTAATAACAAGTTTGCCTCTTGCACGTCCTCGGCAGCTTTATTCATCTAAAAGAACCTAGAAACCTTAACTCTCAACCTACCCAAAATTAATTGAGTATCTAAGAGTTTAAGGGGAAAAAATTCGAGTTAGAAATAAATCCTGGTATGAATAATAATTTGCAATCACAAACCATTTAGATATCTAGTGAGACCGTGCCGCTTAGCAAAACGAGTTTTCTCCTCACTAGTATCATAAAATATTTATAAACCATACACTATGCTTCTCCATCCACAATGGTTGAAATATAGTATTTCAAAATATTATGATGATATGCAAAACAAATAAATCAATTCTATGTTACCCAACCCCATTCATTCTGAGTATCTGTCTTAATTATAGTTTCTAGGATTGCTATTAACCTGTTAAAAAGTTAAGGACTATCTATCTAATTAGTTTTCATTGGATCACTAAGAACCTATTGGTAACTCCAATATCTTATTTCTTATCCTAGTTTTCATGGGCTAACTAAGAACCTATTGGCTGACTGCCAATATCTTAATCCGGATATAGTTTTGATGTGCTAATTACAAACCTACCGACCCCTACCAGTATCAAATCAAAGTTTTCATGGGCTGACTATGAACCTATTGGTCCCTCCTAATATCATACAGTTCTCATGAACTTACTGTAAACTTATTGGCCCCTGCCAATATCTTTAATTAAAATTTTAACATCTGTTAAGTTATATTCACTACTGGTTCAACCTAACTGGTTATTGATGTGCACATAAATGTGCATATTTTTACCGCTATATTTAATCTAATTAAAATAAATAAATGACCATATTGGGTGTTTTAACTTGTTCAAACCAAAATTCAGTTTATTTTCAAATCGTCATATAGTCATCTCTATATAAGAGCAAAATGGTCATTTTTGTGCACAAATTAATTTGTGAAAATTTACTTGGAATTTTCTATATTGTTTTGTAGGAATTTGACTTCATATACAAGTGGTTTCATGAAGATACATGTATGCACAAGAGTGAATACAAAGGAATGAAGATGGAAATAGTTTATTCATGGATCATGGAGGACCCTACCCACTTATCTTAATGTACACTTAGGAGCTAATGCACATGCTAAAAAGCCATTAAATCTTCATGCACACTTAATGGATGATTATTTGAAGTTAATGATAACTTGGCTGTCACATTTCCTAAGAGGGTATTTTGAGTAGTTCACAAAAAAGTAAATTAGGGCTTTAAACTTGTATAAATACCACTTATGTTTCATGAAACCATCTCCTCTTCTCTCTTAGCCTCTTAGTTTAGGAAAATAAATCAAAGCCCTTCTTTCTTTTCATGGATAGTTAGCCATTTCTTTTATGTAATTTTTCATGCAATTTTAATTCAAGTCTTTTTCTCGTTTATTTACTTCCATGTTAGTAGTGTAGATCTTCTTTTATTTTATGCAAGTAGAATAGCTCTTTATTTACCTTTCTTTCAACTTCTTCTTTTTGTTTCATGCTGCAAGCTATATTTGTTGATTTGATAACAAATATGAGAGGCTAAACCCCTTCAATTCAGGGGTAATAAAGCTTTTTAATTATGTAGCTTCAACATAACTTGTTAATTTTGATCTTTTTGTGCTTAAATAAATGTTGATGTGATTTATTGTTTCATGTTGAATTTGATAGTCTATGTTGTTCATAACAAATATGATATGCTTAAACAATCACAAACAATAATTACCTCTTCATCTACATATGATGATGGTAATGAAGTGAATGTTGAAATTAAAATTTGATGACCTATATTTCTAAACAATAGTTAATAGGCTATGCTTAAAATAGATTTCATTTTCAACTTGTTGTCATTTTTTCATGAGACTTGAATGGTGGTTTAGAGGTTGAGTTAAAATTTGATGGCTTATTTTGGGCTAATAAATAGCACAAATATGTCATACTTATGATAAGCACATTATTTAAATTCACTAATGAGAGATAATAATTTCATAATGTGTTGAACTGTATGATCTAGAGAGTGGAATTATCTCTAAATTGTCATTTAATTATCATATTTTTATCACTTTCTTTTTGTTAATTTTATCATTTTCTAGTTTAATTCACTCTTAACTTTGGTATAATTTGATTGAATAGGAAACTTAAAATCAATAATTTCCTGCGGATCTACCCGTACTCACTACGTACTATGATAGTACGCCGTGCGTTTGAGGTTAAATTTTATTATAAATTCGCTCGACGGATTTTTAACCGATAGATTCCCGTCGACCGACAATTTTTTGGCACCGTTGTCGGTGAATAGTTTTGATTTTGATTTTTTTGTTCTTCGAATTTGTTTATTTGATTTTATTGCGCATGTATTTTAAGTGTTTGTTTGCATTAAAAAAAATTGTTATGTGCGATTTTTGTGTGATTTTAATTGCTTGCATTTTATTGTTTTTCCCGTTGCATTTGCATATCTTCTCTATTAAAAAAGGAAAATGATTAATTGCATTTTCATTTTCATTTTACAATTTCTGTTTTAAATTTTACAATTACTATTTGCATTACAACCATCTCTACTCCTCTGCAACAACTAGACTGTCATCTCTCTCCTCCCCTTTCTTTCAAATTCATTGTCCATCTACAACACTCATAACTTCTACCCAAACACCTCTGCATTGCCACTCAACACAAACTTGCTGTCAACACAAATCAGCCACCAATACAAACTCCTCCACATACTTGCTGTTGCCAACAACCCAATCTGCCTTCTTCATATCATCAGCTTCTCACACCAAGTTACCCTCCAGCAAATCAACTTTCTGACCACTGTACTCAACTTGATATCAACCAGAGCTGCTTTGACTTCCACGCAAAGCCACAACCTTCCACTCCACGGTCCAAATATCCAGTCACCTTCTGATCACAAGCCCTGGTAATCCATACTTCAATCCATTCAATACTCAGTCCAAATATCCACACATCAGTCCATACATATCACAAATACATCAAACTGTTGCATACCATAACTCACCCCCATTGTCTTAAAACCATCGACACTGCTTGGTTGTGCACATTCACCACAAACAGTTCATTCATCATCAAACTGCTTGCTTTGTGCACACTGTCAAAACATCACTGCCTTCCTTCGCTGACTACTACAACTCCAGCACATCCAATCGCCTTCGACATCTAGCCTTCGATCAACTACTGCCCACCATAATCTTTTGCTCCACAAACTACCTAATTGCCTGCCATTTCCCATCATTTCTTGCCAACAACATCAAACCATACGAACTACATCACAGCAACCACCTCTCCCAAAACCCTTACTGTTTCAACTGCTTAACTGCTCCTCTTCACCAAAATAGTTCATACACTGTGCATATTTCTGTAATTACTGCCTTCATACCTCCCTCATCACATACCCACAAACAGTTAGACATTGATAACACTTAATTGTACATTGTCAAGTTGCCTTATTTGAACAATTTAATTTCTTGATGTCTAAGCTATGGCAGAGTAATAACCATTAAAAATATTATGGTAATTTGTAAATATTATAGTGGTTGTTCCATTGAAGGTACTTAAACCTTCTGTTGCATTGCTACGGTGATTCATGGTGCATCTATAAATCCTGTCCATTACCTGGCTGAGAACAATCTTGTTGATCTAAGACAAAGTGTGATTATACAATTTTGGATTAAAAGCTATTTTGTAATTAAACTCTTGCATTCATTTAGTTGCATTAGTTCATGCATATTTTTAAAAAAAAACAAAAAAAAATTCAAAATCCAAAACTAAAAAAATTGTAAATATTCCTTAATTTTTTTTTAAAATCCTTTCTTCTTTTTTTCAAAATCAGAAATCCAAAAAAAAATTTGGAAATTTTTTTTATTATAAAACCTTTTCGAAAACAAAGAAAAAATTTGAAAAAAAAAAAAATCAATTTCCCTTTTGAAAAATAAATTAAATTCGTAAATATTTTTCCTTTATAAAGGAAACCATAAACATTTCTTAAAATGTTGGATTTTCATATTTACATGAATTTTATGATAGTTGTGAAGATCAATATAATCCATATAATTTCACTCAAAATTCTTATGGATATTTTATAACAACTATTGTACAAACTATTGGAATTTTGCACTGTAGAATTTTCAAAATAATGTTCAACCCTCAACTCTTAAACGATGTATTGAAAAGGTTGAATCTTTACTTGAACAACAACTTAAATTCAACAAGTCAAGTCAAAGTTTTCAAAATAATCAAAATATGAATTCACTTCCAAATTCAAATGATTTTGATTATAACCCATGCCAATCCAATTTTGAACTCCAACATGAATTTCAAACTCAAAATTAAAATATGAACCGCTTTTTAAATGAATTTGGCAATGGGAATAGTTTCAATACTGGTGTGATTGACAATTTTTGTTCTCAACAAATTCAAATTGAAAATTCTTAAATTAATAATCATGAATTTGATTTATTTAAGCAAACAGAAAAAGATTATAAGGATTTGTTACGTGAAACGTACAAAAAAATTTGTGAACAACAAAATTAAGTCCCAACTTGTGAAGAATCAAATGATAATCCACCGCTTATCGAATTTGACGATTCTTGTTCTCAACAAGTCCAAATTGAAAATTCTCAAGTTAATAATTATAAACTGGATTTAGTTGAACAAACGAACAAAATTTACGATGATCACACGAATTTGTTGCGTGAAACCTACAAAATCATACGTAAACAACAAAATCAAATCCCAACGTGTGAAAAGTCGAGTGGTAATCCATCTTTTACCCAATTTGACGATTTTCAAACAACAACTTTTGATTTGAAAATGATGATCTTAATGAAGTTTTTGAAAAGACGGTAATTGAGTTGGATTTCAATTCTTATGAGGGTGAGACACTCAATTTGACATTCGATCCTCCTTTTTTCGATTTCGAAAATTTGAATACAACAACTTTGGATTTTGAAATTGATACATTGAATGAAGTTGTGAATAATTCAATAGAGGAAGATGAATTTGTTGAATATGAATTTTTTAGACTTTTCGATGACAAGTTGTCGAATTCTGAAGGGGAAGACTTAAATCACCATTTTGATTTTGAAATCGATAGTTCTGAAGAAGTTTTCAATGATAAGCTTGAACTTCAATTTGGTGAAGATAAACTTGAACTTCAAACAATCGTTTTATCTACCCCAAAAATCATCAAAAACAAAACAACTTGTATGATTTTTAATAAATCGACATTCCTTTTTCCAAATCAACATTCAACTTTGAAATCTTATATGGTTTGGTTTTCTGTGCTTAAGTTGCGCCTCGCGTACTTGACGAGACAAATGAATCGGTCTTTGGAAGACCGTTTCGTTTACTTTTTAACATATACTTTCTGATGCTGTGTAAATACATTTCATTTTCATGTAAATAATAATAAATGTCCCTTTCACTTGGTTTGACTATGGGGACACAGTCAAAATCAAGTGTGGGGGGAGCGCATCTTCATTTTTTTTTTAATTTTCGTTGTTTATTTTTTCATTTTCTTTCCAAAACTCAAAAATTAAAAAAAAACAAAAAAAGGAAAATCCAAAAACAAATTTTCTTTTAGCATTTTGATTTATTTTTAAAGAAACGCTATAGGATAAATATATGGTTTTGGTTTATTAAATTGGAATTTTTTAAAATTTATTTGTCTCAACAAAAATAAAAATAAAGTTTGATTACAAATAACAATGGTTTAACTAGTATATAGGAACCTTCATACATGTTAATTATGAATTATCCTAATTGAAGATCTTTGTTTTAAATAGTGGTGAATTTAAATAAAAGGATATAACATTTTTTTGTCTTCTTAGTTAAATGGTGCTAAGATGATTTTGCAAAACTCTCTTTACAAAAAAACAAAAGAATATTTGTGTGTGTGTGTGTGTGTGTGTATATATGTGTGTGTGTATGTATATTTTATTAACACCTAAAGTCATGTATTCACACTTGTGTGTTCACTAGCCATGCTCTGTACCCTTCTCACGTAAGCCCGAAAGGCAGTGCACGGTCGGTAAATCTGGTCTCGGTTTATCTGAGTTAGGTGTATGTATATAAAAAAATTCTTTTATTGATAACGCCTATAGTAAATAGGTGTTAGCACTCATGTGTTCACTCACCACGTTCTGTATTCCCCTCACATAAGTCCGTAGGGCAATGCATGGGTAATATATATGGCCTCAGTTTTCTGAGTTACGCGTATGTAAATATTATTAATATCAATAAAAAAATTTAAAAAAGAGAGAGTAAGCAATTGAAATCAGAGCACTATTTTTACTCACTTGATTTGACTTACTATTGAAAAGAAATGAAAACACCACTTTGATAATCAACTAAGGATCCATTTCATAGTTACACTGTGTTATCGACTGAAACAACGAGTTAAACTATGGCTTATTATTTTATAACTTCGTTTTGATTGGAAATTTTGACGAGTAAATGACTTAAAATTTCAATATAATAACCAAAATCTATATTTAACTTATTCGTGTTAATGTAAAAGTAAATCCTTCATTTGTAAATATTTTCAAAAATTCACATTCATCTCTTCGTAAATAAATCTTGCATTTCGTAAATATTTTCATCCTGCATTTGGATTTCATGGGTAATATCAGCTGAAAACCCTCACGAGACAACACTCATCCTACTAGGGACGCCCAGAGGTTTAAAGGCTTGTTGCATACGCTCAATGCAATTGTGTTTCCTACGAAAAAGGATTTATCTTAGTTTTTAGTTTATTCGAGAATGAATAAAAAGATAAGTGTGGAGTATTTGATGTGCACGTAAATGTGCATATTTTTACTACCATATTTAATCCAACTAAAATAAATAAATGATCATATTGTGTATTTTAACTTGTTTAAACCAAAATTCAATTAATTTTCAAATCGTCATATATTCATCTTCATATAAGAGCAAAATGGTCATTTTTGTGCATAAATTAATTTGAGAAAATTTACTCTAAGTTGTTTTGTAGAAATTTGGCTTCATGTACAAGTGGTTTCATGAAGATATATGCATGCACAAGAGTGAATACAATGGAATGAAGATGGAAATAATTCATTACATGGATCATGGAGGACCCCACCCACTTACTTTAGTGTACACTTATGTAACAACCCTGTATTTTGTGATCATTTTAATTGTATATTTTAATTATTTTAATTGAATTCCTGATTTAAAAGCTTTATTTTATTTATTAAAATGAATAATTTTGTTATTTTAAATATAAATTTTGATTGGTATATGAATTATAATTTCAGACCTGAATATATTGAATATTTTACAAAAAAGTGAATTTTGGTCAAAATGGTCAAACTTTGACTTTTAAATTTAAAATTTAAATATTTGAATTTTTTAATTTTATCTTTTATTATGAAAATAAATTAAATTTAAAGAATACTATTTTTTGCTTTGTTGAAATCCGATTTATATTGTGAAAGTTATGCTTTTTACAATATTATATGTAAATTGGTTTATTTAACAAAATTGTCTATTTTAATTTTATAAATAATACTTTTGTTTGTCAAATCATGTTCTAATTTGTGTAAAATGTCATATTATGCATATATTTTATTTTTTAAAAATTTTAAATGTGAAATTATAATTTTCAAATGTTTATTTATATTGTTTTCAATTTTTAAAGTCTAGTTCCAATTATTAAACTATTTTCTTATTTATATTCTATTTTTCTTAAAATATTTATTTATTTTATTTTTCATTTTATTTTATTTTCTGTTCTTTTCTATTTTATTTTTTGAATTGTATTTAGTTTAATTTAATTTAAAAGAATTAGATATATAAAGAGGCACAAACCCTTTCATATGCCATGACCTTTCACTTCCTTTTGTCCTTTCATTTTCCAATCGACATTTGCATTGTCTCTAGCCATCCATTTCTTTTTCTCAGCCATCATTGCATTTCATGTGAAAAAATATCTCCCTTCATTCCTCAAAACTCACGGCAATGAAGAAGAAAGAAAAAATTGCAAATGGCTTCATCCCTTTTCTTTTTCCATTTATTTTTCTAAGTTTTTGCCTTGCCTCTTCTTATCTTGCTCGGCCATAGACCCTCCATCACCTCCACCGACCAGCACCACCACATCCACAGCCACATCACACTCCTGTCCACTTGTCTTGATCTAGCCGCGACCATCCCATGATGATAACGCCACAAAAACTCCATACAAAGATTGCAAAATCCCTTGAACTATGCATAGCCGACCTTGTTTGTCACCATCACCTTCATAGTTCACCTTGACCGCCTCCTATTGCTCCACCACCACCATGAAACCACCTTTGACCATCTACCTACAAAGTGTCCAGACCTGTACATGAATGGCCGAGCCTTGTTGTGCTAAAAAACTCCACCTTTTGCACTTGACCCTTTGTATGCTTCATATGCAAATCCTACCCTTCATATGACTTCATGTTGTCGTGCATAGGTGTGCTAAATCTGACCTATATGATGCTAACCTGAGCCCAAACACATCAATGGATGAGCGTATGTTCCTTTGGTCGAGCTTTTGGATGGTCAAAAGCAAGGTCTAATCATTTCTTTCTTTATTGCTTTTTATTTCCATTTGTTTCTATGTTATTTGGTGTTGAATCAAAATATATTCATGTATATATTGTTTATGTTATTGGTTGTTTACAAGATCATATCTTGCCTCTCTCCACTCATTTGAATACGTAGTCGTGCTGTATCGTGCTTGTCGTGCCTTTGGAATTGTTTTGTGTGCCGTAGTGGTCTTCAGCTTGAAAAGGAGAATCTTTCTCACTCTGAAATTTCTACTTATGAAATGGTTAATCGATGACAAGTGTTTAGTAAATAAAAATGTTTATGCAAGAAAATGATGATTATATGATATGTTATGCCACGTTATTACCCTGTTTACTTTTTTAATTATCACCTGACATCTGATATATGACATTATATTGTGACATTGACATTGTTTATATTGTTTATGCATATATCCACTGCAAGTTTCCCTGTTAGAATAGAATCACTATGGGTTGAAATGATACATACCCGAACGGACTTTAGAATAAGCAAAAATCATTATGGGCTGAAATGATAGGCCCGAGCGACTTTTATTGTATTTTATTTAACTTGAGATTGCGGGTTTGAAATGATAGAACTCGGTTTTTCTTTGCAAATTACGGATTGAAATGATATATATCCGTATCACTTGACCTAGT